>CM034147.1:32173271-33373271 GCA_019776745.2 Taxus chinensis
GCTACGAATAAAGATTTACCTTATGCCGTAAAAGATATCTGAAATCTTCAAAGAAGATATGATTTCATGTAAGCAATTCCACTGTTACAAGTTTCAAGGATTTTTCCTGAGGAATTCCCAGGGTTACCTCCCAAGAGAGAATTTGATTTTACCATTGAAATCAAGCTGGAACCTGAACCTATTTCCAGGCGCCTTATCGGATGACTACTACGGAGGTTAGTCGAGCTTAAGGCACAACTACAAGAGCTTTTTGTCTAAAGGATTGATTAGACCAAGTGTTTCGCCTTGGGGAGCACCTGTGATATTTGTGAAAAAAGAAGGATGGAACACTGAGGCTGTGTATTGATTATCGGATGTTGAACAAAGCAACGATCAAGAACCGATATCCACTTCCTAGGATCGATGATCTGTTCGATCAGATTGTGTGGAGCAGCGGTTTTATTCTAAGATAGATCTTCGATCTGGTTATCATCAGCTAAGAATTAAAGAGGAAGATATTCATAAAACAGCTTTCCGAACAAGGTACGGACCATTATGAATTCACAGTTCTAGCCTTTGGGTTAACTAATGCACCTGCAGCCTTTATGAATTTAATGAACAATATTTTTCAAGAATACCTGGACAAGTTTGTACTTGTATTCTTGGATGATATTCTCATTTATTCTAAGAGCGTTGAGGAGCACAATGAGCATTTGAAGATAGTTTTGGAAATTTTGAGAAAGAGAAAGTTGTATGGTAAGTTATCCAAATGTTCTTTCTATGATTCTGAAGTTTGCTATTTGGGTCATGTCATAAGTAAGGAAGGAATCACTGTAGATCCTTCAAAAATAGTGGCAATAACTGAGTGGCCTGCACCAAAGAATGTGCATGAAGTAAGAAGCTTCATGGGTCTTGCAGGTTACTATAGAAAATTTGTAAAGGATTTTTCTAAGGTAGCTGCACCAATAACTTCATTGCAGAAGAAAGATAAGAAATTCATGTGGAATGACAAGTGCGAAGCAGTTTTCAAAAGTCTGAAAGACCAGTTGACTTCTGCACCTATATTGGCTGTACCAGACCCTAATGGGAATTTTACTGTTGTAACTGATGCTTCTGGGGAAGGCCTTGGAGGTGTTTTGCTACAAAATAATCAAGTCATAGCTTATGAAAGTAGAAAACTTAAGATTCATGAGCTGAATTATGCCCCTCATGATTTGGAAATTGCTGCCATTGTTCATGCACTTCAAGTTTGGAGACACTACTTACTAGGGAAACCTTTTGAGTTGAAAACTGATCACTTGGGTCTGAAATATATATTTACTCAGCCCAACCTGAATGCCAGACAAAGAAGGTGGTTAGAATTTTTATCACAATATGACTTTGATATTAGCTATATCAAAGGGAAGGAGAATAGAGTAGCTGATGCTCTAAGTCGTAGGAGGCACATTTCTGCTCTCATAACATTGAGAACTCAGTTTAAAGACGAGGTAAAAAGTGCCTCAGAATCATATGCATATTTTCAGCAAGTAAAAGCAGCGCTTGCTGCAGAACCTAAAGATAAAAGGTATGAAGGTTTCATCTTGATAATGAAGGAGTCTTGCGTTATGAAAATAGGGTATATGTACCTGTGCTGAATGATTTGAGAAGGAAGTTGTTAGTTGAATTTCATAATTCACCTTTCTCTGGGCACCCGGGTATCACAAAAATGCTAGCTGGTTTGAAACAGCAATACTTCTGGGAAGGTATGAAAAAGGATGTGATAAATTTTGTGACTCATTGCCTAGAATGTCAGCGGGTGAAGGCAGAGCATATGCACCCTGCTGGACTGTTATATCCTCATAGCATACCGCAGTACAAATGGCAAGTAATAACCATGGATTTTGTACAAGGACTACCTATGTCCAGGAATAAGCATGATGTTATCCTGGTAGTTGTAGATAAACTGACTAAGGTAGCTCATTTCATCGCTGGAAATCTAAAGGATGATTCCCCAGTGCTGGCCAAGAGGTTCGTACACAAAATTTTCAGATTGCATGGTGTACCAGAACTGATTATTTCTGACAGGGATCCTAGAATGATGTCAAGGTTTTGGCAAACGCTTAACGCAGCCCTAGGAACAAAACTAAACTTCAGTTCTGCATATCATCCAGAAACGGATGGGCAAACTGAGAGGGTAAATCAAGTGTTGGAGGACATGTTGCGAATGTATTGCATGGATCAACAGTATAAATGGGAAGAGTATCTCCCATTAGTTGAGTTCGCATACAACAACACTTATCACTCTTCGCTTAAGATGGCACCTTTTGAAGCACTTTATGGAAGAAAGTGCAGAACCCCTGTAAGTTGGGACAGTGTAGAGGATAGAGTGGTAATTGGACCAGAGATTCTCACAGAGATGGAACAGCAAGTTAAGCTGATTCGTGAACGATTAAAGGAAGCAGCGGATAGACAGAAGAGCTATGCTGACCTTAAGCGGGTTGATAGAAAGTTTGAGCTTGGTGATAAGGTTTTTCTGCGTGTTAAACCCAGAAAGAGTTCTATAACTTTTGGCAAGGCTGCCAAGTTGTCACCACGATATGTGGGACCTTTCGAGATTGTCAAAATAATCAATCCTGTAGCTTATCGTTTAGCATTGCCACCTGCTTTATCTCGTATGCATGATGTTTTCCATATTTCTTTGCTTAAGAAATACGTTTCAGATCTGTCACATGTTTTAAATTGGAATTCCTTGCAGGTCCAAGACCCAGGAATAATCGTGGTTAAACCCACAAGAGTACTGGGAACTCGCCAATTGCATTTGAGAAATCATGATATTCAGCAATGTAAGGTCCAGTGGGACCAGTTTAGCGAAGAAAGTGCAACTTGGGAAAACCTGGAAGAGATGAAAATTGCTTTTCCTTCTCTTTTTGCAACAGAATGAAATCTGTTGATAAAATACTGTTATGAACTTATTGTTTTTAAGTATTTATGAAAGCCAGATGAAGGCAGACTTTATTCAAGTTGAATAAAAGTGTTGTGACATTGATTTATGAAACTATTTAATATTGAAGTAGTCACATTGTTTGTGTACTAATAAATTGATTGACCTGAAGGTTAAATTTAATATGTAATTCATCGGGACGATGAATCTTTTTAGGAGGGAAGCATGTAATACCCTGAACTGTTGTTACTTTCCCCTAAGCATTCAAGTGTTGATATGTGATTTCTTGTAAAAGGATGTGTTCCTCGATTCAGAAATCATGCTTGCAATGTACTGAATTTCTAGCAGATTGTAGATCTCGACTGAGTCAAAATATGAATAGACTCTTTTATTTATTTCATTTTGTGTCTGAATATTAATCTGATCTTGGGAAATGAAATGGTTCCCGATATCAAAGTATATCTGGAAGGTCTCGATTGTAGACCAGGTAATAATTCGTTGATATACAATTCTGCATTTAGAACAGGAGCTAACTCCACTCTAGAAGGTATGATACAGGTCTTTCCGAGTTTTCAGGACAAGGACCAAACGAAGTTATCAAGGGTTAGTAACCTAAAACTAAAACCTAACCTAGGGGTTAGATTATTGTTAGTCTAACCTAGACCTAGGCTATTTGTTAATATCCTAAGTTAGTATCTTTGTATAAATTTGTTAGTGTGGGCATTACCCTAAACTCTAACCTAAGATACTAACCTAACTTTGGAGGAGATTATGAAGGGGCTGATGAAGGGTGGCGAACCATGGCGGTGTTTTCTATGGCAATAAATGTAAGGGATAAGGATGAGGGACAGGTCATGGCGGAGGCTTAAGTGGCGGCTAATTTGTGCAGACTTGGCAATTGCTAAGTTTGGAAATGGACTTAAATTTTTAGTTGGACTGTCACCAATTCTGGCGGTCGGTGGGAGTAGAGTTTAAGCGGGAAAATTGGTTAATGGCATTCAATACTCTCGGAAGTCGAGCTCGGAACTCGCGAGAAGGCATGCAAGCGGAAATTTGGGGGTTTGTTTGGCTTGTCGCGATTTTCGGTCTTCTCTCTCTCTCTCTGCTTGTTTACTGGTTCTTCGCACCAATTCTCTTTGAGTTGCATGGCATGTATGAACTGCCATATCTCTTTTCTCTGTCATGGAAGATATATATATGCGATGAAGACAGTGAAATTTTTTTGGTTGCTTTATCGTGGAAAAAGAAAAGGGAGTTTGAGCTCTTCCTGTGGTCTGCTTCGGAAATTTGATCAACATACAGGCATGCTAGGCCCTAACCTTTAAATATCTTGCTGTTTTTCAAGTGCTTTCATTAAAACAACTCTGTTCAAATGTTTTGTGAAGATTGGATGAATTTTCTATGAGATCTAGTTTGATTTTCTGGCACTGTATCTCTTCTGGTTCGATTTTTCAATTTCCTCTTGATGGGTGTTTGTTGAAATCGAACTTCAACTCTATTTGTTTGAGTATTCATTCCGGCTTATGCATGTGAGGTATTTATTTATAAGGTTCGAGTGTTCATCCTGTTTGGCGTGAGCCCTTAGAATATACCTATGTGTAGTATGAGACCACTGTATGTCTTTGATTCGTGGTCGTTGTCTTGTTATTGAAACTGTATAAAATGATTTGGGTGATTACTGTAAGATTGATTGTACTATCGTTTCTTTGAAAACTCTGTCGTGGGATTTGTTGACAGCGACTAATGATACTTTCGGGTTTCATTTGTTTTCAATTTTTTAAGCTTGGAACAGGCAACTGTAGTGTTACCATAGTCTTTTCGACCTAGCGGAAGTTGTTTTCCTTGTTATTAGGTTAGCGGGATTACTTGCGCACTGTGTATAATATAAATACACCTGTACTTTGTTGTATCGACTCAGTGGAGTCGATGATTGAATCGTATTGCTATCTATTGCTGGAAATGTAGATTCATCCATAAGTTTTGTGAATGGATTTTTGTGAAAGCCTGATAAGATGAAACAGGGCTTTTGGCTACTGTTTATTTGAAATAATTAAAGGATAAAGACTTCCTGTGTAGGCATTTTATTTTCTATGAGAAAGCTGTTCGAAAGTTCGAAGCGGCTCAGTTGCTGTCCTTGCTTGAAATGGGTATTCGATTTGTTTCACTTGTTCATTCTGAATGTTAGCCATGAGTGATATATATGGATTTATCAACCAATTTCATAGTACGTTGCTGTAGGTACAGAGGTTATAAGTGCAAAACCTTTAACAGTTACATTGTGATTATATAGATTTAAACTATTGTGGCTTGGACGACTCTGAGGAGTCGATTGAATGATTCATTTTATTTTTGAGCCAAATAAAGTTAAGTGTTGGTATTTTAAGTGCCGGCGACTTAATGGAATAACATGTATTTCTATTTTGTTATTGCGATTAGAATTCCTTCATGTTTTTGGGATTTTGAGGTACAGATTCTTAGGTGGACATGTATGTCTTCGACCTATGCAAATTAGTGTAAAATGATTGGCAGAGAGTAATTTGTCTGTCTGATTATTGTTATGCTTTGTTGATGAATGTCAGTATGAATTCTTATGCATTTGCTTGAATTGATACCTCCGTTTGAATCATTGGAATTCTGGAAAGGTAACTAGTACTTCTGTCTCCTTTTGAGCTTGACCTTGGACTGTCTTTGTTACTTTTTGAGGTCTTTGAGTATGGATGACCGTTTCGTGTTCTGACCTTGTTGGGTAAGTCGCGAATATCACTCCAAGACTTGTATGCAGCAAGGTAAGGATCGTTGGCTGAATTTCCTTTCTTTTACTTCAGTCCGATTTTTGACTGAGCAAGAATATGTATGCTATGTTCTTTTCCAATTAATTTGTCCGATTTGACTGTGCATGATTTGGAAATACCGTGTGGGCAACATAGCATAGTCCATTGGAAACCTTCGATTGCTTGGTACAATGAGGTTGTTGTTTTCAGCGATACGCTTGTATTTCTTGTTTTCAACTTGTGTCAATGCCTTACAGTGTAAAAGGAACTAGCATTAGGCTTAGGGTTGATACATGTTTTGTTGATGTGTTAGTTGCTGTACAAGAGTTTGTTGTGTTTCTGTTTCTTGATTAAACAGTGATCTTGGTTGCGGCTTGTCTAACTTGTTCATTTTTATACTGGTTGAATGTTTTCATATGTGAAGGCAATACAGTGATGAGTTTATGAGAAAGGAAGTATGAATGGTTTAGTTCTTTCTCTTCCTTTATTTAAAATTATTGATAATTGACTAGCAGTGGGAAATTGTTGTAACATATTGGTGGAATCCCGAATTGTTATGTTATTTCCTTTTTTTGGAGAATGAAATAATCTGACCAATGTTGTGATTTTGGATTTAATGATTGTTGTGTACATTCGTTCCTTGTTTCTTAATATTTGATGAAATATTAGAAAGTGATTAAGACTATTTGTAACAATGATAGAGTTACATATTTGTAATCATTTTGTGTTACAAGGGCATAGTCTGATTATGTTTACTTATGTGAATATCAGATCTCATTTAAACAGGGTGTTTAATGAAAACAATTGATGGATTGCAATTGTTTTAAAAGTTAGTGCTTATCATGCTCAGTTCATTGAACTGACTCATGTTGACTATTTTTACAGATGGTTGCCGTAAGAGGTAAAAACAATGCAGATCTGGCAGGCTGATCAGATAGTTTATTTGATTTATAAAGAATTACAGCTTGATTTTATAGATGTACTATATGTGAAAAGATGTTTCTTTTCCGTTAGCATTATATTAAGCATGCTGTTGCATAAAATGTAATTGTATGAGTTTCGAAAGGAATGAAAATAAGTGTTTGATACTTATGTGTTGTATTCTATTCTGAAAGATGAACTTCTTCGGTTTATGTAACGAAGGGGCATAGTTATCTTTGTATAATATGGATGCTTTTGTGATTGACAATGAAAGCTTGTAAGTAATTAGACTAAATTCTTATGAGTATTTAGTAGTTCTAATTTGTTCTAGCAAAAGCAATATTGTAATTTAATTATTGTCTCTCTAGAAGATAGGTTAAAAATTGAGCCTAAAAGAGAACGCTAAACAAGTTGGATTGAATTACTAATCCCTAGTCCTAAGTATAACAGGACAATAGTAAATTGGATTCTTAATCATTTATATCTCTAAACTAAAAATTATGATATAAATTCAGTTAAGAGAACTGATAGGCAATCAAAGGAGTTCAGATGGCAATCTCAAGTAAAGGTTATGAGATATTGTCCCATTATGATGCTTTAGAATCAGGTGTATTCTAATGACTCCTTGATGAGAGCTGTGACCGTAATACCTCTACCAGTAATGAGTCTTTTAGAGGAGGGTCGTCTTAAGACAAAGAATCCAGGGATTTAAAAAGGCTAACCTTAGGGAAAAGTCTTTAAAAGTAATTTAATCTCAAGTGCGTAACGCTTGTTATTGGGTAGATCTTTTCGAGGCCGATTTAAAGGTTGACGACATAAAGTCGATTGCAGGGCTGTACCTCCGAGAAGATTAGGATCTTCTCGAAGTTACAACAATGCAGGTGACTTATGGCGACACCCTTTGCATTGATCGCTAAGATTTACAATTGATTTCGCACGAGTTACCCTGGGACCGATTAAGAACGTGGTCATGTTATAAGACTACCTCGGAGATTTGGGGTATCATGACACACTGGTTGAACTGCAAGGTTGAACCAGTATGTCATCATATCCCTAATCCTCGTGGGAATCCATATAACATTATCACCTTGTTAATCTGCCTCCGAGTGATTCAGCTGTGAAAGGAAGGACTGACAGTAGTCAGTATAAGACATTCTATATAACATATGAATGGGGTGAAGGACGTATTCCAGTTTGACGAGTATGCCGTTAAGGAATACGAGACATGAACAGTATGTTTCAAATCTTTGGCCAAAGTATCGCAAGCTGCTGATTGCGTTGTCCTAATTCACCTAGTCTAAGGGATGAGATGCCGATGAATAATGGTAACAGTTATTCAGTTAGATTCCTTGGACAAAGCATTCTGAATCCCAGATTAGGGAAGAGAACCGCCAGAGTGTTGTGTTAAATAAAAATACTAACTCTTTTTACTCATGAATAGATCGGTAGATTACCGAGTCATGGAATGAATAGATCGGAGGTATTCCGAGTCATTACAGCTGCATATGGTTGTCTGTTATATAAATGGTTATTTGAATTGTGAGTTCTAAATTATGTATTTAGAACCAGTATGCAATTATCAAAAAAAAAAATTGACTTGTTCTATTGTCTAAAATAAGGATGTTACACACAGACTACTTCACCAAATGGATAGAAGCAGTAGCACTCAAAGAGGCAAATGAGTCTAGCATCTTATACTTTAATGAGGGGATAACAACCAGATTTGGTGTACCTGCTACAATAATCTCTGATAATGCATTGGCATTCATTGGATCTAAGGTGACTGAGTGGGCTGTCAAGAATAGTATTTACCTAAGCACTTCATCAAACTATTACCCTCAAGGTAATGGCCAGGCCGAGTCTACAAACAAGAACTTGTTGAGGATCATTAGGAGGAATCTTGACGAGAATCAGAGTTCTTGGCATACCAAACTGAAATCAACCTTATGGGCTTATAGGATAACTCCCAAGAGATCCACAGGTAACTCTCCATTCAAACTTGTCTATGGAAGAGAGGCAATCTTTCCCATGTCACTGGAGTTACCAACATTGGAACTTAGGAAGCAACTGGAGTTGCTAGAGTTTGAGCCCATGGAGGTGAGGTATGCAGAGTTGATGGAGCTGCAAGAGATCAGAAATCAGGCATCCCAAGCAATGGAAAAGGATCAGGTGTTGATCAAGAAAACCTTTGATAGAAAGGCCAAGGATAAATCTTTTCAAGTTGGAGATCTAGTGTTGAAATGGGATGTGAATAGAGAAAAATAGGGAAGGCATTCAAAATTTGATGCCATTTAGAGTGGCCCATACATGGTCACGAAGTGCAAGAACAACAATGCTTTCCAATTAGCCTCATTGGATGGTGAAGAACTGCAAATTCCAGTCAATGGAATCTATCTCAAGGGTTGCTTCTAGAGGGAGTTCACTACCTTGTAAATATTAGGTTAGATTTTCATTCCTCTAAGTGGTGTGCACATTGTTTTGCTGTAGGTTAGTTTTGTTTTCCCTAAGTGCTTTGGCATAACTTGCTGTCCATGGAGATGTTTTGTAGTCATTGCTTCCATCAGGTGATATTCCATCTTCCTCCTTACACATTCTAAGTTAGTTCGGGTTCTAAACCGAATATTTGATGACTCCATGCCCAATGGACTACTTCAGGCTACTGGTCTTTTCATCTAGTAGGTAGATGACCCCGCTGAGTCGCCAAAATTGTTATCCAAAATTCACCCCCAGGGTAAATTTGATAACATGCATTAAATTCTCAAGTCCTAGGTAAATAGATTGATTCAGGGAAAAAAATCATGTTTCTAGGGTCCCCTCAGATTTTTTCTAACTCCCTTGTCCAAGAAGAAAGGAGAAAGTTCTGAGAAAAGGTGAAAAAGTTGCAAAAAACAAGCTTGGGCCAGAAAAAAATCATGAAAAATGACTAAGTCCTAGTCTTTGCAGCAGCTGGGACAGTTGGGACATCAGGGCTCGAATCAGCTGAAAGGCCGCCAGGTGGTCCGCAGAGTAAAGGGGTACTTGGGACAGAGGGACGCGGAAGACACAGAAAGCCGGTTGGGCCGAAGGAGAAGAAAATTGACTAACTGCTGAGCGGCACAGTTGGGACATTTGGGCTGTGAGGACACGAAGGACGTGAACCAACAGGATCGGGTGAAATAAGGAACTTTCGCACTGGGACATCTAAGACAGAGGGACGTGGAAGATGTGGATAGCCGAGGGAGCTGAGAGCTTATGAAATTCTCTACATGATTCTGGGGTTAATCTTGAATTTTGGTATAGTCTAGAGAGAGAAAGTTAAGAAATGGATCTGACGCGTGTTCATGGCCAGAAGTGACATTTCAGCGACCAAATTTAATGTAGAATGGGTCGCATTCTCCTGTAATTCGGTCAAAAATGACAGGGTATGGGTTTTTAAGGTCCCCCATGCTGTTTTAATGCATCTACAGTTAATGAGGAATGGGCTCCCACATTTTGTACGTTTTCTCTCTTCTGGGCTCGACCCATGCAATGTAAAACCTAGTTTTGGCTCATTTCTAAGGGGGGGAATACTTTTTGGAACAGCAGACTTCTTCTTTCACCTCCAGCAAGTGATTGATGCAAGTATCAGACCTCTCCAAAGACTATAATAGTTTTTACCTCTCTGAGGTTGTAATGTAGTGATTTTGAAACTGGAAATGATAATGCAAGATTTGTGAATGGTTTTCAGTCCTTTGTTTGAATTATTTGCTTCATTTTAGATCCTAAATTATATCTTATCAGTCTGTGTATGTTTTATGTTGCAATCTCTGGTTTGTGTCTATTTGCATGACAGAAATGTTTCACCACTCCCTTTTGGTGCATCACCATCTTTAGTTAGTTTCAATTTTTGCATTTCTATCCCTGTCTCCTTGCAGTTTAGAGTAGGATTAGGATCTGAACCTCTGTAGTTGTTCAAATATAGAACTAAATTAGAGGAGTTTGAGGAACCAGCCTCTAATTTGGAGATTCCTCTCTCAGTTTCACAAGTCCCCACACTTGGAGAGAGGTTTCCATGTTGTGCAATCACACTGGATGCTAGAGTGATCACCCTAGAAGCCTGTTCTGCATCCAAGGGTGCTATGAGTCTGCAACAACAGGTCGATTTGGTACTTTTTTCCAAATGAAGGGGAATAAAGGGAAAAAAGGGTTGCGTGGGTCCGCTCACCCACAGGAGAACAAAGACAAAGGGGCAGTAGAGTTGTGGGAGGGGGAAGGAAAATTGGAAATTTTCCAAATCCCAAAACACAAAAATGTAAGGGAGAAGGAAGGTCTACCCTCCCGCTTCCACCCTCAAAGTGTCATGTGGCAAGCTCCCATTGGTTGTTGGCTGACGGGTTGGCAAGGTAAAATGGGAAAACTTTCTAAAGGAAAAATTTTCAAAAAGGTAAGTTTTAAAATCGGTCCACCCCTCCGAGGGTGCCACTTGGTAGACCCCGATGGGTTATGGATTGGCGAGGGTTGCAGACCTTTCTGGGAAATTTTTCCAAAGTCAAAATTTGAATTTTTCTAGCAATTAGATTTATTATTATTTATTTATTTATGTTTAAATGCCATTTTGAAGTAAAACTTCAAATGGCCATAAATTTTGATAGGAATGTCGTATTTGGGAAAACAAGGGCTTTTCGGAATGCTATCAATGCCCTCTTCGCACAGGATTTATAAATTTTGGAAATGGATGAAGTTTACAAGGTCAATTTAATGAAAGAAATCTGTAGGGTTTTAATTTGTGAGCTGACAGATTTCAACTTTTCAATTTGATCAATTTAGAACTCCTCCTTCACTCAACATGTAAAATGGACATGAAGGATCACTCTAGGGATATTTTATAGTGTTTTAGTGAAGATGAATTGTCCAATTTATTCAAGGTTGCATTTTTTTGGCAATGGACGGGAAAATGACTGAGCAATCTCTGATTTGAATTTTATTAAGTTTCGAAGGTTCTTTCTTAATTGTTATAGCAAAATTGAGTTCCTTAGGTCTTCCTAAGTGTGAATTTAAAAGTTTCATAACTTATTTCTGAGTATAAGTTTGAACTGGTCATTTTAATTAAAATGTGCATTACCAGATTTAAGTTTTTAAGTGAACTATTTCTATTAAATTAATTTAGCAATTTGTCTTTGAAGATGCATATGGTTACTAAACTAGTCCAAGACATTTACAAGATTCGGAACAACCATTCATTTCAAATTACAATGCATTTCTAACTTCTATTTTTAATATACATTTTGCAAGAATATAATATTATCTTCTAATTCCACGTATTCCTTCTTTCTTTTCTTTTCAAACAACAATCAATTTTCAACAATAATTCAAATCAAATGTGTAATACACTTTTGAGAGAGGAATGCATTCTTTCATTGATCCTAAATGAAATTTTACAACTTTCCTTTCTATTTAATTTCAAATATAATACATGAAATATACAACACTATTTCTTATTCATTTCCAAAAGAGAGATATCATTTTTTTTACAGCAATTCAAATCATGTATACAATACAATTCAGAATACTAGTTCAACTCTTTATTGATAATCCAAAACAACTTTACAACTTATCACTTTTACCGTTTGATTTGGTTTCAAATTACAAAATACAAAGTATGGAATATCATTTACATATTCTTTCCAAAACCAAAATAGAGAAAGTATAATTCTTCTTTTACATTTCTCAATTAAAATTCAACTTCCATTTACTATGCAATAACTTCACATTACAATTAGTATACATATCATCCACACAATGTGGGAAAGGTTACAATGAATTACTCAAAGGAAAATGAATCTCAAATTGTTTTCTTCTTATTCCAAATAGCAGCATGCCTATTCTTCCATCTTTTGATCTTGATCACTACAAGGAAGGGGGAAAGGCAACGCTCTCCACCACACCAAGACATTCAATGAGAAAGGAGAAGCCATCCTTTCCTCATTGGCCCCCGAGCACCAACCATATTGAAATAAAGTATGAAAATCAACACATGGAAATAAGGCTTCTTCTACAACAAACAAGCATACTTCAAATTGCATACAAATAATAAAATACATAGTCCAAACAAAAGAACAGTTCCCAAATACATTTGAAAACATACACACAATACATATGCTTGAAAAAGCAAACCAATAAGAGCAAAAAATATGGGGAACTCTTGATGCCTCCCAATTTGAAATTCAAAATCCACCAAGATTCATACCTCCATAATCATATCAAATCCCATAAACCTATATCTCCTAACCCCTCCTTATGGCCCCCCAAAGTTTATCTCTTATGCCTCTCCCAAGAGTAAGAAATGCAAGCAATTTCTTTTCCAAGGTGGATCCCAAACCAACACTCCCTCCTCAATAACACAATTCCATTGGCAATCCCTTATACCCACCCATATGAAATCCCCATAGCCTTCTCCTACACCATGCCCTAAGAATTCTACCCTACCAGCCAAGAATGCAAGACACATTTACCATTCACACATGCATGTAAGAGAAAGAAAAAATAAAACATTTAAAACAATTTCAAGATGCCAACCTCTCCATAATGGAGTTTTTTCAAAGCTCACAAGCTTCCCAAGATGCCAAAAACAATCCCAAATCAGAAAGGGTCAAGCAAAAAAAAAGACTCCAAGCTCTTCTACGAGAAAGCTCCAAAATAGTACCAAAAAAAAAATGCACCCCAAGAGGAAATGGACAAAGTTTCAACAACCTCCAAATGAGCAAGAAGCTTCAATATAAAGGAGAGGGAAGAGAAGAGGATGATGTGGATCCATGTGGGATGCCACATCATTCTTCCTCAACCCCAAGAGGAAATCAATATCAAACAACAAAACACAATAAATAAAAATGAAAAAATGACTTATATACTCCAAAATACCCATACTCCAAAAGGACCAAATTCAAAACATGTAAGGGAAGTGCAATTAAAACTTACAAATTGTCACTTCAAAATGCATTTCAAAGGCCTAATTTTTACCTCTAAACCATAGGCATGGTTTGTGGATGATTTTAAGAGGTGTGGGACAAGTTTAACTTGTCCCAAAAGCCTCCAAATTTGTCCTCTAAGGACAAATTCGAATTTCATAAAAGATGGAGTGCTTGACCTTCCAAAATCTGCCTTACATGACTCTTACAAATTTCTTACACATTAACTTACACACTCTTCCAACATTAATATTTAAAATCAATAAATTTATTAATTACATTCCATATCCCAATTTAAATTTAATAAAAGTTTAACTATATGATCTCTCACATTAAAATTAATTAACAGAAGGAACACATTACTAATAAAATACATGCAACAGCTGTTACCCAAAATTCACCCCCCAGGGTAAATTTGATAACTTGCATTAGAATACTCAAGTCCCAGGAAAATAGATTGATTTAAGGAAAAAAATCATGTTTCTAGGGTCCCATCGAATTTTTTCTAACTCTCATGTCCAAGAAGAAAGCAGCAAGTTCTAAGAAAAGGTGAAAAAGTTGCAAAAAACAAGCTTGGGCCAGAAAAAATCATGAAAATTGGCTAAGTCCTGGTCTAGGCGGCCCTTGGAACAGTTGGGACATCGAGGCGCGAACCAGCCAAAAATCCTCCAGGCAGCCCAGGCAGCACTCGGGACAGTTGGACCGTGGGGACGTGTGGGACGCGAAAGGGCAAACCGGCTGAAGGAAAAAGAAAAATTGACTAACTGTTGTGCAGAACAGGTTGGGACATCTGGGCCGAAAGGATGTGAAGGACGCAAGAAGGTGAAGCGGCTACAAAGAGGGACAAGGAAGCCTATTTCAGGCGGTTCGGAAGAATTTGTCCCAGACAGTCCGGGATAGTTGGGACATAAGTGTGCGGCTGACGCGGGGAGCCGAAAGCCAATCAAATCACACCACGTGTCATCGGCTGAAAGAGGGACAGGGAAGCCCGAATCGGGTGGATCGGAGGAATTTTTCCCAGACAGTTCAGGACAACCGGGTAAAAGCGACGCGAGGGACGCGAAAAGCCGACAGGCCAGTGGATAAATCAAGAAACACCACGTGTCACAAGGGAAAACGTCAAAAATTTCAAATGGGGAGGTTTGAAGCGTTGGCTCGAGCCAATAAAAAGAGGACACATGTCCTAAGGAGTAGGGAAGTGTGGAGCTCAGGGAGGAATTAGAGAATTTGGTAAAAGTTATGGCCAAAAAACTAAAAAGTAAAGGATGACCCCGCACCCCTGTCCTCCAACCAGATCATGCCACGTGTCCAAAGTGGCAGGGGCGTGGAGAAGAAGTGGAAAATTTTCCAAAAGTTATAAAAAGTCAAAAATTTCAGGGAAAACCCATCGGAATTGCTCATCCAATCAGTGCCCGACACGTGTCGTCTAGGTGGCGGAGCGTGGGAAAAATTTTCAAAACCCATTTTTGCCTGTTTTGTGCCCTAAATCTTCAGATCGCCATATATTTTGATCCAGAGCTCAGATTTTCACGTTGTTTATATCATTAGAAAGCTTATAAAATTATCTACATGATTCTGTAGTCAATATTGAATTTTGGTTTATTCTAGAGAGAGAAAGTTAAGAAACGACTCTGACACGTGTTCATGGCCAGAAGTGACATTTCAGTGACCAAATTTAATAGAGAATGGGTCGCATTCTCCTCCAATTCCATCAAAAATGGCAGGGTATGGGTTTTTAAGGTCCTCCATGCTGATTTAATGCATTTACAGTTAATGAGGAATGGGCTCCCACATTTTTGTACGTTTTCTCTCTCCTGGGCTCGACCCATGTAATGTAAAAGCCAGATTTGGCTCATTTCTAAAGGGGGAACATTTTTTGGCATAGAAATCTTCTTCTTTCACCTCCAACAAGTGATTGTTGCAAGAATCATACCTCTTCAAAGACTGTAACAAGATTTTTACCTCTCTGAGGTTGTAATGTAGTGGTTTTGACATTGGAAATGATAATGGAAGCTTTGTGAATGGGTTTCAGTCCTTTGTTTGTATTATTTGCTTCATTGCAGATCTTAAATTATATCTTATCAGCTTGTGTATGTTTTTATGTTGCAATCTTTGGTTTGTGTCTATTTGCATGAAAAACATATTCACCACTCCTTTTGGTGCATCACCATCTTTAGTTAGTTTCAATTTTTGCACTTTTATCCCTGTCTCCTTGCAATTTAGAGTAGGATTAGGATATGAACCTCTGTAGTTGTGTAAGCATTACATCTAATCAGAGGAGTTGAGGAACCAGCCTCTAATCTGGAGATTCCTCTCTCAGTTTCACAATTCCCACACTTGGAGAGAGGTTTCCATGTTGTCCAATCACACTGGATGCCTGAAACATCAACCTAGAATCCTGATGTGCGTCCAGGGGTGTTGTGATCCTACAACAACAATTTTGGCACGCCCAGTGGGACACTAGAGGTCTCATATTTATTATAGAAAAGTTGATGTGCATCTGGTACAATTTTCTTGCTTGAAAAGAGCTATTATTTGCATATCTGGCGACTCCAAGGGGAAAAATCGACTAGTCTCAGCAGTGCAGGCCTAAAAACTCATGAGAAGAGTCACCACAAGGTCAAGATTTGGAGAAGAAGAAGTGTTGTTTCAATACCTGAAATTATCTCCAAGAAGAAGGCAAAGAGGAAGAAGGATTCAAAGGTCTCCATCTCCACCAAACATAACTCTCTCAACTCCTCCACCTGGTAGGCCTTTCATTCAGTCAACAAGGCTTTTAAGACCAATTAGAATGGCACAAAACAACCCCTACGTCAACTTCACAGGAAGCAGCCCACTTGCCCTCAATGCACAACATCCAATTCCTATTGCAGCCTTGAAGAACATTCCCTACTTCACTGGAGAAAATCAGACTACTCCAGGTGATCATGTTAAAGATATTGCTAACCTTTATGCAATCCATGAAATCAATGAGATGCAAGTGGCTGTCAAGTTACTGGCATCTTCATTCAAGGGTAAAGCATTGCAATGGTTTAGAAGCCTTGGAGCTAGTTCTATCACAAATTGGAATCAACTGTGTATAGCACTTCATGAGCAATTTGGAGAGAAGGGAGAAAACTTGTCTCTTTTGGAGCAGCTGACAACCATCAAAAGAGCTCCCAATGAGCAGCTGACCGATTTCAACTTCAGATTTCAAAATACTTGGGAGAGAATTCCAGTGGCGGTCAAGCCAACAGCAGAAGGTGCTTTTCTCTACTATCTCAAAGCTCTAAATTCTGATATTTCTAAGTTAATTCAGTCCATGGGAGGCATAACTATCCCTATGGCTTATAGCATTGCCATTAGGGCTGAAAATTGTTTGATCCAAGTTAGCAAACTTGCCCCTAGACCTCCCATGCCATTGTTTCCAAGTTTAGAGAGTCTAAACACCAATCAAGCACCTAATTTGGCTCCTTCTCCCACTCCTAGAAATCAGAGTTCAAATGAAGCTTCCACTTCATCTCCAAGTGCCCCTATAGACCATTTCAGCCCTATAATCCAAATGCCATATCTGCCTCTAAGGCATTGGTGCCAACACAAAACAACATTGCGCAAGAGTATGATTGGTGTTTTCCATGCAATGAGCCTCATAACCAATCCATGTGCTTCAATGGTGCTTTGAATCAAGCACTAATGGTGACAACTACTGGTGTGGAGGGTGAGGGTAGTCAAGGAAACATCCAACAACAAGAAACATTCCAACAGCAATCAGCCCCAAATGACACCACATTGGTAAATTGGCAAGCAAAGGATTTTTGTGGCATGAACCAGGTAGTGTCTCAAGGTGTTGCAGCCAACACAAGGTCAAAAAGGAGGAATTTGGGTGAAGAACAACCATTATCCCCAACCAATCCACAACCTTCTATGGCTCCACAAGTGGTTGGAAAAAAAAATCCAGTTGTAAATGCACAAGGGCAGCCAAGAACAGCCCCTAGGCTAACTCAAATACCAGTTTTTGCTGCCCACATACAAGGAGTGAATGTGCAAACTAGGGGAAAGAAAAGAGATCCTTCATCACCATTCAGTATCATTGATCAGATGAAGAAGAAAAATGTTAATATATCGATGTGGGAATCCCTATCTATCCCAGGCCAAAGAGATCTGATGCAAGTTGCCACAAAGGACTGGCCAACTTTGAATGAGCAAGTTTAGATGTAAGACAAAGTGCTTACAAACGCTACCTAGCCTGAGGGAAATTAAGGAGGACAGCAAGGTAAAATGTTGAAACCCCATCCTTTCTATGTTTCATTGATCATTGGAAATCAATTAGTACACAATTGTATGATAGACTCCGGGGCAAGTAGCTCGGTAATGCCTAAACAAATAGCTGATCAGCTAGGGCTCTAGTATGAAACAACATCCAAAGGAGTAGTGCATCTGGTTGGGACAGCAGTAGCAACAGTTGGAGTGATTAGAAATTTGAGTCTTACCTTGCATGCTTGTCCAAATGTTGTTGTTTTACAAGATGTATCAGTCATAGACCTTCCACCACTCTTTTCCCTTTGTTTGTCAAGGGACTTCACAGCCAAGATTGGGGGATATTTGTCTGCTGATTGGTCACACATGCTATTCAGAATGAGGTATGGAACTAAGGCTACAATCAGGTTAGAACCTATTGCAAACTTTCACATTGAGCCTTACACTCCAAGTCAGATCAATGCCAATTGCTTAGTATTTGATCAAGAAGATCACCCAAGAACTGATGAAGTTGACACTAAGGTTGGAAGCATCCCAGATCTAACTCTTGATGAATGGGAAAATAAGGTACATGCATTTTATCCTTATCAAGAAGTGGAAGAATCTAATCTAGGGGTCTATTGCATACATGAAGAAAACAAGCATGTTCCTAGCATCACCAAGCCAAACCACAAAGATGAAAATGAGGTATGGCAGCTGTTTTTTGATGGATCAAGGAGTAGAAAAGGTGCAGGAGGTGGAGCCATGCTTGTTTCACCTCAAGGAGTAAAGTATTATTCAACTTTTAGATTTTAGTTCGCATGCTCCAATAACACTACTTAATATGAAGCCTTGGTACAAGGGATGCATTGGGTAATAAAGAAGAAAATAAAGAACTTGCAAGTCTTTGGTGATAGTGAATTGATTGTAAATCAGGTCAAGGGACAACATGCTACCAAGAATGATCTACTCAAGTGCTACAAGAACAGGGTGTGGGACCTCATGCAAGATTTTGAGGGTTTTGGCATCAAATCCATTCCTAGGAAAGAGAATCAAGCTACTGATAGGCTTCCAATAGTAGGGGCAACCTTTGACATTATGGAAAGCATTCAGCAAGACAAGGTACAACCAAGAATCCACGTGATTGTGAGGCCTTCAGTTCCAGATAACAATGTTAGTTGGCAAGTGTTTGAGAATGACCAGCAAATCATCCATTTCTTGCAAGAAGAAGCTGAGTTCTCAGCCAAGAATCAAGAAAATCTGGAACAACAGTATGGTGACGAAGTGGTACAGCTGAGGACTAACAAGCTACCCAAGGGACTTATCACTTTGGAGTCCATTTTTAACCCCAATGATTAGTTTAGAAAGGAGAAAGCAAACATTCAGGTCAAGAGAGAGGATTCAGTATCCATCTTGGTAGAAGAGAACAAACCATTGCAAATTGGAAGGATCACAACTAAGCAGGAAAGGTATGAGTTCATATGACTGTGTCAAGAGTTCCCTGACGTGTTTGCTTGGAGCTATGAAGACTTGAAAGGTTTCAATCGCAACTTAGCTCAGCATACCATTGAATAGGATCCAAATACTAAGCCTATCAGGTAGAAACAAAGACCAGTCAATCCACACATGGAACCTCTCATGAGGAAGGAATTGGACAAGATGATTGAGTCAAGGATCATATTCCCAATCAAGCATTCTAGTTGGGTTGCCAACTTAGTTCCAGTCAGAAAGAAGAGTGGAGAGATAAGATTGTGTGTTTACTTTAGAGACTTGAATAGAGCCTCTCTCAAGGACCATTACCCACTCCCTTCTATGGAGAAAATCTTGCAAGTTATGGCTGGCTCTGAGAGGTTTTCACTACTTGATGGCTACTCAGGCTACAATCAAATTATGGTGAAGGAAGAGGACCAGTTCAAGATGGCCTTCACAACCAAATGGGGAACTTTTGCATACAGGAAAATGCCATTTGGGTTGTCCAACACTAGTGCTACCTTCCAAAGGGCAATGGACATGGCATTCAAAGGTTTGATTAACAATGTGGTGCTAATTTACCTTGATGATATCACTATTTTTTCAAAAAATGCAGCAGACCACCTCTCCCATTTGAGGCAAGTCTTCACGAGGTGCAGGAGATTTGGAGTGTCTTTGAATCCTAAGAAGTGTATCTTTCTTACACATGAAGGAAATCTCCTTGGACATATCGTCTCCAAGGAGGGAATAGCAATTGATCTAGAGAGGGTTGAAGCCATAAGAGCACTACCATTGCCAAGCCACAAGAAAGCCCTTCAGTGTTTCTTGGGAAGGATAAACTTTGTTCAGAGGTTTGTCCCTGATTTTGCAGCCCTTGTCAAGCCCATCACCAAAATGTTAAAGAAGAGCATGGATTTTAAGTGGACAACAGTAGGCAAGGAGAGTTCTGAAGCAATCAAAGAAACCATCTCTTAAGCACCAACTCTCATCAACCCAGACTTCTCCAAGGATTTCATCCTCTATGCATTTGGAGGTAATGACACTATTTCTGCCATTTTGGTACAATAGAACAAGGATAATGATGAGCAGCCAATTGCCTTCTTCAGCCGGAGCCTAGATGACTATGAGGTGAGATACTCTTTTATTGAGAAGCATTTACTTGCATTAATCAGAAGCTTGAAGAAATTCAAGCATTTAGTCTCAAACAACAAGGTCCAATTGCTGGTCGCACATGCTGGGGTTAAGGACTTCCTCCTCAACAAGGATTTGAATGAGAAAAGGGTAGGTTGGATCACCCATGTCATGGAGTATGACATTGAGATCAAGATCACCAAGCTGGTAAGAGGGAAAGGATTTTGTGAGCAGCTGGTTTTGGGGAAGCAAAAAGAAGTATGCAATGAAGAAGAGGTTGTTTTGACAGTCCAGGACAGCCATGAGCCAAGTAGCAATCAAGAAGAAGACAATGCTGCCCCCACTCCTTGCTAGACCTAAGGCATTATACACTTCCTAGGCATAGGCCTATGCCCTTCGGAGATGAACAAGACCCAAGGGAGACACTTCAGACTGCAGGCTGTCCCGTATACCTAGCAGGCAGGTAACCCCGCTGAGTCACCAAATTGTTATCCCAAATTCACCCCCAGGGTAAATTTGATAACCTGCATCAGAATACTAAAGTCCCAGGTAAATAGATTGATTCAAGGCAAAAATTCATGTTTCTAGGGTCCCCTCGAATTTTTTCTAACTCTCCTGTCCAAGAAGAAAGGAGCAAGTTCTAGAAAAAGGTGAAAAAGTTGCAAAAAACAAGCTTGGGCCAGAAAAAATCTTGAAAATTGGCTAATTCCTGGTCTAGGGGCCCTTGGAATAGTTGGGACATCGGGGCGTGAACCATCCAAAAAGCCTCCAGGCGGCCCAGGCAGCACTCAGGACAGTTGGACCGTGGGGACACGCCAGACGCGAAAGGGCGAACCGGCCGAAGGAAAAAGCAAAATAGACTAACTGTTGTGCAGAATAGGTTGGGACATCTAGGCCGAAAGGACGTGAAGGATGCGAGAAGGCGAAGCAGCTACAAAGAGGGACAAGGAAGCCCATTTCGGGTGGTTCGGAATAATTTGTCCCAGACAGTCTGGGATAGTTGGGACATAAGTGTGCGGCGGACACGGGGAGCCAAAGGAGCCGAGAGCCAATCAAATCACACCACGTGTTATTGGCTGAAAGAGGGACAGGGAAGCTTGAATCAGGCGGATTAGAGGAATTTTTCCTAGACAGTTCGGGACAATTGGGCCAAAGCGACGCGAGGGACACGAAAAGCCGGCAGGCCCGCGGACGAATCAGGAAATGCCACGTGTCACAAGGGAAAACGTCCAAAATTTCAAAGGGCAAGGTTTGAAGCGTTGGTCCGAGCCAATAAAAAGAGGACATGTGTCCTAAGGAGGAGTGAAGTGTGGAGCTCAGGGAGGAATTAGAGAATTTGGCAAAAGTTCTGGCAAAAAAACTAAAAAGTAAAGGATGACCCTGCGCCCCTGTCCTCTAACCAGATCATGCCACGTGTCCCAAGTGGCGGGGGCACGGAGAAGAAGTGGAAAATTTTCCAAAAGTTACAAAAAGTCAAAACTTTCAAGGAAAACCCACAGGTAAGGGAAGGAGAGGGAATTTCTCATCCAATCAGCGCCCGACACGTGTCGTCCAAGTGGCGGAGCACGGGAAAAAATTTCAAAATCCATTTTTGCATGTTTTGTGCCCTAAATCTTCAGATCACCATATCTTTCGATCCAGAGCTCGAATTTGCACGTTGTTTATATCATTGGAAATCTTATAAAATTCTCTACATGATTCTAGGGTCAATCTTGAATTTTGGTTTAGTCTGGAGAGAGAAAGTTAAGAAACTTCTCTAACACGTGTTCATGGCCAGAAGTGACATTTTAGCGACCAAATTTAATACAAAACGGGTTGCATTCTCCTCCAATTCAGTCAAAAATGGTAGGGTATGGGTTTTTAAGGTCCTTAATGCTGATTTAATGCATTTTCAATCAATGAGGAATGGGTTCCCATGTTTTTGTACATTTTCTCTCTCCTGGGGTCGACCCATGCAATGTAAAAGCCAGATTTGGCTCATTTCTAAAGGGGGAACATTTTTTGGCATAGCAATCTTCTTCTTTCACCTCCAACAAGTGATTGATGCAAGAATCAGACCTCTTCAAAGACTGTAACAGGTTTTTTACCTCTCTGAGGTTGTAATGCAGTGGTTTTGACATTGGAAATGATAATGCAAGCTTTGTGAATGGGTTTCAGTCCTTTTGTTTGTATTATTTGCTTAATTGCAGATCTTAAATTATATCTTATCAGCCTGTGTATGTTTAGTTAGTTTCAATTTTTGCACTTCTATCCTTGTCTCCTTGCAATTTAGAGTAGGATTAGGATATGAACCTCTGTAGTTGTGAAAGCATTAGATCTAATCAGAGGAGTTGAGGAACCAACCACTAATCTAGAAATTCCTCTCTCAGTTTCACAAGTGCCACACTTGAAGAGAGGTTTCCATGTTGTGCAATCACACTGGATGCTTGAAACATCAACCTAGAAGCCTGATGTGTGTCCAGGGGTGCTGTGATCCTACAACAACAACAACAATTAAAAGGAATACATACTTAAAACACATATCCCATGGTCACAAACTATGGAAATCCCCCGCATGGGAATTCCTAGCATAACTCAACACATAAACATACACAACACATAACACAGTTGCCACGGTGACCTTGTTGAATTCACCAAATTCAATATGGTTAGTCTTCAGTCCCCCGACATTGTTGTTATTTTTTAACTTGTAAAATGTAAATACCTCCTTCGGCCTCATGGCCGTATCAGAACATCCAAAATAATATAAACAACATTTCAAAATTATCTAATCATATGAATCACGACAATATCAAGAATACAACATTATCATTTTTAACTAAATAATCAACTATATCATTATCAATAATATACCATACTAGGTCTACTCAAAATATCCAATGTCCCAAGTCCAAATCATCATCCATAATATGTCCATGTCAAACAGTATATCATCAACCACGTATAAAAATATTTCTAGTAATCATCATGCATAGTAATTGAATCCATATCAGTAATAATCCATGATCTAACAACTAACCATCATACTAAAATAAAACATAATAGTGTCCATAATACGATCAGTAGTATCCAAATAAGTATCTAAAAGTGTCAAAGGGAAGTGGGCACTACATCTCCCTCCCCTTATACTTGACTTCCTCTTGGAAGTTACTGGAAAAAATGTGGAAACTACGCTCATAATACTATGGCATGCTCCCAAGTGGCTGCAGTCTCGTTGTATCTATCCCACTGTACCCTTACTTGATCAATCTCTCTACCTTAAAGGCCTAGGGTCCTATGATCTATGATATGGATGGGCTCCACCATCACCTGTGCCTGATCCTGCACCTAGAATGATGTCTATTCCAACACATCAGAATGATCTGCAATGTACCTCTTAAGGACATAAATATGAAACACATCATGTACACGAGACAAGCTAGGTGGCAATGCTAGATGGTAGGCCAAAGGTCCGATATGCTCCAAGATCTTAAAAGTACCAATGAATCGAGGAGCTAACTTAGAACGTTTTCCATAGTGGATAGGGCTATTGTGTGGCCTGACACGAAGGAACACCTTCATGCCCACATCAAAACTATGATCAATTCTATGCTGATCTACATACTTCTTCTATTTATCCTGTACCTCCTACAATCTCTGCCTGATCAAAACTACCTGTTGCTCCATGTCCTATAAAAGAGCTAGTCCAAGAGATACTATGTCCTCCATGTAACACCCTGAACTATTGTTAATTTCTCCTGAGCATTCAAGTGTTGATATATGATTTCTCCTATATAAGGACATGTTCCTTTGGTTTTGGGAAGTCATGCTTGATTTGGATTATATCTTTTCTACTCTTAAGATCTTTGATTGAACTTGAATATGCTTGGACTATTTTGTTTCTTTCATCCTTTGCATTTGAGTACAATCTGATTTCTGGAAGATTGTGGATTTATCCACCTTTATGACTCAACCTTGGATCAGTTACATTTATCCAAGGAATGTTTTAATTTTATTCAAGATGAACAAACTGTATTGACATTTCAAGAGTTACTAAGTCTGACTAAGCTTTGAATGTTTAATTCCATAGGTTAAATCTAGTTGATCATGGTAATCAGAATCTGGTTCCAGTTATCATAGCATCGGCAAGGACCTGGACCTTAAGCCAGGTAAGATGTGTATGTTTTATATCTAAAGCTTAATTTACTTGATGCCAAATGGAATTTGATCTAGGAATGTTTTATCCTATTTGAACTCTATTACTGATTAGTCCTATCTAGGGGACCTAGACTAAAATCAGTAAGGTTATTAGTTTTAACCTAAACTATAACCTAATGTTGCAAGGTTAGTTAATCTAACCTAGTCCTAAAACTATGAGCTCAATACTCCTAAGGAGGGTGACTAATGTTATATCCTATGGCAATAAGACTAAGTCTACCTATGATCTAACGTTAGTCACTAACTTATCCTAAACTAATTCTATGAAGGGGGACCTAAGGAGGGTCATAATTCTTAGGTGATGGTTTCCATGGCATTTAAGAAAGGATAAGGATGGGGACAGGGAATGCTGCTAGAGTTAGCGAAGGATAAGTTTGTTAGAAGAATCTCATGTGGCAACATCTCTAAGAATGGGAATGTTTGTTTATTTTGTTTTAGCACTCACCAACTTTGGCAGTCAGTGGCAATGGAAAATAGGAAGGATAATAAAAATAAATTCAATTAATGTGCACAGGGCCTCGAGCGCGGATTTCTTGGGAAGGCATGTAAGTGGAATTTTGCTTAGTTGTTTTGTTTTTCATGCATTCAATTTTTCTCTCTGCATGAGCACTGGTTCTTCAAACCAGCCATCTACTCTTCATTGCATGGAAATTTTGAGAGTTTCAAATTTACTTCTCTGTTAGGGGAAGTATATAATGCATGGAGGTAACATTATTTTGTTGTTTAATCTTTTGTGGAAGAAGAAGAGAAGGTGCGAGTGCATTCAGAGGTCTTCTTCAAATTTTTAGCAACACTATCAGGCATGATAGGCCTTAACTGTTAAAATCTTGCTTTCCTTTAAATGTTTTCATTAGAACAACTCTGTTCTGATGATATATGCATATTTTGACTTGGTTGGTAACAATGATTTGGGTTTTATGTTGATTTGGGGTTCTGGGTTGTATTTTGGATCCTGGCTGAAACCTGCTTCATTATTCTTATTTCCATGTTGTGAATCTAATATGGAGTTTTTCTTTTTGTTTGGAAGTTTTGTAAGTTTTCTTTATTTGTCAGAGGTATTTGATTAGAAACTAGCTCCATGAAAGAATGTGTGCTTAATGGTTACGTGTTTGAAAAACATCACTGTAGTTATTTACTGTTCGAATATAATTGTATTAGATGATTGTTTTCTTCATCGTATGACCTCTAACTATTACTGGTCCATGTTTAGGAAAGTAAGTAATTGATTTTGTGGTTGGAATGTTAGTTATAAGGTGAAATGTGATTGTTTTATTTGTGTGAGTTAGAAATGTTGTTTGAAGAATAAGCTTGTACTTTTTACTTCAAAAGGGTATGAATGTTCTTATGAATACATGATTATGTGAGTAAGGAAGTATTTGGTTAAACTGTTGTTTTTTCAATTTTACATGGATATTTGGAACACGATTATGTTCAAGAGAAAATGTATTAGGATAAGCTCTGTATCTCTTGGAAAATTCACGGATTAATCTTGGATCTACCTGAATGGAAATTATGTTTAATGTGTGGTTAGGATATGACAGTGTTCTACCCTGAGGTGACTGTGAAATATACTTCTTAGGGACGCATTACACAATGTTGGGAATTCTACTTTGAAAGAAGAACAATGACTTCAACGTTGATAAGCTTATTTATGTTCAGCTAATGATTTTCCTTTTGTAGTTGAAATTTGGGTTGAAATGATCCATATGCAACTGAATGATCTATTTATTTTGTACAGTTAAAGCACTGATGACTACTATGGTATGAGTAGGATGGCTTTTGGGGCATTGCTGAATCTGTATTTAGAATTCAATTATTAATTCTTTACATGCATTTTGGTTTGGTGTCCTGAAATTATATATCAACCTAATAGTGCATCCATTGGAATGATTCAGTTCGATCCATTGGCAAACTCTAAAGGTGACTCTATCTAACCTATGTTATTGGTTAAACTTAGATGTTGGATTACTCATCTTTTCCTTCCTTGATGAAACTTGAAATGAATATTACTTTCTAGAAGTTAATTAGTTCTAAACTTGATTACAATAGAGTTTAAATCTTCTCTATTTTCTTTCTCTAAGTTGGGATGGGAAAATTGTTAAAGGGTTTCATATTAAGAAATTGTTTATACTCTCCTTTGGAATAATAGTGTTATCTTCTTTAGAATTCCTATAAGGAACTCTACTATATGGTTATGAGATGACAAGACTATTAAAAATAAGAGGGAAGAAATTGTAAGTGGTGAGATCTTAAATTAGAAGACTCCTTTAATTTACTGGCAGTATTATTGTCCTGCATTTAAACTCAGTTTGTTATCTCTTGTATAAAGGTTGCCCTGTAGCTAAAATTTTGCATACTTATCAATGATTGAAAATTGGTATAATAGAGTTAATGATAGTTTTTTGGGTGAACTTTCATGAGATAGTAATCTCTTCTTGCTCAAATTCCTTTTATATGAACCTGTTGGATATATATCTTAGAAGGGTTTTATTATTTTAGTTGGAGTGAATATAACATGATTGACACTATTCTCGGCTTTGCGGATGGTTAGGTACTTATGATACAGGATGTCCTTTCTTCTTTTCTTGTATTAAACAAATCATCTAGAATAGACTAAGTTGAAATTATGTCTATGATTTGAGTTACGATATAAAGTAATTGGAAAAAGAAAACTAGTGTGAATAATGAATTGGTATTTGAAGATATTGATGTCATTTAAACAGGATTGTTTAATGAAAACAATTTGTGGAATGCAATTGTTTATGGATTAGTGCTTATCATGCTCAGTTCACTGAACTGACCCATGCTAGCAATTTTTACAGATGGTCATCTTAAGTGGTAAAGGCAAGCATATTTGATATGATGCAATGACTATTTAATCTAGTTTTTTTATGAAGAATTTTGACATGATTTTTCTAATTGTACTATAGAAGAAAGTTACTCCTTGCTGAAGACTACTGTATTAAAATATTCCAAAGTGCATAGGCTATAATTGTATAGGTTTGGGAATAAATGAAATGGGGACATACTACTTATATGGTTTGAGATCTTATTTATTGAATTGATCTTCTTTTGTCTGTATGAATGAGAGTGCATTCTTATTATTCTATTCAATGGTATCTAGATGGATTCCCTAAGTAATCCTTAGCTAATTATATGGCTGGATACTATTTTTTTTTCTGGTTAGTAATTCTTTATATCTTATGATTGTGGTCAAATTGTAAATAAAACCACTGCATTTATAGGGAACGTTGAGGTTGAGCTATGCCTTAAAATGTACTATAACTGGGAGAGAACTTTTACCTCTCGTAATGCACTAATTCGAAAGAAATATATAAGGATATAAACCACCATGACTTAATGGTACTAAGTCTAATATGTTCTAGTTTATAAGGTAGTTGCAAATCCTTGCTGGATTAGTTATTTTCCTATTGGGGGAGAATACTTAAGGGTTGTTGTCCTATTTTGTTAGTACAAGGTTGATAGGTACCAACCGAAAACTTTGAAACAATTTTAAATCTAATTAAAACCCTTTTGTGAAACTAAACCTAATTACAAATGTAACTCAAGGCGTTTGGGACTCAGGGTTAGGGAAGGCTATTCAATTAAGAGGCCTTTAATCCAAATATAACTCAACATAAGTAAATATTTTGAGGTATGTACATCTTTCCGAGGTTGTTCCGTAGGATGTTGACACATCTCAATTGCAAGGTTGTACCTTCAAAAATATTAGGATCTTCTTGAGGATACAATGATGTAAATGACATATGGCAACACCCTTCTGCATTGATCGTTAAGATTTACACCCGAAACTTGATCAAGGTTTCCCTCCGAGACTGGTTAGGACCATAGACAGGTTATGAGGCAGCCCTTGGGACTCAGGGTATCTTGACACATGGGGTTAACATCGGTTGACCCAGTATGTCAGCTTACCCCTAGTCTTCAAGGGCATCCTTATAACGTGAATTATGATATTAACCCAATCCATAGTGAAAACTTGGGGCAAGGGGACTGACAAAGGTTAGTATAAGATGTTCTATATAACATTAGAGTGGGGTGAAGGATGTATTCTGGATTGACAAGTATGTCGTCAAGGAATAAGTAATATGAACAGTATGTTTCAAACCTTTGGCCAAAGTATCGCAAGCTATTGATTGCGTTGTCCTATGTCACCTAGCCTAAGGATCATGATGCTGATAAATAATAGTAAGAATTATTCAGAAAGGTTCCTTGGATAGAGCACTTAGAACCCAGAGTGGGGAAGAGAACCACAAGAATGAAGTGTTCAGGTGAAAAATCCAATCTCAAATTTACACATGAATTGATCGGTAGTTCACCGATTCATGGAATGAATAGATCGGTGGTGTACCAAGTCATTACAACTGCATATGGTTATTTGTTATAAGAATGATTTTTATGATATGTGTGTTCTAAATTATGTATTTAGAACAAGAGAACATTAATAAAAAAGAAAAAGAAAAATTCTTTTTCTAAGGTATTAAAATGAGGATGTTACACTCCAACCTATCCCAGCTAAGGGGTGTCCTGCACTCTCTACAATATAATTCCTGAAAAGGAGCCATGCCTATAGAACTCTGAAAACTGTTATTGTAGGCAAACTCCACTAAGTACAGGTACTCCTCCCACTTAGACTATTGATCCATCACATACATCCTAAGCATATCCTCCAAAATCTGATTCACTTGCTAGGTCTATCCATCTATCTTAGGGTGAGATGTTGTGTTGAAGTTAGTCCTCATCTCGAGGACATATTACATGGTAGTCTCGAAGTGAGAAGTGTACAAGGCATCACGGTCATAAATGATCTTTCACGGAATCCCGTGTAACCTTAAAATCTCATCTAAATATAATTGTTCCACTACTCTAGCTATTTAAGTGGTCTTCACTAGAGAAAATTGAGCCACTTTTGTCAATTTATCAACTATGACCATAATGGCATTGTGGTGATATCTCAACATCGGTAACCCAACAATGAAATCCATGGAAATGGTGTAACACTTCCATTCCAGTATGGCATGAGGATAAAGAAGACCTACTAGTTGTTGATGCTTGACCTTAAACCTCTAGCACTCCAAATACCATGACACAAATTGAGCCATGTCTCGATGGAGTCCTCTCTAGTGGTACAACTGTATCAAGGTAGCGTGAATCTTCTTCACCCCAGGATGGGCTGAATAGGGTGCACAATGTGCCTCTACCAAGATGTCCTACCTCAAGCCTCCATCTCTGGGAACATATATCCTACCTCTTTGTCTAAGAAGACCATCTTCCTCTAAATAAAAACCATCAAACCTCTCCTTAAGGGGTCTCTATGAATCAATCTCTACTCGTACTACCATGTATAAGTTAAGAGGAAGTTGCTGAAGAATCCTACTCCCCAAATATATGCTCATTAAGGTGGCCATAGCCACATGTCTCCATATACTGAGAGCATCTACTACCACATTCTCTTTCTCCTTCACATGCTCGATCTCCATGTCATACTCACAAAGAAACTCCATCCAATGCCACTGATGAGAATTTAGATTGGGTTACGTGAAGAGGTGGTGAAGACTCAAATGATCTATCTTGAGTGTGAATATCCATCCAAGAAGAAAATGTCTCCATCTAACCAATACATGCACAACTACCATAAGATCAAGATCATGGATAGGATAATTAAGATCATGATCCTTGAGTTTGCGAGACTCAAAATCTACAACCCTGCCATCCTGCATCAACACATCTCCAAGCCCTACTAAAGAAGCATTTGTGTAAACAAAGAACTCACCCTGTGGATCTGGCACTGCAAGAATGGGTGCTATAGTGAGGCACTCCTTCAGTGTCCTAAAGGCCTGCTTGTATCTGTCCATCCAAAAAAACTTCTTCCCTTTCCTTTGAAGGGAAGTGATAGGATACACAATCCGAGAGAAATCCTAAAAAAATATTTGGTAATATCCTACTAATCCCATGAAGATTCATACCTCGATCACTGTAGTGGGTGCTGGCCAATCCATAATGGCTCTAATATTGGAAGTATCAACTAGGATATCTTCCCCAGAAATGATATGACCCAAGTACTGTATCTCTGACTAAAAGAAAACACACTTCTCCAAGTTCCCGTAAAGCTGCTGCTAACGAAGACACTGAAGAACCTATCGAAGGTGCCCCTCATTCTCCTCATGCATATGTGAGTATATCAAAAATTTATCTAGGAAGATGATCATGAAGCAATCTAAAAAGGTCTTGAATACCCCATTCATCAAACTCATGAACACTGCAGGGGCATTCATCAAACCAAAAATCACCACTGTGAACTCATAGTGCCCATATTTTATGTGTAAGGAGGTCTTATGAATGTTCACCTCTAAAATCCTCAACTTATGGTAGCCTAACTTGAGATCAATATTAGAGAACACCATGGCTCCCTTAAATAGATGAAATAAGTCGTTAATACGAGGAACAGGATAATGATTCTTGATCGTTACCTTGTTCAACTGGTGGTAATCAATACACAACCGCAATGATCCATCCTTCTTCACGAAGATCACTAGTGAACCCCAAGGGGACATACTAGGATGGATAAGTCCATTTTCCAAAAGTCCATCAAGTTACAACTTGAGCTTAGAGAGCTCCAAGGTGGTCATCTGATAAGGTTCCCATGAGATAGGCTCTGCTCCAGGAACTAGATCTATATGGAAATCAATCTCACGTGGGGGTGGCATCCCTTGTAGCTCCCCTAGAAATACATCAGAAAATTCTCTCAAGATGGGATGATCATCTAGTGATGGTCCACTAGACCCATCCTTGGATCTGTCACTAACTGTAAAAAAATACATCTAACAACCCCATCACACACACTCCTTAAGCTGCATAGTGGAAATGGTGTGAATAGAAATGGTTCTCCTAACCCCTGAGATCACTGACTCAACTCCCAAATCATCCGCACAAGCTATAGTCTTGTGATAAAAATCCATCATGGCCCTGTGTGTAGATAACCAATCCATACCTAAGAGGATTCTATATGAGCCCAAAGGAAGAGTACAGAGATATGAGGTGGTGGTGAAAGGTCCCAAATCCACAACACACTCCTTAACTAAGGAGTCCACAAAGATATTGGCTCCAGAAGCCATCTCCACATCCTAACTAAGACCCTACCTAACTACCACTAGCTTGCATTGTTCTACTAAATATGGTGCAATGAAAGAATCAGAAGAGCCAAAATCAAACAAAACAAAGGTAGGAATACCACCAATGTTACCTGTGGTATCAGTGATTGTGCTCTGGTGCTCTGCTTGGTGGTTCTTAATTGCTACAAAAATCCTATGGCTATATCCCATGTCACCAACTGTTAGCTCAAAAATTGATTCCTTAACCATGTTAGGGTTTTGAGGGAAATCTCTCAAGAAATTTCTAGCTACTCCACATCTAAAGAAACCACCTAATCCTCTCCAAGGAGAAACATCTCTAGTAGGTGCCCTAGGAGTCTATGGTGTGGATCCTAATGATCTGGCTATGGTCTGTTGTGGCCTCTGGTGGTGAGCTCCTGATGACTGAGCTCTAGGTCCACCCTGTGTCCAGATGGGACCCCTAGAAGGAGGCCTCATGCTCTAACCTCTCTGTGCATCAGCTCTTTGTAGAGGTCTATACAGTGGGAGGGACTACTGTTGTTGCTACTATTGTGACCTAAAGGATAACTGTGTTGAATGTTGACCACCATAAGGAAGAGGTGATGATCCTCTCAATCTATCATCCTACATCTGCTGAATGCAGCTCCTAACTCAGTCTCTAGCCCTCTGGGTCTTACCCTGAGTCTCCTATGTAATATATGCCTTCTCGATAGCCTTTGTTAATGTCTAGGGATAGTGGATCTGCACTACCCCTAAAAATCCAAATTCAAGCCCCGGATGAACCTGTGAATCCACACCTACTCATCCTGCATATACTCTACATACTGAAGTAGATCTAGAAATCTACTCTCATACTCTGCTACCAAAAGAGAAGCTTGACAGAGGTCATGGAACTCATCAATCCTCTGTTGGATGAACCTCTATGATAAATACCTACTCTTGAATCTCTTCTCAAATAGCTCTTAGGTCATTGTCTTTAAATCTACATGGAGCTTCATCTCCTCTGTCCTCCACCATACTCCTGCTCCATCCCTCAATAGATGGATTGCAACATGAGCTTTTGTGTTGCTAGAACAAGGAAAAATCTTGAAGCAACTACTCAAGTTCACTAGCCAAGAATCTTCCTGAAATCCACCTGTATCACCTAAGTAGTGTGAGGGTCAAAGCTTCAGGATCTCCCTGATGTGATATGTTGTTGTGGTCTGTAAGCCTCTAGGTCTCTTTGCATGCTCATCCCTAAGCATAGGACTCTGGGACCTCTCTCTACACTCTAGAACTCTATCATCCTGTCTCCTAAGTGGTGACTCTACTTGTGATGACTCCGAATGGGAGTTCTCTCCTCTATGCTCCTTACTAAATCGAGGAGATACCTGACCCTCGATAAAAGGAGCTCTATCATGACTAGCTTCCTGTCCTCCACCTAATCCTCCACGTAGAGTGGCATTAACATCCTGAAGGGTATGTAGAATTTGAGGTAGAATGGCTGCTACACCCTGATCCGGTGGTGGTGGTAGTGGTGGTGGTGGTGAATGTGAGCCTCTGTGAAGGTTCCTCTCACTCCATCTGAGCCTCATGCATAGAACAAAGTGATAGTTAGTTCATTTTGCTAAGTTACACAACTTCCATGTCCACTAAAAAAAATATACAAATTCTTGCTAAGTTGTTTTCTAGATTTACATGTGTGCTAGGTTTAAATTTTCATGTCCCAATTTTCCTAGTGTGTGTAATGGTCCAAGCCTTTGAACCACTTCTCTGATACCAAATTGTGATGCCCGTTCAAAAAACCATTTGAGAACAAGGAAACCACCTAGCGTTAGCTAGAAAATTATGGAATAATTTTTTTTATAGAAGTGTCTGCAACTAAGTTGCAAGACATTAGTTTTCACTAATAGGTTCCAGAACAAATCCTAATTATAAAAACACAAGTTTCCAATTTTAGGGTTACATGCTTCAGTTAGGTTCAGGGAGTAATTTACCCCATACCTACTCTCTAACATGCTCAAAACTTCAACTGGATTTTTCTCCTATTGAACACTTCCAAAAATTCCCTAAACCCTTCCTAATGGATAGGAAATTTTCTCACCTTTCCGGTGATATAAATAAGTCCTTATAACTCCTTACAAAACTCAAGTTATGAGTGGGAAGAGTTCCTAGGGTAAAATTTACGTAGAGGGACATGTGGCAAGAGGAGGGGAAAAGCCCTTGGGACGGATTGGGGGGGTTGCGGGGCAGCATTGTGAAATTTTTCCAAATGCAAGCTCAAAGGAGAAAATTTCTCTACACCCCTGCAGGTCCCTAGGTGGACATGTGTCAAGTTCTAATGCCGATCAGAGAAGGGGGTAGGGAAAATGGAGTGGTGGGTTGATTTGGTGCTTTGCGCCAAACGAAGGGGAACAAAGAGAAAAAAGGGTTGCGCGGGTCCGCTCACCCATGGGAGAACAAAGACAAAGGGGCAAAGGAGTTACTGGCGGTAGAAGGGAAATTAGAAATTTTCCAAAGCCCAAAACAAAAATTCATAAGAGAGAAGGAAGGTCTGCCCTCCCACTTCCAGCCCCCAAAGTACCATGTGGCATGCTCCCATTGGCTACAGGCCGGCGGGTTGGCGAGGTAAAATTAGAAAATTTTACCAAGGCAAATTTTTTAAAAAGATAAGTTTTAAAACTGGTCCGCCCCTCCCAGGGTGCCATGTGGTAGGCATTGATTGGTTGTGGGTTGGCGAGGGCCACAGACCTTTCTGGGAAATTTTTCTAAAGTCAAAATTTGAATTTTTCTAACAATTAGATTTATTATTATTTATTTATTTTTGTTTAAATGCCATTTTGAAGTAAAACTTCAAATGGCCATAACTTTTGATAGGAATTTCAGATTTGGGAAAACAAGGACTTTTTGGAATGCTCTCGATGCCCTCTTCACACAAGAGTTATCAATTTTGGAAATTACTAAATTTTATAAGGTTAATTTAATGAAATCATTCTGCAGGGTTTTAATTTGTGAGCTAACAGATTTCAACTTTTCAATTCGATCAATTTAGAACTCCTCCTTCACTCAACATGTCAAACAGACATGGAGGATGAGTCTAGGGAGAGTTTAGAGTGTTTTAGTGAAGATGAATTGTCTAATTTATTCAAGGTTGCATTTTTCCAGAAATGGACGGGAAAATGACTAAGCAATCTCTGATTTGAATTTTATTAAGTTTTGTAGGTTCTTTCTTAACTGTTATAGCAAAATTGATTTCCTTAGGTCTTCCTAAGTGTGAATTTTAAGGTTTCATAACTTATTGCTGAGTATAAGTTTGAACTTCTCATTTTAATTAAAATGTGCATTGCTAGATTTAAGTGTTTAAATAGTGAACTGTTTCTTTTAAATTAATTTAGCAATTTGTCTTTGAAGATACATATGGTTAATAAACTAGTCAAATCCATTTACAATATTTGGAACAACCATTCATTTCAAGTTACAATGCATTTATGACTTCAATTTTTAATATACATTTTGTAAGAATATAACATTATCTTCTAATTCCACGTATTCCTTCTTTCTTTTCTTTTCAAACAACAATCAATTTTCAGCAATAATTCAAATCAAATGTGCAATACACTTTTGAGAGAGGAATGCATTATTTCATTGATCCTCAATACAATTTTACAACTTTCCTTTCTATTTTATTTCAAATAAAATACATGAAATATACAACATTGTTTCTTATTCTTTTCCACAAGAGAGATATCATTTTTTTTACAGCAATTCAAATCCTGTATACAATACAATTTAGAAAACTACTTCAATTCTTTATTGATAATCCAAAACAACTTTACAACTTATCACTTTTCCCATTTGATTTGGTTTCAAATTACAAAATACAAAGTATGGAATATCATTTACATATTCCTTCCAAAACCAAAACAGAGAAATTATAATTCTTCTTTTACATTTCTCAATTCAAATTCAACTTCCATTTCCTATGCAATATTTTCACATTACAATTATTATACATCTCATCCACGCAAGGTGGGAAAGGATACAATGAATTACTCAAAGGAAAATGACTGTCAAACTATTTTCTTATTTCTCCAAATAGTAGCATGCTTGTTCTTCCATCTTTTCATCTTGATCACAACAAGGAAGGGGGAAAGGCAATGCTCTCCACCCAACCAAGACATCCAATGAGAAAGGAGAAGCCATCCTTTCCTCATTAGCCCCTAAGCCGCAACCATATTGAAATAAAGTATGAACATCAACACATGGCAATAAGGATTCTTCCACAACAAACAAGCATACTTCAAATTGCATACAAACAATAAAATACACTGTCCAAACAAGACAACAGTTCCCAATTACATTTGAAAACATACACACAATACATAGGCTTGATCAAGCAAGCCAGTAAGATAAAGAACTAAGGTGAACTTATTATGCCTCCCAATTTGGAATTGGGCATCCACCAAGACTCATACCACCATAATCATATCAAATCAGATGAACCTTATATCTCCAAACCCCTGCTTATGCCCGCCCCCAAAATTTTATCCCTTATGCCCCCCCCAAGAGTAATAAATGCAAGAAGTTTCTTTTCCAAGGTGGATCCCTAACCAACACTCCCTCCTCAATAACATAGTGCCATTGGAAATCCCTTATGCCCCCAATATGAAATCCCTATAGCCTTCTCCTACACCATTCCCTAAGCATTCTACCCAACCAGCCAAGAATGCAAGCCACATTTACAATTCACACATGCATGCAAGAGAAAGAAAAAAAACATTTAAAACAAGTTCAAAATGCCTACCGATCCAAAATGGAGTTTGTTCCAAGCTCACAAGCTTCCCAAAATGCCAAAAAAAATCCCAAATCAGCAAGGTCCAAGAAAGAAAAAAGACTCCAAGCTCTTCTACAAACAAGCCGCAAAACAACACCCAAAAAAAATGTGCCCCAAGAGGAAATGGACAAAGTTTCAACAACCTCCAAATGAGCAAGAAGCTTCAATATAAAGGAGAGGGAAGAGAAGAGGATGATGTGGATGCATATGGGATTCCACATCATTCTTCCTCAACCCCAAGAGGAAATCAACATCAAAAAACAAATCACAATGAATAAAAATGACAAAATGACTTACATACTCCAAAATGTCCATACTCCAAAAGGACCAAATTTGAAACATGTAAGGGAAGTGCAATTAAAACTTACAACTTGTCACTTCAAAATGCATTTCAAAGGCCTAATTTTTACCTCTAAACCATAGACATGGTTGGTAGATGATTTTAACAGCTGTGGGACAAGTTTAACTTGTTCGAAAAGCCTCCAAATTTTGCCTCCAAGGACAAATTCGAATTTCATAAAAGATGGAGTGCTTGACCTTCCAAAATCTGCCTTACATGATTCTTACACATTAACTTACACACTCTTCCAACATTAATAGTTGAAATCAACAACTTTATTAATACATCCCATATCCCAATTTAATTTAATAAAAGTTTAACTATATGATCTCTCACATTTAAATTAATTAAAAGAAGGAACACATTACTAATAAAATACATACAACAAAAATTAAAAGGAACCCATAATTAAAAAACATATCCCATGGTCACAAATAATGGAAATCCCGCGCATGGGGATTCCTAGTATAACTCAACACACAAACATACACAACACACAACACAGTTTCCATGCTGACCTTGTTGAATTCACCCAAAATTTCAATATGGTTAGCCTCTAGTCCCCTGACATTGTTATGATTTTTTAACCTGGAAAATGAAAATACCTCCTTCGGCCTTGTGGCCATATCAGAACATCAAAAATAATATAAACAACATTTCAAAATCATATAATAATATTAATCAAGACAATATCAAGAATACAACATTATCATTTTTAATTAAATAATCAACTATATCATTATCAATAATCTACCATACTAGGTCTACTCAAAATATCTAATGTCACAAGTCCAAATCAACAACCATAATATGTCCATGTCAAATATTATATCATCAACCACGTGTAAAAAATTTTCTAGTAATCATCATGCATAGTAACTGAATCCAGATCAATAATAATCCATGATCTAACATCTAACCATCATACTGAAATAAAACATAATAGTGTCCATAATATGATCGATAGTATCCAAATCAGTATCTAAAAGTGTCAAAGTGAAGTGGGAACTAAAAAAGCATCACCATCCTGATGATGTGGTCCTTGTCAACCGAAATCAAATAATTCCACAAAATATATAAGAATAATTTCTACAAAATAGTTACTATTCCCCCAGAAGTTTATGGTTTTCAGATTAAAAAATTTAAATTTAGTAGCTGTATCAACTTGTCAGACTGTAAATAGTCATTTAGTTTGATTTATGTGATGATTAATTCACTAGAGTAAATCATTTTTGTATAATATACATATTTAATGTATAGAGGATTTAGTTAAAACAAGCTTACCTAGTACCTTTTAAGGAAGAACTATCCATTTCTTCAGGGATTACAGTGTTTGGATCTGTGGAAGTTCATTTAGATAGATCACTTTCCTTGGCTCTGTTAAAATTTTTGATTTGAGGTTCTAAAACTTTACAACATTAGGTCAAAAGATAAGGTACCAACACTCATTTGTTCATCTGAACTTGAATATTTCCTATTTCAGTTATAAACGTCCTCAATATGTCTTACAATTTTTATCTCCTATACCTGGTCCAATCAAAGAATGTTGTCAACGTGGTTATCCAAGCTTACGGATCTACCAAATTTGTTTATTTAAGAATTTTTTTTAATAAATATTAACTCATGAATGAGTACTGACAACACATTTTCTTGTCCTCAAGCAAGAGGTTTACAATTTTATAGATGTTTGAGAAAACCGGCTTGCCAAAAACATCTCGAAGTATTTAAGTAACAAAGTTACCTTATTAGAAATAGACTTCAACATCCTCAATTTTTTTTAGTTTTATTCCACTATTAAACCTCCTCAGTGGATTCACAGAATTGATACTGATCCTATTATTACCAAGGTCATGCCAAAATTCCACTTGGTTTGCACGAGGGTTTCAAATAAGTAATAAATTGTTTGTAAAATCTTTTACCTTAATACTTAGAAGTATGCAAATGACTTACTTATGTTATTCAATGACTTACTAAATTCTCTTGGAAGCTCAAAACAGTCCTTTGACTTATAAGTCATCGTATCTTTTTCCCAACATAATATAAAACATACGAGTTAAGTCTGAAACTTTATGGGCTTAAAGACACTATGCAGAGTTACATAGAAACTATCACAAGAGAGGGATTTCACAATACATCTCTTGATCCTGAACCTGCACATTTCTCTAGTAGGGTTCATATTAGTGAAGTATTAATTCCCTTATCTGGATTCAAATAAAAATACCGAAATCAACCACAAAAACCCATGAAAGTTCATAGCAATTCATAACCAGAATTTCCACATAGCTACAACACGGCATGATAGGTGAACAGAAGGGAAAATCATGTCGTGATAAATAACATAAAAGAAATCTTGTCTCAAGAGGTACAAAATATTACTAGAAGCTAAACATAACCTCATTCTATCTATGATTTTAGATGAATCGACCCAGAATGAACCATCATTAAACCCTTTTGAGTATATTAAGTGATAACTTGCCAAACTCCTAGGTTCAAACTTGAGATCCTCCTTACAACGTGATGATACTCCAAAAACTTTGGGTACTTGAGTAATACAACCCAGAAGTAACATATACCAAAATAAATATATACATAACATCCATTGTTAAGAGTCAACAGACAGAATATAATATTTTCAGTTTCTTGGAATTGAAATATTAATTATATAAATCAAATATTTGACAGAATATAGAAAAATCACTCAAATCAATGCTACCTAACCATACATAAGTTGAATAATTGAGCATTTTTATTCCATATTGCCAGAAAGAGTTAGGCTTCACAATTTTTGGAAAGTTTTTCATCGGGTTCAACCAATCCATATTTTCTTTCTTTTAGTATTGAAGAATACTAATCTCATGAATCTCTTCACAATTTTCTATAGATCCTACTAGGGATACACATTCTTTTCCCATGTTGTCTACTCTTGTAGCATGCTTCATAATCCGATGTTTGTTCCTCTTCTTTAAAGGACATTGGCTGGCATAATGTCCATTGCCACATGTGAAACATCCACCAATAGGTCCCGATTGACCACCCTTAACCTTGCCATTTGCAACAGTACTATGCTTCTTCCGGCAGGTTATCACTGTAAATTTTTGGGCAAATTTAATTTTGGCAGAACACACTTTCTTGCTATGCTTTTTCCACCAAATTTTCTTAGCATTCCAAGATGAAGAATAATAATAATTCTTATGACCCTTTTCATTTTTATGAGAGGGAATATCTAACAGATTTAGTTTTAGCCCTCTGGCCTTACCAAATTTCATCTTGTAGAAAGAAGATCCAAGTTTAACTAATGCTTCCCCCAATTCTGGGTTCAGTTCGTCTTTGGATTGGTAAGTCCAAAACTTGCCACAATTGATCAGTTCATCATTTAAACACCGCTCTTGTTTTTCATTAGTAACAAACTTAAGTTGTCTTTTATCCAACTTATCATTTTCACCCATCACAAGTTGTTCCAAGGTATCTATCCGGTTTCGGGTATATTGAAGGATTGCCATAATTTTATCTAACTTTTACATCGTTGAAACCACATAAAAATCAGACCCGGTTCTTTCTTCTTGGAGCATCCTTCCCATTTCCATTTTATTCTAAAAACAAAATAAAAGTTTTAATTAGCGTAAGGACCTAATAATTCCAAGAGTTGAAACCTTCCACTCTGATACTAAAATGCAACATCCATTTTTTGTCACTTCGTCTCTAGAATTTTTTTTATTTAACTTTATTCAGCTGATTTAAATACCATGTATTTTAATCTACATAAACCTTAATGCTATCCATTTCCGATAACTGTCATGAACCTTGTGCAACTATATGAGATAATGTTGAACCTACTCATTCTCCCTCAATGCTCTATACGATCCATAACCCTTTGGTTCCCCTTTAACAGGATATGATATATAAGTGAAAACCCCTAAGTGTGTACCTAGGTTCCACATATGAAATCCTCAGGAATCACACATCTTAGATAATGGTGAAATCTTGACAGTGTAATTAGCAGCTTACACCACTTTGCGCAAAGTTTCTGAGTCATGTATGCCATGATCGATTCTATGATGGCACACTTGCCATTGGAATCTTGTCATCTCACCTTATTCACTTGTTCAATTATATGGATTCAAAAAATTTAATGTTGTAAATAGCTACACGCCTTGAATGAGGTAAAAAATGGTTTAACCTACACGAAGACGTACCTCTATGTCATCCTGTGATTCCTATGGGGAGAGAATGTTCTTGTAACAATTCACCTTGTTACTCACCCACATATCTACCCGTAGCCATCATAGGTTGATATAGGGGTGCGTACCCAGGAGGTCCAACATGTCTTGCAACTCTATCAAGGTTTGTACTTAGGACAACACCATACTACAATCCAGTCTCTTGGTGAGACAACTCATTACATATGCTAAATGATAGTATCCTAATGGTGACAATCATCACCATAATGATACGACTGTGTAGTATATGTAGTGAGTTCACTCGCCTAGAATTCTATATTGGTGCATGGTGTTTAATGCTTTCGAGGTAATCATTATAGAACAACCTAGGACTTACAACACCTTCTCCATGAATGGGTCGTACCTAAGGTTAGGATTGAGTTGATCCCAGGATCCCCAATCTCTATAACATTTTAATTACCTTTCAATATCTCATACCCATGTTAACCATTGATGGAAACAATAAAATCAATGTCAATGACTATTATTACAGTTTCAAAAACCGTCCCGACTTTAACATTTAGGCTAATGCTCCTTATTTCATATTCTAGGGATATGTACTTATATGAAACTAAGTATTTAGGTATGATTCATTCCTTGAATTAAGTGTCGTAGGCTATCAATGTTAATCCTCTTTTCAGTTTAAGCACGTCACTTCTCTTAATTGCAGCTCAGTAAAGAGTGTTCCTTTATTTTACTATCTCCAACAAGTAAGATAAATCTGAGGTAGCCTATATGATAGATTTTTATGAACCACTTACCCAATTATCTTTCCTTGTCATATTATTTTAACAGATCACTCTCTAATCCACTTTAGAGATAATTATAGTATTGGCTAGGGATGAGATTTTTAATACTATGTTCTTTTTAACTTAGTACACATGTTCCCATCTTACTTCCATTGCATCCGACATGCTTATGTGCTCATAATGATGCATCATGGGACAACCCCTAAATAAAAACATTTCATCTCATTGAGAAAAATATTTCATAACTCAATTTATCACAATTATGCAATTCCCAAATAGTGGAACCATACTCAATATATTTTCATAAGAGATTACCATAAGCTCTTCCTCTTATTGCTTATGTGTATCATCCTTGCATAGGACTTAATGTTGATTTCATTTTAGAAAACAATATTACATTCTCATTTCTTTGCTATGAGCTAGAGTAACCTGAGTTTATAAAATAGTCATAGCACAAAAGTGCCTGATTATCATAACCTTACCATGGTTTCATGATAATACAGCTGCTTACTTAGCAGTTGCCATTAAGATTAGACAGTCATATTTCTAGATATCTTTGACTGGTTGAGTACACCCTATACAAAACCTTTGGAGAACTTAACACAACTTTACAAGTAGGTTGATGTATTGCATTTTTTAATGATGTCGTTATCCATTACCAACCTTAACTATTTCCAAGTATGCTTAACATATGGTTCGCTAGAACATGATATTCTTAGGAAGCACCTTCCACTCATAGTTCCATATATGTTCCCTAGCATACATATGTTATATGTATCTCTTACTACCTGATTTACACTAATGTTTATTACAATAGTATTGAAGACACTAAATAAATATCTTGTTAGATTTCCAACTCATAACACATCATTTTCCAATCACTCTCTTATAAATAAATATATTGCAACAGAAAAATTTTCTTTAATTTCATTCAAGAGATAAGTACACTCGTGTCTATAAGCATGACCAAATCTTTCATTTCATTGAACAAGATAGTTACATTAAATAAGTAAAGTCCTTTCTCATTTTCAAGGAGAAGTGATTTCATTTAGGATCATCCAAAAACATTCGCATCTTCTGCCTTTCTTCGATCATAATAATATACAAAACTAAATACATCACCCTCCTTTCTTGGCATTTATCTACAAAATTGTTAGCATAAGTCAGTTCATAGGAACTAAGCATGATAAGCAACAACTCATCATAATAAAATAATCTACTTAATTATTTCATAAAAATAACTCTCATTATTTTTATGAATTAACATTACAGATCTCAAGAGGGTAACCAATTCTTTCTAAGCATGCCAAGAGAAACCAATTCAATGAACCCAAGAAATAATCAATTTCAGGATTTCATTTAAATACGACTTATTCTTCCAATCATAATCAGTCAGTTAAGTTGTGTGATAAACAATTAAATCAAACCTATTCAGCAGACTAAATTATAAGAGTAACATGCTTTTAGTCTAGCAATCCCATACTTGCAAGGCTGAAATCATTTACTCCATACTTTAGTATTCATATATATAACAAGTATCATAGTCAAGCAATCTCACTAATCTTACTCAACGGAGCCATCAAAGGGATTCATAATATCATGATAGGTCAAAAGATCTAAGTAGTCAACTTATGACTCAAACATTTTTATTACAAGGAAGATAATAAATGTTTACCCTACATGAGAGCGATGGAATTAAAGCATCATGCAAGTAACGAGCTAGTTAAATGCAAGTAGCAAGTCACATAGCCAGTTCATACCTTGACTCTAAGATTTATTTGAACATTCCAAGCTTAGGAGAAGGGAAACATAATACCACAACTTAGTTTGGTTATCAAGCTTATCAAGACCCCATAAACAAAATAAGTTTATAACAATCCGAATGAGAACAATTTATCACGTAATCGTAACGAAAAGGAGTCGTGATAAACACTACTAAGAAAATCTAACTATCCGAACGTGACATTCAATTTTCGATGGAAACATTCAAATAATAATGTGCCATTATTCCGTAATGAGGCAAGGATTCTATCCTATCAATAATTTGATCTACTAACCTATTTTACTAAAAGAGGTTAGGTCATACCAACCTAAATCCAAGACATAGTCCAACAAAGTCAGTGAGGACCATTTTAAAATGTCACGATGATACTGAACTTACTAAGGAAAACAAAATACAGTTTTCCAAGAGAAAGAGAATCAATTCTGGGTGAACTAGAATACCAAAAGATTCCATAAAAATACATCTCACCCGTCTACGTGCTATCTCGATCTTAGATCTCAGCTAAATGAAAATCCCATCTAACATGTCCATAGGAGGAGTATGTTGCTTGTAACGTTATGACCTTAAGTGGGTTTCCAACTCAAACTCGACACATTTTTTTAATTTAAATATCAAAGTAAGGTCATATAGTCAATCGAGCTTTTCTCTGCATCGATTACAACTAAGGGGGAAAATAACACCCAATTTTTAACACTCCTACATTGTTCCAGAAAGTCTTCGTAAACCTACTATTAGTTGATTAAATGGTAGTTCAATACCATTGATAAATAATCATCATACCTTCAATACAGATTTTTAAATCCAAGAAGAAGATTCTTAGTCGTACTCAACTTTTCTTTCAAACTGAACATAGCATTTTGGGTAGAACAACCAAGCTTTTAAGGAAGCCAAAGTGATAAAAATAACTGACTTAGACCTCGGGATAGCTACAAGTTTTCATAGGAGAACAACAAATTCCATATTACAGAAGGATTTGCAAAAGCATTTGAGTGCTAAGAGAGATAGAATTTGTCTCTAAGAGAAACCAACTCAGAACACAATAAGTCCTCAACCTGTATTGAACCCAAAAATATTTGAACACTAAATTTAGAAGAATAAAAATGAATATCAATACAAATAAACATAGTAGAGTAAACCGAGCACCTCAACCTGATGAGTAACTAGCTGCAACCAGATTGCAAACGAATAACTTCTGTTAGCTGTTAGGAGACTTGGCATTCTTTCAAGCCACCATACAGAGCTCAAGGACTAAAACATTAACGTCATTCAAGAAAACCCATTCAAGGGTTGAAGATATCACTTAGTATTTTATTGTTGTTTCCCTCATTATCTGCAGCTAGGTATTATTATTAAATATAGTTGTTTGATCCTTAGTACAATTATTTACTTAAAATAAAACCAGGTTGACTAAGCATAACGATACCTCCTACAATACCAACATGATTCCGTAGGAATTTTTTTCTTTAAAAAGAAACATACCCAATTTCATAAATCTAACGATTACCAGGGCAAGGAAAGTCATCTACAGCCAAAACCCCAAGACACCGGTTTCCAGTATTCTGCAGTGTCTTGCAAAATCTATACTACTCCAAAAAGGATGGGTAGAAATTGAAACTAGTTTTCCATGGATTAATTGCCTATTAAATTCTCAATCTTGAATTAAAAATTCAAAACAATACTGTCCTGTCAAGCCAAAACCCAATGATGATTATAGTTGTAACTTCTCATTCATCCCATGACATGTGTTGTCTCATCACAATATAAATCACATTGAAACTGACAAACATAACTTTGTTTCCAAACAACATTCTCACACTACAAGATCAAACAAATTCTACTGAAGTAAGGATTAAATCGATTTCATATCACCAAGGATTAATAATAAAAATTTCAATCCAGGTAAAGTTCTATTTGTGAAATGACTAAATAGAGCAAGAAATTATGACAGGTTAGGGCATATCATGCATGTTACGCCTTCCTTTCCTTCCTTAGAAAGCTTTCACGATTATTCAGAAGATCTCAAACTTGGAAGTGAATTCCTTCATCCTACAGATTACAATGATTCCTCGTTATTTATTGAGTCTGGTAAACTCAATGTCTGACCGATTTAACTGTTGTTTACATCATGCAACTTACAAAGAAAACACATAGTTCCATTTTTGCAATGCAGAGCTTCTGTAAAAAACTTGGAACTGAAGTGAATCTACACCTCGACCAATTTTCCTTTCCCCAAACTGTCCACGATTTACCCAAGAAATTTGTGAGTTTATTACATATTAAATGCCATTAATGCAGTGGTTGAAGGAGTTTGTCGCCAAATTTATCTTACCAGCCATTTTGGTTTCCAAATTTTTAGCAAAATTCCCTCCTCACGCCATGCAAGTGAATTTAAATTTAGTTAACCCATAATATTTCCCTCAAACTTGGTTGGCGGGATCAATAAATAAAACAATAAAGAATTCAGTACAAATGTATTGGCGGTGGGGTGCCAACTCACCACTTTATTCAATTTGAAAAACATTAGATTGTATATAGATTTTTAAAAGACCAATCAATATCTTATGCAAATAGCAATTTTAGATGCCCATCCCTTTTGTGTATAAGGACTCACAAAAATAATTATATTTATACATCCTTTCCAAATAGCCAGAGTTATATCAAATCTAAATTCGCAAAAATAAGTTCTCATGTTAGGTTACGAACCATACCACAAGATTAGATTGTCCTTTCCTTGCTTTACACAAAGTTAATAAATCTCCCATTGTAATTATTTATCTACTTCAGACTTTACAAATTCCCTTTTTGTAATCTACATATGTATATGTATATGTATATATATATATATATATATATATATATATATATATATATATATGTTATAATGTTAGCATTGATCAAGAAAGTTGCTCACGTATAATTCGTGGAAGTTGATGCCCTTTATCTCCATAATTAATTCCTTGACTGAAGACTGTAGTCATTCACCCAAGGAAATACAACCATGATTGTATTAGCCATTAGGTGATGTAAACTACTGAATGGCAGACTCAAAATCAATTACTAGTCGAAATAAAATCTTATTCAAGTTCCAATTTTTTGGTCATTAAGCGAACTATCCAGCTATAAAATCCTTAACATACATAGTTAAAAACTATTATTCTCACAATTTATTAGAGATAAATGACAACATCGTAAATCACTTTAAAGGCTTAAATTTACACCAGAGATTTCATGACATCCTACATTACAAATGACGTAATGTCACTTTAACAAAATAGTTCATTAGTAAGATAAACTCTAAATTAACAGGGTTAACATCAAGTTTCCATTTAATTTTTGATACGTAAAAGTGCCAACAACAAAGGATAAAACCATTTGTCCTATCAGGAAATCCTTCGCACTCCCTAAACAAAACTTTATTTTAAAAAATCAACTAAGGAAAAAAAAATTATTTTCCACCACCGCCTAGAGGACCAGCTGATTTAACTAGGAGAATTATACATTTTTCCCTCTTTAGTTGTTTCCATGAATTTATCTTTATCAATGCCTTCATTGACACCTCTCCTTCTAAACTAGGCATTTGGCCTGGTGTGTTATCTTCCGCCTTCTCCTTAAACTCCTTAATAACCACCACTAGTTTTGCACAAAGACTCTCAAACTCATCTATATGTTTAGTGATGGAGTCCCAGAGTTTTCCAATCTGAAACTCTAACTTCTCATGCTTGGTTTTTATTTTTTCATTATGAGTTGTTGTTTCAACAATCAATTGTGTGCAATCATACTTATTAGTAGGGACCTTATCCTGCAAGGAATTGAGGGTGGCCTCCTCATCTGTTACTCATATTTCAATGATGGGCTCACACTTTTGATAGCTTTTAAAACCCCTATTTACTAATATATTTTATTCATTGAGTTAGGTGAGAAATTCCTCCAACTTAGTGATCTAGGCTTCTACAATGATCTTGTTGTTTTCTTTTTCCTTGGCAAGTTATTTAGTGGTAATCCCTGCACCATCCTTGATGTTGGCTAACAACATCCCCACAAGGTCATCCAAATACTCCATTTCATCACCATAGTGTTTCCTAGCTTGGGTTAGCAGCATCAAACATTTCCCTAAACTACTCTTAACTAAGCAACCCACTCGATTATATGCCTCCTTGGTTTGTACCTTCTCCCCCTTTAACCCTTAGCACAATCTGTCTATTTCCTTCTCCACAACCAAGGTTCGAATGGTTTCCCCTACATCCAAGTTACGTCTTACTACCTCCAAAGACATATTTTGTAGTGCATTACACACATACTCATTGGTGATGTGGCTTGGATCCACCACCTTGTATGTTTCTCCTTCCTTCTTCTTAAGAGGAATGGCCTCAATCGCTTGATCATTGACCTCGAACTTAAGCTTCTCTACATGGAAATGCTGGTTCCAGCTTATCATATTCATAGTTCTTGTCATGCCCCCAGTTTGATCAAAAATATCTCACACATGTAGCTTTTCTGGAGGGAGGGTACCTTGAAATATCACATGCAACACTTTCTCGGGATCATCCACGAAGTCCATATGTGGGGACAAGGAGTCCACTTCTTCCTTAAAGCCTTGCACTTTGTTCACTACTTCTTTGATCCTGGAGTGAATCCTTTATCCTCATTCATGACAAAGGAGTCTCCCCTATTTTCTTCCTTTTATTTGGTGGGTAGTGTAGGAGAAGACCATCATGATGGAATCTCAATTTCCTCCATAAAATGATCCTTCTCCTTAGTTCATGCATGAAGCACTACCTTGGAGTCTACCTTAACCCTTCTATTCTCTTCTACCTCAAAATCAGCCTCAAGTTCCTCCTTGAAGGTTTTGGTATCTTATTTTGATCCCGTTTCTATTTTTGAACTGGAAATCCCATGTACGTTATGTTTCTTTTGTTCCATTTTATCTCCTCTAGGTAACTCACCTTCCTCAAACTCTACTCGAAATTCCTCGTCACCACATAAATGTTATGTACTTATGCCCCCACTAATACCTCAGCACGTAAATTATCTTCTCTTTTGGGAAGTTTCCAACTTCCTTCACCCTCTTCTTCTTCTTCTACTACTTATTTTTCCTGCACCACTTTTATTGGTGGGATCAGCACTTCACATGGCATCTCTAACCTCCACCTCAACTCCTCCCTACATCTTGGGGTACAACTATATAAATACCTAGTGGATGTATCCCTTGATGGTAAAATTAACCTATGGGTGTAGATCTAGAAAGACGGGCTCTAAGGCCTCCACATATGTTGGCCTCAAGTTATATCTGTAGGTTACACATAAGGTGTGTACATCAGTGTTCACCTTATCCACATCGAAGGTTAACTGTTACATTTCCTTCCATAAGTTGATGACACACTTCATGTATTTAGCATTGAATGCAAACAAATTTTTTTACCATGCCCCTAATTCTCATTTGACGATCATGAACTGTACCAAACAGAAGTGTTGTGTAACAAAAAACTACACCTGGTCCCCAAAAATATTTGGTAGCTTACGTGATAAGTACCATTAAATTTCAAAATCTCTACATAGCCTCTCATACCACTTATTCATCCATGCCTTGTAGATGTTCATGATGGACCCATCACAAGTGATTTTTCTTAAAATATACAGCAAGAGATGGGTACATTGGTGGTTAAACCCACAAGTTCCCTTCTGTGACACTGATTTCCTAGAATACATTTAATAACAATATGGACTCCCAAGTTATTTTCACTCCTAATTCATTCTAAACTCATGCCTCCTCAATGGTACTATCTGTAATAAATTGTGCAAAGTTGTAGTTTTCCCACTTGGAAACTCTTTAGGCAATGTACAAGAATCTCTTGTTGATGTTTATCTATCTCTCTAATGATCCCAATTTAGAACTTATCAGTCGGGAGGTGAATCTCAACGCCAGTTTTGGAAGATCCACAATAACTTGAGCCCTTCCCCACTTCTATAGTTTAATTATTTTACTAACTCTCCCACTTTCGTAGTGGCACCTAAATTGAGGGTCACGTCCTCAAGCATTTCATAGGCTCGTTAACCTATGGATTAAATTTCCCATGAGTCTCATCCTCCTCCCTGTAAAGTAGAAGAATTAGTCATAAATTTGGGACATCATCCATGTAAAAAGTGGTGTGGGTTTAGTGAAAAATGACAACTCCAAAAACTATAAAACCCTGGTCTTCTACAACTCCTTCATCACCGAATCATCTACCCTAGGGTTTCCATGTTCGTCTAACCCTTGGATATCCTTGTACAGATCCTTACGCATCAATTTGTCATGGTTGGTGGTTCTATGGTTGAAATCGCTGATTTTTCACTTGTATAACTTTGAGCTCCACTTCTTTACCTTAATAACCTCTAGAGGGTACTAGATTTCTAAATAAACTTCCACGGGTTCTTCCTTTTCCACTAGTGGTCTCTTATTCTTACTCTTCTTTGGTGTCATCTTTTTTTGTCTTCTCATGCCCTAAGTGCTTCTAAATTTTCCCTATCCACCCGAACCTGATGAATTCAATTACTTATACTTCATGCAACCCCTTAATGCTCTATTATCTTCTCCTCTTCTTGGTACACCACAAGATCACACTAAAGCTCATAAAAATCCATTGATTCATGAAAATTAGTTTGCTTTCTTCTCAAAACCCTTGTCACAGTTTAAGCCTAGAAACACAAAAGTTTATTACGGAAAAGTAGTCAAAATTACTACCTTTATCCTCTATTTATACTTTCTCATAACCTCGATGTCCTTGACAAACACATTTTTAAAGTCACTTTAAAAAATATACTTTTTCACATAAGTCAACTTCTGCGACTCTCCCTTGTGTGCTACAGTCGTAAGCTTCTGACGTGCCGACACTACTTTACTGCCACAGACTTCCTTCATGCACCTCACTGTGCCAAACTACATAACCTCTATGTTGTCCACCATATAGTTTGCTATACTACAAACTACCTCATTGTATACTTCACAATCGTTGTTTCTCTTCTACATCATCTATACTCAACCAAGATTTTTCTCCAAGAAGTCTTTATTATGGAAAAAATTCAAACATATTTTTCACTACACAGGAACACATTTGAACACCTCCATATGAATCAGTCTTATTCCTTTCTCTAGTAATCCAGAATGAGTCTTCTAACAATCCATCTTCCTTAGAAACACGCTAATGTTTTTCAAATTTAGATGTCAATCCACCCCACACTAAAAGTATGCATAGTCCTTTACGCATGAAATCACTTCAAATGCATTTAGCTACGAGCACAATAATGTGCACAAAACACATAATGGAAAGGAAAAGAAAAGTGACGAAGAAAGGAAAATGGATTAAGGGAAATTCCATGTTAACTAGCAATACTGCATTATTTACAAACACACTGAAGAATTATTTATAGTAGGGATTTAACCTAATCTCGTTAAAGAAACCTAAAAACCTTGTGCCATCTAGCACTTGTAATTGGAAAGCACCTAAATCAAGTAAATAAGTGATAGTATATGGTCCCAACCAGTGTACCTTAATCTTCTCTAGGTGGTGTAGAAACTTAGAATCATAAAGTAGAACCATCTTCCCAACCTCAAACTTCTTTTTTTAATGTGACGATCATGTCATGCCTTTTTTCATGATTTCTCTATCTTTTGAATCCATATGGAAATGACACGACTCTTATACAACTCCAGAAGTTTATCACTATGATCCTCTAATGCTTGTTTGTTAGCCAATCCTCCTGCATGCATAGTAAATAGACATGACAATGAGAATTTCATAGGTAGAATGGCCTCCGCACCAAAAAATGATTGAAAGGGTGTGGCCTTGTTCAACCATTTGTAAATTATTCTATATGCCTATAGCACTATAGAGACTTTATCATCCCAGTATCTTCTTCTGTCATTGCAAATATTTTTTAACATGTGGCTTAATATCTTGTTAAATGCCTCAGTAGTTCCATTATCCTGAGGGTAATAAGTAGTAGTATTGTGATGCAGCACCATAAACTCTACCAACAAGATTCAAATAGTCTCATTTAAGAACTGTGTACCCCTATCACTCATTCAGACCAATGGACATCCATATCTATTAATTATGTTCTCCTATAAGAACCTATCCATTATTACAGTTGTGTAATCCTTTGTAGGCTTTTCTTCTTCCCACCTTGTAAGATAATTTGTGTAAGTGATAATATAGTGTGAACATGTCCTAATCATGACTGGGGAAATAGGGCACACAAAATCAATTTCCCACTTTATAAATGTCTCAGCACTGGCAATAGGTTTTAGTGGAATTTCATCTCTTAGTCCTAGTTTACCAAGGCACTATAAATCATCACAGACCTTGCAATTTTCAAAAAAATCCTTGTAAATTACTTCCCACTAATGGCCTACCAATAGGATCTTACATGCGGTAGCATTTCCTACATAGTGACCTCCTGCAATGCCACCATGAGCTTCTTCCATGATTACAGTATGCTCATGTTGTAACACACATCAACGTAAAACCTCATCTTGGCCTAGTTTATACAAGTATTTTCTAATCAACATATATGGAATGACATGTTTAGCCAACTTATTTTTCTCACCACATCTACTCACAAGAAAACAACAATATCCTCTAAGTTAGAGGGTACACACTGTAATCTAAATAGTTGTCCATCTAACATTGTGTCCTCAACAATCTGTGTGTCCTCTCCTGAGTCAATACGTGATAAATGGTTAGGTCCCAAATTTCTCTTCATTGGTTTCACCACAACCATAAACTCAAACTCCTAAAATAGTAAGACCCATCAGCATATGCACCCTTGCAAAACGAGCTTGTTTACCAAGTACTTTAATGCCATGTGGTTCGTATAGAAAATGAAAGGTGTTACTAGAAAATACTACCTGAATTCATGTAACGAGTAGATCATTGATAATTCCTTGTGCTTTGAGGCCGTATAATTTTGTACTACTGGGGTTAACTTCCTACTAGCAAAACATACGCGATCATAAACAATCCCCTCTCTAGGATTTTCTAAGACTTCTCTAATCACCATTCCTGATGCATCTATGTGCACATGAAAGGGATTATCCCAAGAGGGAAAGCATAGGAGGGGCACACTGGTAATTTTGTCCTTAGGTGTGTCAAAATCCATCTGATGTGCCTCACCCCAATGGAATTTACCTTTATGTTAAACTACTCCTCTAATGGCATGGAAATATTGGAATAACATTTGATAAATTCTCTATAATATCCCATGTTCCCTAAGAATTATTGCAGAACACTTTGATTGGTAGGATCCTCCAACCCAAGATAAGAACTTTTGCACTGTCAACCAATAAAACTTCCTTAGATATGATGTGACCAAGTAAAGTGCCAAATGGGGTAGCAAAGACACACTTCTTAATGTTAAGTAAGATACTACACTACGTGCATCTCTCAAACATCAACCTCAGATTGTCACAATGGTCTCTTACTAACCCATACACCATCCAATCATCTAGGTAAACTTGTAGAAACTTATGGATGAAGTCTTGAAAGGCTTGTACTACAACTACAATGCGTGACAACATAATAGGTGTCTTCATAAATGCAAAAGGAAAGACTATTGTCATCATCCTTCCTATTACTTCTATCTACCCCAAGCACACAATATTATCACCCAAAATGGATTGGGAGATCACCCAAACTACACAGGGTGCCGAGTGCCTCCTTTATGTGAGCTTCAAAAGAATGTTCTACCATTAATGGAAGATGGGTTGCATAAACTGAAATATATGCATTTACTTAAAAATAGAAAGTACAAACACTAGATCCAGGCACCAATGTACCATAAATGGAAATAAACATTGTGATAAGGATAAAGAAGTTATTTCTAATCCATAACAACATGAATATCATAAGGGTTTATACCCATAGACAAAGATATCAAGAATAACACGCCATATATTGATTTATAATAATTTACAGTAGTCATATTACATCAAATGGTGTAATCTGAGACCATATACATCATGAAATAACATTCCAACCCTACAAAACTACTCTAAACAGAGATTCTAGCTACACTTTCCTATTACAACCCTTGTTCAGACCTAAGTGCATACACATATTCCTAGTAACAACATTATTATAGAAATTTGTTGCCTCTCCAACTATATTTATTTTGGACCCAAGAATTCCCTTAAATAGAGTCTAGATTCACAACCATAGTTTCACCTATGATTAGATTGCATGCCAAGTGGTAATGTGGTCCTCCATGATCAATTGAGTGCTTATGCCAGCTTGCAAAGGCTTCAACTAACTGTAATAATCCTCCTACAAAAATTCTCTATGTGGAATATTATTTTATTGACCTCCAAGGGTATAGGTTGGTACCTTATTCATTCATCATGCCTACTTTATCCCTCATGTGTTTCTCCCACGACATTGTCTTCGAAATGTGTCTAAGTCCCCAAAACCTCTTTTGCTTTCATATGCCATCCTCTTATCCCATGTTATTTTCCTTGAGATCCTTCTTACTCACTTACCTTACACCTGTGCGCTTCTTCTGCCTTAGGGATTAGTAAATTTAGGGCCCAACATTACCCCACACTATGTGTGTTATCCATCCTAAGAAACACCTTGCTCTCTCATTAAATAATAAAGAATAGGAGAAATGAAATAATCTGCAATTGAATAAGGAAATGGAAGAGTAAAGGGATCCTACTACTATTGCATGAGGAGTGGGAAGTCTCTTTTCATAGATGCTTCAATTTTATTGAAAGCATCTAGCTCACCCTACGCATGTTGAAGTAAATCACCCACCAACACACTAAACTCATAAAAACCTAGCTCATCTCCCTTAGCATTTAGTGTATCTTCGATGTTTTCTATCTTCTTGCTAAGTTCACCTATCACGTCCATCTTGTAAGTTACTTGGGGGTATAATTCCTTCATTTTTTAATCAAAACCATCAAGGTCTCAATTGATTATGATTTCTTCTTGACTTCTACCAATATCTTATCTCACTCCGCCCTATTGCCCTTGTTTTTCTCTTGAAACTCTTTTAGATATGCCTTGTGTCTAGAAAGTAATATGATTGCTACCATATCTCTATCACCATAGTTATCATACTTAGCTTTAGCCATTTGTGCCATGGTCTTCACTGAGGCAAGGAGCTTGGAGTACCGAGTTATTGTCTCCCCAATCTTCAAATTTTCTTCTTCCTTCTAGTGTGCCATCACCTCTTCTACTGACTCTAATGCAAGTGGTTTCCTTTCCATGATGAGTATACATGTCAAGTATTCCAAGAAGTGCATGGTCAGCTCCTACTTCTGGTCAGGACGAGTTATGTCTAGGTGCTTTAAGATAATGACATTTGAAATAACATCTACCTTATAGAATTTCCACACATTTTCCTTTTCATCCCTCATCTCACACCTTAACTACGCATTAATCAATTCCTTCTATTTTATCTCCATATCCCTCTCATTTATCTCCTCATTTTTTCCCCAAGCTCACCCTCAAAGACTCATATTCTATGATTGTCTACCAAAAATTCTTTCTTCCACCACTACTGAAACTTTGTTGAGTGCATTGCAAGATTTCTCATCCGACAGTTGTTGCGAATTCACAAGAAGGTCTACTTCCTTGGCATCTGACATCTTCATCAATGCATCACTATTAACCTCGAACTTGAGCTCATCGACATAAGAGTCAAAAGCCTAAGATAGCATTTTCCTTGTGCACGAGTACACACCCTCTTCATTAATAGAAGACCAAGTGAAGAGTTGGTCTATGGGAACTGTGATTTGGAAAGGTGAGTTTCATACCTTGTTTCAATCATTAATATAATTCATGGTGTTTTCCTGCGCCACTACTACACCTTTTCCACTTGTTCACACTACCTTGGGGAAACATACTTCTAGGTGGGGATCTCCACCCATGCTTCCATATTATTTCCCTACACTTGTTCTCTCATGTGTTTCCTTTAGCACTTCATTGGTGTTTTCCTCCACCTCATGCTCCACCAATTGTTGTATAATAACTGCCACCTCCTTCTCTACTATGTCATATATCTATTCTCTAGTCGGGGTCATCATCTTCTAAGCATGCATGTCTACTTCCTCATTACCCCCCACATTGTGAGCACCTTATTCATAATCATCCTGCTCTTCATCAGACTCATACACATCATGAATAGGGGGACTCTTACCTTCATCGTGCTCTTCATCCTATTCCTCAGATTCATCACCCTTCATGTTCTTTATCTCCTCAAATTCCAATCTTTGTGACACTTTCCACTTCTTCTTCACTAGCATATCATCTAACACATAAGACTCTTCTTTTTCTGGTACCTTTTCCTTTACAAGAGGATTCTTCTTCCCTATGTAGGTACTTGGTCTTATGCCTGAATATTGTGCACTATTGTAGTATGAATAGTATGTGTGCTCAGCTCCTTGATTACCATGGTCTCTACTCTTTCTCTTTGTGTTCCTTTCTTCAAGACATGGTCCTCTGGGATAGGTACATCATCCTCTAATTACACGCGCTTCTTGTTAGGATAAATTAATTATGCATTATATGATTTATTATTAAATTAATGTTATTAATTAAATAATGTTTTTATATGGTTTTATCAACCTTATTTTTTTTATTTCTTCACGGGTATAATATTATTGTTATGTTTCCCATATGTAATATTCGAAGCTTATGTAATATGGAATAAGGTTTCACTTGTGCAACTTAGTTTCTTGTTTGTATTTGCCTATGCAATATCTATAAATATTTTGGCCCATTCTTTGTATTTTTTGTTGATTAAGTTTAATACAATTATTAGGCTTCCACCCCTGTTGCTCAATCTACATTTGGTGTCACAGCAAGTTGAAGGATATTGGAGTATTACAGAAGATTTTGAGGAGCATTAGAGAATCTTGTGCAAGAAAAGGAGAGCCAGAGTTTCCTCTGCAACTTCCCAGCCCCATCCAATGCAATACCATCATTAAATTCCTCAAAACCACCATCAAATTCCTCAAAACCACCTTTATTCATTGTAATTAAGGTTGATGAGGATATAATTCACAAAGGAAGAAATTACAAGCTCAAAGTAAGGAAGAAAAATGATCTAAGACATCATACACACTCAAAACCACCTTTCCAAAACTGTCGTATTTTGAAGAGGTATGGTTTTACAGTTTGGAAGTGTTTAATTACATTTTTCTCTTTATATATATAAATATTTAGCATAGCCGCCCAATTGGCTAGAATAAATTTTGTAAGACACTTCCCATCAAAAGAGGTCAAGGGGTAAAATCCCCCTCCCTCACCCACTACCAAATTTGACAGAAAATATAACCAAAATGCTAACTTTAGTGTAAAATTCAAATTTAGTTATAACTAACTAAATTTAGTGAGGAAATACCTAATTTAAGGTAAAAAAATTCCTCCATTCAACCTATTTTTTCATTTTGGACATTTTTTGCTAAAGGAGATCTATCCAAAAATTGTATTTTCAGCTATTTTTTTGCAATTCTTTGCCGTAGAAGATCAATTTGGGCTCCAGAGGCCACCAGGGCCCGTAAAACAATTTTTCTTTTCCTGTCATTCAATTTTTTCCATATTTTTGAATGTAATTGGATGTTGCAATATATTGCACTAATTTGCAGGTTGCCATAAGTCAACTGCAAACTTTGTAACTAATTAGAAAATAGCAGAATTGTAATAAAAAATAGTAAAAAAATGGTTTTGTAACACTCACGAGATCTTAGATATCATTTGTAGTGTTTGGTATATACAATGCCTCTTAGAAATGCTTACGGGTAAAATCGGCGTGACTACTACTGTACTTATCACCTAATATAGCTGCAAAAATGTTGGCTAGGCATCGACCCTTTAAATTGATGGGGAGTAATAAGGTCACAGTGGACACACTACGAGCCATCCCATCCGTCTGTGAATTATTACACGACATAAATCCCAACTGAGAAATTATCCAAGTATACAACAAATTTATGCATGCATATAAGGATATTTCTTTAAGTCGGTGTCAATAATCACACAGACCCCTTTCAGTACTATCTTGGTACCACACATTGAATTCTTTCACATACGTTAACACCTCTTTCACGTACCTCTGGGTATATAGAAATGGAAAGCTTCTTCCACATACCGCCAAGTATATCAAAATGTCGCATATATAGAAAAGTTTGGTATATTGGACTGATGGTATATAGATTGGGAGACCCTATACCTGGAGTGATCAGAGATAAACCCTGTCAGTGATCTCTGCAAAATGGGAACTAATGCCCCTAAATTTTTTCTTCCAGATTCACAATTACTCAGAGGAAACAACTATGGTGCATAGAAGACAAAAATTAAGACACAACTTGAGTTTGAAGAGATCTGGCCTACTGTGAATGGTACTCTGATGAGATCAACTACTAATACAACACAACAATGACAATTTGATAAAGTAGATCAGAAGGTACAACTCATCGTCTTGTTTAGAGTTTTTGACGATGTGCAACCCCACATTCGAGATGCCAAAACTACCAAATAAACATGGGATAAGTTAAGCATAGTCTACGAGGCCAAGAATAAGAATGTTATACTAAATTTATAGAGTCAGTTACACACATTGAATTTCAAGTAGAATGAAAAAATAAAAGCTTTCTTAAGAAGAGTTACAAAGTTGAGGGATTCACTTCTAGCCCTAGGAGAAGTAGTATCAGATGATGCTCTCATTCCCATTGTTCTGATAGCACTCCCCTCTTCTTACCGTATTTTTGTTACAACACTAAACGTGTCAGATACGACCATTAGTTTTGACAAATTGGTAAACGTACTACAATAAGGGGAATCCATACATAATAAGGATGATGATGAAGAGAAGGCACTTTCTTCACATAAAAAATGGAAAGGAAAAGGTAAAGGAAAACCTAATTCCTATCAAAAATCCCAAAATCAAAATCAGTATCAAGGGGACAGACAATAGAAGAAGCAATGTCCAATCTATAAAATAGGACATGACCTACAAGATTGTTGGTATGATACTTACAAGAAAGGTTCATTAGGTAACTCTAGACCTCCACAACAATATCACAAGGGATATTCTAACTACAATCAAGGGAAGAAAAATGGGAACTAGAAAATAAGACCCCATCAACAAGGAAATATTGTTGAGCAACAAGAATAGTCAGACAAAGAAGACTACTTGTTCACTACTCACTCAAGTGAATGATCCACGTCATCTGGTGATGTTTGGTATGTTGATTCAAGGGCCACTCGACACATGACCAGCCATAGAGAATGGTTTATTTCAATGAGGGACACACAATCGAAAAATCATGTTTCGTTGGGAGATGATTCTTCATATATAGTTTAGGGGATTGGGAACATTTCTCTAACCCTTGTTTCACGCAACCGTAGACTATTAGATGCCATATATATCTATAGGTAGACAAAGAATGTACTTTTATTCAGTCAAATCCTTGATCACAATCTAAAAATTGAATTTTATAGTCATTCTGGCAAGAAAACGTGTTTGATTCGAGATAAATCATGAGGCTCGAAAATAGTTGCAAAAGCCTTTAATGTGGGACGCATGTTCCAGCTTGACTTTTTCCACAAAGATGATCAGGAACTTATGGCTAAGAACTCTACCTCAGCACAATTGTGGCATCGGAGACTTGGTCATGTAAGTTTCAAGTATCTTGAGACACTTTGCAGGCACAATATGGCACATGGGCTACCATCTCTTCAGAAGGATACAGACAAGTGTCCTCACTGCCTAGCAGACTAACAACATAGAGTGTCATTCCAGAAGAGTAAATATCAAGCTCGTGGTTAGCTTGATCTAGTTCATACTGATCTTTGTGGTCTAATGTAACCAAGTCATTCTATATTTTAGTACTTCATGCTATGTGTTGACGACTATTCAAGGAAAATGTGGATTTTTTTTCTTCGCAAGAAAAGTGAAGCTTTTGAAACTTTCAAGAAGTTCAAAGTAGCAGTTGAAAATGAAATTGGTCATCACATCATAACTCTCTACTCAGATCAAGGGGGTGAATTCATCAGTAATGAGTTCAAAGACTACCTACAAACTCATGGGATTCATTGACAAATGCCTACTCCACACACACCATAGAAGAATGGTGTTTTTGAGAGAAGAAATCATATTATCATGGAAATGGTGCAATGTATGATCGATGATTCTAGACTTGTAAAGACATTCTGGGTAGAAGTAACAAAAACAATAGTGTATTTGTTGAATAGAATGCCCACAGTTGCTCTTGAAGGAGTAACACCATAAGAAGCATGGTCAAAACAAAAACCATCTATTGCACACCTTAGAGTATTCAGGTGCAAAGAAAGCATGCACATACCCAAGTAAAATATAAATAAATTGGACATGAAGTCACAGAAACTCATCTTCATTGGGTATAGTGAAGAGAATCTTGGGTACAAATTAATGGATCCTAAGATTAGAAAAGTCTCCACAAGAAGAGATGTTGAGTTTTTCAAGAAGAAGGAAGCGAAGACTCCTCCAGACTCACCAGATGTAAAATTTGAAGCTGACGTTCCCTCAGAAGATCAAAGCAATGATGGGGATGATGGTGTTGATCAGATAGAACCACGACCCATGGGAACAGTTCAGCGTATGCCCAAGTGGTGTAATAACACATTACCAGATATAAGAATGGATTCTCCACTAGATACATCCACCCCTAGACCATAGACTCACAATAAAGCAAGAGAAGAAAATTTTTCTTTGATGAGTAGATTTATTGAATCTGATGAGCCCTCTATAGTCCATGAAGCCCTATAGTCAAAATCTTGGAAAGATGTCATGGATTCTGAATATCAATCAGTGATGAAGAATAACACTTGGCAGTTTGTCAATCTTCCACCAGGAAAGAAACCCATTGGATGCATATGGATATTTAAAACAAAATACAAAGTAGATGGGACAGTGGGCAAGTATAAAATGAGACTAGTAGCAAAGGGGTATGCATAAAAAGAAGGCATATATTACGAGGAGACATTTTCTCTTACAACTAAGATCAAAATAATTATAATGATCTTTTCTCTAGCTGCACAATTTGGTTGGAAAGTCTGTCAGATGGACGTAAAAAGTTCCTTCCAAAATGGAGATTTACAAGAAGAAGTCTACATGACTTAACCTAAGGGATATGTAGTATCTGGTCAAGAAGTAAAGGTGTGCAAACTTAGGAAATATTTGTATGGGCTTAAATAGGTAGCTCGACCATGGTACATCAAGATTGAAGAGCATCTCGTACATCATGGATTTTTTAGAAATCCATATGACCCCAATCGCTACCTAAAAAAGCAAGGTGGGGGGGGAGATTGTGATTATTGTTGTCTATGTCGATGATCTAGTTATCACTGGAAGTTCAATGAAGATGATCAATGCAACAAAGAAAGATCTTAATCGATCGTTCGACATGAAAAATCTCGGGCTAATGCATTATTGTCTTATATTGGAAGTATGGTAGAAAGAGAATCACATCTTTGTTTCTCAGATGAAATATACCAAGACAACACTTGAGAAGTCTAGGATGATGGATTACACACCAGTTTCTACACCTATGGAGAACAGATTGCAGTTATCTCTTTTAGATCAATCTCCTGAGGTAAGCACCACTCTCTATCGACAGTCGATTGGGAGTCTCATTTACCTGACCTACACTAGACCAGATATTAACTTTATAGTAAGCTATCTATCCAGGTTCATGAAGGAACCCAAAGTTTGTCATTATAAATCAGCAAGGCACATCTTAAGATATCTCAAAGGATCAATGGATCTTGGTCTAGAATACAATAATAATGATAACTTCTTCTTATCTCAATATTTGGATTTAGATCATGCAAGAAAAATTGATGATAGAAAATCCACTTCAAGATTTGTGTTCTTTATGGGATCTAGACCAATATAATGGGGAAGTAAGAAACAACACTTCATTTCTCGTTCTTCCACAGAAGTTGAGTATCATTCTAGAGGAGAATATTTCTATGAAGTGATATGGCTACGTCACATACTATAAGGACTTGGAATACCATAGGACAAACCGACCACCATGTATGTTCACAACGAAGGTGTTCTCAAACTTGTTCACAATCTAGTTTTTCATAAGAGAACAAAGCACATTGAGGTACAGGCTCATTTCATAGACAAACATGTGTTGAAGCACAACATCTAGCTTCAATTTTTTCCAACTGAACAATGAGTAGATATCTTCACAAAGTCACTTGTACGTGACAAATTCAAGTTGTTTAGAGAATTCCTCTCCTCATTGCTTGAGACAATGCATAATTAAGGGGGGAATTTAAGGATAAATTAATTATGCATTATATGATTAATTATTTAATTAATGTTATTAATTAAATAATGTTGTTATATAGTTTAATCAACCATGTTTGTTTAATTTCTTCACAAGTATAATATTATTGTTATGCTTCCTGGATGTAATATTGGAAGCTTATGTAATATGGAATATAGTTTCACATGTGTGACTTAGTTTCTTGTTTGTATTTGGCTATGCAATATCTATAAATATTGAAGCCCATTCTTTTTTTTTTTTGGTTGATTAAGTTTAATACAATTATTAGGATTCCTCCCCTATTGCTCAATCTACACTTTTCAAACTTGGGCCTCATGTGGATATACACCCTTTCCATTGTTTTACCTGCAATAGGAATTGACACTGGCTTCACCATATGTACATCATGTGAGACGTACTTCTCCACATACGTGGACTTCTTAGGGTAAAATAGACTTTGGTGCAGCGTGCAGTAATCCTGATCTACCTCACTTAGAAAAAATATGAACTTATTTTCCACCTTGAACCTATTGACCACATTTTGAAAGTACTGCACTGTGAAGGAAAAGGGTAGTTTACACTAATGGATTTTTATTCCATTAGTCAAATTCAATCTACCTCTACAAAAATTTTGGTATAAAATGAACTCAACCTCACCATCCACTAAGGCTAGTAGTTGCTCCATGCTAATCCATCCTACCCCAAATATATTGTGTATTCGCTCATACCACTTCTCCAAGTGTGCTTTGTATGGCATAATCATCGAGTCATAAGTGTAGGATTTAAACCTCTTTGTCGGGAGGGATCCTCATCATGGTATTCCCATACATAGTTTTTTGGCCCGTCGGGCACTCCAATCTCTTAAAATACAATGGTAAAGAGAGCTTTACCACATTTATAATCTCCTACACAATGAAGGCCAAGAGCTTCTATATTTTTCCTTCTGAAGTCTTCTTGCAAATGTTTAACCATCTCTTGTTCACTTGCATCCAGTGGTCCTGTCCATTTAGCTTGGTAAGCATATGTGTAGGCATCTTCATAGTTAGGTTTTCGATCTTTCTAATGTCAAAGTAGTGAAAACCTTTCCTATACTCATACTCTGCAGCTGTCTCCTTGATGACATCCTTGTAATCCAAATCATCCTCCATTGATTCTCATGTGCATATAAGTATTATGTACTTTGAAATAAATTGGGCTGTTAGGCACATTATTCTTCCTTGAAAGTATAAATAATCCTTATGTATGCATGAAATTAACCACTGGTATAACTTATTGGGTTTACAAAAATAGGGAAACTCATAGAGTTACAGGATTTTGGCATTCTCCAACGTGGTTTTCACCAAATCGTCATAAATAGACTTATCATCCTATTTCCTCTCTCTAGTCAGATGAACTAACTCCAGTACCATATCCTTTTCTTTGGTATCTATTATATGGTTATAATCACTTATAGCCATCGTGTGCACATGGGAAACCCACTCCATTCCCATCAAAACACCATCTTGGTATTGCATCTCTACTTACCATTCTTTGTTGAGAGTTGTTGATACGATGAGTTTTCCTTTGCTCTTTCCCTTGCCCTTCTTAGGTGAAACATTAAATCCCTTCCTTGGTTCCATTTATTATTGAATGGTCCTTGTGAGATATTCCTTACTTATATCCCTAACTTTTCTTAAACCTATGAATTTACTCCTATGTGAAAACTCCAAAAATCGTGCCCTAGCTCTGCAAACCCTAACCTAGAAAGCATTCCTTCCATAAGATGACATAACATCCATGAGAATCATCTAAACACAATTATTTTCCCATGCCCATGTATTGTATTTCCACTCTGATTTAAAAATTCATTGAATCTTCTACTATACATGCAAATCTCCACAATGTTTTCTTAAAAAAGGATGCCCTAATTCGCAAGAGTGCTTCAATAAAAATGCAATGTAAAATAATAACTCACCCCTAACCTTCTATTTATTTATTTTTGTTTTTCCTATACAAACTCTTATGCCACCTATCAATGTACAAACACATTAAATTCATATTTTACAACACCATCCGTCTATGTGTTTTGTCCAACGCTTTCCCTCTGTGCTCAAACTCACATAAAATTTTTTGTAACCTTCTACCTCATAAGACCTCTTTGACAACATACTTACTTATACACACCCCTCATGCCGAAGTATGTAAACCTCTACATCCTTTACCAAGCTCTTTCCTTCAGCTACCTCATGTTGCTTATGTTCTTTCTACCCTTGTACATGGTTTTCTTAAAGTTTTTTGACACCAATATTCTCTCATGATCACCTCTGCTACGCACACTTTTCTAAACCCATGCGCTTTAGATTTTATTACTTGGGATACCTATGCACATCATTCCAAATACTTCTCCTTTAACACCCTCCACCCACACTAAATAAATGTGCAGTCCTCTGCACATAAAAACCCTTTTCAAAAATGTAACAAGCTAGTGGCATGCAAACACACACAAAACTAAAAATACAAAGCAAAGTGACGAAAAATTGAAACACAAAGAAGGAAACTACATTAAGGGAAATCCTAAGCTAGTAGGCAATACTGCCTTATTTACAAACATAAAGAACACTTATTTATAGTAGGGATTTATCCCATACCCATTAAAATACCTTAGCAACTATGTTCCATTGAGTTCTTGTAACTAACAAGTGCTAGAATCAAGTATATAGGATATAATATACAACCCAAACCAATGGATTTTGATCTTCTTAGGATGGTGCAGAAACTTAGAATCATAAATTAGAACCATCTTCCCAACCTGAAACTAGTTATTCTTGATGTGTCTATCATGTCATGACTTCTCCCTATCCTTTTCCATTTTTTGACTCCATTGTTGTAGTAATTTCTGCACCCACTAAGAACAAAGGAACCTCATACACACTAGCCTATCACCCAATGGGCACTGCGTGCTCACCTAAGGCACGCGAGAGGGAGCCGAGACTCTCTTTTATGTGAGTTTAGTGGAAGGCATAATTGATGATCTTGACTTAGTGATTTAATAGATATGAAGAAGCTATAGAGCTTAGAATGGATTCTACACCCCTTTAGTCATAACAAAAGCAAAGCATGCAACAAAATTGATAGAACAAGGAAGTTGTAAATCCATAAATAGACTTAACCTTCAAGTAAGGTTCATGATTATACAAGATCAAAAGCATAGTAGAAACAAGCAGATAATATGGGAAGGAGATCTTAATATAAATGTAGTAGTAACCTTATCATATTCATTCATAGAATTACTCCAAAACATCATAGAGTGGCAGACCACAGTCATACACCATATCTGGATCCATACATGTATGCTCAAAAAACAAAATTTTCATTCCCTATTTCCTCATTACATCCTTCCTAGAATCATCTACCCATTTTATCCCATAGTTGTCGAAGTAATTATACAAAGCTCCATTACCTCACTTGTGTCTCTTACTTTGCTAAGGGCACATGTATAAATAGGCATCTGAGCTCTAACAAACTCCTTTGCAACCTCAAATCTGGCTCCAACTGTCAAGGTGTGGGTCACCCCAGGTGCATGCCTCTCCATGTCATGATTAGCTTTTTTTATCTTCTTATCGTAAGGTATATTCCTTCTAGGACACCCTGTTGCCAGGCTAGAACCTTATCCAAATGGAACATGTTCTTCATGTGTCCTATCCAAAAGGCCAAAAATGGCTAAGTCCCGAATTGTGTTTTGCGGGCGCATGTCCTTAGTTCTCTAAGAACCCCTTTTTGAATTCTACCTTGTGTGCTACCTTTGGCCATGCGTGCCTACGTGCCTTTAAGATTTGGTTCCTACATTAGGGTCCCAACATTACCCCACACTTCACCTGTTCTTTTCCCTTGGGAACCTTTTCAAATAATTTAGTACAAAAAAATTGCAAGGCCTTACCTTGGAAAAGAATGGAGGGAAAGATTAAATAATGGGGGAGATAAGGAATAGAAGGAAAATTGCCTAAAGAAGAAGAAGGGGAAAATTTTTCTACAGGTCGACTTCTAGAATATTCCATGCAATGACTTCATCTTGCGCTCTTATGCAAAGGTCACCAACCAATGTGCTCACCTCGTCAAAGGTTAATCCTTCCCCTTTTGTGTTAATGGTTTCTACCACAGTCTCTAGTTCCTTAGCGTGATCTTCCAAGGCATCCATCTTCCTCGTAATGACCTTATAGAGCTCTTTTAGCCAAGTTTTGATTCACACCCACAAGATCTCAATAGCTTAAGACTTATTTTCCACTTCAGCTAGGATATTTTATCACTTGGCTCTATTGCTTTTATTATTTTCCCTGAAGTCCTTCAACTCGGCCTCATTATTGGCAAGCAGCATTCTTGTCACCTTGTCTTGATCTACGTAATTGTCATAGGCTACCCCCATGGTTTATGCAACTATCTTCACATCAGAAAGCACCTTGTTGTATTCAGCCATGAGCGTGATGGCTTTCAACTTTTCCACCTTATCCAAGTGCATAGCTACCTCCTCTACTGATTCCAAGGCCAAAGGATACCTTTGCATGGTGAGGATCTGAGTCAAGTCTTATAGACATTCTAGGGACGATCCATACATTTGTGCGGGAGGGTTAAGATCCAGGTGCTTCATGATAATAGCTTGGGAGATGAGTTCCATCTTCTTGGAAACTTCATGTACCCTAGCCTTTTCCTCCTAAATCTCCCTATGTAGTTGAGCGTTGATTAGTTTCTCAAGGTTAAGGTCCTTTGTTAGCTTAACTAATTCTTCCTTCCTCTTTTCCAATAGGTCCTCCAAGACTTAAACCTTGTGATTTCTGTAGAAGATCCTAGCCTCAATTTCCATGGAGACTTTGTTGAGTGCATTACACACTTTCTCATCCGATAGTTGTTGCATGTTTATAATGGGGTTGTCCCCCTTTCCTTCAGACAGCGCTAGTATCGCTCCTTGGTTAACCTCGAACTCGAGCTCATCGACGTGGGAGTCAAATGTCCATGATGGCATCTTCCTTGTGTGGGGGTATCCACCCTCAGGATCAAAGGACTCCATGGAGGTGAGCTACTTGGTGGGCATGATACTCTAGAAATGTGTGCACAAACTTTGTCGGGGTCATCAACGTATCCCATCATTACTCTTCCCCCTTCCACACATTTACCTCCCATGTGCACGCCCTTGGGAATAGTTACTAAAAGAGTTGGGCCTTTTTTCCTACCCACACTCTTCTCCCTTTTCTCTTCCTTGAATTCACCAAGCATGATCTCAACACTGTGCTCCAACTCCTTGTCAACAAAGGTATTAATTATCTTCTCTACCTCCCTTGTTACTTTCTCATTCACCTCCTCCTGAGTGAGCTTGGGCATATCTATCCCCTTAGTACTTTCCCATTTTCTCCTTTCTTCACTCTGCGCACCTTCCTCCCCTTTGGTGCTCTTCCTCCTTGTAAAGATGAAGGCATTGTTTACATCTTCTACTTCCTCTTCTCCCGAATCGTGGACATCAATCGGCTCTTGATCTACCTCCAACTCTTCCTCTTCATTATCCTTTTCACCTATATAGGCATTTGGGTTGTCTATATCTTTAGACTCTGGTTCTTCCATCCCCTTTTCTTCTTCCTCTGCTGAAATCTCCAGAATCAGGGATGTGGTCTTCTCTTCATCTGAGGGTTCTTCATGGGATGGTGGCTTCGCAGGTTTTGGGGTCTTCTCCCTGACCACTATTCTCTTCTTCTTCTAGATGTAGGTACTTGGCTCCATAGTATATACATTTTGGTTTTCCACCACCCTTTGTTCCTCTTTTTCTTCCCTCTCCTTATGCTTTAGTGTGCCTTATTTTTGCCAATAGGGTCATCTGGGATGGACATCTCATTTTCCAAGAACACATCTTTTTCAAATTTTGGCCTTATGCATAGGTAGATCCTAGTAGCAATGCTCTCAACAATAGGTAAGGTCAAAGGCCTTCCAATGTGCACATCATATGACATGTACCTTTTAATGTACACGTGCTTCTCTGGGTAGACCAACTTCTTTCTCATTTCCCTATGCTCTCTATCAAGGGTGGACAACTCCAAATTTAATTTCTTTGTCTCCTTGTATCTATTTACTCCTGCTTGGAAAAATTGGGTAGTAAACGATAATGGGAGTTTGCACCATGGACTCCAATTGTCATCCACCAAAATGAACCTGTCAATGCAGAAGTGCTGGTAGATCGTGAACTATGCTTCTCCTTTGGTCACCATGGGGAGTTGTTCAGGGATCCGCCATTTAGCCCCGAATACGTTCTTAAGGCATGTATACCATTTTTCTAAGCACACCTTGTGTACCCATGTCATTTATTCACATGTGTATTTCTAAAACCTCTCCACGGGTGAAGGCTCCTCAGCAGGGTACTCCCACACGAACTTGTTAGATGCATCCGACACCTCGATTCTTGAGAACACAATTGTCAACAAAATGTTTCCAAATAGGATATTTCCTCCCTTCTCCACACTACTTATGATTTCATCTGCTATGTATTGGGAGATGTTGTATATGGTGCCTTCCGTGACCTTCCTGTAGACATTCAGCCAAGGCTTTCTCACCTAGGTCCATCTCTCTTGTCCATTCAGTTTGGAGACAAGGTGTGAGGCCATCTTCATCACCGGATCACTGATATCTAAGATGTCATAGTATGTTGATCCCTTCTTCAATTCCTGGGATGCTATAGTTTCTCTGATTTCCTCCTTGTCTAGGAGGTCATCTATGAGCGCATCCCTTTTACAATTTAGACCTGTGAAGTGTGAAATTAGTTGGGGAGTTATGTGCATTTTTTGCCCTGCAAAGAAAAATAATTCTTCGTGTACACACATCATCAACCATTGGTACAAGTGCTCAAGCTTCCCGAAATATGGCAACTCAAAAAGTTGGAGAAGCCCTGCCTTCTCCATTTTCACCTTGAAAACATCGTTGGAGATTGGTAACCCATCAGGTGTTTGTTTATTTTTAGGGCACACCAGCTCTAGTGCCATTTCCTTCACGATTGTGCTTGACCAGTGATTGGAGTCAATCACGGTCATCTATCTTATGTGGGACTCCCACTCTTTCCCTAGAAAAACCCCATCTGGGTATTGTATCTCCGAGTACCATTCCTCGTTTGTATACAAGGGTATTTCTGTAGACACCAAATGTGTGTCTTACGACCCCTTGTGACCCGCATCTCCTCTCACAATCTAACCTCATCACCTAAACCTTACACAATTATTTATTAATTACCTTATAATTGATAAATCCACATCACCTTACCCGCCACCTCACTTTGCCACCTCATCATGACCTAGCCCTAACCCTAAACTAACCTAATTAAGACCCATGACTTGGTCTAGACTCACATCCATAACTAATGCCTCCTTACTCGCACCCAAAGCCGACCTTCTAGCCACTTGACCAAGCCCGCAACTGATCTCTCGGGAGAAAAGCAGGGAAGGTGGGCTATTTTACTAAAAATAACCTACTTTTTCCTTACCAATGCCGGTTCCTACTCGACCGCCGTCGGTTTCACAACCGCCATCAGTTCCCTGTAAATGGGCTCCCCAAACCAAAACAATGGATCAGAATTTCATTTTGGAGATCAGTCAAAGGATTTTTTGATCAATAGAGAGCATTGCGAGCGAGGAACAGAGTCCAGATCTTCACTTGACAGAGCAGAGACGAGTAAAGAAACCAGAAGTGTTTACAACCAAGGAGATCAACTTGCATCTTGGTCAAAACCAGTAAGTCACATCTTGCATGTCCTCTGTTATAACATTTCTTATGCTCCTTGAATCTCAGTCCTCCTAAATCTATTTCTGAATCCACTACCCAACGTGTCATTGCATCTAAATGTTATCCTTTGCTTCTAATCATCCCATTTCCTAATATCATCCATAAACCAACCTTACAAAACACCATAGCTACCAAGAAGATCCCAGAACCTACCGGTATTGGTTATTAGTAACCGGCATCGGTTATCAGTAACCGAGATCGATTCCTCTCATCAAAACTAGAAAACCAGCCTTTCCCCTACCCAGTTCAACGAAACAATTTAATTGATATTTTGTAGTATTTTGTGTTAAGTCATATTAGCAGGGGAACTGACCACCTTCGAAGGGAAGTTTTATATTTCCTGGGCCCAAGGTAGTTTCCTCATTTATTGTTTAATCAAAATCTTGTGGTCTTGTGTTCTTATTTGTAGGTAGTCCTTCCAAGACAAAAAGGAGTTCTCCGCAGTCAACCTGATCTTTCTCTACGGTACGCGCACACCCTCTCGACATTCAACAGGTATTCCTCCTAACCCTAACCTCATCTGTTTCTAAAAGGAATGAAAGGATAGAGCAACTCTATTCCCAGTAGCCGAAACATTCCGAGCGAAACATTTTGGCACGCCCGGTGGGACCCATTTTGGGTTTCTTTCTCTTGCTTATTTTCATTTTAGGAAGCATATTTGCTGTTGCTGCTTTTGTTATATATTTCGTAAAGAATTTGTCTTGCTTTCCTAGTTTCGCATTAGTGAAAGTCATCTCTCTTGCTTCATCGAATATAATTTTCGATTTGGGTTTAAAACACATGCATTGCATTCCTGCTTGTTGTTCTTTAATTCTAGTGAACATAGATTAAGTAACAGGTCGTACACGTGGGGGTGGTATCCACGGTATTGACAGGAAATTAACCTTAGTTTCACTGCACAACACATACCGAATCACTTCACAATTAACACAATAGCTCAAACATCCCCCCTTTTCCGCGGTATTCCTCCGCCTGATTGAGGTAACCTTATAAGCCAAAACAAACTTGACATTTCCCCTAGGTCTTGTTGTTTAGGATTCTGACATCATCTTACGTCTAAAGGCATAAGCCCACGATAACTAAAATTAACCCTAGGATTAGTATCTGGATTTGCGTGTGCCTCTTGCTTGTTTTCAAATTCTATTTTCTCTGTCATACTTTGTCTTCTGTGATCAATAAGTTGATAAATATACTCAACGTTGCTAAAAATCAAATTAGCAGCCTTTTATATCTTCTTATCCTAGACTTTTGACACCGGCATCGGTTAAGGGACCGAAGTCATTTGCTCTGTGACCGACACCGGTTATTAAACCGATATTGGTTACTGTCTTCATCAGCCCCTGACAAACCAGCAACTTGCCAAATTCATCATTCTGAGGTTGTTTTTGTTCTTGATAGATTGAAACTTTCCTGTGTGTTCTTGTCCATGGTTGTCATCACTCGGAAGCAAGCCGCCGCCATGGTTTCACGTGCCTACTCTGTGTCTTTGCCTGAATCACCCCCTTCACATTCTATAGGGAACCCTACGGACACCAGTGAGATCCCCCAAATTCCTGTAGGAGACAAGGACTTTGCCAAATTTCTGGATGCTAATCCCAGCACTATACAATACTATTTGTCTTATGCCCCTGACCGTACACCTGATGGTCAGCTCCTTATTGGCATGCCTATTAGTATAGCTGCTCATTTAGCTCCCACTCCTCCTGATAACACTACCTTACTTCCTGCATCTCTAGCCCCGTCTCCCAATCCGACGGCTTCAGAGGTTCATACGACTCCGATTAGCTTTCCTTTGGTTAATCTTGGACCCCACGTATCGTTACCACCAACTGCCCCTATCTCATCTCTCTTTCAGACCACTCCATTCATGACTTACTCTCTGCCACCTATTCACACGAGCTTTCCTTCTCAAGCTTCGCCTACCTTTTCATTCCCATACACGTATCCAGTAACCTCAATACCTTATATGGGACATCCCTATTCTCTGGCACCATCATCTCATCCAACCACAGATTTCATCAAACAAATGATGGACAAAATGCAAAACCTGGAGGCTTCCGTTTCAGGAAGTCGTAGCGCCTTGACATACGAGCAAGTTTGTCGGGAGCCCATTCACCCTTCTGTCCCACTTCATTCATATCCTCCTCAATGGGAGTTGCCAAAGTTTACTCGTTTTAATAGTAAAGAGGATCCTCAACAACACTTGCGATCATTTAGACATGCTTGTTATTTGATTTCCCATGATGACGCCTTGTTACTCCGCACCTTCCCCATGTCCTTATCAGGACCCGCCTTGGAGTGGTACAGTGCTTTAACCCAGCACTCGATCTTCTCTTTTAACCAACTAGCCCAATCTTTCTTGGATCATTTCTCCATTAACATTGCCAAGAAAGTATCTATCACTGACCTCTATACCATCCGACAATTTGAAGATGAATCTATAGCAGATTTCGTTGGACGATGGCAGGGCCTTATCAACCAACTTACGTATGCCTTACCTCAAACCGAACTCGTTGAACTATTTACGCGGGCCTGCGCTAAGCACATCTCCCCTACCCTCCAAATTCAAACTTTCCGCACATTCGACGAGGCCTTTACCATGGCTCGGAAACTTGAAATTCGAGCCTTAGAAGAAGAGAAATTGCGGTTGCGTAACAAAAACCCCAATTTCCGAACTCCTGATTCTACCAACAAGCCAAACACCACCACTCTTCACGCGTCAACTTCTTCTAAATCAAAAGGAGTTGTCCATGCGGTAATGGTCAAATCTCAAACACCATCCAATACTCCGCCGAAAACCACTTATAAGTACAAAGCCAAGCCCACCAATTACACTCCCTTGGGAGAAACTTATGGCGTCATCCTGGAGAAATTGCTCAAAGCTGGGGCTATCACCTTGCCCCCTGTTAAACCTCACTCTGGGTTTGAATCCACCCGCGCAATACCTTCCTGGTACAAAGAAAATGACTTTTGTAACTTTCACCACGTAAAAGGACATAGTCATGAAAACTGCAAGATGTTGAAAAACATAGTGCAGGAAATGGTTGACGCAGGGGATATAACCCTCGATAATCCTAACGCCCCTGCTAACCGAAATCTGAAAATTTTCAACAACCCGTTCCCGAATCACTCATCCAACAGTAACGTGAACCAAGATATCTTAGCCGAGGAGAGTGTTCATGAGATCCATGCAGTCTTCGATTCTCAGCCAAAAGCCTCTATTGAAATTTTTTTAAATCAAGCCTCTCCACCAACACAGGAGTTTGAACCTCCTTCACCACCATCAAGCCAAAGTGAAATCATTCCTTTACCCATAGAGGAGTTAACTGCTCAGACTTCTCTTCTCATCAACGAATCTTCTTACACCACATCCCTACAAGACTGTGAGCGGATGCTATCTCATTTATCTATTTCCCAAACGTCCCCTTCTACCACTCTTGCTACACAAGAGGAAGGCTCGCCACTCCTTTTGACATCCTTAGATGAGAAATCTCTTACACTAACATCACCACATTCTTTAAACGTGATAGATCCCCTCAAACACGCCCTCCTACCTATTAGTCCCTCATCACCTAAATCTTTTCAACGACCGGTTGACCTCTTAACATCTATTGATACAGTGCCTCATCTACCTCCTGTGTCACACCCGCAGTGGACTGGAATTACAACCCACCTTTCTTCCATACAAAAATTACAAATCACACCTGGAGACTGTCATTCCACAGAAGATAGATAGGCCCTATGGGAACGTTTGAGTACCCCTTTTTCTACTCAAATGCAAATGACTGATCCTGATGTCTCCACCATATACCCGAAGTGCTTACAGAAGCTTAAAATGCCCCTATTCTCACCTTCACCCCCCTCATCTCTACCAAATGCCCCGTCCACTTCTATCAACTTGACCAAATCTTCCCCTACGCTTGGGACCTCACCAATGCCCAGTCTAACGCACCCGCCTAAGCGACTCGATCTATCCAAAAATAAATCCACTCCGCCACCTAGGAGACAAACTCAATCCGTGCCCCTATCACAATCAAAACCATCATCGTCATACCTACCTTCCATATTGGGACCCCATCCCTCTACCTTACATCAATATATCATACCTCTTGCATTTTCTTCAAAACAACCTACGCCTTCCACACCTATACAGAAATTCCAGGGTATAGCAACACCGTCACTCCGCGTATCCTGTCCACCTATCAACCCTAAACAAATTCCATCATCAAAAGATTTGTTTTCGGTCACTCCTATTTCCCCGTGGTTGTTTTCTGATACCCCATCATCTACGGCCTCATCATCCCACATAGCTTCTGCGCCAAAGAAATCACGTTTAGTAAAAACCATGTATCAACACCCCTCGGCTAAACCACCACCCATGCGAACCAACCACGCCCAAACATTACCGAAACCCACACAACTAATACCCTCATCCCCTTCCGATTTCGACCCACTCAAAGGATCTTACGCCAAAATCCTTGTTATGTTGGTGGAGAATGCGACCATTTCCCTACCTCCACTTAGACCTTATGACCCGTCTAAACCCCGACCTATGGGTTACGATGAGTCTAAAATCTGCACTTATCACCGCACACTAGGACATGATGTGGAGGGATGCAAAGCTCTAAAAACCATCCTTCGTCAGTCACCTCTCCCGTATAGAAAGATTAAGAAAGACAACTTACGAAGGGAGAGACCTTTAGTTTCCATTCCCTCTCCTATACCATCTGTCCCCGCCTCACCAAGATCTGTCATTATTACAACCCCACCTCTTGAAGACCATGAGTTATCCCAACCATCTTCCTCGTCTCAGGTCTACGAGATTAATATGATTAGTGTCGCTACTCAAGGGCAGAAAAACAATGGGAAAGCAAAAGAAAACACACCTGCGGCATCTCTTTCTCCATCAAACATCCTGATTGCACCACCACCTAAAGTGGTCATTCGCGGACCCGCCTATCCCGTCTCTAATGGCATTGCCCACTGAAATATGATTAAACAGCTTCACCAATCGCCCATAAAAATGACACTGTATGATCTCATTCAGACTTCTGAATCTCATCGACAAGCTCAAGTTGAGATCCTTCAAGGGATAGAGGTTTTACCTAATGAAACCCTGTCTGTCGCCTCCATTCTAACACCCAATCACGTTGCTTCTCTCACCAAACAACCCACTGCCCCAACCACTTCTGTCTCTGTACAACAAGCTGCTGCAGTCAGTTTCTCTGAAGATGAAATTGTCGACTTTGGTACAGAAGACCCTGACCCTGCCCTTTTCATCTCTGCTTACGTCTGGGACATTCGAGTACGTCGGGTTATGATTGACGGGGGCGCTAGCCTAAACATCATCTCTTCAAAATCCTTCCAACAAATGAATATCCCTTCTAGTTGCATGTGTGCCAACCCCATCATGTTGCGGTCATTCAATGACGCTATTACTTCTACCTTAGGCACTGTGATCCTCAACATTCGGGTAGGACCACGTACTTTACCCGAAGTCTTCTATGTCTTGGAGGGAGAGTTCCAATATAATATATTGCTGGGTCGTCCTTGGATCTGAGCCATGGGATGCGTTCCCTCAACATTACATAGATGCATAAAATTTGAGTACGAGGGGAAGTCCTACACCGTAAAAGCTGACCCTCCCCCCTTTAAAACCTGCAATATGTTATACCGCCCTAACGATGTGCTTATACCAATCAGGACACCCATACATTCAACCCAACCATCCTCTTTAAATGTACCTCAACCATCCACCTCAACCGCGCCTACGCCTTCAATTGATGAAACCACCATCGCAAAAACCACTTCCCTTCCTGCAGCTAACATTCCAACCTCCGACCCCTTAGTAGATGTTTCTCAGCGCCTTACGCTGGGGGAGTACCACCTATATAATGTTAGTTCTTTCCCTACCCCGCAGGAGTACGGACAATTACATGCACATCCCACCTACGACCGTCGCATGGGGGAGATAATCTCTTACGGACCACCCCATTGCCGCACTAACCTAACGTATGGGGGTGTTGATGCATCCTCCATTACCCCTGAACCTCCTCTTGGTGTGGTTCCTTTCCAATCCGATTTTCAATACTTGACAAATCATCGTTTCACCCTCACCTTCTTGACTCGCTGTGCGTGGAAAGGCTTTGGTTTTGGCCTTTACGAACAAGGCCGGCATACACTCATTCCCGTGACTACCCGTAAACACAATGATCGCAGTGGTCTCAGTTTTCCCGAAACACCTACACAGGAGACACCTCCTGTCAGCTGTATCCTTGAAGAAGAAGACGTCGCCCCTACCAAACCATCATCACCCACTTTGCCATCATCACCCGCAGAATCTATAGACCCTGAATCTATCCCTCCTAACTTTTTTTTTTCATAAATGCTATCTTCATAGGTCCTCTCACTTATCAACGCGATAATGACGACCCATCTTCTTTTACCCTTCTTTATCCAGACATGATCGAAGAGGATTCACCTTTGATTAATGTTGTTGAGTGTCAGGATGACGAATCCATCCTCACTTACCTTGGCACGGATGATTCTTATATTCAACGAGCCTTACCATCTGAAACCCAAACTATGCTGAATGAATCTACCATAGAAATCAACATCCACACGGAGAAGGATCCTCACATTGTGAAGATTGGACAATCCCTTAACACATCAGAACAAGCCGCCTTTACTACCTTTCTCCGTGCTCGCAATCAAGATTTCGCATGGTCTTACGCTGACATGCCAGGAATTGATCCTACCATTACCATCCATAACATTACTCTAAACCCCGATTCCAAACCAGTCAAACAGAAATTGAGAAAAATGCATCCACGCATTTCTCTCTTGGTCAAAGAGGAGCTCCAACGACTCCTTTATGTTTCCTTCATCTTGCCTATTGACTATCCTCAATGGATTTCTAACATCGTACCTGTCACTAAAGTGACAGGGGGACTTTGGATATGCACAGATTTCCGGGATCTTAACCTCGCTTGCCCTAAGGATGACTTCCCCTTACCTAGCATTGACCAACTTGTTGATCTAACTGCAGGTCATGAGATGCTCTCTCTCATGGATGGCTTTTCAGGATACAACCAAATTTTGGTTTCCCCTGCCGATCAACACAAAATTGCCTTCATAACTCCTTGGGGAACCTTCTGTTATCGTGTCATGCCATTTGGCCTTAAGAATGTTGGTGCTACCTATCAGCGGGCTATGACCTACATTTTTCATGACATTATGCACACTATCCTTGAAGACTATGTCGACGATCTTCTCGGCAAGTCTAAACATCGTAGTGAACATCTCGATGTTTTAACCATTATTTTTGATCGCCTGTTACAATATTCTGTCCGCCTTCAACCGAAGAAATGTGTCTTTGGTGTTCTTTCGAGAAAAATTCTTGGCTTTATCGTCTCTTTGCGTGGCATTGAGGTCGATCCATCTAAAGTCAAAACTATCCTAGAAATGCCCCCACCCAAAAATCTCAAACAATTGCGTAGTTTACAAGGTAAGCTTCAATCTATCCGACGTTTCATCTCCCAACTCTCGGATCGGTGTCAACCTTTCCATCACCTCCTTAAAAAGGATATTGCATTCCAATGGAGCGAAGAATGTCACCAAGCCTTCGAAGCTCTCAAATCCTATCTCTTGCAGCAACCCGTGCTTATCCCACCCCAAGACAACCGCCCTTTCTACCTTTACCTTTCCGCCACCAACCATGTTGTAGGATCCATGCTTGCACATCGTGACTCTGAGAATCGCGAATAAGCCGTTTATTATATAAGTCGTACTTTGGTGGACTATGAGACTAGGTACACACATGTAGAAAAATTGTGCCTTGCCCTATCATTCGTGGCCACCAAACTCCGACACTACCTTCTAAATCACAAGACTTTCGTCATCACCAATACAGACCCCATCCATTACATGTATGCCAAACCTCATCTGAACCAACGCATTGCCAGATGGTTCATGCTTCTCGCCGACCTTGACCTTGAGTTTGTCCACCAGAAATCAATCAAAGGACAAACCATCGCAGACCAACTTGCAGAAGCTCCTTTACCTGGGGAATAATTTACCAATTTCACATTTCCCGATGAACTCATCGCCACTCTTTCACTCCGGGAAGAGTCGTACCCAATGACCCTCTTCTTCGATGGATTTAAATGCCAGCACGGCAGAGGAGTCGGAGTTGTTCTTATTCCTCTCAATGTTGAGCCTATGCCTCTTTCATTCCATCTTGATTTCCCTTGCACTAATAATACGGCGGAATACGAGGCCCTTGTTCTGGGTCTCCAAGTTGCGTTACACTTAGGCATCAAATCTATCAACATTTTTGGCGACTCTCAATTGGTAGTCAATCAAGTTATGGGCATCTACCAATGCAAAAACGAGGAACTTCAAAAATACAAACACTACGTGGATTCACTTTTAGCCTTATTTACTCACTATTCTATACAAACCATTCCCCGCTCCACTAACAAATTTGTGGATACTATGGCTTGCTTAGCCTTGCAAATTCCCACCGCGCCAACTGACTCTGAATTATTCGTCGTGGTCCAACAACTTTTTGCCCCATCCTATTCAACCCCGGTAGTTTGTATGATAAATACTGTGTCTACTAATTCACAGGATACCTGGTACCACCAATTTCACGACTACCTTACAATCTCTGTCCTCCCACCTGACCTTACTAGTAACGGAAAACATGCTTTTCTTAAAAGTGTTTCGCGTTATGTTGTCATGGGGGGACTCCTCTATAAACGTGGCTTTGATGGCATCCTCCTTCGCTGTCTAACTGGCGTGGAGGCCACTCATACCATCCAACAGGTCCATGACGGTATTTGTGGTGGACATTTTAATGGCCTTGCCGTGGCCAAACGAATCCTTTGCCTTGGTTATTATTGGCCTACTCTCGATAACGACTGCTACGAATATGTTAAGCGTTGTGTTATGTGTCAGCAACATGCCAACCTGCAACATACTCCTAACCACCCGCTCCAGGTCGCTCGAGATCTTTGGCCCTTCTCACAATGGGGTTTAGACCTTATTGGTGAGATTCACCCAACCTCTTCACAACGTCACCATTGGATAATCACAGCGACCGAATGTTACACAAAATGGGTGGAGGCTATTCCACTCATTTCAATCAAAAAAGAAAAAATTGTCGAATTCATGAACCATCACATTATCTGTCGTTTTGGTATTCCTCATCGCCTAATAACGGATAATGGTAAATCTTTTAAAAACAAGTTATTACAGGACCTTTGCGACAACTTTGATATCAAACTTAGCTTCTCATCACCCTACTATCCACAAGCCAATGGGCAAGCCGAGTCCTCTAATAAAACACAAACCAAAATCCTCATGAAAGTTGTCAATGAATCCGGAAGAAATTGGCACGATCACATTCCCTTTGCCCTTTGGGCTTATCGTACTAGCATTCGTACCTCTACTAATGCCACACCTTTTTCTTTGGTATACGGTACCAAGGCTGTTTTGCCTCTCAAAATACAAATACCCTCCCTTAGAATATCTCTTCAGGATATTCTCACCAACGATGATTTCCGCCAAGAGCAGTTAGCCCAATTGGAGCTTCTTGACGAACGCCGTCTTACAGCTCTTGATCACCTTCAAATCTATCAAAAACGCATTAAACGTGCTTATGATAAGCGACTTCATGAGCGTACCTTTAAGGTTGGTGATCTTGTTCTCAAAGAGAATCAACATGTAACCAAACTAGAAAAGAGCAAACGTGGAAAATTTGCTCCCAATTGGATTGGGCCTTATATAATCACTCATACCTATGGATCTGGTACTTATCGTTTAGCTTCGCTTAATGGTAAACCTGAGCCGAACCCCTTAATGCCTTGCATCTTCGACCATTCTACTGTTGAAATTAGTGTTATATCACTTCTTATCTACCTGCCGCTCGTCCCTTGAGCTCACTTACCACTACATACACTCTGTTTCCTACACCTCATAATAACAATCAAGCTCACATAGTTTGATCCTCACCTCCCCTTGATGATGCCTTCCCCTTTTTTGTCTAGTCCATGACTTCAAAGTATTAAAATAAGCCGTATTCTTATGGGATTTTCTTGAGTCAAACTTCCTACTAAACTAGATGCTTCATGCCAAATGAACATCTAGTCATCTAAATTAAATATAGACTGCTCCCTCGAAGGACAGCTATATGCCGAACTATTGCTGCTATTATATATAGACTGCTCCCCCGAAGGACAGCTATGCATTACAATCATATCTGCTACTATAAATAGACTGCTCCCTCGAAGGACAGCTATACACAGTCAGCCTTTATCAGAAGCTTCTCGCATTGATCAACTTCGTGAAGACCTCAAGAATAATACAATCAATATCCCTTGTAGACTTCCCGCATCGATCAGTCTACATTCAATAAAATAAAAGCCTCATTCAAAAGAACTTTTGAGTCATGGACTTGTCTATTTAGGGTAGGTTCTCTTCCGTCAGAACACTCACTTTGTAATAAGTTCTCCGTACCTCAGCTATACCATCCACCTCACCTCACCATTTGTTTAAACTCAAGGGACATGACGTATATCCGATATATTGTGATCATACAACTCTTTTCACCTATTGACTTCTCGTCTATGCACGGTACCTAGGGCTCCAAGCTCGTTCTACATGGTGTGGTTTGTTTAGCTCTCTTCATCTATGGAGCACTCTTTCCACTTTGCCTCGCATCTAGGATTGTGTGTTGATCTTAATCAGCACATGATTCCCTTCTACTTGGGTAGGCCAACTTTCGCTTCCCTTATACCTTTTACAACATCACCAATTCATTACCAACACCATCCACCTTACCTTTACTAATGTTAATATTTTTACCAACCAACCAATTGCCTAAACAGCACCCAATTGCCTGAATTCGCCTCTCCCTGATCCTAAGGGAGAACTACATCGGTCTGAGGCCCCTCCTTGCTTTGTACAATGGGCTATGTAGGCAGCACTTCGAAGACATGGGGTCTCCCAAGGTTAGCTCGACCATCCCCTACCATAACATATCCTGTGTGGTGAATATAAATATTTTTGTGTATTTCTATTTAATCACAGTCCTCTTTATTCTTTTTCAAAACACCGAAAATCAAAACACAAACAATCTTATTATTATCGTAATTCAAATCAACATACATATTCAGTTTTATTTAGATGTTAAACAAATACATCTTCTCTATCATCGACACGCAGGTCGGCATCCTTATTTATTCTTATACCTTGCTAACATTTACTCAGACCCTCATGCCTCATCCCGAACTAGGTGATGATTGTGATCGTCGACCCCTCTCGCTGGGCCTCTCTGTCCTCAAAGGTACCATGGCTATTGGTACCGCCCACTGATATACCAATCTCTCCTGTAACATATGAATACACCTTCTCGCATGGAGGACTCCAGCCTCTAGTCTCCCCGCCCGTGACTCCGCGACTGCTAACAATCCTCTTGTCTCATTCACCTGCGTTTGGAGCTACTGAACCAAACGCTGCAGACAATCCCTCTCTGCTGTAATCACCACTATGTCAGGGTGCTCACGTACACCTCGCAGTTATGCTACCCACCATAATCTATAGGCCTCTGTCGTTCCTGCATCCATTACCCTGCGATCGGCTGCTACCTCTTCAGGCTCTTCTGGAGGTGTTGGTCGGGGAGGTGAGAATGCTGTCTCGGCGTCGATCCTCATATATGGTCTATAAGCCAGGGGTATATCCTGCACAAATCCAAATTGTCACCGCACGTGATCTATAGGAATCCTCTCATACTCACCCGGCCTGTGCCCTGCGATCCACCTCAATCACTCTACACCCCTCAACTCCTCAGCTATGTTCTCTGTTACCATATAGTTTCCGTATGGCCTCCAACAGATATCCGCAACCGTCACTCTCTCCCATACCTGCCTGTAATACTCAATATCACCTGTCACGGCCTGGGATCTGGCCTCTTGTTCTGTCTGGACCCATCGTCTGAATCCCAACCTCTGCACTCCGGTTTCTCCCGACTGGATGGGTCGGCCTATTGGTCGCACACAAACAATGTGCTCATAGGCCCAACAGTGTAATAAGTATGAACTATCCAGTGTCGTCTTGTGATTTCGCCTACAAGCCCATAAACCCCTGTATAGCTCTGCCAAATATGCAGGTGCCCATGCAAAAGTCATGTTCCTTTCTATCATCTCCCAAATAACACACATCAATGCCTTTGGAAATCTTCCCCCTTTCACCCTCGGTAACGCATAATACCCTACCGCTATCATTAATATCACTGCTAACCTTGTCTCCTCAGGGTGTGCTGCATACATTACCCCATATGTAAAGGATAAACCTCGCTGTGTCAAATCTCGTGCGTATGGACCAAATATTGCTATTACCGCTCCCCGTGCCGCGCTAGGTAGTGCCTGATATACTGGTTCTCCTGTAATAGGGAGTCTCAAAATCTGAAACACATCTTCCAATGTTACTGTCATCTCCCCTGTTGGCAGATAAAAGGTATTTGTCTCGAGATTCCATCTCTCAATCAATGCCTCCAACATAGCATGGTTCTGTGCAATTCGTGAATAATAGCGGATTCCACTTAACCCCAAACGATTTATCAATGTCCATTCAGCTGGTGTTACATCCGCTCAGATTCGTGACAACAGCACTGGCACACTATCATTCATCCTCAATCCTGCCTCCGCCTGCATACACCAAAACAACAAACAACCATTCAATCCGTCAGGGTTTTTCAAACATTCTGGAAATTCCTCCAGTAACCGGTATCGGTTATACATAACCGATATCGGTTGAGTAACCGATACCGGTTCTCCCTAACCACTACCGGTCACTGTCAATTACATACATCTTGCCTAAAACAACCACCTACGACAATAAATTGCTCGTTTATTCCTCTCTGTATACACAGACATACCCGAAACCCGTGATTACCTACCACGTAACACTTACCTCACTTATAACCCTTGCTATCATGTTTTCTTCTTCATATCTACCCACTTAATCTCTTATTCATAACACATGCAAAAATCAAATCACAACCAAAACGTTTACCTCTGGGGTTGCAGTAGCTTGAGGTGGCCCTTGTCTTCCCTCTTGTCCCTGCCTGCTAGATGTTTCTCCTCGTCCTGCCATTATCACCACTCTTTTTAAATTTGCCTTTCTACTTTCTGAATCTCCGATCGCATTCACCTTCCCAGTCTCTTTTCTTATCACCCAAATCTCTCATACAAATTCTTGTCTCTCTTCTCCTTATCACTCAAATCTCTCATGCAAATACCTGTCTCAATCGTCAAAAAGCGTCGCGTTCGCGTATTTAACCTCTTACATGGCTCTAAAATTAAAACTTAAGTTGCCACCCTAGCTTTTCTATTTTTAGAAAAGCTCATACCTAAATAACCGGTATCGGTTACTTCACCGATATCGGTCTATCAGCTACCGATATCGGTTCCTTAACCGATATCGGTTACACACCTATCTTTTCTCAACAACGTTCTTTTCTTCATTTCTCACCTAAATTTTTGTTGCGCCCACCTCTTTTCCTGCATAAACAACAAAATTTACCACATTTGTTCATCCACCACACATAGCATTACAATTTCATTAACATCATTTATTTTATACAAATACACAAACCATCAACTACGGATATCAAGAAACTATCAATCTATACATCATTTGGATCCAACTCATCAGTTACATATATCACAATGTCACAAAACCACCAATTCATCACATAACCTGACATTCATATATACGTGCAAAAACAAAAACATCAACATCATCCATCTATCAACATGTCAACTAAAACTTATCATACATTACATATTACCAACCATTAACAAAATATTTAAACACATTTTGAACACTACACGAGGATCAAAACATCGTCTCTATATATATACAAATTTTCAAAAATACAATGTGCCTTACATCGGGGCCTCTGTGATCTCATAATCCACCAAAGCCGGCACGCAGGCCGCAATAACTGCCAAAAAATCTTGACTCGGCTCGCAGGCCGGTCCCTCGTATCAAAAATAGATATATACTCGGCTCGCAGGCTGGTATCAACTATACAACCCCTACTAGGCTCGCAGGCCGGTATACAATAAATGAATAAATGAATACATGAATAATACATAGGCACGCAGGCCTCTATCAATACACCCGGTTCGCAGACCGGTGCCCATCTCTAAATACAGAAGCCATGTCTAGGATCCCTCAGCTCTCCCCACCGCCCTCGGCACCTCTCCCCACTGGTCCCTGTGGTGCCTCTCGCCTCCTTCCTGTGACGGACCCACCAGCTGTGGCTGCACCTCCCTGAGACCTCTGGCTCCGAGAGGTCTCTACTCTATGTGCCGCATAGGGTTGATAATCAGCCCCGATACCATCAAGAATATCTTGATAGTATCGAGCCTCCGCTCTAGCATCCATGTAACGCTCTCGAGCCACCGTAGGTACTGGGGCTGGTCCCCTGACACCTACTACCAGTGCCCGCTATGCCTGTGCTGCTACCGCTGGTGGTGCCTGTGGCTATGGTACCTGTACCTGTTCCTATGCCTGGGGCTGTGGCTGTACCGCTGCTGGTGGTGGTGCTGGTACCTGTGTTGCTGCCTGTACCTGTACCTGCACCTGTGGCTGTGGTGCTGGTGGTGGTGCTTCCTGTGCCTGTGCCTGAGCCTGGGCTAGCTGCCCCAGTAAGACACCTATCTGTGCCTGTGCTGCAGCTAGCTGCCCCTGTAAGAGCTGCACCTGACCCTTGAGCTGATCTCTCTCTCCTATCACTGCAGCCAAGTCTGGCTGTGCAGGCGGTACTATCCTGGCTACTCTCTGCCCAGCCCACCACACCCTGTATGCTCCCGTGTACCCAGCATCATCTATACCCTCACCTGCTGGCCTCTCTGCTACCCAATCTGGATCCAAAGGCTGTGGTGTAGGCTATGGGGCCTCTACATCATCTCTCCTATACTGAGGAACGGGAGGTGGCTCGTCCTGTCGTAGCCCCATCTGCCTGCGTACCCTCTCCAGGGGTATCCACTCGTACTCTCCTGGCCTCCGTCCTGCTATCCAGAATGTGTACTGGATTAGGTGCAACTGTAAGCGGGCTCCTCTGCCAGGATGGTGACCTCTGTAGGGTCTCCATACAATGTCTACTACTGTAAGGCCTGTTATCAAAATTTCACCCCCCTGGGTAAATTTCGATAACATGCATCAGATTCTCAGGTCCCAGAAAAATTGATTGATTCGGGGCCAAAATTCATGTTTCCAGGGTCCCCTTAGATTTTTTCTAGCTCCCCTGGTCGAAGTTGGAAGGAGAAAGCTCTGAGAAAGTGCGGAGAAGGTTGCAGAAAGCAAGTAGTTTGGGCCAGGAAAATTTGTGAAAATCGGCTAAGTCCCAGTCCAGCACAAGTTGGGACAAATGGGACAAAAGTACGCGAACCGCCCGAACCAGCCGAAATGAGTCCAGTCGGCCCACAAAGCATTTGGGACAAGTGGGATGAAAGTACGCGGCGGGCGTGAAATGCCGGTTTGACTGAGAAAAAAATTGGCTAACTGCTGAGAGGGGCGCAAATGGGACAATCGGGCCAAAAAGACACGAACCGGCCGAAAAGGGTCAAGTCAGTCCGAAGCAAAGTGGAACAAGCGGGCCAGAAATACCCGAACCGGCCGAATCGGCCAAAATTGTCCCAAAAGGTCCAAAATCAAAATAGGACATCCGGGACAAAAAGACCCGAAATACGCGAAGAAGCTGAAGGAGCCGAAAGCCAATCAAAAGGTGCCACGTGTCTTTGGCCAAATGAGGGACAAGGAAGCCCATTTCGGGCGGATCGGATGTTTTTGTCCCAAGCAGCACTGGGACATCTGGGATGGATGGACGCGAAGTACGCGGAAGACCCGGCAGGCCCGAGAACCATTGAGAAATTGCCACGTGTCATCAAGAGAAGCCAAAAGGTCAAAGGGCAAGGTTTGAAGCGCCGGCCCGAGCCAATAGAAATTGGACACGTGTCCAATGGAGCATAGAAGCGCGGAGCTCGGGGAGGAGTTGGAAAGTTTGGCCAAATCTAAGCCAAAAAGGGTAAAAGTGAAGGAAGACCTGGCAGGTTAATCAACCAACCAATGCATGCCACGTATCCCTAGTGGCGGGTCGTGGGAAAAATGTGGAAAATATTCCAAGAGCACCAAAAGTCAAAATTCAAGAGACAGCCCGCCGAAAAGCAGAGGAGAGAGAATTTTTCAACGAATCAGAGCGTGCCACGTGTCATCCAAGTGGCAGAGCGCGGGAAATATTTCAAAATCCGTTTGGGTCTGTTCCGTGCCCTAAATCTTCAGATCACCGTATCTTTTGATCCAAAGCTTGGATTTCCACGTTCTTTATATCAACGGAAAGCTTGTGAGATGCTCTACATGATTCTGGGATCAATCTCGAGTTTTGGTGCAATCTGAAGAGAGAAAATGGAGAAACAGTGCTGACGTGTGATAATGGCCAGAAGCGACCTTTCAACAACCTGTTTTAATGCTAATGGGTCACATTCTTCTTCTGCACGGCCAGAAGTGACATTTTAGCAGCCCAGTTAATGCAAATGGGTCACATTCTCCTCAAAATCGCTCAAAGTGACAGGGTATGGGTTGACAAAGATCCTTATGCTGATTTAATACATCTGCAGTCAATGAGGGATGGGCTTGCACATTTTTTCATGTTTCTGTCCCCTGGGTTCGACCCATGCAATGTAAAAGCAAGATTTGGCTCATTTAGAAGTTGTTGTTCATTTTTTCAGCTCTGCTCTCCCTTCTTTTCTTCTCTAGGGTTGAAAATGGAGTTAGAACCTCCTCCCTTGCTCTGTAATGGTGTTTTGCCTCTTATTAATGGAATGATGTTCTGTGCAGACTTCTAAAGCAATAAAACGTGTTTTGTGATGCATCTATCCATCCTTTCTCGTTTTTGCTTGTCTTCTTCTTGCCTCTCTTCATTGCAGGTATTTGTGCATGTTTGAATGATCATTGCAGGTTTAGAGCTGTGTTCATGGAGTTTTGGGACATTTTTTGTGTGAAATCTATCCTTGGGCCTGTGATGCATCTGTCCATCCTTCCCATTGCTCACCTCTCTTTGTCCCATGGCAGTTTTGATAGATGTTCAACATCCTCCTTCTCTGGTGTATCACCGTTTTAGTGTAGGCTTTTGCTGTTTTTCCCTTCTCTCTCTCTCTCTGTCTCCTTGGCATGGTTAGATTAGGATTAGATTAGCTTGCCTGCACTGGAATATCTTGTGGAAGGTAGTTTAGGAGCAAGAACCATCCTTCTCTGGAGATTCCTCTCTCAGTTTCACAAGTCCCACGCTTAGAGAGAGGTTTCCATGTTGTGCAATCACACTGGATGCCTGAACATCAACCTAGAAGCCTGATGTGCATCCAGGGGTGCTGTGATTTTGCACTAATAGTTTTGGCACGCCCGGTGGGAGCTTAGAGGTCTTTCACTTCATCTTTTGTAGGTTGATGTGTTCCTGTGAAGATTTCAGCCTTTGGAGGCACTTGCAAACACATCTGGCGACTCCATCTGATCAGCAACCCATTTCTCTGAGCTTGCAGACCCGTTTCCATACATTTTCATCCATCTTTCTTTCCATCCCTTTCATTCTTTTCCATTCCATGAAGTTGTGCAATCATGACTTCATTTCCATCATGGATTTCACATCAACAACAGCCGTATATTCCACCTCCAACACATTTTGCAAATCCTCCAAATCAGCATTTTGAGCAGATTCAAGATCAGCGTGCATACCCATATGAGCAGCAGTGCCAAAGTCAGTTTGGCTATGGAGCTTTCCAAGAGCAAGGGTGTGCATACAATGAAGACCATCAGATCCAAGATGCTGGTCTGTTGGAGAAAATCCAAAAGATGGAGGAGGGGATGGTGCAGTCCAGGGCTCAGGCATAGATGAGAGCATTTGGAATCAGTTGTGGAGCACCCTGTCCATGGGTGGGACCTTTTCCAAGGCATTACAGCCCTCAGGAGAAGCTTGACTTCATGATTGCAACGCTGCCTTTGCTTGCAAAGTGGATTGAAGAAATAGAAATGTATGAGAGAAGTATTCAGCAACCTTGTCAACAGGTAAACACACCATCTCATGCCTTTTCTTTTCCTCTTTCCCAATCTATTTCATTTCAGCAGTGTCAAGTTTCAAACCCTCCATCTACTGTCCCAAGTGTTGAATCCATGTCTCCACCTCTCAGTCTTCCACCGCACCTCGATTCTTCTTTCCTCTTCCCTTCCAAACAGTCATCCCCTCCACAAGAGCTAAGAGAAACACCCCCTCCTCCAAAGAAACAAGAGGTTTCACCTCCTCCACCACCACAAAAAAATGTCAAATCAGTTGAGTTTCAACCCATCCCTCCTCTTGCATTTCCCAATCCATGTTGGGAGGATGAAAATCAGAATGCTAGTCAAGGAAAACAACAGCAAAAAGAGAGTGCCAACAAAGATGAAGAAATTCAAAATCTGAAGAGTTGGGCTCTTAGATTTGGGATGACAAAGATCCCCTTGATGGTTAAGCCTACAGAAGAGGCTAGGGTTGGAGAAAAAATGGTGGTCAGGACTGATTCTGTTGCAGCAGAAGAAGAAGATCTTGCAGTCCCAACTTGTCCTCTAGAGCAGCAGATTGAAGAGTTTGACTTGACAAACTTCATGCTGGAGAAGGAGTTCAATCAAGAGAAAGATTGCCTTCAAACATTGGAGGAAGGAGAAGCTGCTCCAAATCCAAAAGAAGAGGAGCACAATCTAGCTATGGAGGAGAAAAACGCAGATCCAAGGGCTTTGAGCACAAAGTAGGTTACAGAAGAACCTTCAGTTCTTCTTTCCACTTCATCTCTCTCAAGTTCTAGCACTGAAGAGGAGTTTGATCTCTCAAACTCAATATTGGAGAGTGAAGGAAACCATGGTGGTCAAGTTGCAGACCAAGAGAACACCATGGAGGAAGTTGAACAAGAACAACGGGACAACAATGAGGTAGTTTACCTGTCAGTTTTGGAGGACTATTTTGATGAAGAAGAGCCGGTTGAGTTTTCACCATTCTCTCTTTCATCATCCACATTCCAAACACCAGAGCCTGCTGCCATGAAGGAGAGCTTTCATTTGCAGCAGCCTGCATCTTATAACAGCCCTTTGGAATCAAAATTGGAAGATTCTAATATTCCCTGTTCTTCATTGGAGAAAGAGAAAGGACAAAAGGGTCCTACCATTTCTTCCACGTCATCCATTCAAGAGGGTCTACAAGAAGACTCCATTCTTGGAGTTGAAAATCACAGCAATGGGCATATCAAATGGATCAGACCTTGCCCAATCAGGTACTTGGCTTCATTGGAGCTAAGGGAGAAGCCAAAACCAGTCATGCTTGCTTCTGAGCATGAGGACGAGCTACAAAGTACCAAGGATCAGCTGCTATACCTCTTCAATCCAAATGCAGAGCAACTAAAAGAGGTATTGGATTTTTCAGTTGATACCTTGATGATTTGGATAGAAGACCAGCTTCTTGTTGATTTTCCATCCATCTAAACAGCCATGATCAGTGCCAAATCAATTCCATTGCTGCCAATTTTGAAGAAAGGAAGCTATTTCTCACAACCAGTTGTAGGATTTGTTTAGCTTGCCTTTGCTTCCAGTTAGAGTAGAGTAGCTAGGTTTGCTTTCAGCAAAAGAAGTGCTTGTGCACACTCTGCATGTTCCATTTGGGGCATGTATGATTTTCAGTTTTGTACATAGTTTTTGGTGTTGCTGGTTTTGCTCTTGCACAGTTCATTTCAGTGGCATCTTGGTGAAGACACTCCAGGTTCAATGGGTTTCCAAGTGGCTCAGAGGGAGGTTTTCAAAGTTCAGATCAGTTGCAGGTTGCAACTCATGACTCCATGCCCAATGGATGCTTCAGGCTACTGATCATTCATCTAGCAGGCAGATGCCCCAACTGAGTCGCCAAACTTTTATCAAAATTTCACCCCCCCTGGGTAAATTTTGATAACATGCATCAGATTCTCAGGTCCCAGAAAAATTGATTGATTCGGGGCTAAAATTCATGTTTCCAGGGTCCCCTCAGATTTTTTCTACCTCCCCTGGTCGAAGTTGGAAGGAGAAAGCTCTGAGAAAGTGCGGAGAAGGTTACAGAAAGCAAGTAGTTCGGGCCAGGAAAATTTGTGAAAATCGGCTAAGTCCCAGTCCAGCACAAGTTGGGACAAATGGGACAAAAGTACGCGAACCGCCCGAACTGGCCGAACTGAGTCCAGTCGGCCCACAAAGCATTTGGGACAAGTGGGACGAAAGTACACAGCGGGCGCGAAATGCCAGTTCGACCGAGAAAAAAATTGGCTAATTGCTGAGAGGGGCGCAAATGGAACAATCGGGCCAAAAAGACGCGAACCGGCCGAACCGGCCGAAAAGGGTCAAGTCAGTCCGAAGCAAAGTGGGACAAGTGGGCCAGAAATACCCGAACTGGCCGAATCGGCCGAAATTGTCCTAAAAGGTCCAAAATCAAAATAGGACGTCTGGGACAAAAAGACCCAAAATACGCGAAGAAGCCGAAGGAGCCGAAAGCCAATCAAAAGGTGCCACGTGTCTTTGGCCAAATGAGGGACAAGGAAGCCCATTTCGGTCGGATCGGAGGTTTTTGTCCCAAGCAGCACTGGGACGTCCGGGACGGATGGACGTGAAGTACGCGGAAGACCCGGCAGGCCCGAGAACCATTGAGAAATTGCCATGTGTCATCAAGAGAAGCCAAAAGGTCAAAGGGAAAGGTTTGAAGCGCCGGCCCGAGCCAATAGAAATTGGACACGTGTCCAATGGAGCATAGAAGTGCGGAGCTTGGGGAGGAGTTGGAAAGTTTGGCCAAATCTAAGGCAAAAAAGGGTAAAAGTGAAGGAAGACCCGGCAGGTTCGTCAACCAACCAATGCATGCCACGTATCCCTAGTGGCGGGTCGTGGGAAAAATGTGGAAAATATTCCAAGAGCACCAAAAGTCAAAATTCAAGAGACAGCCCGCCGAAAAGTAGAGGAGAGAGAATTATTCAGCGAATCAGAGCGTGCCATGTGTCATCCAAGTGGCAGAGCGCGGGAAATATTTCAAAATCCGTTTGGGTCTGTTCCGTGCCCTAAATCTTGATCGCCGTATCTTTTGATCCAGAGCTCAGATTTCCACGTTCTTTATATCAACGGAAAGCTTGTGAGATGCTCTACATGATTCTAGGATCAATCTCGAGTTTTGGTGCAATCTGAAGAGAGAAAATGGAGAAACGGCGCTGATGTGTGATAATGACCAGAAGCGACCTTTCAACAACCTGTTTTAATGCTAATGGGTCACATTCTTCTTCTGCATGGCCAGAAGTGACATTTTAGCAGCCCAGTTAATGCAAATGGGTCACATTCTCCTCAAAATCACTCAAAGTGACAAGGTATGGGTTGACAAAGATCCTCATGCTGATTTAATACATCTGCAGTCAATGAGGGATGGGCTTGCACGTTTTTTCATGTTTCTGTCCCCTGGGTTCGACCCATGCAATGTAAAAGCCAGATTTGGCTCATTTAGAAGTTGTTCATTTTTTCGGCTCTGCTCTCCCTTCTTTTCTTCTCTAGGGTTGAAAATGGAGTTAGAACCTCCTCCCTTGCTCTGTAATGGTGTTTTGCCTCTTATTAATGGAATGATGTTCTGTGCAGACTTCTGAAGCAACAAAATGTGTTTTATGATGCATCTGTCCATCCTTTCTCGTTTTTGCTTGTCTTCTTCTTGCCTCTCTTCATTGCAGGTATTTGTGCATGTTTGAATGATCATTACAGGTTTAGAGCTGTGTTCATGGAGTTTTGGGACATTTTCTGTGAGAAATCTATCCTTGGGCCTATGATGCATCTGTCCATCCTTCCCATTGCTCACCTCTCTTTGTCCCATGGCAGTTTTGATAGATGTTCAACATCCTCCTTCTCTGGTGTATCACCGTTTTAGTGTAGGATTTTGTTGTTTTTCCCTTCTCTCTCTCTCTCTGTCTCCTTGGCATGGTTAGATTAGGATTAGATTAGCTTGCCTGCACTGGAATAGCTTGTGGCAGGTAGTTTAGGAGCAGGAACCAGCCTTCTCTGGAGATTCCTCTCTCAGTTTCACAAGTCCCATGCTTGGAGAGAGGTTTCCATGTTGTGTAATCACACTGGATGCCTGAACATCAACCTAGAAGCCTGATGTGCATCCAGGGGTGCTGTGATTTTGCACTAACAAGGCCCTCTAGCAAATGTCTATAGTATGCCACATCCCGACCTGCAATAACTGCTCGCGGCTGGCCCACGACCCCCAACCACCTCTGAAAGCCATATCGGTATATGACCTGTGGCCCTGGCTGCTGGGGTAACCCTACTGGCTTGATGCATACGATGTGCTCGTATGCCCAACAATGCAACAAAAATGTAGAACAAATACCGAATCGCCTCCTCCGGCGATAGCCCCATAGCTCCCTGTATAATTGCACCAGATATACTGGTGCCCAGGCGTAACAGGTGTGTTCCTCCACCATCTCAAGTAGCACCCCCATCAATGCTCGTGGAAAGCGGCCTCCCTCTGAGTCCGGGAGGGCGAAGCAGGTGATCCCAACCATCATCAACACAGCTAGTCGTGTCTCGTGTCGATGCGCATGGTACATGTCACAGTACCTGATACTCGCGCTATGGTAGGTCCGTAGCGTGGCTGCATCCCCAAAAACCTACAGTATGCTGTCCATGGCAGTCTCTGAATCTACCTGGAAGACTGCCTCTCCCTCGATAGGTAACCGAAGGATGCGATACACATCCTCCAATGTGACGGTCATCTCCCCACTCGGGAGATGGAACACATTGGTCGTCGGATCCCATCTCTCGATGAGGGCGACCATCAGGCTGTGATCTCTCTGTATCGCTCTGTACCTCTGGACTCCACCGAGTCCCACCTCGTGCATGATGGCCCAATGAGCCATAGATACGTGTGGCCTCATCCACACCAACAGCGGGGGCATCCTATCCCACATCGTCAACTGCTGACGTGCCTGCAAAACCAACCCACATCCTTAGACCTACTCTTTATTACAACATCTACTTTATCATCTAAATACCTTTTTTTATCCCCCCGACCATACCCCAACTCTCTCCCACCCCCCTCTAGCAACCTACCACCCTAAAAACCCAAAACCATCCCACCCAAAACCAACAAAAACAAAACCCCAACACAACACACAAACCAAACCTAACCCCACACCAAACCCTTCAACACCCACAACCCACCACCCAAAACCCAAAACCTAAACCCAAAACCTAACCCCACACCAAACCCTTCAACACCCACAACCCACCACCCAAAACCCAAAACCTAAACCCAAAACCTAACCCCACACCAAACCCTTCTCCACCCCCAACCCACACCCACCCCCAACCCAACCCAACCCCTACACAAACCCACACCTACCCACAACCGACGCCAGCCGATACATGACCGATGCCGGTCACCAACAACCCTCCCTTTCCCTAAAATTGTGCGACTGATGCCGGTCGCTTAGTGACCGACATCGGTCACTGTCCTCTCCTGGAGCCGAACCCCCGCGTGGCCCCCAAAACCCATTTTTACCTATTTCTACCCATCTACCCACCCAAAAACCCTAAAAACTTACCCACCTACCCACCTTAGCCTATCTAACCTATCTACCCTCTCCCTTTTTCAAATCATTTCCATTTTCTCATTATTTCCTAAAAAAGGTTAATTCCTACCCAAACCCCCGATTTAGCATAATATAACCAAATCACCAAATTAAAGAGTTTCGAATCTACCCGAATGACGACACGTCATCGTGGTGGGATGGGTGGTGGCGGTCCAGCTGGTCTAGCCCCTCCAGCTCCTCCTACCTGTGCCATGGTTCCAATCCTGATCCGCTGGGTCCCCGTCCAATCAACTGCTGCCTCCTCCTTAATCGGGCCCACTATCAACTCTCTCCACCAATACAATAGCTCCACCTCACTCAATCAAGCCTCTAATCACAAGTCTCCACGTCAGACAAGTCGATTTGGATTGCAAATAACAAAAGTGACAATGACAAGCCGTATTTTTCTTTTTATAGGTTTTTCGCCTTTCACCGATATCGGTTTCATTTTGCCCTAAGGAACCGGTATCGGTCTCTTAACTGATATCGGTCATGCAGAATCGACATCGGTTCGCTACCCAACTTTCACCCCATTCTTTGCCCTTATTTACTCCTTGCCTCTTTTTCACCAATATCACCTCTATCCACCTTTGCTGCACAACATTTGTTCACTTGTCCAGCCTGACCTAAGGCCTCAACCTACCATTCGGCCCGACCTAAGGCCTCCACCTACCACTTGGCCCAACCCAAGGCCTCGCCCTAACCTATTTGGCTCGACCTAAGGCCTCAACCTACCTATTCAGCCCGACCCAAGGCCTCGCCCTACCTATTTGGCCTGACCCAAGGCCTCAACCTACCTATTCGGCCTGACCCAAGGCCTCGCCCTACCTATTTGGCCTGACCCAAGGCCTCGCCCTACCTATTCGGCCCGACCCAAGGCCTCAACCTACCTATTTGGCCCGACTCAAGGCCTCGCCCTACCCATTCGGCCCGACCCAAGGCCTCAACCTACCTATTTGGCCTGACCCAAGGCCTCGCCCTACCTATTCGGCCCGACCCAAGGCCTCGCCCTACCTATTTGGCCCGACCCAAGGCCTCGCCCTACCTATTCAGCCCGACCCAAGGCCTCAACCTACCTATTTGGCCCAACCCAAGGCCTCGCCCTACCTATTTGTCCCGACCCAAGGCCTCGCCCTACCTATTCGGCCTAACCCAAGGCCTCGCCCTGCCTATTCGGCCCAACCCAAGGCCTCGCCCTAACCATTAGGCCCAACCCAAGGCCTCAACCTACCTATCCGGCCCGACCCAAGGCCTCAACCTACCTATCCGGCCTGACCCAAGGCCTCAACCTACCCATCCGGCCCAACCCAAGGCCTCGCCCTAACAATTTGACCTGACCCACGGCCTCAACCTACCCATCTGACCTGACCCAGGGCCACCGCCCAACCACTTGGCCTGACCCAAGGCCCTATCACTTCAATACCATACCCACAATCAACGTTTTATTTTATCCATCCATCATGTACCTTTTGTTCAATCGAGCTCACCTGTTTGTGTTTTAGCATGATTAGGGTCCTTAACTTGATCTGTCGACCAACTTTGCCTAGACCTAGACCGTGACGTTTATCTCAACCAAACCAACCATTTGGTACTGCCGAACATGCCTAAACGTTCCTGTACCTCACCTGTTATATACCCTGGAGCTACTTCCTATGCCTTGGATACCAGGATTATATCACCCTTGTTTGGATAAACTATCGACCTTTGCCTACACATTTCTGGTTTGCTTGTCAAATCATGTACCCTCATCGTACTATTGCATTTCAACATGCGTCTGCTTCCTTGGACCTACCCCACCACCTTACCATCCTCTCTACAACATGTACCCTTTATCAACCCTATCCCTGATTTCCCATTCACTCAATCGGCGATAGATTTGAGGGGGATTACCTATATCTTTAACACGAGAAACCACTTCATATTATTGTCCGCGCAGCTTTACAGAACAAGCTACACGACAATAAGGGGCTAATGTAGACACCAAATTTTTGTCTTACGACCCCTTGTGACCCGCATCTCCTCTCGCAATCTAACCTCATCACCTAAACCTTACACAATTATTTATTAATTACCTTATAATTGATAAATCCACATCACCTTACCCGCCACCTCACTTTGCCACCTCATCATGACCTAGCCCTAACCCTAAACTAACCTAATTAAGACCCATGACTTGGTCTAGACTCACATCCATAACTAATGCCTCCTTACTCGCACCCAAAGCCGACCTTCTAGCCACTTGACCAAGCCCGCAACTGATCTCTCGGGAGAAAAGTAGGGAAGGTGGGCTATTTTACTAAAAATAGCCTACTTTTTCCTTACCGATACCGGTTCCTACTCGACCGCCGTCGGTTTCGCAACCACCATCGGTTCCCTGTAAATGGGCTCCCCAAACCAAAACAACAGATCGGAATTTCATTTTGGAGATCAGTCAAAGGATTTTTGGATCAACAGAGAGCATTGCGAGCGAGGAACAGAGTCCAGATCTTCACTTGACAGAGCAGAGACGAGTAAAGAAACCAGAAGTGTTTACAACCAAGGAGATCAACTTACATCTTGGTCAAAACCAGTAAGTCACATCTTGCATGTCCTCTGTTATAACATTTCTTATGCTCCTTGAATCTCAGTCCTCCTAAATCCGTTTCTGAATCCGCTACCCAACGTGTCATTGCATCTAACTGTTATCCTTTGCTTCTAATCATCCCATTTCCTAATATCATCCATAAACCAGCCTTACAAAACACCATAGCTACCAAGAAGATCCCAGAACCTACCGGTATCGGTTATTAGTAACCGGCATCGGTTATCAGTAACCGACATCGGTTCCTCTCATCAAAACCAGAAAACCAGCCTTTCCCCTACCCAGTTCAACGAAACAATTTAATTGATATTTTTCAGTCTTTTGTGTTAAGTCATATTAGTAGGGGAACTGACCACCTTCGAAGGGAAGTTTTATATTTCCTGGGCCCAAGGCAGTTTCCTCATTTATTGTTTAATCAAAATCTTGTGGTCTTGTGTTCTTATTTGCAGGTAGTCCTTCCAAGACAAAAAGGAGTTCTCCGCAGTCAACCTGATCTTTCTCTACGGTACGCACACACCCTCTCGACATTCAACAGGTATTCCTCCTAACCCTAACCTCATCTGTTTCTAAAAGGAATGAAAGGATAGAGCAACTCTATTCCCAGTAGCCGAAACATTCCGAGCGAAACAATTTCCTCTTATTTCTCCTTTCCTTTTCCTTTACCCTTTCCTTTCTTGGATTGTTCTGTAGGTTTACCTATTGGTTTTGTGTCTGTCATTGTACCCTTTAATTTCATTCCCAGGTTATCTTGCGAGTTGTTTACATGTTTTTCTTGTGCACCTTGTGCCCTAGAACACAAACCCTAATCTCTGATTTTTCTCCTTCGATCATGGCACTTCTTCACAACATTCCTCACACCTGTGAATCACTTCTGCTCTAGTTTGTAGATCTAACAAACCAACTACACTTAAGTTTTTGGGATTTTCCTTCGCACGAGTCAGTTCTTGAAACCCTATCTCTTGAAAGAAAATCACTCTTCTTGTGTTCGTAAAGTAAAATAATGAACTGCCCATTCTTGTATTTATAGGTTTACCCACTTTTACACATTTAAGGATAGGCTACCTACCCCCATATGATAATATTTAATGCGGTCTTCTCAAATAACACTTGACTTCAGTGCTTCTCCTTACGCAACCAATCCTTGCACGAAAACTTTTCCACCCACGCCCAATCCTTGCGCAAAAATGTTTCCACCCGCGCCTAATCCTTGCACAAAAAAAATTCCAACCTTCTAGTGTGCTACCAATCCATCTTGACAAAAGAATCTTGTGCACGTGTTACCAATGCCAAAGGCACCTCTTCCATTCTCATGATTCTTTCTTTCACCTACCTCATGTTTTTGCAATTTTTCTCCTTGTACGCCGATTTCCAATGTGACCTTATTTTTCCACCAATCCAAATCCTCCTGGTAGCATAAATCCAAGTTTCTCTTTATCACCTCAACCCACACTAAAATAATGTGTGGTCCTCTACACATTCATAAGTCAAAAAGTAATAAGGTTACCAGCACCCAAGGTGCAAAACAAAGCAACAACGTGAAAGGGAAATGCAAGAAAGGAAAATCATAAAAGAAATTCTAAACTAACTGGAAAAATTGCCTTATTTACAAACACCAAGAAGCATTATTTATAGTAGGGCTTCAACCTACTCCCATTGAAGTTTCTGGGTAAATTTTTTCCATCTAGTACTTATAACTGGCATGCGCCTGAATCAAGGATGTATGAAATTACATAAGGACCCAACTAATGCACTTTCAACTTTCTAGGATGGCGTAGAAATTTTGAATCATATAGCAATACCATCTAGCATACCTCCAACTATTTGTTCTTAATATGTTGGTCATGCCATGCCTTTTTCTTTTCCTTCTCCATTGTTTGGATTCATCTTGCTAGTGACTTCCTTTCATCCAACTTTATCGATTCATCTATTCTTTCTTCCAACACTTGCTCATCATCCAACCCTCCTGCACCCGTTATACATAGAGATGGTAGCATGAATTCGACTGAAAAAATTACTTCCACACAAAACACCAATTGAAATGGTGTGGCATTTTTCTATCTTTTATATGTTGTTTCGTATGCCCAAAGAACTGCTGACACCTTGTCATCCCAATCCTTCCTACCCACATCACGTATCTTAGTCAATGTGTGACTAAGGATTTTGTTGAATGCCTCTGTATTCCTATTTTCCTGAGGGTTATAAGGGGTAGTCTTGTGATGGGCTACCATGAATTCTGCCAATAGAATCCTGACGGTTTCATTTAAGAAGTGAGTGCCCCTATCACTTGTTAAACTTAATGGGCACCCATACCTATTGATAATGTTTTCCCATAAAAATATAGCAGTCATGGCTGTGGTGCAATCCCTAGTGGGCATAGCCTCTTCCCACCTTGTCAGATAATCAGTAAAGGTAATGATATACCATGAGTTAGTCCTTCACATAGCCGGTGAGATTGGTCTAACAAAATCTATTACACATTTCTCAAAAGGTTCCGTGCTGGTGACAGGGCACAAGGGCATCTCATCCCTTCTTCCAAGTTTTTCAAGGTGCTGGCAGTGGTCAAAGGCCTTGCATAACTCAATGCAATCCTGGTGAATAATCTCCAACCATAATCCGGTGGCTAGGATCTTACATGCGGTTACATTCCCCGCATAGTGTCCTCCAGCAATCCCACCATGGGATTCTTCTATTATGGCCATCTGTTCATGTTCTAATAAACATCGGTGTAAAACCTCATCATGGCCCATTTTATACAAATCCCCATTGATCAACATGAAGGGTGTGGCGCGTATGGCTAACGTCTTTCTTTCCAGTGCTTTCATCCCTTTGGGCACCACACCTTCCTTGAGAAAAACAACAATGTCTTCTAACTCTGAGGGTGCATGCCGTAACCTAAATAGTTACGTTTCTAGCATGGTTTCCTTGATACTTTGAACGTCCTCTCCTAAATCAATCATTGATAAATGATCCAGCCCATAATTGTTCTTTCCAAGTTTTACCACCACTTTGATTTCAAATTCTTGAAATAAAAGTACCCAAAGACATATGTGCCCTTGCAGCACTACTTTGTTTACTAGATACTTTAAGGCCATATGGTTAGTGTAGAATATTAAGGGAGTCACTAGCAGATATTGTCTAAATTTGTGGAGCACATAGATCATTAAAAATTCCTCACTCTCGGTCATTATATAATTTTGTTCTACTGGTGTCAACTTTCTACTTGCAAAACACAAGGGATGATAAACAATCCCCTCTCTTGGTTGAGCAAGAATGGCTCCCATTGTTGTACTAGAGGCATCCACGTGGACATGGAAAGGTTTATCCCATGATGGGAATCATAGAATAGGTGTGGTGATAAGCCTTTCTTTTAGAGTGTCAAATGTCCTTTGCTATGCTTCTCCCCACTGAAAGGCACTCTTATGTATGAGCAATATCTCCAAAGGCATGGTGATCTTGGCATATCCCTTAATGAACTTTCTGTAGTACCTAGTGTGTCCAACAAATATACGCATGACACTTTGGTAGGTAGGCTCCCCTAATCCCACAATAACTACAACTTTCATGGGATCCACCAGTAAGCCCTATTTATATATGATATGCCCCAACAACGTTCCAAAAGGAGTTACAAAGACACACTTCTTGATGTTGAGGGAAATCCTCAACTACCGACATCTTTCAAACATCAATCGCAAGTTATCACAATGGTCCCTAACCAACCCATACACTGTCGAATCATCCAAATATACTTGAAGGAACTTGTGGATGAAGTCCTGAAATGCTTGTACCACTATGCACGAAATATAGTGGGTGCATTCCTCAATCCAAAGGGCATGACCGTGTATGCAAAGCTTCCCCACTCAGTGGAAAAAAATTTCTTTTCTTGGTCCTCTTTAGAAATCCTTTCTTGGTGATATCCCGAGAATCCATTCATAAAGGAATAGACCTCATGCCAAGCAACTCCTTCAAAAATCTCTTCAGTGAAGGGGGTGGAAAAAGGATCTATGATACAAACAATGTTAAATTCCTTATAATCCATGCATATCCTAATCTACCCATCCTTATATACTTTAAGTAAACATGAGATATTGGTAGTATACTGAGTCATTACAACTGCATATGGTTATCTGTTATGAGATTGATTAGTAAGGAATGTGTGTTCTAAATGATGTTTTATTTAGAATAGAGAACATTATGCTTAAATTTTTTTCCCTTTTTTCTAAAGTCTTAAAATGGAAATGTTACAAGATGGGGATGGGGTACATGTGGACACCCTACAAGCACATACTACAAGTTTGCAGGGCTAGTTGACCACTGCACATGTGTAGGTTACGGCCCTTCAGGCCTAGATACAGGTAGGGGTGGGATAGGGTCCCTCTGGATAGGAACCAACACAAGAACAGGTTCCCTCTTTACAGGTACCAATGGGATAGGGTGATGCTATATAGGGACAGGGGCCGAGGCCAATGGAACATCATAGAGAATACCTATAGGAAGGTTGAGGGATGCCTTAGGTGAGGTGAGGTATTATCAAGATTACATGATGGCTGCAGGGATAGATTTTATATCCTATGGAGAGTATAGAGAACAATAGGCCTCGAGTGAAAGGACCAGGTCACGTACCCATAGTGTAGAGAGTATAGGGGGACGAAAATCCCTAGGATAGGGTCAAGGCAAGACTACCAGTGTATGGAGGCCAGCTCTAGGTGTGTGACCATCAAAGGATAGATTGAGGCAAGGTGGAGAGAGGTTGGAAGGACACTCCACAAGAGGGGAGATGGAAGAGACTGATGAGACATGAATGGATATCAGGTGGGCTGATGACTATTCATCTTTTATGATTAGTATATCCATGTTTTTGACACATTTTTGATATGTATACCACCTTGCATGCTGAAGATGATGAGGCTACATACGAGATTTTTTATTATTTTTTATCATATACCAGCCTGTGTGCCAAAGATGGTGAGTCTGTATATGAGAGATTTTTGAGTGATTGTGATTATTTTTTGTATATATGTTCACATGTATGTATACACAAACTTTCTTATTTATAGATGATGGTATTTATAGTATGGATGGTGTTCTTATTTTAATTTTCATTACTATATAGATATAGGTGGAAATCGAGTGGATTAGGCATGATAGATTCAAGGTCACGTAGGCATGGCAGAGTCAGGTTTGTTTCAGCATGGTGGAGCTAGGTTGATGTAGGAATGGATGAGTTAGGCATGATGGAGTCAGGTCAGTTTAGGAATGAAAAATTCAGGTTGATCTAGGCATGGTTGAGTTAGGTCAAGTTAGGCATGAGGGAGTCAAGTCGGTTGAGCCATGATGGAGTTAGTTTGATGTAGGCATGGCTGAGTTAGGTCGAGTTAGGCATGATGGAGTAATGTTGATGTATGCATGGTTGAGTTAGGATATTTTAAAGTCCAATTTTTTGGTAATATGAGATAAAAATGTTGACATATATACTAGGTATGGTTTTTAATTTCCAAATTTGTGCCATAATGGAAATCTGAAAATGATAAATGGATAATTTGATGATGTAATAAAATGTGTATGATTTAATGTTTATTAGGTTTAATTTCCAGCTATTGATATAAGATGGAAACTAACTAGGGTAGAAGGTGAATAAAAAATGGAAAGGGGGGAATTGGTTAGGGTAAAGAGTGGCCAAGCTAACCTCCAAGGGCCCCATGCCTTCAAAATGTTGCCTATATAGTCCCGACAAACGGGGACCTTAGTCCAATGTAGTTCTCCCATAAGCTAGGGAATATTATAATGAAGTAAAGGGATGGATTGATAGGTGTTTAGGCATGGGTGAATGTAGGTCATAGGCATGTTTAAGTGTAGGTCTCAGGAATGGTTGAATGTAGGTCATATGCATGTTTGAATGTGGGTCACAGGCATGGTTGAATGTAGGCCATAGGCATGATTGAATTTGGGTCATAGGTATGATTGAATGTAGGTCATAGTCATAATTGAGTGGTTGTTAAATATATGTGTCTATGAGTGGGTCATGTATAGGATAATCAATAAATAACGAGGAATGTGAATGGTAAGAGGTGGTAAAAGAGCCACTTAATTGATAAGAACCCTAATGAGTCAACCATACCTAAGAGAGGATTATGAACATAAGACCCTAAAGGTGTTGCGTAATGGACCATTCTAAAGGTGCAGAAAGTTGCATAATCACAAAATGTTGCATTTGTGGTAAGTCCCTTGGGTAATGAGGGAATATAGGAGGTAAGAATATAGTTTTAGTGTAACTGAGTATATGACAATGTGTCTTTCAAAACAAGAAACCCAGAATCAAGAATAGGCAAGTCCATGATGAAGATTTCATCTTTTTCTTCATTTTTTTTAAATAGACTGATCGACGTGGAAAGTCTATATGGGATGAGTATATTATCTCCTACAGGTCTTCATGAAGCTGATTGATGCAGGAATAGTCTTCTTTTGTGATAAACTATGTACATTATGAATAGATTTGTATAGATGTCCTTCGAGGGAGCAGTCTATTTATAGTAGCAAGATAGAAAGATTAGATGTCCCCTATTTTTTGAGGGAGTCATCTTTTTCCTAGAAGTTTGACTCAAGGAGTTTGAGATTTAAAATCACGTACATTACTTTTGAATTGTTTTTAGAATTTCATTATTATTTTCAAATTAATGATAGGACAAAGGGTTTTATCCTATGTTGTTGGCACCCTTGCGTATCAAAAATTAAATGGAAACTTGATGTGAACACGTAATCACAATACCATGAATAAGCTAAGGATGATCTCCTTATATGAGAACCCTGCTAATCCAGTGTCTATCTTCTTGATGAATTGTTTTCACCAAGATAACATTACGTTGTTTGTAATGTGGTATGTCATAAAATCCTTGGTATAAATTTAAGCCTCAAAAGTGATTTACGATGTTGTTGCTTATCTCTATTAAATTGTTAACATTATAGTTTTTATAACTAAGTAATGTTAAGGCTTTGAAAATTTTAATACTTCACTTAACGACTTAATTTGGAATGTGATCAAGACTTCATGTTGGTTTATAATAGGTCTTAAGACGACCATCTGATATCCTACCCTATTTGATGGCTAATGCTATCATGATCATATTTCCAAGGATAAAGGGGCTATAATCGTCAATCAAGGACTTAATTATTTAGAATTAAGGGCATCAACCCCTACGAGTATGCATGAGCAAATTTCTTGATCAACGCTAACATTATAACATCTATATATATACATGTGAATATATATATATACATGTGAATATATATATATATATATATATATGCATGTGAATACACACACACACACACACACACATACATATAGATTGCAAAAAGGGAATTTGTGAAGTATAAAGTAGTTAAGTAACTCCTATTGGAAATTTATTAACTAATGTAAAAAAAAGGAAAGACAATCTAATCCTAGTGGTATAGTTCTAAACCTAACATGCAAACTTGTTACTTGCGAAGCTAGATGTGAACATAAATTTAGCTATTTGGAAAGGATGTGTAAAAATATTTAGTTTTGTGAAGCCTTAAGGAATATAATGGAATGGCATCTAGATTTTATATTGCATAATATATTATTGGGTCTCTTAAAAATATTATAAATTCTATAGTTGTCAAAAATGGATAAAGAGGTGAGTGACACCCCACCGCCTAAATATTTGTATCAGCAATTCTTTTATTGTTTTATTCAATATTCCCACCAATCGCACATTCTAAGGAAGGTATGTCAGGTTAAATAGAATTAAAGTGTGTTGCATGGTATGAATAGTAACTTTGCTAAAATTGAACAGTTGGTTTGATAAACTTGGAGGCCAACTCCAATTACTCTTGTGATTAATGTCATTTATTGTGTATTAAAACACCCACCTTTCTCAGGAAGTGTGTGAATGGTTTGGGGGAAAACAAGTTTGGTTTTGGTATTGAATCACTTTATTACATAAAACTTGCAAAATCTCTGCATGCAAAAGTGGAACTATGTGTTTTGTGAGTTTTCTTGAAGAAAAATTCAGTTGAATCTTTGGACAACAAACTCCCCCATACTGCATATATATTGTGAAAGCATTGCGTTTCAGGGGATGAAGGAATTCACTTCCATGTTGGGGATCTTCTGAAGAATCGTGAAAGTATTGCAAGGAAAGAATGGGAGGCGTAACAGGCATGATATTCCCTAACCAGTCATAATTTCTTGCTCTATTTAGTCATTTCACAAATAGAAATTTACCTGGATTGAAATTTGTATTCATAATCTTTGTTGATGTGAAATCGATTTAATCCTTTACTTCTGTAGAATGTGGTGTACCTTTGAGTTGTGATGTATGCTCTCTAGAAAATGGTTTTCTGGGTGTATGCTTGTTTATGGTTTATTCTGGTTAAGATATAATGTTTTTTCTAGATTGTAAGGAGTGTTGTGAATGATTGTCAGTTGCTGGCTTAATACACCAGTGTTATATTGAACTATTTATGTAGTTGTGTTTTGTGTTTAGCAATGCTATAAAAACTTAGTTTAAACTCTACCCATCTCCTTTGGAATTATCTAAAAATTTAACAAGTCAATGAGGAAAATGGAACTTGGTATTGTGTGGTTATGGTTTTAGATGACCTTCCATTTTAGGTATACATCGATTTATGTAACTGGGTTTGATCTTTTTTTTTTGAGAAATATTTTTTGTTGTCTTGATGGAAGCAATGACTGTGCTTGTGAATTGGTTGAGTTAATAAGAGAGCATGCTATAGAAAAATAGTTGTTATTAGCATTCAATTTTGAGTCATAAGAAATGAGGGAAGCTTCAGTAAATACTAAGTCTACCTATTCGAACCTCAAACATGCATCTTTGAATGATGTATATGATTAAATATAGAGTCATGTACCATTGCTTGAATTATTGCTTATTTTTTCCTAGCATCAAATTGTTGCATGTTGTTTTCAAACCAGCTTCCACAGTTGCTCATTAGTCTATTTTATCTTGGTTACTCTATCATGTTAATTCATATTGATCTCCTTTTATTTTTCTCCATCATTAACTCTAGAAGTATTCAACTCTTTTTGGGTTCTCCTTAGGTTGCAAAATACTATGCTTTATAGCTGGTTTCTTTGAAGAGAAATCCCAACTTGTATTATGCGTTAATGCCTTTGTTTAGGTCATAGATGCTTGATAATGGTATGTATATATATATGCTCTTGAGAAAAGCTTGCAATATATTTGGAAGGCTAGTTTATTGGACACTATTGTGATGTATCCTCTTAAGCTTGGTTGTTCTACTATCAATGCTATGTTGAGTTGAAAGAAAAGTTGACTTCGACTAAGAACCTCCTCCTTCTTGAAGGATTTGTAGTTATTGCTGCTCATTAGGAAACAATCCTAGATAGGTAAGTTTATCACCTTGAGCTTGTGCATTTGATCTTAAGGTCAAATGAGTGCCAAACATTTCCTTTTAGAAGGTACTTCTCTATCTCAATGTTTGTCTTTATTTTAGAGTAGCTGTAATTGATTTTGAGATCCTTATGTTCTTAGATATGCTTAGCCAGGTTTATTGATTAACCTTTATCGTGGATCAGAAATATGTAATGGATGATTTATGGTTATTTAATTCTGGAAGTGAACTACCATTTTTAACTTGCTTGAAGGTTTAGGAAAACGATATGGAATGATTCCATGAGTCTAATTGATTATTTTGATGAGCTTTTCAGTTTTATCTGAAACTAGTTTTTATGTTTCAATTGTTTGAATCTAAGTCATTTAGTAAAACTGGGGATATAAGTTGTTCATGGTAGAAAGCCTCTTAGCTTCTAGATGGTAAAGTCTAGGGATAGAACTTCTTTGTAGTAATTGATGTGGGATAAAATGGTTGAGCTATACATTCTTACATAGTTATGGTGGGTTAGCTAGTTTTTCCATCCAATTGAGTCCATGTGAATGTGTTAGGATTCAAAGTTGAATTGTGTGGTATTCAAGTTCACCCGAAAGTGGATCTTTTTATCTTAGCAGATTGTGTTCCATTTTCCTTAGGAATTGTGGAGCTCTCATGACATCTAAAAAGTTCTCTTATTGTTTTCTATATAATTGGGTATACTCCAACCTTGTTCAGTGGAATGGGTTGGTAGAACTCTTCATTTTTCTAATAGAGTCTTTGAATCAGTGAGGAGGAATGAAACCTTTCATTTGAAATTTGTTATGAGAAAATTCATGTGATAATGGATGCCCAGTTGGAATAATTGGTTTAATTATAGTCATGTTATCATGATTTTCCTTTCATTAAAACAACTTAAAATGCTTTAGTAATTATTCAGTTTTGATATATTGATAACCAGGTTAAAGAAAGGAATTATGCTCTCATTCCTAGTCTTAGAATGTTCAATAAATGATTAGGTCAAGATAATTATTAGTTATGTAACCTGTCACTTGGATTTTACTTGTTGCTATATGGCAAAATGCCATGAATACTCTCTCTCATCCTTGAGGTTAATCATTCTAATATAGTATTTTTAACTAAATACTCTTGACGTCTTGGTGTTATTTCTTGGACCTTTGTAGACCTTATGGGTTTATGAAGTCCTTATTTGGATTTGTTGAGTAGAGTTGAGAGATTGCAGAAGGTCATTCTTGATTTATTTTTATGGTTACTTACTGTTGAGTAAAATGATTTTAGGCATGCAATTATAGGATTGCATGAGTGAAATATTTATAATCCTATACTGTAGTATTTTAACACTTATGATTCTCATGTATATTAAATTTGGATGACTATTTCTAAGGGACTGAAATATTTGTATTGAAATGTAAGTCTAAAATTGATTTCCTTCATGGCTCATTAAATTGCTTGCTCTTGACATGTTATAGAAAGAATTGTTTATTTCATTAAGTTTTGTAATATTGATTCATAAAAAATAATATGAGTTCTTTTTATGAAATAAATAAGTAGAGTATGTTATTATGATGAGTTGATGGTTTATCATGCTTAGTTCATGTGAACTAACTCATGCTAAATTTTTTTACAGATAAACGCAAAGAAGGAAGGGTAAAGTATTTAGTTTTGCGTAATCTTTTGATTGAGGAAAGTCTGAAGATATGACTAGTTTAATCCTCTTAAATATAATACTTCTCTTTGTATATGAGAGTGTCCCTTTCTAATTAATGTAACTGTTATACATTAAAATTAGGAATTTGATCAAGTTTATAAACATGAATTGTACATATTCCTAGAAGGAATTAAAGGCAGATTACCAGTTGTAATATATTATATTATAAGAAAGTGATTGGAAAATGATGTGTTATAAGTTGGAAATCTATCAAGTTAAGAAATCAGCATCGAAAATACTATTGTATTAATCATTAGTATAATTCAAGTAGTAAGAGATACACACAACATACGTGTGAATTCTAGGGAACATATAAGGAACTATGAGTGGAATGTTGCCTATGAATATCATGTTCTAATGAACCATGCGTTAAGCGTACCTCGAAATAGTTAAGGTTGTTAATGGATAACTGCCTCATTACAATATGCAATATATCAACCTACTTGTAACGTTGTGTTAAGTTCTCCAAAGGTTTTGTATAGGGTGTACTCAACCAGTCAAAGATATCTAGAAGTAATATTGTCTAATCTTAACAGCCTCTACTAAGAAAGCAATTGGATTATAATGCAACCATGGAAAGGTTATGATAATCAGTTGCCTCTGTGTTATGGTTGTATCAAAAACTCAGGTTATACTAACTCTTAGAAAATACATAAGAATGTAATATTGATTTCTAAGTGAAATCAACACTAAGTCCTATACAAGGATGATACACATAAGCAACAAGAGAAAGGGGTTATGGTAATCTAACATGAAAATATATGGAGTATGGTTTCACTATTTGGGAATTGCATAATTGTGATAAATTGTGTTATGAAATATTTTTCTCAAGGAGATGAAATGTTTTTAATTAGGGGTTGTCCCATGATGCATCATTATGAGCACCTAAGCATGTTTTATACAATGGAATTAATATGAAACATGGGTACTAAGTTAGTAAGAACATAGCGTTTTAATCTCATCCCTGGTCAATACTGTAATTATATCAAAAAAGAATTAGAGATCTTCTTATAAGGCTATCACAAGGAAATATAAATGGGTAAGTGGTTCATAAAATCTATCATATCGGATACCCTAGATATATCTTACTTGTTGCAGATAGTAAAATGAATGAACACTCTTTACTGAGCTGCAATTAAGAAGAGTGATGTGCTTAAACTAAAAAGATAGTTAGCATTGATAGCCTATGGCAATTAATAAAAGGAATGAATCATACATAAATATCTTAGCTTTATACAAGTACATATCCCTTGAATATGAAATAAGGAACATGAGCCTAAATGTTAAAGCTGGGACAATATTGTTTGAAACTACAATAATGACCATAGACCTTGATAGTATCATTTATATCAATGGTTAACTTGGGTATGTGTACATTGGAAGGCAATTACGTGTTATAGAGATTGGGGGTCCTAGGTTCAACTTAATCCAAACCTTAGATATGACCCATTCATGGAGAAAGTGTTGTTAAACCTAACTATTCATTAATGATAATATTTACCTTGAAAACATCGAACACTATACACCAATGCAAGATTCTAGGTGGGAGAACTCATTGCATATGCTACATGGTAATATCCCTATAATGAAGATCATCATTTGGATATTTGTATAGCAGCTGTAATGAGTTGTCTCATCAAGAGAATAGGTTATAGTATGGTGTTTTCCTAAGTACAAACCTTGATAGAGTTACAAGATGGATTGGACCTCCTAGGTATGCAACCTTATATCATCCTATGATGGCTACGGGAAGAGATGTGGGTGAGTAACGAGGTGAATTGTTATGAGAACAATTTCTTTCCCATAGGCATCCCAAGATGACATAGAGGTACGTCTTCGTGTAGGTTAAACTGGTTTGTACCTTATTCAAGGCTTGTAGTTGTTTACAGTATATTAAGTTGTGAATCCATATAACTGAATAAGTGATTAAGGTGAAACAAAAATTTCCTTATGATGAGTGTGCTGTCATGGAATTGAGCATGGCATACATGACTCAGAAACTTTGCACAAAGTGGTGTAAGTTGTTGATTACACTGTCGAGATTTCCCTTTAATCTAAGATGTTAGATGCCTATGGATTTCATAGGTGGAACCTAGGTAGACACTTAGGAGCATTCACTTATATATCATACCTTGAAAAAGGAGAACCAAAGGTTACATTTCATGTAAGGGATCATAAAAAACATTGAGAGGGAATGAATAGGTTCAATATTCTCTCATCCAGATGCACCTGGTTCATGGCAATTATCAAAAATGGATTTCATTAAGGTTTATGTAGATTTAAATATATGGGTATTTAAATCAGATGCATAAATTTTTTTAAAAAATAAAAAATAAAAAAATTCTAGAGACGAAGTGACAAAAGTGGTTGTTACATTTTGGTATCAAAGCTGAAGGTTACAAATCTTGTTCTTATTGGGTCTTTACACTAATTAAAACATTTTTATTTTTTTCATAATAAAATGAAAATGGGAAGGATGCACCGAGAAGAAAGAATCAGGTCTGATTTTTCTTCGGTTTTAATGGTGTGAAAGTTAGATGAAATTGTGGCAGTCCTTTAATATACCTGGAACCATATAGATGTGTTGGAGTAGCTGGTGATGGGATAAAATGATAAGTTGGATAAAGGACAACTTAAGTCTGTTACTAACAAACAACAAGAGAGTTGTTTAAATGATGAACTGACCAATGGTGGTAATTTTTGGACTTACCAATCCAAAGATGAATTGAACCCAAAATTGGGGGAAACATTGGATAAACTTGGATCTTCTTCTGATAAGATGGAATTTGGAAAATCCAGTGGGATAAAAAAAATCTGCTAGACATTCTCACTCACAAAAATTAAAAGGGACATAAAAATGATTATTCTTCTTCATCTCTGAACGCTAAAAAAAATTGGTGGAAAAAGCATAGCAATAAAGTGTGCTCTACCAAAAATAAATTTGCACAAAAAATTATAGTGATATCTTATAGGAAAAATCATAGTACTATTGCAAATGGAAAAGTTAAAGGTTGTAAATCGGGACATGCTAGTGGATGTTTCACTTGTGGCAGTGGCCATTATGCCAACAAATTTCCTTTAAATAATATAGACAAGCCTCTACTAATGAAGCATGTTGTAAGGGTATAAAAGAAAGGAAAGCAATATGTATCCCTAGTAGGATACAGAGAAAATTGCGAAGAGATTCATGAGATTAGTATTCTTTAATATAAAAAGAAAGAAAGTGTGGGTTAATTGTACTCGATGAAAAACTGGTCAAGAATTGTGAAGCCTAACTCTTTCTGGTAATATGGAATAAAAATGCTCAATTTTCAGCTTATGTCTGGTTAGGTAGCATTGATCTGAGTGATTGTTCTATATTCTGTCAAATATTTGATGTACATAATTAATAATTCAATTCCAAGGAACTGAAAAATAATATATTATGTCTGTTGAATCTTAGCAGTGGTTGTAATATATATATTTATTTTGGTATATTCTACTTATGGGTTATATTACTCAAGTACCCAAATTTTTTGGGGTATCATCACGTTGTAAGGAGGATCTTAGGTTTTACCTTGGGAGCTCGGCAAGATATCACTTAAAAATACTCAAAAGGGTCTGATGATGGGTTGTTCTGTGTTGAATCATCTAAAAGCATAGATAGTATGAGGCTATATTTAGCTTCTGGTAATATCTTGTACCTCTGGAGACAAGAATTATTTTATGTTACCTATCATGACATGATTCCCTTCTGTTCAGCTATCATGACTTGTTGTGTCTATGTGGAAATTTTATTTTATGAATTTATGTGAACTTTCGTGGGTTTTATGGTCGGTTCCAGTATTGTTAGTTGAACCCAGATAAGGGAATTCATACTTCACTAATATGAACCCTTCTATAGAAATGTGGAAGTTTAGGATCAAGGAATGTATTGTGATATCCCTCTTTTGTGACAGTTTCTATGTAAATCTTCACGGCATCTTCAAGCCCTTAGAGTTTCATGATTAACTCATATGTTTTATATTATGTTGGGAAAAAAGATACGACGACTTGTAAGTTGGAGGAATGTTTAGAGCTTCCAAGAGAATTTAGTAAGTCATTAAAAAACATAAATAATTCATTTACATACTTCTAAATATTAAAGTAAAATATTTTACAAACAATACACTACTTATTTAAAACCCTCATGTAAACCAAGTTGAATTTTTCCATGACCTTTGTAATATTAGGATCAGTACCGATTCTGTGAATCCACTGAGGAGGTTTAACAATGGAATAAAAATGTTGTGGATGTCAAAGTCTACATCTAATAAGGTGACTTTGTTACTTAACACTTTGAGAGGTTTTTGGCAAGCTGAATTTCTTAAACATCTATAAATTTGTAAACCTCTTGCTTGAGGACAAGAAAATGGGTTGTCAGTACTCATTCATGAGTTAATATTTGTTAAAAAAAAATTAAAACAAATTTGGTCGATCGATAAGCTTGGATTACCACATTAACAACATTATTTGATTGGACCAGGTATAGGAGATAAAAAGTGTAATATATGTTGAGGTAGTTGATAACTAAAATAAGAAATATTCAAGTTCAACTAAACGAATAAATGTTGGTACCTTATATTTTTGACCCAATGTTGTAGAGTTTTGGAACCTAAAATAAAAAAGTATTTAATAGAGCTGAGGAAAGTGATCTGTCTAAATGAACTACCATAGATCCAGATGCTATAATCCTAGCAGAAAGGAATAAATATTCCTTAAAAGGTACCAAATAATATTGTTTTAACTATATCTTCTCTATATCAAATATATATATATATTATACAAGGATAATTTACTTTAGTGAAGTAATCATGAAATAATTCAGACTGTGTGACTATTTACAGTTTAATAAGTTGATACAACTACTGAATTTAAAGTTTTGAATCTGAAAACCATAAAATTTTGGGGGGAATACTAACTATTATGCAGGAATTATTCTTATATCCTGTGTGGAATTGTTTAATTTCATTTAATAAGGACCACAACATCAGGACGATGATGCTTTTAAGAGGGGAGGTATGTAACACCCCCTACTTTCATTAATGTTTTCAAAATAATGATAGGAAAAAGGGTTTTATCCTATGTTGTTCGCACCCTTGCGTATCAAAAAAAATTAAATGGAAACTTGATGTGAACACATAATCACAATATCATGAAGGATGATCTCCTTAGATGAGAACCCTACTAATTCGGGGTCTATCTTATTGATGAAATATTTTCTGTAAGGTAACATTACATCATTTGTAATGTGGTATGTCATAAAATCCTTGGTGTAAATTTAAGCCTCGGAAGTGATTTGTGATGTTGTTATTTATCTCTATTGAATTTTTAGCATTATACTTTTTATAACTAAGTTATGTTAAGGCTATGACAGTTTTAATAGTTCACTTAACGACTTAATTTGGAATGCAATCAAGACTTCCTATTGGTTTATAATAGGTATAAAACTGACCATCTGATACTCTACCCTATTTGATGACTAATGCTATCATGATCATATTTACAGGGTTAAGGGGTTTATATTCGTCAGTCAAGGACTTAATTATTAAGAATTAAGGGCATCAACTCTTGCGAGTATGCATGAGCAACTTTCTTGATCAACGCTAACATTATAACATCTATATATATACATGTGAATATATATATACACATACACACACACATATACATACATACATTCATACATACATACGTACATACATACATACATACATACATACATACATACATACATACATACATACATACATACATATATATATATATAGATTGCAAAAAGGGAATTTTTTAAGTATAAAGTAGTTAAGTAACTACTATTGAAGATTTATTAACAAATGTAAAAATAAAAGACAATCTAATCCTTGTGGTATAGTTCTAAACCTAACATGAAAACCTATTATTTTTTAAGCTAGATGTGAACATTACTTTAGCTATTTAGAAAGGGTGTGTAAAAATATTTAGTTTTGTGAACCCCTAAGGAATATAATGGAAGGGCATCTGGATTTTCTATTGCATAAGATATTATTGGGTCTCTTAAAAATCTTGTACACTCTATAGTTGTTCAAAATGAATAAAGAGGTGTTTGGCACCCCACCACCTAAATATATGTACCATCAATTATTTTATTGTTTTATTCAATATTCCCGCCAACCGCGCATTCTAAGGAGAAGGTATGTTGGGTTAACTGAGACTTAAAGTGTGTTGCATGGTATGAATAGGAACTTTGCTAAAATTGAATAGTTGGTTTGATAAACTTGGTGGCCAAATCCAATTACTCCCATGGTCAATGTCATTTATTATGCATTAAACACCCACCTTCCTCGGGAAGTGGATGAGTGGTTTGGGGGAAAAAAAATTTGGTTTTGGTATTAAATCACTTCATTACATGAAACACGCTGAAGCTCTACATGCAAAAGTGGAACTATGTGTTTTTGTGAGTTTTATTAAAGAAAAATTTAGTTGAATCTTTGGACAACAAAGTCCCCAAGACTACATACATATTGTGAAAGAATTGTGTTTTGGGGAATGAAGGAATTTTCTTCCAAGTTGGGGATCTTCTGAAGAATTGTGAAAGAATTGCAAGGAAAGAAAGGCAGGCATAATAGGCATGATATGCCCTAACTTGTCATAATTTCTTGCTCTATTTAGTCATTTCACAGATAGAACTTTACCTAGATTGAAATTTGTATTCTTAATCTTTGGTGATGTGAAATCGATCTAATCCTTTACTTCTATAGAATGTGGTTTACCTTTGAGTTGTAACGTATGCTCTTTATAAAATGGTTTTCTGGGTGTAAGCTTGCATACGGTTTATTCTGGTTAAGATATAACAATTTTTTTTCTGGATTAGAAGGAGTGTTGTGAATGATTGTTAATTGATGGCTTAATACACCAGTGTTATATTAAACTCTTTGCGCAACTGTGTTTTGTGTTTAGCAATAATATAAAACATAGTTTAAACTCTACCCATCTACTTTGGGATTATCTAAAAATTTAACAAGTCAATGAGGAAAATTGGAATTTGGTATTGTGTGGTTATGGTTTTAGGTGACTTTCCATTCTAGGCATACATCGATTTATGTAACTAGGTTTGATCTTTTTTTCAAGCAATCATTTGTGTTGTCCCGATGGAGGCAATGACTATGCTTGTAGTCAATCTGGTTGAGTTAATAAGGAAGCATGTTGTGGAAAAACAACTATTATTAGCATTTAATTTTGGGTCATAGGAAATGAGGGCAGCTGTAGTAAATACTAAGTCGGTCTATTCAACCCTTAAATAGGCATATTGGAATGACGTTTATGATTAACTCCAGAGCTAGGTATCATGGCTCGACTTATTGCTTAGTTTTTCCTAGCATCATATTGTTGCATTTTCTTTACAAACAAGGTTCCTCAGTTGCTCATCAGTCTATTTTTATCTTAGATACTCTGTCATGCTAATTCATATTAATATCCTTTAATTTTTTCCCCCTCATTAACTCTAAATTATTCAACTCTTTCTAGGTTCTCCTCAGGTTGGAAAACATTATTTTTTAGAGTTGGTTTCTTTCAGAAGAAATACCAACTCGTATTACATCAAAATGCATTGTTTTAGTCATAGACCCTTGATAACGGTGTAGATATATATGCTCTTGAGAAAATATTGCAAGATTTTTAGAGGGATAGGTTATTGGCCACTATTGTTAAGAATTCTCTTAAGCATGGTTATTCTACTAACAGTACTATGCTGAGTTGAAAGAAAAATTGACTTCAACTAAGAACATCCTTCTTCTTGAAGGATTTGCATTTTGCTAATGATCATTAGGAAACAATCCTAATAGGTAATTTGATGTTCTTTACCTTGTGCATTTGAAATTAAGGTAAAATGAGTGCTAAACATTTCCTTTCATAAGGTACTTCCCTATCTCAATGTAGGTGTTATCTAGAGTAGTTGTAATTTATTTTGAGATCCTTATGTTCTTTGCTATGCTTAGCCAGGTTTATTGATTAACCTTTACCATGGATCAGAAATCTATAATGGATGATTTATGGTTATTTAATTCTAGAAGTGAAATACCATTTTATAGTTGCTACAAGGATAAGGAAAATGATATGGAACAATTCCATGAGTCTAATTGATTCTTTTAATGAGTTGTTCAGTTTTATTTAAAACTAGTTTTTATGTTTCAATTATTTGAATCTAAGTCATTTAATATGATCGGGGATATATGATGTGTATGGTAGAATCCTCTTGGCTTCTAGATTGTAAATTATGATGATAGTACTTCTTTGTAGTAATTGATGTGGGACAAAATAGTTAAGCTATACATTCCTACATTGTTATGGTGGGTTAGCTGGTTTTGTCATCCAATTCAGTCCATGTGAATATGTGTTAGGATTCTAAGTTGAATTGTGTGGTTTTCAAGTTCACCCGGAAGTAAATCTTTTTCTCTTAGCAAACTGTGTTCCATTTTCTTTAGGAATTTTAGAGTTCTCATGACATCTAAAAAGTCCCTTATTGATTTCTTTTGGGTTGTTTTATGAATAATTGGATATGCTCCAACCTTGTTCAGTTGAATGGGTTGGTAGAACTCTTTCATTGTTCTAATAGAGTCCTTGACTCAGTGAGGAGTAATGAAACCTTTCATTTGAATTTTTTTATGAGAATATTCATGTGATAATAAATGCCCAGTTAGGATAATTGGTTTAATTATAGTCATGTTATCATGATTTGCATTCATTAAAACAACTTGAAATGCTTTAGTAATTTTTTGGTATTGATATATTTTTAACTAGGATGAAGAAAGGAAATATGTTCTCTTTCCTAGTCTTGGAATGTTCAATAAATGCTTAAGTCGAGGAAAGTATTAGTTATAAAACCTGTCACTAAAATTTATCTGTTTCTATATGGCAAGATGCCATGAATTCTATCTCTCGTCTTTGAGGTTAATCATTCTAATATCGTATTTTTAACTAAATACTCTTGAAGTCTTTGTGTTAATGCTTGGACCTTAACAAACCTTATGGGTTTATGAAATCCATAATTAGATCTGTTGAGTAGAGTTGAGAGATTGTTGAATGTGATTCTTGATATATATTTATGGTTACTTACTGTTGAGTAAAATGATTTCAGGCATGCAAGTATGGGATTTCATGAGTGAAATCTTGATACTCATATACAATAGTTTTTTTTATACTTATGATTTTCATGTATCTTAGATTTGGATTACTATTTCTAAGGGACTAAAATAGTTGTATTGAAATGTAAGTCTAAAATTGATTTCCTTCATGGCTCATTAAATTTCTTGCTCTTGACATGATATAGAAATAATTGTTTATTTTCTTAAGTTCAGTAATATTGATTCGTAAATATAATATGAGTTCATTTTATGAAATAATTAAGTAGAGTATGTTGTTATGATGAGCCGAGGCTTATCATGCTCATTTCATGTGAACCAACGCGAGCTAAAAAATTTATAGATAAAGGTAGAGAAGGAAGGGTGAAGTATTTAGTTTTGCCTAATCCTTTGATTGAGGAAAGTTTGAAGAAATGATTGTTTTAATCATCTTAAATAAAATACTTGTCTTTGTATATGATAGTGTCCTTGCTATTTAATGTAACTGTTATGCATTAAAAGTAGGAATTTGACAAAGTTTATAAACATGAATTGTACTTATTCCTAGAAGGAATTAAAGGAAGATTACCATTTGTAATATATTATATTAAAAGAAAGTGATTGGAAAATGATGTGTTATGAGTTGGAAATCTATCAAGATAGGTATTTTGTGTCTTTAATACTATTGTAAAAAAACATCAGAATAATTCAAGTAGTAAGAGATACACACAACATATGTGTGAATTCTAGGTAACATATAAGGAACTATGAGTGGAATGTTTCCTATGCATATCATGTTCTAACAAACCATACGTTAAGCGTACCTGGAAATAGTTAAGGTTGCTAATGGATAACTGCCTCATTACAATAAATATATCAACCTACTTGTAAAGTTGTTTTAAGTTCTCCAAAGGTTTTGTATAGGGTGTACTCAACCAGTCAAAGATATCTAGAAGTAAGATTGTCTAATCTTAATGGCCATTGCTAAGAAAGAAGATGGATTATCATGAAACCATGTAAAGGTTATGATAATCAGTTACCTCTGTGTTATGGTTGTATTAAAAACTCAAGTTATACTAACTCTTAACAAATACATAAGAATTTAATATTGATTTCTAAGTGAAATCAACACTAAGTCCTATATAAGGATGATACACTTAAGTAACAAGAGAAAGGGGTTATGGTAATCTAACATGAAAACATATGGAGTATGGTTTCACTATTCGGGAATTGCATAATTGTGATAAATTATGTTATGAAATATTTTTCTCAAGGAGATGAAATGTTTTAATTATGGGAAGTCGCATGATGCATCATTATGAGCACCTAAGCATGTCGGATATAATGGAAGTAATATGGAACATGTGTACTAAGTTAATAAGAACATAGCATTTCAAACTCATCCCTGGTAAATACTGTAATTATCTCCAAACAGAATTAGAGATATTTTTGAAAGGCTATCACAAGGAAAGATAAATGGGTAAGTGGTTCATAAAATCTATCATATCAGACACCCTAGATATATCTTACTTATTGGAGACGGTAAAATAAATGAACGCTCTTTACCGAGCTACAATTAAAAAGAGTGATGTGCTTAAACTGAAAAGGTGGTTAACATTGATAACCTATGGAACTTAATAAAAGGAATGAATAATGCATAAATACTTATCTTTATATGAGTACATATCCCTAGAATATGAAATAAGGAACATGAGCCTAAATGTTAAAGTTAGTAAAATATTGTTTAAAACTGCAATAATGACCATAGAACTTGATAGTATCATTTCTATCAATGGTTAACTTGGGTATGGGACATTGGAAGGTAATTATATGTTATAGAGATTGGGGGTCCTGGGTTCAACTTAATCTAAACCTTAGATACGACTCATTCATGGAGAAAGTATCGTTAAATGTAACTATTCATGAATGATAATATTTACCTTGAAAACACAAAAATTATACACCAATACAGGACTCTAGGTGGGATAATGCATTGCATATGCTACACAGTCGTATCCCTATGATGACAATATCACACTTTTGGATACTGTTGTATGGTAGCTGTAATGAATTATCTCATCAAGAGACTAGGTTGTATTATGGTGTTGTCCTAAGCACAAACCTTGATAGAGTTACAAGACGGATTGGACCTCTTAGGTATGCACCCTTATATCAACCTATGATTGCTACGAGAAGAGATGTGGGTGAGTAACAAGGTGAATTGTTATGAGAACACTTTCTTTCACATAGGCATCCAAGGATGACATAGAGGTGCATCTTTGTGTAGGCTAAACTAGTTTGTACCTTATTTAAGGCTCGTAGCTATTTATAGTACATTAAGTTGTGAATCCATATAACTAAATAAGTGATTAGGGTGAAATGGAAATTTCCTTATGACGAGTGTGTTGTCATGGAAATTGAGCATGGAATGCATCACCTAGAAACTTTGCGTAAAGTGGTGTAAGTTGTTGATTACGCTGTTGAGATTTCCCTTTAATCTTAGATGTCAGATGCCTATGAATTTTGTAGGTGGAACATAGGTAGACACTTGGGAGTAGTCACTTATATATCATACCTTGAAAAAGGAGAACCAAAGGTTACATTTTATGTAAGGGCTCATACAAAACATTGAGAGGGAATGAGTAGGTTCAGTATTCTCTCATACAGCTACACCTGGTTCATGGCAATTATCGGAAATGGATTTCATTAAGGTTTATGTAGATTTAAATATATGGGTATTTTAATTAGATGCATAAAGTTTTAAAAAATAAAAAGTAAAAAAAAATCTATAGACGAAGTGACAAAAGTGGTTGTTACATTTTGGTATCAGAGCTGAAGGTTACAACTCTTGGTCTTATTAGGTATTTATGCTAATTAAAACCTTTATTTTTTTTCATAATAAAATGGAAATGGGAAGGATGCACTGAGAAGAAAGAACCGGGTCTGATTTTGTTACGGTTTCAACTGTTGAAAAGTTAGATGAAATTGTGGTAGTCCTTCAATATACTCGGAACCAGATAGATGCCTCCGAGTAGCTAGTGATGGGAGAAAATGATAAGTTGGATATAGTACAACTTAAGTATGTTACTAACAAACAACAGGAGAGTTGTTTAAATGATGAACTAATCATTTGTGGAAAGTTTTGGAATTACCAATCCAAATATGAACTGAACCCAAAATTGGGGGAAGCATTGGATAAACTTGGATCTTCTTCCGACAAGATGAAATTTTTAAAATTCAGTGGGCTAAAAATAAATCTGCTAGACATTCTCACTCACAAAAATGAAAAGGGTCATAAAAATTATTATTATTCTTCATCTCTGAATGCTAGAAAACTTGATGGAAAAATCATAGCAATAAAATGTGGTTTTCCAAAAATAAATTTAGACAAAAAATTACAGTGATATCCTGCAGGTAAAAGCATAGTACTATTGCAAATGGAAAAGTTAATGGTTGTAAATCAGGCCTTGTTGGTGGATGTTTCACTTGTGGCAGTGGGCATTATGCCAACAAATTTCCTTTAAAGAAGATGGACAAGCCTCTAATGATGAAGGATATTGCAAGGGTATAAAAAAAAGGAAAGGAACATGTATCCCTAGTAGGATATAGAGAAAATTGTGAAGAGATTCATGAGATTAGTATTCTTTAATATAAAAAGAAAGAAACCATGGGTTATTTGTACTCGATGAAAAACTGGTCAACAATTGTGAAGCCTAATTCTTTTTGATAATATGGAATAAAAATGCTCAATTTTCATATTATGTCTAGTAAGGTAGCAGTTATCTTAGTGATTGTTATGTATTCTGTCAAATATTTGATGTCCATAATTAATATTTCAATTCCAATGAACTGAAAATAATATATTTTGTCTGTTGAATCTTAGCAATGGTTGTAATATATTTATTTATTTTGGTATATCTTACTTCTTGGTTATATTACTCAGGTACCCAAATTTTTTGGGGTATCATCACATTATAATGAAGATCTTAGGTTTGAACTTGGGAGCTCGTCAAGCTATCGCTTAAAAATACTCAAAAGGGTCTGATGATGGCTCGTTCTGGGTCGACTCATCTAAAAACATAGATAGTATGAGGCTATATTTAGCTTCTGGTAATATCTTGTACCTCTCGAGACAAGATTTATTTTATGTTACATATCATGACATGAATCCCTTCTACTCACCATTCATGACGTGTTGTGTCTATGTGGAAATTTAGGTTCATGAATTTATGTGAACTTTAATGGGTTTTGTGGTTGGTTCCAGTATTGTTAGTTGAACCCAGATAAGGGAATTCATACTTCACTAATATAAACCCTTCTATAGAAATGTGTAGGTTCAGGATCAAGGAATGTATTGTGATATCCCTCTCTTGTGACAATTTCTATGTAAATCTGCATGGCATCTTCGAGCCCTTAGAGTTTTAGGATTAACTCGTATGCATTATATTATGTTGGGAAAAAAGATACGACGACTTGTAAGTCGGAGGATTGTTTAGAGCTTCCAAAATAATTTAGTAAGTCATTAAAAAACATAAATAAGTCATTTACATACTTCTAAATATTAAAGTAAAAGATTTTACAAACAATACACTACTTATTTGAAACCCTCATGTAAACCAAGTGGAATTTGTGCATGACCTTGGTAATATTAGGATCGGTACCGATTTTGTCAATCCACTGAGAAGGTTTTACAATAGACTAAAAATGTTTTGGATGTCAAATTTTACATCTAATAAGGAAAATTTGTTACTTAACACTTTGAGAGGTTTTTGGCAAGCCATATTTCTTAAACATCTATAAATTTTTAAACCTCTTGCTTGAGGACAAGAAAATGAGTTGTCAGTACTCATTCATGAGTTAATATTTGTTAAAAAATAAATTTATAAACAAATTTGGTGGATCCATAAGCCTTGATGACCATGTTAATAACATTATTTTATTGGACCAGGTATTGGAGATAAAAAGTGTAAGATATGTTGAGGTAGTTGATAACTAAAATAAGAAATATTCAAGTTCAGTTGAATGAATAAATGTTGGTACGTTATATTTTTGACCCAATGTTGTAGAGTTTCTAAACCTCAAATCAAAAAGTCTTTAATAGAGTAGAGGAAAGTGATCTATCTAAATGAACTACCACAAATAAAAACACTATAATCCTAGCAGAAAGGAATAAATATTCCTTAAAAGGTACTAGGTAAGCTTGTTTTAACTATATCCTCTCTATATCAAATATATATATTCTACAAGCATAATTTACTTTAGTGAACTAATCATGAAATAATTCAGACTGCGTGACTATTACAGTCTGATAAGTTGATACAGCTACTGAATTTATTGTTTTGAATTTGAAAACCATAAAATTTTGGTGGGAATAGTAACTATTATGTAGGAATTATTCTTATATCCTGTGTGGAATTGTTTGATTTCATTTAATAAGGACCACATCATCAGGATGATCATGCTTTTAAGAGGGGAGGTATGTAACACCGAGTGCTTTCATTAATGTTGTCAAAATAATGATAGGACAAAGGGTTTTATCCTATGTTGTTGACACCCTTGCGTATCAAAAAATATTAAATGGAAACTTGTTGTGAACACGTAATCACAATATCATGAAGGATGATCTCCTTAGATGAGAACCTTTCTAATCCGGGGTCTATCTTATTGATGAATTATTTTCTGTAAGGTAACATTACGTCATTTGTAATGCGGTATGCCATAAAATCCTTGGTGTAAATTTAAGCCTCGGAAGTGATTTGTGATGTTGTTACTTATCTCTATTAAATTGTTAACTTTATAGTTTTCATAAATAAGTTATGTTAAGGCTATGAAAATTTTGATAGTTCGCTTAGCGACTTAATTTGGAATGTGATCAAGACTTCCTATTGGTTTATAATAGGTCTTAAACTGACCATCTAATAGTCTACCCCATTTCATGACTAATGCTATCATGATCATATTTATAGGGATAAAGGGGCTATAGTCGTCAGTCAAGGACTTAATTATGAAGAAATAAGGGCATCAATTCCTATGAGTATCCATGAGTAAATTTCTTGATCAACGCTAACATTATAACATGTGTGTGTGTGTGTGTGTGTGTGTGTGTGTGAATATATATATTACAAAACAGGAGTTTGTGAAGTATAAAGTAGTTAAGCAATTACTATTGGAGATTTATCAACTAATGTAAAAAAAAGACAATCTATTCCTAGTGGTATAGTTCTAAACCTAACATGCAAACCTTTTTATTTTTGAAGCTAGATGTGAACATTACTTTAGCTATTTGGAAAGGGTGTGTAAAAATATTTAGTTTTGTGAATCCCTAAGGTATATAATGGAAGGGCATCTAGATTTTCGATTGCATAAGATATTATTGGGTCTCTTAAAAATCTTGTAAACTCTATAGTTGTTCAAAATGAATAAAGAGGTGTGTGGCACCCCGCCACCTAAATATATGTACCAATATTAATTTTATTGTTTTATTCAATATTTCTGCCAACAGTGCATTCTAAGGAGAAGGTATGTTGAGTTAACTAATACTTAAAGTGTGTTACATGGTATGAATAGGAACTTCACAAAAATTGAATAGTTGGTTTGATAAACTTGGCAGTTAACTCCAATTAATCTTGCGATTAATGTTTTTTTTGTGCATTAAACACACACCTTCCTTAGGAAGTGCGTGAATGGTTTAGGGGAAAACAAATTTAGTTTTGGTATTAAATCACTTCATTACATGAAATGCACTGAAGCTCTACATGCAAAAGTGGAACTATGTGTTTTTTGTGAGTTTTCTTAAAGAAAACTTTAGTTGAATCTTTGGACAACAAAGTCCCCAAGACTCATATATATTGTGAAATAATTGTGTTTTGGGGGATGAAGGAATTCACTTCCAAGTTGGGGATCTTCTAAAGAATTGTGAAAGCATTGCAAGGAAAGAAACGCAAGCGTAATAGGCATGATATGCCCTAACCTGTCATAATTTCTTGCTCTATTTAGTCATTTCACAAATAGAACTTTACCTAGATTGAAATTTGTATTCTTAATCTTTGGTGATGTGAAATTGATTTAATCCTTTACTTCTATAGAATGTGCTTTACCTTTGAGTTGTAATGTATGCTCTTTAGAAAATGGTTTTCTAGGTGTAAGCTTGCATACGGTTTATTTTGGTTAAGATATAACACTTTTTTTTCTGGATTCGAAGGAGTGTTGTGAATGATTGTAAAATAATGGCTTAATATGCTAGTGTTATATTGAAATCTTTGCGTAGTTGTGTTTTATGTTTAGCAATACTATAAAACTTATTTTAAATTCTACCTATCTCTTTTGGATTATCTAAAAATTTAACAAGTCAATGAGGAAAATTTGAAGTTGGTATTGTGTGGTTATGGTTGTAGGTGACTTTCCATTTCAGGTATACATCAATTTATGTAACTGGGTTTGATATTTTTTTCAAGAAATCATTTGTGTTGTCCTAATGGAGGCAATGACTATGCTTGTAGTCAATCTGGTCGAGTTAATAAGGAAGCATGTTTTGGAAAAACAACTATTATTAGGATTTAATTTTGGGTCATAGGAAATGAGGGAAACTGCAGTAAATACTAAGTCAGTCTATTCGAACCTTAAATAGGCATATTGGAATGATATTTATGATTAAATCTAGAGCCAAGTATCATGGCTCGACTTATTGCTGAGTTTTTCCTAGCATCATATTGTTGCATTTTTTTTGCAAACTAGGTTCCTTAGTTCATCAGTCTATTTTTATCTTAGATACTCCTTCATGCTAATTCATATTAATATCCTTTTATTTTTTTCCCCTCATTAACTCTAAAGTATTCAACTCTTTCTGGGTTCTCCTCAGGTTGGAAAACATTATGTTTTAGAGTTGGTTTCTTTTAGAATAAATGCCAACTCATATTACACCTAAATGCCTTGTTTTAGTCATAGACCCGTGATAACGATGTAGATATATATGCTCTTGAGAAAATATTGCAAGCTTTTTGGAGGGATAGGTTATTGGCCACTATTGTTATGAATTCTCTTAAGCTTGGTTATTCTACTAACAATAATATGCTGACTTGAAAGAAAAGTTGACTTCGACTAAGAACATCCTTCTTCTTGAAGGATTTGCATTTTGCTAATGCTCATTAGGAAACAATCCTAATAGGTAATTTGATGTTATTTACCTTGTGCATTTGAACTTAAGGTAAAATGAGTGCTAAACATTTCCTTTCCTAAGGTACTTCCCTATCTCAATGTAGGTGTTATCTAGAGTAGTTGTAATTTATTTTGGGATCCTTATGTTCTTGGCTATGCTTAGCCAGGTTTATTGATTAACCTTTACCATGGATCAGAAATCTATAATGGATGATTTATGTTTATTTAATTCTAGAAGTGAACTACCATTTTATAGTTGCTAGAAGGATAAGGAAAATGATATGGAACAATTCCATGAGTCTAATTGATTCTTTTAATGAGCTGTTCAGTTTTATTTAAATCTAATTCATTTAGTACGATTGGGGATATATGATTTCCATGGTAGAAATCCTCTTAGCTTCTAGATTGTAAAGTCTTGTTATAGTACTTCTTCATAGTAATTGATGTGGGAAAAAATAGTTCAGCTATACATTCCTACATTTTTATGGTGGGTTAGATGGTTATTTCATCCAATTGAGTCTATGTGAATATGTGTTAGGATTATAAGTTGAATTGTGTGGTATTCAAGTTCACCCGGAAGTGACTCTTTTTCTCTTAGAAAACTGTGTTCCATTTTCCTTAGGAATTTCAGAGTTCTCATGACATCTAAAAAGTCCCTTATTGATTTCTTTTGGGTTGTGTCATGAATAATTTGGTATGCTCAGACCTTGTTCAGTTGAATGAGTTGGTAGAATTCTTTCATTATTCTGATAGAGTCCTTGACTCAGTGAGGAGTAATGAAACCATTCATTTGAATTTTGTTATGAGAAAATTCATGCGATAATGAATGCCCAGTTAGGATAATTGGTTTAATTATAGTCATGTTATCATGATTTCCCTTCATTAAAACAACTTGAAATGCTTTAGTAATTTTTCGATATTGATATATTTATAACCAGGATGAAGAAAGGAAACATTTTCTCTTTCCTAGTCTTGGAATGTTCAATAAATACTTAAGTTGAGGAAAGTATTAGTTATGGGTTTATAAAATCTTTAATTAGATTTGTTGAGTAGAGTTGAGAGATTGCTGAATGTGATTCTTGATATATATTTATGGTTACTTACTGTTGAGTAAAACGATTTCAAGCATACAATTATGGGATTTCATGAGCAAAATCTTGATACTCATATACGATAGTTTTTTTCATACTTATGATTCTCATGTATCTTAAATTTAAATGATTGTTTCCAAGGGACTAAAATAGTTGTATTGAAATGTAAGTCTAAAATTGATTTCCTTCATGGCTCAATAAATTACTTGATATTGACATGATATAGAAAGAATTGATTATTTTCTTAAGTTCTGTAATATTGATTCGTAAAAATAATATGAGTTCATTTTATGAAATAATTAAGTAGAGTATGTTGTTATAATGAGCTAAGGCTTATCATGCTCAGTTGATGTGAACTAACTCATGCTAAAAACTTTATAGATAAATGTAGAGAAGGAAGGGTGAAGTATGTAGTTTTGCCTAATCCTTTGATCGAGGAAAGTCTGAAGCTATGATTGTTTTGATCCTCGTAAATAAAATACTTCTCTTTGTATATGAGAGTTTCCTTACTATTTAATGTAACTGTTATCCATTAAAAGCAGGAATTTAATCAAGTTTATAGACATGAATTGTACTTATTCCTAGAAGGAATTAAAGGCAGATTACCAGTTGTAATATATTATATTATAATAAAGTGATTGGCAAATGATGTTTTATGAGTTGAAATTCTATCAAGATAGGTATTTAGTGTCTTCAATACTATTGTAAAAAACATCAGTATAATTCAAGTAGTAAGAGATACACATAACATACATGTGAATGCTAGGGAACATATAAGGAACTATGAGTGGAATGTTGCCTATGAATATCATGTTCTAACAAACCATATGTTAAACATAGTTGGAAATTGTTAAGGTTGCTAATGGATAACTTCCTCATTACAATATGCAATATATCAACCTACTTGTAAAGTTGTGTTAAGTTCTCCAAATGTTTTGTATAGGGTGTACTCAACTAGTCAAAGATATCTAGAAGTAAGATTGTCTAATCATAATGGCCATTGCTTAGAAAGAAGATGGATTATCATGAAACCATGGAAAGCTGATGATAATAAGTTACCTATGTTCTATGGCTATATTAAAAACTCAAGTTATACTAACTCTTAACAAATACATAAGAATTTACTATTGATTTTCTGTGAAATCAACACTAAGTCCTATACAAGGATTATACACATAAGTAACAAGAGAAAGGGGTTATGGTAATATAACATGAAAACATATGGAGTATGGTTTCACTATTCGTGAATTGCATAATTGTGATAAATTGTGTTATGAAATATTTTTCTCAAGGAGATGAAATGTTTTTATTAGGTGTTGTCACATGATGCATAATTATGAGCACCTAAGCATGTCAGATACAATGGAAGTAATATGGAACATGTGTACTAAGTTAATAAGAACATAACATTTGAAACTCATCCTTTGTCAATACTGTAATTATCTCTAAAAAGAATTAGATATATTTTTAAAAGGATATCACAGGGAAAGATAAATGGGTAAGTGGTTCATAAAATCTATTATATCAAATATCCTAGATATATCTTACCTATTGAATATAGTAAAATAAATGAACACTCTTTACCGAGCTGCAATTAAAAGACTGGTGTGCTTAAACTGAAAAGATGGTTGGAATTGATAGCCTATGGAGCTTAATAAAAGGAATGAATCATACATAAATACTTAGCTTTATATGAGTACATATCCCTAGAATATGAAATAAGGAACATGAGCCTAAATTTTAAAGCTAGGACAATATTTTTTAAAACTGTAATAATGGCCATAGATCTTGATAGTATCATTTCTATCAATTGTTAACTTGGGTATGGGACATTGGAAGGTAATTACATGTTATAGAGATTGGGGGTCTTGGGATAAACTTAATCTAGACATTAGATATGACCCATTCATGGATAAAGTGTCGTTAAATGTAACTATTCATGAATGATAATATTTACCTTGAAAACATCAAACAATATACACCAATGTAGGATTCTAGGTGGGAGACCTCATTGCATATGCTACACGGTCTTATCCCTATGATGATAATATCACCATTTTGATACTGTTGTATGGGTAAAAGCATACAAGTGTGTCCCACTTTGTGGCCATAAATATTCTAAAATCTGACTAGTAAATAAATAGTTAAAAAATACTATAAAAATTTAAAAAATCAGGTAAATTTTGGATGCCCTGCACCTTGGTATTTATAGCCTCTTAAAAATGCATGTTCGGTCATTTTATATGTGTTTGGTCATGTTTTGGTTGTCAAAAATAGTTTGTTGAAAGTACAAAAACTACAAAAAAGTGGACACCGTTATATTCTTTGACCCGTATAACAGTTGTAATGAATTATCTCATCAAGAGACTAGGTTGTAGTATGGTGTTATCCTAAGTATAAACGTTGATAGAGTTACAAGATAGATTAAACCTCCTAGGTACACCCCCTTATATCAACCTATGATTGTTATGCGAAGAGATGTGGGTGAGTAATAAGGTGAATTGTTACAAGAACACATTCTTTCCCATAGGCATCCCAGGATGACATAGAGGTACGTCTTCATGTAGGTTAAACTAGTTTGTACCTTATTCAAGGATTGCAACCATTTACAGTATATTAAGTTACGAATCCATATAATTGAATAAGTTATTAAGGTGAAATGTAAATTTCCTTATGACGAGTGTGTCATCATGGAAATTGAGCATGGCATACATGACACAAAAACTTTGGTGCAAAGTGGTGTAAGTTGTTGATTACACTGTCAAGATTTCCCTTTAATATAAGATGCCAAATGCTTGTGGATCTCATAGGTGGAACATAGATAGACACTTTGGAGTAGTCACTTATATATCATACCTTGAAAAAGGAGAACTAAAGGTTACATTTCATGTAAGGGCTCATATAAAGCATTGAAGGGGAACAAGTAGGTTCAGTATTCTCTCATACAGTTGCACCTAGTTCATGGTAGTTATAAAAAATGGATTTCATTAAGGTTTATGTAGATTTAAATATATACATATTTAAATCAGATGCATATAGTTTCTTTTTAAAAAAGATCTAGAGACGAAGTGACAAAAGTGATTGTTACGCTTTTAGGTCATGGACAAGACTATAGAGAAGTATAGGATTCTTTTATGAAGACAAAACCATAGAACATAGGGATTAGCTATGAAAGAAAGGTTTTAAGTGGCGAACAACCATGGGATTCCATCCTAAAAAGGATGAAAAGTATCCATGAGAATCATGCCTTGAGTAGAGCTGTGGTACGCATATTAAAGATAATGTTGAAAAGGTGACAAATAATCACATGATTCTTGGTTGGTCGCTAATCTTTTGAAAATAGGTTACTGGAAGGTGAATGATGGTTAGGAGACAAGTGTTTTTAATATACAAAAGGTGATATAGGACTTAATTCAATAATAGAATGGTCAAAGATGCAAGGAATTAAGGGGCTCAGGTTTGGGTTTACCTTCGAGTGAAGACAAATGATAAGCACCTCATATATAGGTATGAGTAATGATATAGGGTCCAAGCCAATTAGGAGTAGGTTTTCCCCATTTACTTTTCTCTTCTTTGGTTATATGTTAATTTTTCTTCAAGATGAGGTCAACAAACTAAAATGTTCATTCATGAACACATTTTTAGTAGATTTGGAGACGTTCTAGAGCATTGAGATGACGTTCATCTAATAACTCAAGTTGTGCCAAACGATTTTGGCAAAATTCATCCTCGTTGAGCATGTCTTGTAGTGAGATGCAGAGAGATGGAATCTAGACTTCAAGAGGTAAGATAGCCTTTGTACCGTAGACTAAAGAAAAGGGTGTGGCATCCATCAAAGTATGAATACTAGTGTGATAAGCCCACTGTAGACACCAAAATTGGGTCACACTCCTCTTAGTCCTTTTTCAAGTAGCCAACTCAAACATACTCACCTAACCAAAGCCCCTTCCACCCCACACCACTATTAATTTAATTGATTTAATTAAAGTAATATATATCCTCACAATATTTATTATCTTATTATCTTAATTTTTACCCCACCACCTCACCTAGACACCTCACCCAACCACCTCACCCTAGACCTATTATCGACATGTTTCCATAACTAACAATAACTAAGTCTTACCTACCTTAATGAGCTAAGATTTGGTCTAACCCTAAAATAAATCCCTAAAATCTCTCTAACCACATTCATGCCCATTAGAAGGGAAGTTTTTATTCTAATCTATGAGAGAAAACTAACTCATCCCAAGAAATTAGAAATATCTACCCATTTTAGTAAACCTAGGGAATCCCTCCTTAACCGATGTTGGTAACCCCTAAACTGACATCGGTCAACCTGTAACCATCATTGGTTACCATTTATTCACCTAAGAAACCTTGTTTTTGGGTTGGTACATTCTGAGAGCAAGAGGATGAGAAGAGAGTTGCATGTAAGTAGAACTAAAGTATTTTTCACACACCCAGACATCCATAGCCAACACCAAGACAAATCTAGAAGCATTGAAACTCACAGTAACATTCCAGGAAGCATCACTATTGCACAAAAGATCCATTCCATCAAATGATCATCACCACCACCCAACCATTGGACCTGTAACATTGGTAAGTGCTTTATCATTAATCATTTCCATTCCTATTTTGTTCATAGATTGTTTATCACTTTTGTTACCATTCTTCTATTAACATTCTCATTCCTCCATAGCCCTCTTTCTAAAAAACTAGAAAACCTCACCCACCTGTTTATCAAATCACCTATCTTGGTCCTTCTACCTCTCTAAGTGTTCTAAGTATTCCCATAGAGCTCTCCATCTCCTTCTTTAGCCCCATCTAACCTCACCTAAACTCTATAATAAGGTTTTCATCAAATTACTGTAACCCTATTGTACTGATGCCGGTTACCCATAACAATCATCGGTCTCCCTTAACCATCATCGGTTATACCCAACCGACATTGGTCTCTATGTTTTATAACCTACCCAATAATAGAGCCAAACAACCTCTTACCAGTTGACCTAAACAACCTAGAATCAGACACTGACTAGTCCTCAGTACGTTGACAGACACCTCATCTTTTAGATCTAACTATAACCTAGCCTATTGTGATTGGATTTGCTTATTGTACTTGAATGAGATACCTAAATCATATCAACTATAGTAGGACTTTCCTTATTTGTTGCATTGATTTGTTTTAAATAGTGGATTAACATGCATCTACGAAGTATCACACTTCTCGGAAGTAGAATACATTAGGATTTCCACTGTCATATATAATTTAACTTCTCTTTTGTGGTCTTGTTTTTTATTACAGATAATTCCTCCTAGCCAAAAGGAAGCTCTCACAATCAACATTAGATCGAGAAGTTTGTACACGTGAATCAACCTCCAACCAACTCATTTAACAGGTATTCCTCCTAGCCTTACCCTTATCTATTTTATCATTCAAAAATGTAAAGAAAACAGTGAAACATTTTGACATGCCCGGTGGGACCAATCAAGGGTTCTATTGAATTTTCTTCATTCCTAGGAAAAAGTTGTGTGTTTGTTTCCTTCAAAAATCTTACACATTAATCTTGTACCTTGGTAATATTCTCTTCTTTCTAATTTCTCTAAAGGATACATTTTATTTTGGTGCCTTTAAAAAGAACCATTCTAATTGCTTTTTACATTTAGTGAAAGAACATACCCTCTCCTATTCACCATATGTGTCATCGAACATAATCTTTAGATTTGGGCTTAAAGTTGGTTGCATTACATTCTGATTTGTTGCATTTAGCTCATATTAAAATGAGGGAAACCTATATGCTATAAGTCATGCCTAGTTGATGGGTTACATAAAGAATCGTAGAAAGAACATTCTCTCTCTCTTTGTGTCTTACCAAACTTACACAAAATTTGTAATATACACATCTTTCTTAAACAACATATTACTAAGGAACACCTGTCCATGATCACATGATTAGATTAGTAGGTACTCCCTAGCTCATTGCCTTATTCAAGTCATCATCTCAAAGGATGGCCCGCCCCTACCATAACATATCATAAACTTATCCTTTTTGATATCCTTCTTCGTAGGATGCCTTCCTAACCTCAAAATTATATTCTAAATACACACAGTCAATTCTAAATAGCGTAAGATGAACACACATAAAGAAAAATCACTCTTAGGATTGCTTTTTTCTTAACGTTCTCCTTGTTTTGCATTTTGAGGTGTGAGGACATGATTCCACATTTTCGTTTTTTCCTTGCACACGCCCATCATAATTGGAATATTCTGACTTTATCTGAGTCTTTCAGGGAGCCATCTTCTCATTCTCATATTCCTGAGTTTGATTCTTCATTTAAATTAAATCACAACCCAATTTTATTCATTTCTATCTCAATTTCACAGTAACTGGAGTCAGCCCATCGACTGACATCATTTTTCATATGACCATCGTCGGTTATACCTAACCGGTGTCGACTCCTGACTTCCAAGGTACTTTGGCCTGGGACAGTCTTTTTTCATCATCCAGTTATGTTTTTTTGGCCCTTTGGACATTAACATATTTTCTCGATACTCTATTATTCTATGTTGATATTGCCATCATATAGACAACATTTCCTTGTGTTGTTTATCAACCATGTTTCATTTTGTAAATTTGGGTATTTTTCATAGTAACCAACATTAGTTTATGTGACCGATGTTAGTTCTCCAACAATCATCACCAGAAAAACTGACCAAATTCAACCTCCTAGCCTCATTCTTTTTCTATCCTACTGCTTTCTACGTCATCTACTGAATATAGTCTTAATAGGTTAGCACTTGTTCACATGGTGCTGAGTTGTAGCTAGACTAACGCCATCATATTCCATGCTAGTTGTAAACCACTCCCACTTATTCCCTCACCACCTTCCATCCTATCACACATGGATCCTACTCATCCTATCACCATTTCTGCAGGTGATAAATAATTTGCATGACTCCTTGATTAGAATCCTACAACCTTACAGTTCTACCTTTCCCACTCTTCCACCTGAAACTCCTCAAGTAAGTTGATATATGGCATGCCTATATCCATCTCTCCTACCGTTATTCCTACTTCTGCATCAACCCCTAATAATGTAACATTACCTTCACCTACTTCATCCCCAGTGGTTTCATAGTTAGGACCCATACTCGCTATGACCACATTGTCTACAATATCAGTCAAACCCATAGTATCTGTTGTCCCCTTAGCGACCACACAAACCATAACCTCATCTGCATCCATTATCTCAAAAATATCCATTTCAACACAACCACCTATGGTGTCGATGACCTGTAATCCTTTCCAGAATCTTGTCCTCACCATCCCACAAACACTACCCCTAATTGCTACTAGAGTCACTTTTGATGAATCTTTTTCACTTTTGATGAGGCATTCACCATGGCACAAAAATTGGAAATTTGTGTTATCAAAGAAAAGAAGATTCAACATCATAAAAAGAGCATCACGTTCAAATCAAATGATGCTTCATTATCTTCGAAACCCTAAAACAACTATTCAAAAACCAAAGGATATGCCAATGTCATAATTATCAAGGTTGGCCCACCTGATCAATCAAACCCAGTGAAACCCCTTTCTCATCTCACTCCTGTTGAGGCTTTCAAGTTCAAATGAGAACAACGAAAGTACAATTCCATAGTAAAATCTTATTCTTCTATTTTGAAAAAGATTGTTAAATTCGGTGCCATTACCCTTCTACCTAAAAGACCACATACTGGTTTTGACCCTGAGTGACCCATGCCTGTATGGTATAAGGAACATATCTTCTGTGACTATCATCATGTCAAAGGTTAGAGTGATAATAAATGCATCACCTTAAATAATATCATCCAAGAAATGTTAGACAATGGAAATCTAGTCTTAGATAGCCTGAGTGCACCTACTAACCAAAACCTACACATCTTCAAGAAGACATTCCCTAATCATGCCCCATCTTCCAACCAAGCTGGTGATACCTCAAAAAATTATAGCAATGTCCACGAGATCCATGCTATTTTTGATGACATACCAGTTTCTTACCAATTACCTCATGTGCCTTCCATAGATGAAATCTTAGCCCAAGCTCCCCTACCTACACAAGAGCCTATTTCATCTACTCCTCCACCTATAAAGGCACCCCCTTCATTTTCTTCTTCACCCATGGAAGAGCCTATAATTACCACGATGTCTTTGACCCATCAAATTTATGAACAATTGTTAGTGGCACCTCTCCTACTCATAGAAGATGCAGGTCCACTACCTACACCAACAAAAAGATATTCCACCTCATCTAGACCATCCTCTCCTCTACCCATAGAGGATCCTATTGAAGTACTAGTGTCTTTTGATGATCCTTCATCATTGGACCATCAAGATACCACTAATCTACCTTTAAATCTCTTACCCACAGAGTCCGAGGCTAGCCATTTCCCAGTATCTCAAAAACATTTTAAGGGGATTGTCACTCAATCCACGTCAGCCCTACCTATGTCAGTACCATTCTCATGCTTGGTCGATCGCCTGGACTATATTGATAGAGCCTTACTTTTGGGATGCCTTCTACTACCTATTTTGACACAAATGCAATTGTCCCTCGCTAACACCTCCACTATCTATCCAAAAGTGTTTCAAGCGACCAAACCAAACACAACCATGACTATTGTAACACCTTCCACATCACCACACATGGCCCAACTCACACCTCTACCCATTAAATAACATACATCTACACGTAAAAACCTACCCATGCCTACATCATCTCTCTTACCTAAACCTATCAGTACCTTATGGGTCATACCTACAGCTAGCCTTACCCACCCACCCCTCAAATTAGATTTAGACACAAATTCCAAAACTAACACCAAACTTACCCCAACCCTAAAAAAAAGATCTAATCTTCTAGGCCCCATACACCAACCTTGCCTACCATGCCATTATCACCTTCACCCCTTCCATCCATCCTAGGACCTAGCCCCTTGACCCTGGACAAGCACCCCCATCCACTGGTAAATCAAGAACACAACAACCCATCTCCTCATCATGAACCTCTAATATACCCAAGAGACCCACAAAACTTCTTCCATCACCTGTAACCTTCTTACCAACCATACCTCCACTACCATCAATAACTTCTTCAGTACCCATGACACTTTCTTCTATTTCACTCACACCTTCTACCCAACCTCTACAACCAATCTCCGTGACACCTCAGTTACCCCCATGGGTAACCCGTCCTATTCCACCATCTGATTTTCCCTCCACATCTCGTACACTAGTGTCATCTTTTCCCAAAATGATGCAACCTAAATCTAAAAATCTGCTACCCTCCAATAAGGTAATTAAAGCAACCAATTTTTCCATCACTAGCTCTTCTTCCATGCCCCTACCCAAGTAGCTATGACCAACACCTAAGACTACACCACACACCAAACTAATAGACCAACCTACTCCCCCTCCTATAAAGACTCTTCCCCCACAATTAGGCACACTTGTACCCACACCCACATTCACCTCCCATTGTGATCCACTAGCGAGATCCTATACAAAAATCTTAACCAATCTCCTCAAAACTTCCATCATCACATTACTGCCTCTTAGATATTATGACCCAATCAAACCCAAAGCAAAAGGGTTTGACAAAACCAAAATTTACACCTACCATCATGTGCCAGGACATGATGTAGATAACTATAAGGCTTTAAAAACTACTCTTGTCTAATTGTGTCCTCCCAAAGAAAATTTTGATGATGATGATCTTCTTAACGAGGACCCCATTTCATCTTCACAAATTTCCACAGATCTCCTCTTGTTACATACTCAACAACAAAAATATCCACCACCACAACTATTTTATCCATGCCCGAGATTTGAGATTAACATGGTTCATATAAGAGAGTTACATAAACCACCACAAAAATGCCAATGTACCCTACTCATTTCACAAGGATCGTATCCCCCACTAGAGTTTTTTCCCTCATGCTGTTATACCTTCCATGACACACCCTCTTCATCCATCTCCCCTCAGATTAACATGATCAACATTACCACCTGTGCTCAGAAAGACAAGGGCAAGGTAAAAGTAACCAACCCATCAACCAACCATGTACCCAATATCATCATTCAAGGTCCTACATATCCTATTTCTGACGGGGTCACACATGACACAATGCTAAAACAACTACACAAAGCCCCCCTCAAAATGTCTTTATATGACCTCGTCCAAACCTCACAATCACATCATCAAGCCCTCGTGGAGGTCCTTCAATCTATTGAACTCTTACCAAATGACCCCACACTCATTTCCTCCATCATTACCCCTCACCATGTAGCCTCTCTCACTAGATCTTCACCATCCCCTACACCTCCACCTACTTGCCAAGTGGAATCCCTCAGATTTTCAAATGGAGAGATTGCTCACTTCCATTCTAATGACCCAGACCTCACTCTTTTCATCTCTATCTTTATCGATAATATATGCATATGATGTGTTATGATCGATGGTGGTTCTAGCATTAATATCATCTCCTCCCATGCATACGACAAAATGTGGATACTTTCCAATTGCATGCATGGTAACCCTGTTTTGTTGCATTCCTTCAATGATGCCATGACCACTACCCTAGGTACCATTTTTCTCCATGTCCGCATGAGCCCTCGCACTATCTTAGAACTTTTTTATGTTCTAGAAGGATATTTCTAATATAACTTTATGCTCGTTTGACCTTGGATCCATGTCATGGGTTATGTCCCTTCAAACTTACATCGATGCCTCAAATTTGAACATGAGCGACATAATTACACCATCCCTGCTGACCCATCACCTTTCAAGACTTGTAACATGCCATATCAGCACAATGATGTGCTTGTACCACTGAATGAATCTGCCACTTTCACCACCTCACCTTCACCCACGAGCTCATCCACCAAAATTACCACTACTTCTACTGCATCTAAAATTGTTATCCCCACTGCAACTATAGCCTCTACCACTGACGCACTTATTTCCCCAACATCTAGTGAACCATCTATACCCTCTACCAATATACAAACTACTGATCCCTTAGAAGGTGTTTTTCAATGCCTCACTTTGGGAGAATACTGCCTATACAATATCGACACCTTCTTCACCCCATAAGGGTATGGGAACCTACGCCAACATCCCAGTTATGACAGCCGCATCGGTGAAGTTTTTCCTTATCGCCCTCCCCACCTTTGCACTAATATAATATATGGGGGACTCAATATAACCACCTATAAATCTGAACCTCCATCCCAAACCCAACCATTTTCATCCGACCTAAACTCCCTCACTAAATGTCACTTTACTAACACTTTCCTCCACCGGTGCGCGTGGAAAGGATTTGGATTTGGTTTTTATGAACAAGGCCACCATACTGTCATTTATTGTACCTCTCGTAAACAAAATTACCGTAGTGGCATTTTTTTTTAAACTCCACCCTACAAGAAGGTTCATGTCAACCTTATCCAGGACAAGAAATCTTCCCCTTCTCATTCATCCACATTACCATCTTCACCTTCGGAGTCCATAGATCCTGAATCTTTTCCTCCTAACTTTTTATTTTCATAAACAACATTTCCCTGGTACCGCTGACCTATCAATGTGATGGTGAGGCTCCCTCTTCTCTCCCATTCCTGTATCTTGACACGATCAATGAAAATACTCCTTTAATTAATGTCATTTAATGTCAGGATGATGAGTCCATCCTCACCACTCTTGGTGCAGAAGACTCTTATATTCATCGATCGTTACGCTCTGAGATGTAAAACATTTTGAACAAATAAACTATTGAAATCAGAATTAACACTCATGATGACCTGCACTGTAACACCTTTGGCAAACTGTTATATTTCTCTTTTGCATTCCAAGCATTGACATGTGATTTTATTGATGCGGTGTGTTCCTTTAATTATTGAAGATCATTTTTTCTATGGATAAATCATTTCTACTCTTGGATTTGTTAGGCTGAAATGTTGTTTCTTACAAGAATCCATTTTCACTTCTGATAGGTGAGTTATAATCTAGTAATGATGGTTGCAAAATTATCTCTTTTTAAATAATATATCCTTGGATCAATTCCATTTATCCAAGGTATGTTATAAATATTATTACCCGATCTGATTGAAAAACTTACATTAAGAAGTTGAGATACATAACAGACTAAACTTTTGTATGTTTACAAATTATTTATTGTCTTGTCAGATCATGCATGCATTTTGTTGTATGTTTTGTGCTCAGATTTTCTTGATTGATCTCATCAAGACACTTAATGGCATTAAGTGAAAATGGGCCTATGTCAGGACTATTGAAAAAAAAAAAAACTAAGTCCTAGACCTATGAAATGTATCCTAGCAGGATTTTAAACTAAGGTAAGAGTACCTATCTCCTATTTATGTCTTCTCTATTGGGATGGAATCCTAACCTAAGTTGCATATACTAAGTTGGGATGAGGGGGGAAAAACCTAAGGTGATGCTAGATTATTTCTAACATAATACCTAATACTATTTGGTTATGAATTATGATCTAACCTAAGATGACTATTTACCTATTGTAATGTTTATAACCTACGGTAAATATTTTTAAACTAGCTTATGGTCTATCCTAAGCTAATGGTATCTATTCTAAACTAATGAAGTGTGGAAAGGGGATCTAAGGGTCGTATGGAAAGTGGGAAGCTAGGTGGTGGTTCCTGAGCTATTAATGTGATTTGATCTTAGGAATTAAGTGACAGTGTACTGCCAAATTAAAAAGGGGCATGAAATTTTGAGGAAGCCTACGTGGAAGCATCACTAAGGTTTAGTGATACATACAAAATTTTAAATGGGTCTCGCCAATTTTAGATGGTGGTGGCAAGGAGAGATAGGTGGAATTTGAGAGTAAATTGCATTAAAGACCCACATTTTTGGTGAGCAAACCACCTTGGAAACAATGTCGGTGGATTTGTTGGGGTTTTTTGGTCCTACATGCTTTGCAATTTTTTCTCTACATGGAGATATATTGTTCTTCAAACTAGCAGTTCGAATTTCACTTTGTGTCTATTTTTTGTTTCCCTGGTCTATTTTTGACTCAAGGAAAGTATATGAGACATTGGGAAAGAGATTTTTGATTGTTGATCTTGCTTGGAGGAGAAGTAGAGTTAGAATCTTGACTGGCAATCTCCTTCGAATAAGAAAAAGCACTATCAGGCATGATAGGATCTATCCATAAATACTTATTTCTTTTCTCTAAATATTTCATTAAAACAACTCTACTCTCATGAGATAAATGTTTTCAGTTATTGTTCTAGTTATTTTCTCTCTTGTTGTAAGAATATTTGTGCTTTTGGTTTTGGGACCCTTGCATGATAATGTGTTTTTTGGGTGTTTTCTCTAAGTAAGTTTAAATGTGAAAATACATTTAGAACTGTAGATACTTTAGTGTTTTGATTAAAATATGTGTTATGGACTGTCTACTCATAAAAGAGTTTAAGTAAATGGTTTTTGTTTGGAGATTTGAACTGGAAGTCTCTTTGGAAAGTAGAAAATAAGTGAATACTTTTCTCTGATGCATATTTGATTTATAAAAGTTGTATTATTTCTCTTTCAGTCTATTTGGGTTGATATTTCAACCCTTTTGCATGAAAACGTATTTATATGAAGCAAGGAAATGATGCACTGTTTCTCTATCTGTATTGGTAAAATGACATTGTTCAGACTAGATGCCTTTGATGGTTTAGAAATGTAGTTGAAAGAAATTATGGCTTTTAAAAAGGGTTTTGGAATTCAATCGCTAAAATAGTGGTGATTAAGCTCTTAGTTCAGATCCTTTCTGTTAAGTCTTCCTTTAAAAGTATGGATGTCGGGTTTAGTTAAATGGGTGAAGTTTTGTTTGTTTGAAATAAACTATTGATTGAATCTCTCCAATTCATTAAGGTGAATTCCTTCTCAGGTTTTTTCAACCTTCTTAAGTTTTATTCTCTTTCCTTTTTGAACTTGGACGAGGTGATGCAAACTTACGTGCCAGAACTAGAGAATTCTTTGTAGTTTTTTAATGCATCATGTTATGAGAAGACTGTGGAAAGGAAAACTTACACCTTTCTTTGACTGATTATTTTCAAGGGCAGAGTCTTGTTTGTGTTTTGATGCATCTTTAGGTAACTACTTCTAATGGTCTCCTCTTTGTGCACACAATAGATAAGATGACCCTTCTCTGGATGGATATGAGTAATAAATAATCCTTTTGTAAATCTACTTGTTTGATGGAACATATGGTTTTAAATCACTGACTGATATCTCCACTAATGTTGAATAATTCATAAGCATTCCAAGTGAGTTGATAACTATTTTAATTCTCTTCCTTCTTGTATTGGATTGAGATCCCTGTTAGTAGTTGTCTCTTAAATGATGAATCTCTTTATTGGCTTCCTTGTTTGATTCAATTATGTACTTTTTGAACCTGATTTCTATCTCTTAGAAGAATGGTGAGTTTGTGGATAGTCTGTATTAATTCTTCATATTATTTATTTAAGTTGTAGGATGTTGAATCTCCTTTTGTGATGATGCATATGAGAATTAGGTTTAATCGAATGATAAAGAAAATTATAAATTGTGTACCTTTCAGTTCATTCTCCTTTATTTTTATAAAAACCTATAATAGGTTTAGTTGAATCAATTACATTACTTTTATTAAGTAATTGATTAATAACTATTATTAATTACTCTCTACTTAAAAGGTATTTAATAATTGTTTCAGTTATTTAAAATGAAACATTGTTGTTGGGAAATACTTATCTAGTATTGATAAGAGACCTAATCTAAGAACCTATGTTACATTATTTGACCTAGAATTAGGCTGCCACATCTGAATTGTGAATCTCTTATTTATTTAATTTGTTGGATGATTCATCTTAAAAATGTTAGGATGCTAAAATGAACTTGACTATACATGTTTTTTGGAAACTTGGTAAAGATGACTAGGAGCTCTTTGATTCTGAAAGTAACTCTTTTTATTTATATAGTAAAGTTGAATTCTAGATTTCAAATTCAGAAAGAATTATGAAATAATTAAATGACAATATCTGTTGTTTTATATAAATAAGTAATTGTTTGGGACCATACTTAATATAATGTAGTAGTTTATTGATTATATTATGATATTTTCTTAAAAGTCAATTCTGACTTATTAATTATACTTATTTTATGGTTTTCATTACATATGATTATTTGTATGATACATTAATTGTTTCATTAAAGTAGAATTGTTTTAATGGAACAATTAGTTGAATGCACTTTTCTTTTAATGCTTAATGCTTATCATGCTCATTTCAATGAATTGACCAGTGCTAGAAATTTTTGCAGATGGACTTCATAAGTGATAAAAGAAGGAATTTTTTTTTATGATGTATTAGCTTATTTAAAGTCTAGATCTTTTGTAAAGATTTCTGATTCATTCATGAGTTGTATTGAAAAAGAAAATTTGTATTCTTCTATGATCTTAATGTTGTTTGAAATTTAGTATAACTAAAATGCATAGTCTTATAAAGTGTATATTTTTATCATGGTGAATTGAAAAGTTTGGAGGCTGACTTCAAATTGTTCTGTAAATTCTCTTGTACTTTTTATGAAGATAATTGGAATGATATCTTGTTGATATTCTTCATATTTGTTTGTATACTTATTACTGTTATCATTTAATAAGTTGGATGAAGGGAATAGTTCAATCTCCCTTACTAAGATGTAACTTGCTAAGTTTCATAAGATGTCATTTTCTATCTAAAAAATTATAGTATAATAATGGAATGTGTAATGGACATACAATAAAACTATAGGAATTGTGAAAGATAAAAAGGGTATGTTAACCATAACACTTAATCATGTAGAGGAAGACTCTTCATCTCTCAAATGAATGTAAAAAAAAATGAATGGCATTTATGATCGTTAATCATTGTACTTCATTTTCTATGAATTCTACTCTAGCTAAACGCATGTGGATGTTACACCTTCTTTGAATAGTTAAGTTACATTAAATTAACCTTATGATGTTTGTTTTCCTATTTTTGTATAATTTATTTTTATGCCAAAGTTAATGAACATAAAATAAATCATGAGTTAATGAAGTTCTCAATATTAATAAGATCAAATATGGAAGAAGAACTTAAGGAATGTTGGATTTAGGGTTTTGCATGGTTGTTGTAATATGAATCTTAATCCAAACTTAATTAAGTGTTAGTGACCTCATAGGGGTATGTACATCGTGATGAAGTAATTCTGAAGGATGTTGGAACACGTCAACTGCAGGACTATACCTTTAAATAGACTAAGGACTTCTCAAGGATATAGTGTTGCAGTTGACATGTGGCAACACCCTTCCACATTTGTTAATCTATATCTACACACATATGGACTTGAACTTAGTTTCTCTCTAGGTTAATTTAGGAGCATGATTTGAATAGGAAGTATCTTTCTTTGACTCAGGGTACCTAGGCACGTTCGATCGACTTACATTGGTTGAGTATGCCCATATATCCTAACTCATTGTGAGAAGCTCCCTATAAAACATTATGTCACTAACCTGGGTTAGGGTCGAACCTTGGGCAAGTGGACTGACAAAAGTCAGTAAAGACCATTCTAGATAATAGAAGAGTGAGGTGAAGGATGTATTTTGATTTGACGAATATGTCATCTAGGAATAGTAACATGAACAGTATGTTGGAAATATTTGGCCAAAGTATCACAAGCTATTAGTTGCGTTGTCCTATGTCACCTAGTTTAAAGAAACATGATGTCAGATGAATATTGGTAACAAATCACTCCATACATAGAATACGGTAAGAAAACCAAGTATATGTAGTATACATAAAGTATTCCATACTTAAAGACAAACATGAGAGATCGGTTAGAAATTGAGTCATGAAATGAGAGATCAGTATTTTACCAAGTCATTTACAGCTACATATGGTTATCTGTTATGAGATTGATTGGCATGGAATGTGTGTTCTAAATGATGTTTTATTTAGAACAAATAACATTGTGTAAAAAAAATAAAAATTCCTTGTTTCTAAAGTCTTAAAATGGAATGTTACATCTTGGTCTCAGAGCTGAAGGTTAGAGCTCTTGGACCTATTGTGTCGATAATTTGATAAAACTTAAATTTTCTTGTTGATAAAAAATGGCTAGAATAAGAGGAAATGTTGGAAATAATCCTCCACCTGAGGAAGGAGAAAAAACTACCCAAAAAATTGATGAGATCCTCGCTGCCCTATTGGACACAAGAGATTGTGTGGCTATACTTGAACAATAAGTAATGGACAATGAGGAGGAAGAAGATGGTGGTAATAGTAATCAACCACCTCCTGAGGATAACTCCAATTTAGGTGTTGATAATAACAATGTGAACATACCTGATCATCTGAAAAACAAAAAGGCTAGGTTGGCAGATGAAATCACTAATGATATAAAAAGGATAAGTCCACCTAAGTTTGATGTCACCACATTAGGTGATGGGGCTGAGAATTGGCCCAAAAAAATGGAGTACTTTATAATAAGGAATTTCTTGGAAGAAACAAAGGTAATCTAGGGAGCATATCAATTTTCCCATGAGGCATCTTCATTGTGGGATAGCCGTAAGGAAGAGTTGAATATTGATGAAACTAATATCACTTGGGATCAATTTAAAGGTTACTTTAGGAATGGTTGGATACCAAAACTTTATTATGATCAGAAAATGACTGAATTTTAGAACTTAGCACAAGGAAAGCTAACTGTAACTAAGTATTGGGAGTGGTTTACTAAACTCCTTAAGTATGTACCTTAGTATCAAATAGACGAGAAGTTTAGGATACGGAAATTCATCATGGGATTGAATCCCATTATAGGAGGAGAGGTGGATTTTCATAGCCCAACCACTATGGAAGGGTTGTTGAAAAATCCATAAGGAGGGAACAAAAATTAAAGGCAATTTCTGATCATAAGGAGGAAGTAAGGAAGAAAGTTCCAAACTCCTCTTCATCATCTCTTGCACCTAAGAAAGGACCATGGAAGAAGTTTGGTATGAAAAGTAAGTATTCAGCTAATAATAATAAAAAAACAACAATAAATAAGTCTGTTGGAAATACTTGAAACAACTTTGTCAAGAATAATAATAACAGACAGAAGTCCTATAGAGGTTAGAATGATAACTCGAAGGTTGGAAATAAATTTGAGCCTAAAAAGGTACCTGTAGGAGGCTATTATAACTTTGGAAAATATTATTACACAAATCAATTTCCTTTGAAAAATGATGATCGTAATCAACATCACAAGATACACACTACAGTAGCTTACAAATAGGCTAAAAAACAAGTCACGCCCATTGAAGTTCTAGGTAAGTTATTTGGAATACCTGTAACTATTATTTTTGATATAGGAGCTATTGAATGTTTTATTTCTAGTAAATTAGCATTGAAACTAAAAAGAAAACCTAGAAAAATGGATAAAACACAGATTGTACATTATGGAAACAATGTTGTTCATACAGTTAGTATGTGTCTTTTTGGAGCAATCCTTGACTTACCTAGTTTTTCCACTGAAGTTGATCTTTACATTGCACCTTTGGGATCATATGATGTAATCATAGGTGTTAATTGCCTAGCTGATAATAAAGAAAAAGTGGACTATTTTGAAAAACATATTAGTTGTTTAGATGACCTCTAAAAAATAATAGATATTTAGGGCGTGAAATGTGAAATTTTAGTTAGGAAATTGTTAGCTATGCAACTGAAAAAGGCCAAGAACAAAGGTTGTACCTTATATGCAGTAAAAATTTTAGAATCTAATGAGGAAAATAGTGATTTCATGGAATGTTATCCATTGTTACCAAACTACAGAGATGTGTTTCTAGAAGAGTTACCAGGTCTTCTACCCAAAATGGAATTTGACTTCATAATTGAGATCAAATCGGGTACCGAGCCTATTTATAAGGAACCATATCAAATGAATACTATAGAACTAATAGATATTAAGGCACAATCACAAGAAATTTTGTCTAAAGGTTTGATTAGACCAATTGTTTCACCTTGGGGAGCACCAGTAATATTTGTGAAAAATAAAGATGGAACACTTAGATTATGCATTGATTACAGAATGTTAAACAAAGTAACAATCAAGAATAGATATCCACTCCCTAGAATTGATGATCTATTTGATCAGATGCATGGAGCATCGGTATATTCTAAGATAGATCTTCGATTTGGATATCATCAATTACGGATTAAGGATGAGGACATTCATAAAATAGCTTTTAGAACAAGGTATGGACATTATGAGTTCACAGTTTTACCCTTTGGATTAACAAATGCACTGGAAAATTTTATGAATTTGATGAACAATATTTTTCAAGAATACTTCGACAAATTTGTGCTTGTATTCTTCGATGAAATTCTCATATATTCTAAAAGTATTGAGAAAAATCATGAGCATTTGAATATAGTTTTAGAAATTTTGAGAAAGAGACGGTTATATGGTAAGCTATCTAAATGTTCTTTCCATGACACAGAAGTGGACTATTTGGGTCATGTTATAAGTAAGAATGGAATTTTTGTAGATCCTTCTAAAATTGTAGCTATAACTGAGTGTCCTGCACCAAAGAATGTACATGAAGTTAGAAGCTTCTTGGGTTTTGCTGGTTACTATAGAAAATTTGTAAAATATTTTTCTAAAGTGGCTGCACCAATATCTTCATTCCAGAAAAAAGATATGAAGTTTTTTTGAAATGAGAAATGTGAATTTGCATTTAGAATTTTGAAGGATCATTTAACATCAATACCTATTTTAGCTATACCAGAACCTAATGGATACTTTATTGTTGTAACAGATGCATCTGGGGAACATCTTGGAGGTAATTTGTTAAAAAATGATCATGTCATAGCTTACCAAAGTAGAAAACTAAAGTTACATGAGTTGAATTATGCTCCACATGATTTAGAGCTTGCTACCATTGTTCATGCACTACAAGTTTGGAGGCATTATCTGCTTGGTAAACCTTTTGAATTAAAAACTGATCATCTTGGGCTGAAGTATATTTTCACTCAGCCAAATATAAATGCAAGACAGTGATGGTGGTTAGAGTTTTTGTCTCAATATGATTTTGACATAAATTACATTAAAGGTAAAGAAAATAGAGTAGTTGATGCTCTAAGTCATAGGAAGCACATTTCTACTCTTATAATTTTGAGAACTCAATTTAAGGATGAAGTAAAAAGTGTTATGGAATTAGATTCTTACTTTTAGTAATTAAAAATAGTGCTTGCTGCAGATCCAAATGATGTGAGATATAAATGTTTTCACTTTGACAATGAAGGAATCTTAAGATTTGAAAACATAGTATACATACCTTCGCTGAATGATTTAAGAAAGAAATTTTTAGCCGAATTTCACAATTCAACTTTCTCTAGACACCCTAGTATTAGAAAGATGCTTGCTGATATAAAACAACAATATTTCTAGAAAGGGATGAAAAAGGACGTTATTGCTTTTGTGACACATTGTTTGGAATGTCAACATGTTAAAGCTGAACATATGCATCCAGTCAGTTTATTGTATCCTCACAACATACCATAGTACAAATGGAAAGTAATAAGCATGGATTTTGTACAAGTCTTGCCTATGTCAAGAAATAAACATGATGTTATTTTGGTAGTTGTTGATAAACTAAAAAAAGTAGCACATTTTATTATTTGTAATCTGAAGGATGATTCTCCTATTTTGGAAAAGAGGTTTGTACATGAAATTTTTAGATTACATGGAGTACCTGAATTAATCATATCTGATAGAGATCCTAGAATGACTTCAAGGTTTTGGAAAACACTTAATGCAGCTCTAGGAACTAATCTGAATTTCAGTTCTGCGTATCATCCAGAAATGGATGGACAGACTGAAAGAGTTAATCAAGTTTTAGAGGATATGTTACGAATGTATTATATGGATCAATAGTATAAATGGGAAGAGTACCTTCCACTATTTGAGTTTGCATATAATAACATATATCATGCCTCTCTTAATATGGCAACTTTCAAAGAATTATATGGAAGAAAATGCAGAACCCCTGTTAGTTGGGACAACATTGAGGATAGAGAGGTAATTAGACTTGAAATCTTTATAGAAATGGAATAACAACTTAAAATGATTCATGAACAATTGAAAGAAGCAACATATAGGCAAAAAAGTTATGCTAACTTGAAGCGGGTTGATAAAAAATTTGAACTTGGTGAGAAGGTCTTTCTTCGGGTTAAACTAAAAAAAAGTTCTATAACTTTTGGCAAGGCTGCCAAGTTATCACCTCGTTATGTGGGACCTTTTGAAATAGTTGAAGTAATCAACCCTGTAGCTTATCGTTTAGCATTACCTCCTGCTTTGTCATAAATGCATGATGTTTTCCATATTTCTTTGCTTAAGAAATACGTTTCAGATTTATCACATGTATTAAATTGGAATTCCTTGTAGGTCCAAGACCCAAGAATAATCGTGGTTAAACCCTTGCGAGTGCTAGAAACTCTCCAGTTGCACTTAAGAAATCGTGAATTAAGTCAATGTAAGGTCCAGTGGGACAAGTTTAACGAAGAAAGTGCAACCTAGGAAAATCTGGAAGATATGAAAACTACTTTTCCATATTTATTTGAACAGAATTGATTCTAATGACTGATAAAAATTTGTTATTTTATCTTTATATGACAATAATTCTTCCTATTTTGTGAAGATATCTACTTATTTTAAATTAATAGCTATGTGAATGCTGATTTCTGGAACTTTAAAATTATGATATGTTGCAAACATATGAAAATAAAGTGAATAAATTGATTTTCCTTAATACAAATTGTCAAAATAAGATAATCATCAGGGACGATGATTCTTTTTAGGAGGGAAGTATGTAACACCTTTGACAAACTATTATATTTCTCTTTTGCATTGCAAGCGTTGACATGTGATTTTCTTGATGTGGTGTGTTCCTTTGATTGTTGAAGATCATGCTTGCCATGGAAAACTCATTTCTGCTCTTGGATTTGTTAGGCTGAAATGTTGTTTCTTGAAAGAATCCATTTTTACTTTTGATAGGTGAATTGTAATCTGGTAATGATGGTTGCAAACTTATCTATTTTTAATTAATACATCCTTGGATCAATTCCATTAATTCAAGTTATGTTATAAATCTTCTTACCTGATCTGAATGGAAAAACTGACATTCAGAGGTTGAGAGACATAACGGACTAAACTTTTGTATGTTTACAAATTCTTTATTGTCTTGTAAGATCATGCCTACATTCTGTTGTATGTTTTTTTCTTGGATATTCTTGATTTATCTCAGTAGGATTCTTAATGGCATTAAGTGAAAAGAGGCTTGCATCAGGACTATTGAAAATAAAATAAAAACTAAATCCTAGACCTATGAAATCTATCCTACTGGGATTTTAAACAAAGGTAAGACTACCTATCTCCTATCTATGTCTTCTCTAGTGGGATGGCATCCTAACCTAAGTTACATATACTAAGTTGGGATGAGGGGGGGAAAACCTAAGGTGATGCTAGATTATTTCTAACCTTATACCTAATACTATTTGGTTATGAATTATGATCTAACCTAAGATGACTATTTACCTATTGTAATGTTTATAACCTAAGGTAAATATTTTTAAACTAGCCTATGGTCTATCCTAAGCTAATGGTATCTATCCTAAACTAATGAAGTGTGGAAAGGGGACCTAAGGGTCATATGGCAAGTGGGAAGCTAGGTGGTGGTTCCTAAGCTATTAATGTGATTTGATCTTTGGAATTAAGTGGCTTTGTACTACTAGATAGGTAGAGGCATGAAATTTTGAGGAAGCCTACATGGAGGCATCACTAAGGTTTAGTGATGCATTCAAAAGCTCAAATGTGTCTCTCCAATTTTGGATGGTGGTGCCAAGGAGAGATAGGTGGGAATTTGAGAGTAAATGACATTAATGAGCCTCATTTTTGGTGAGAAAACCACCTTAGAAATAATGTTGGCAGATTTTTTGGGGGTTGTTTGGTCTTGCATGCTTTGTAATTTTTTCTCTACATAAAGCTATCTGGTTCTTCAAACCAGTAGTTTGATTTTCACTTAGTGGCTATTTTCGGTTTCCCTAGTCTATTTTCGATTCAAGGAAAGTATATGAGATGTTGGGGGAAGAGATTTTTGATTGTTGATCTTGCTTGGAGGAGAAGTAGAGTTGGAAGCTCAGCTGGAAGTCTCCTTCGAATCGGCAGAAGCACTATCAGGCATGATAGGCTCTATCCATTAATATTTCTTGATTTTCTCTAAATGTTTCATTAAAATAACTCTGCTCTCATGAGATAAATGTTTTCAGTTATTGTTCTGGTTATTTTCTCTCTTGTTGTAAGAATCTTTGTGCTTTTGGTTTTGGGACTCTTGTATGATAATGTTGTTTTTGGGTGTTTTCTCTGAGTAAGTTTAAATGTGAAAATACATTTGGAGTTATAGGGAGTTCAGTGTTTTGATTAAAATATGCATTTTGGATTGTTTGCTCATAAAAGAGTTTAAGTAAACGGTTTTTGTTTTGATATTCAAACTGGAAGTCTCTTTGGAAAGTAGAAAATAAGTGAATACTTTTCTCTAATCCATATTTGAGTTTTAAAAGTTGTGTTATTTCCCTTTTGGTCTATCTGGGTTGATATTTTGACCCTTTTGCATGAACACATATTTATATGAAGCAAGGAAATGATGTCTTGTTTCTTTATCTCTACTAGTGAAATGGCATTGTTAAGACTAGATGCCTTTGATGGTTTAGAAAGGTAGTTGAATACTCTTTTAAACTATATCTTGTTTTGTGAAGATTTTTTACTTCTTTTTTGGGACTATATTGTATACTTTTGTCTACAGTATGAACTCAAAATTGTGTTAAAACAAAGATAACTAGAGGAATGAGGTTTATGGCATTGTATTCATCCTTAATTTCAACTTGTATAAGAAAGTAATAAATTTACTTTTGTCTATACTAAACTTCACTGCTTTGAATTTTATATTTGACAGAGCTGGTTAAGTTATGGTATTTTACATTACTGATACGGTTTGAGCTCGGAAGGAAAATAGAAGTAATGATTGGCATCAAACTTCATGTTTGGTTTTGTATTCTCTATTGAAAATTTTGAAATAACTTCTAGGTTTTAAAAAGGGTTTTAGAATTCAATTGTTAAAATAGTGGTGATTAAGCTTTCGGTTCAGATCCTTTCTGTTAAGTCTTCCTTTAAAAGTATGTAAGTCGGGTTTGGTTAAATGGGTGAAGCTCGATTTGTTTGAAATAAATTGTTGATTGAATCTCTCTAAGTAGTTAAGGTGAATACCTTCTTAGGTTTGTTCAACCTTCTTAAGTTTGATTATCTATATTTTTTGAACTTGGACAAGGTGATGTGAACTTACTTGCTAGAAACTTCTAGATAGTTTGTTTCTTTGTATTTGTTTGTAAGCAACTTTTAATGCATCATTTTTGGTTATGAGAACAAACAAAGACTATTTGAAAATTTGGAAAATTTGCACCTTTCAATTTGACTGATTGAGCCTATCCCTTGGAAAGGAAATAGTCCTATTTCTCTTTCTGATTGTTTTCAACGGCAGAGTCATGTTTCTCTTTCGATGCATCTTTAGGTAACTGATTCTGATGGTCTCCTCTTTGTGAACACAATAGATAATATGACCCTTCTCTAGATGGATATGAGTAAGAAATAATCCTTTTGTAAATCTACTTGTTTGATGGAACATATGATTTTATATCACTGAGTGATATCTCTAATAATGTTGAATAATTCATAAGGGTTGCATGTGAGTTGATAATTGTTTTAATTCTCTCACTTCTTGGATTGGATTGAGATCCCTGTTAGTAGTTGTTGTCACTTAAATGATGAATTTTTTTATTACTTTCCTTGTTTGATTCAGTTATGTACTTTCTGAACCTTATTTCTATCTCTTAGAAGAATGGTGAGTTTGTGGATAGTCAGTATTGATTCTTCTTCTTATTTATTTAAGTTGTAGGATGTTGACTCTCCTTTTCTGATGATGCATATGAGAATTCGGTTTCACCAAATGACAAAGAAAATTATAAATTGTGTACCTTTCAATTCGTTCTCCTTTATTTTTATAAAAACCTATCATAGGTTTAGTTGAATCAATTACATTACTTTTATTAAGTAATTGATTAGAACTATTATTAATTACTTCTCTACTTAGAAAGGTATTTAATAATTGTTTCAGTTATTTAAAATGAAATATTGTTGTTGGGAAATACTTATCTAGTATTGATAAGAGACCTAATCTAAGAACCTAGGTTACATTATTTGACCAAGAATTAGGTGCCACATCTGAATTGTGAATCTCTTATTTATTTAAGTTGTTGGATGATTCATCTTAAAAATGTTACGATGCTAAAATGAATTTGACTGTACATGTTTTCTGGAAACTTGGTAAAGATGAATAGGAGACATTTAATTTTGAAAGTAACTCTTTTTGTTTATATAGTAAAGTTAAATTCTATATTTCAAATTCAAAAAGAATTATGAAATAATTAAATGAAAAGAGCTATTTTTTGATATAAATAAGTAATTTTTTGGGACAATACTTACCTTATATAATGCAGTAGTTTCCTGATTATATTATGATCTTTTCTTAAAAGTGAATTCAAACTTATTAATTATGCTTTTTTTATGGTTGTTCTTACTTATTTTTATGATACATTAATTGTTTAATTAAAGCAGGGTTGTTTTAATAGAACAATTAGTTGAATGCACTTCGTTTTAATGCTTAGTGATTATTATGATCAGTTCAATGAACTACCCCGTGGTAGCAATTTTTACAGATGGACTTCGTAAGTGATAAAAGAAGGAAAAAAAAATTATGATGTATTGGCTGATTTAAAGTTTGGCTCTTTTGTAAAGAATTCTGATTCATTCATGAGTTGTATTGAAAAAGAAAGTTGTATTCTTTTATGATCTTAATGTTGTTTGACATGCAGTATGCCTGAAATGCATAGTCTTGTAAATTGTGTATTTTATCATGATGAATTGAAAAGTTTGGATACTGACTTCAAATTGTTGTGTGAATTCTCTTGTACTTTTTATGAAGGAATTGCAATGCTATCTTGTCAATATTCTTCATATCTATTTGTATACTTATTATTGTTATCATGTAATAAGTTGGATGAAGGGAATATTTCAATCTCCATTACTAAGATGCAACTTGCTAAGTTCCATAAGATGTCGTTCTCTATCTAAAACAATTATAGTATAATAATGGAATGTGTAACGGACATATAATTAAACTATAGGAATTATGAAAGATAAAAAGGGTATGATAACCATAACACTTGATCATGTAGATGAAGACTCTTCCTCTCTAAAAAAAATGTAAAACAAAAAAGAATGGTGTTTATAATCATTAATCATTGTACTTCATTTTCTATAAAGTCTACTCTGGATGAACCTATGTGGATGATCTACACCTTCTTTAGATAGGTAAGCTACATTAAGTTAACCTTTTGATGTTTGTTGTCATGTTTTTGGATAACAACTTGTTATGCCAAGGTTAATGAACATAAAAGAAATCATGAGTTAATGAAGTTATTATATTAATTCAGATTAAATATGGAAGAATAACTTAAGGAATGTTGGATTTAGGGTTTTGCAAGGTTGTTATAATCTGAATCATAATCCAAATTTAATTAAGTGTTAATGACCTCATAGGGGTATGTACATCGTTATGAATTAGTTCTGATGGATGTTGACACATGCCAATTACAGGAATGTACCTTCAAGAGGACTAAGGACTTCTCGAGGATATAGTGTTGTAGTTGACAAGTGGTAACACCCTTTCACATTTGTTCATCTATATCTACACACATCTAGACTTGAACTTAGTTTCTCTCTAGGTCAATTTAGTAGCATGATTTGAATAGGAAGTAGGTTTCTATGACTTAGGGTACCTAGGCAAATACAATTGACTTAGGTTGGTTGAGTATGCCCATATGCCCGAAGTCATCGTGAGCGTCTCCCTATAACAAATTATGTTGCTAACCTAGGTTAGGGTCAAACCTTGGGCAATTAGACTGACAAAAGTCAGTAAAGCCCATTCTAGATAACAAAAGAGTGAGGTGAAGGATGTATTCCAAATTGATGAATATGTCATCTAGGAATATGTAACATGAAGAGTATGTTGGAAATATTTTGGCCAAAGTATCGCAAGCTACTGGTTGTCATTGTCCCATGTCACCTAGTTTAAATAAACATGATGTCAGATAATTATTGGTAACAAATATTTAGATAGGTTCTTTAAACATATCACTTAGTACCCGGAATAGGGTAAGAAAACCAAGTATACATAGTATACAGAATTTATTCCATACTTAAAGACAAACATGAGAGATCGATAGTTTATCAAGTCATTTATGGTTGCATATGGTTATCTGTTATGAGATTGATTTGTATGGAAAGTGTGTTCTAAATGATGTTTTATTTAGAACAGAGAACATTGTGTAATTTTTTTTTTCCTTGTTTCTAAAGTCTTAAAATGGGAATGTTACATGCACATTCTAAATATCAGCCAATCCTTAGATGTTATTGAATAGGAATCCTTTACCTCTTTCCTTCGGGATCATGACAACATGTTTACCTAGTTCTATGCTGATATGCCTAATATTGACCCAAAAATTATGGTTCACAATATTGTAACCATTCCTGATGCCAAACCCATCAAACAAAAGTTACAGAAAATGCATCCTCGCATTTCTCTTCTGGTCAAGTAAGAGATCTTGAGCCTTCTCTTGTTTTCCTTGATTCTATCCACTGATTATTCCCAATGTATTTCTAACATCATTCATGTCACAAAAGTGATAGGGGGACTTTGCATTTACACATATTTCCTTGACCTCAACCTCACCTATCCCAAAGATGATTTCTCACTACCAGGAATTGACCAACTAGTTGATCTCACTGCTGGCCATGAAATATTATCACTCATGGATAGTTTCTTAGGCTATAATCAAATATTACTAGCTCCCAAGGATCAACACAGGACTACCTTCATCACCCCTTGGGGGATTTTTTGCTATTGAGGAATGCCTTTTGGCCTCATAAACATTGGTGCTACATATCAGTGAGTCATGACTTACATCTTCCATGACATCATGCATCGCATATTGGAATATTATGTTGATGATCTCCTTTCTAAATCCAAACATCGAGCCAAACAACTACCTATTCTTAAAGTCATCTTTGAATGCCTCATCAAGTATTGTGTTTCTCTTCAACGAAAGAAGCGCGTCATTGCGGTACTTTCTAGAAAACTCCTATGTTTCATTGTTTCTTTGCGTGGCATAGAAGTTGTTCTCGCTAAAGTTAACGCTATTCTTGAAATATCATCACCCACTAATCTTCGTCAACTTCGTAGCCTAAAAGGAAATTTGTAATCAATTTATCATTTTACCTCGTAGCTTTCCGAATGTTGTCAACCATTCCATCATCTTCTCAAGAAAGATGTTTCATTCGAATGGGATGTTGAATTCCATAAGGCCTTCAAATCCTTGAAACAATACCTCCTTCAACCACCAGTCCTCATTCCTCTTAAGTATGACCAGTCGTTCTACCTATATATTTCTACCACTGACCATTCTCTAGGTTCCATGCTTGCTCATCATGACAACCAACACCGAGAGCAAGAAATTTATTACATAATCCATACCATTCTTGAATACAAAACTAGATATACCCACGCCAAAAAATATACTTAGCCTTATTTTTCATTGCCACCAAACTCTTCCATTACCTACTCAATCACAAAACCTTCGTCATCACTAATACTAATCCATTGCACTTTATGTATGCTAAACCCTATCAACATCAACGTGTCACGCATTGTCTTATGCTTCTTTCCGACCTTGACCTCAAATTCATTAATCAAATGTCCATTAAGGTCTAAGCTATTGCCAAACAACTAGCTAATGCACATATTTCCGAAAATCAACCATCTAACTTTGACTTCCCAAATGAGTCTATAGCTACCCTTTCCTTAGATGAACTCGCTTACCAAATGACACTCTTCTTCGATGGCTCCAAGTGTCAGCATGGGGGTGGGGCTGGTGTTATCCTCATTCCACTTGATGGTGAACCTATGTCTTTGTCTTTCAAACTCAATTTTGATTATACAAACAATATTGTTGAATATGAAGCACTCATATTAGGTCTCCAGGATGCTTATTCCATAAATGTTAATGCAATCAACATATTTGGTGATTCTAAGTTGGTCATAAACCACGTCAATGGTATATACCAATTTCATAATGAGATACTTCAAAAGTATAAGCATCACGTAGACATACTTTTGACCACCTTTGACTATTAGGAACTTCAAACCACCCCACGTTCTTCCAATAAATTTGTTGATACCATGGCCTACTTGGCTTCTCAGATACCTTCTTCACCCATTGACTATAAAATATTCTTCACCATCCAAAGGCTATAATCACCCTCTTATTTACCTCGTGAAGTTTACTCCATTAGAACTGTTGCCCCTGACCCATGTGACCTTTGGTATAAGCAATATGCAGACTATCTTTCCCTTTCTCTTCTACCCACTGATCTCACTCATAATGGATAATGTGTCTTTCTTAAAAGTGTCTCCAGTTATGTCATCATGGGTGGTCTTCTTTACAAGTTCAGTTTTAGTGGCATTCTCTTATGTTTCCTTACAAGTTCTGAAATTCCTTAGACCATTAAGGAAGTCCACAATGGAATTTTTGGAGGTCACTTTAGCGGTTTGGCTATCACAAAACGTATTCTTCACCTAGGATATTATTGGCCAACCCTGAACTGTGACTATTGTGATTATGTCAAACATTACATGAAATGCCAACAACATGCTAATATTCATCACATACGTAGTCATGCCTTATAATTCGCATGATATGTTTGGCCTTTCTATCAATGGGGTTTGCATCTTTTCAGTGAGATAAACTCCCATTCTTCACAACTTCACTAATGGATCATAACCGCTACTAAATATTACACTAAACGGGTAGAGGCCACTCCCCTCATTTCTACAAAAGCTTAGAAGATATGTGAATTCATCAACCATCATATCATTTCTCACTTTTGTGTTCGTCACCACCTCATCATTGATAATGGAAAACAATTCAAAAACAAAACCCTACACAAAATATGTGATGCTTTTGGCATCTAACTCATTTTTTGATCACCTTATTACTTACAAACCAATTGTAAAGAGAAATCAAACAATAAAACCTTGAAAAAAAATCTTATGAAAGTAGTCAATGATACTGGGAAAGATTGGCATACACACATTCCTTTCGCCTTATGGGCTTATCGTACTAGTATTCACACTTCAACTACTACCATCCCCTTTTTTCTAGTGTATGGTACTGAGGGTGTCTTACCTCTTGAAGTCCAGATTCCCTCTCTTTGCATCTCACTACAAGACATGCTCAATGATGATGAATTTTGCTAGGATCATTTGGCACAACTTGAGTTACTAGATGAACATCATCTCAATGCTCTTTATAATCTCCAAATTTACCAAAAACATATCAAATGTGCATATGATAAACACATTCATGAACGAACCTTTCAGATCGATGGCTTCATCCTGAAGGAAAATCAACATGTAACCAAAGAGGAGAAAAGTAAACGGGGAAAATTCTCTCCTAATTGGCTTAGACCCTATATCATTACCCATGCCTATGGATCAGGTACTTATCGTTTGTCTTCACTCGAAGCTAAAACTGAACCTGAGCCCCTTAATGCCTTGTATCTTCAAACATTCTATTATTGATATCAAGTCCTATATCACTTTTTTTAGTTGATCGCTTATCCCTTGAGTACTATTCACCTTATGTATTACCCATTTTTGAGGATCCATGGCTAAACAAGAATCAAATGATTACCCATCACCATTTTAGCCTTGTCTTCAGCATGAGTACCATGACTCTACTCATAGCATGATTCTCATGGATAATTTTCATCTTCTTAAAGATGGAATCCCATGGTCATTCACCACCCGAAACCACCTCTTTTATAGTTAATATTTGTGTGCAACAGTCTTGTATTCTAAACAAGAACCTAATCTTCCTTTATAATCTTGTCCATGACTTAAATGTCCAGAAACAAAAAGGGATACAACTCCTTGAGTCAAAATTCCAGCAAAAGATGACTCCCTCAAATGGGACATCTCTTCACTCTAATTCCACCACTATAAATAGACTACTCCCTTGAAGGACAGCTATATAAGGTCATTACACAAATGTAATAAATATCCATAAGCTTCCCTCATCGATCAGATTCATGAAGAACTCAAGGAGCTAATATATTCATCCCGTATAGACTTCCTTCATAGATCAGTCTTTTAAAAGAAAAAAAAATGATGAAATTTTCATCATGGACTTGACTATTCTTGATCCCGAGTTTCTTGTTTCGACAGACACACTGTTGTACACTAAATTACACTCAACCACCCATTCTCACCTCCTTGCCTTTTTCACTTAATTTACTTGTTACTCAAGGGACTTGCCTTAAACATTACATTTTGTGATTATGTGAATGTCTTCACCCTTAGAATGGTCCATTGTGCAACACCTTTAAGGTCTTTGGTTCATGATCCTCTCTTAGGTATGATCGAATCCTTAGGGTTCTCATTAATTAAGTGGATATTTTTACCACCTCTTACCATTCACCTTCCTCATTACTTTTTGACTATCCTATACAAGGATAGATCTTCAACACCTATATTTAAAAACTGCTCAACCACACCTACGATCTAAAATCAATCATGCCTATGACCTACATTCACCCATTCCTAGCACCTATCAGCCCATTCCGCTATTACAACCCAATCTTCCCTAGCTTATGGGAGAAATACATTGGCCTAAGGTCCCTTTTCACCAAGACTATGTAGGCAGTAATTCGAGGGCATGAGGCCCTTGGAGGTTAGCTCAACCACTCTCTACCCTAACTAATTCCCCCTTTCCCTTTCCTTTTCCTATTCACATTCTACTCTAGTTAGTTTCCTTTCCTTATAAATAACTAGAAATTAAACCACACAAGCAACGATTGCTAAACATCTTTACCATCATAATTTACATATTCATTTTATTACATCTACCATTTCTTAACCATAATCATACATTTTCCTAAAAAACATCTTAATATGATCTATACCATCACAAATTGCACACATTAATGAATTAGAAATCCAATCAACCACAGAACCTGACTCGATCCATGCCTAGACCAACCTGACTCGATCCATGCCTAAACCGACCTAACTCCATCATGCCTAAACTAAAATGACTCTATTCATGCCTAAACCAACTTGACTCAATCCATGCCTAAACTTACCTGACTCCATCATGCCTAAACTAACCTGACTCGATCCATACCTAAAACAACCTAAGTCAATCGATGCCTAAACCAACCTGACTTGATCCACACTTAAACCGACCTGAATCCATCATGCATAAACTAACCTAACTCAATCCATGCCTATAACTTGCCTCCATCCATGGCTAAGACCTAACTCTATCACGCCAACTTACCTAGTTCCCATCATATGTACAACATCATCATCAAAATTACATATACACATCACACCATAAACATCACCATCGCCATATATATAAATCATCAAATCTCTATATGTCTGCTCAAATATCTCCAATATACAATGTCTCCAATATAAATGTCTCAAGATCATCGGCACTCAGGATGGAATCATATACAAAACATAATCTTCATGCAGGCCGGTATCATATATAAAATATCATCAGCACGTAGGTCGATATCATATACCAAAATCATCAGCACGTAGGCCAGTCCATATCACACATAATCCCTATACTATAAAAAACAATTATATCCCTTTCCTGCTCCTCAGATATCTATGTCGGTCTCTCCCGACTCCTTTTCCACTCTTGTATGGTTCCCCACACCCGCCTCACCACCTACTGTGGGCCTCAATATAGTAGTCGAGGGCTCCTCACCTAGATAGTACCACGCCTCACCCAGGGCATCCCTGAATCTTACCATGGGTACTATCTGAGGAGGTGTCATGTGTCTCACCATAACCTGTGTACTCTTCCCTATCAATAAGGGTTTATGACCCTTTACATGTACTTGTTCCATGGGACCCTATCCCTGACCCTATCCTATTGCCTTTGCTGGTGTCAGTGCCTACGTAGTAATCTAGGCCTGTAAGACCAAAATTTGTGCTTGTACAGTGGAAAACTAACCATGAAACACTATCACCTATAAATTTAGGGTGGCCACCTACTCTCCATTTCTATCTCTAAGCTATGCAGGTACCTTCCCCTTTAATGATGTGACATTGGCCTGAAGGGCCACCACCTATGCCTATAACGTGGCCACCTCTACCTATGACCCTGTTAGTTATCCCTATAAACCTATAACCTAAACTTGTTAGGTGGCCACCTATCTCTATAACATGTCCCTCTATACTATGAGGGTGGCCACGTCTGGTTGTCCTAGTCTAGGTGGTACTACTCATAGATGAGCTTCCCACCACTATCTATATCTATCATTACACCTAACATCATTAATGTGTTGTCCCACCAGTGCCTCCTCTGCCCCTGCTAGCATGGTAGGTCATGAAGGGGACATAGGTCTCTCTATGTCATCCCTCCTATATTATGAGAAGGGTGGTGATACATCATGCCCTAGACAAAATTGTCGTCTGACCCTGTCTACAAAAATTAGCTCATGCTCTCCCGCGCAAAGCCCCTCTATCCATTATACCAGTTACATTTTGTCTAACTCCACAACCATCTACCCCTATGATGGAAAACCTACGTAGGACCTCCAAATAATGTCCACACCGGACAACACCTCTAGTAAGTGACTATAATAGGCTACATTGTGTGTATAACTGATAGCTCTATGTGCTCCAGTAGCTGACACCTAGTGCCTGTAACCAACTCCAATGAAAAATATCTTGAATGCATCAACCCAAGGCATACCTAGTGGCCTTACACATATAATGTGATCGTATGCCCAATAGTGGAGAAGAAAGGTGCAACATAGGATGAATTGTCACAATCTCTTATATACCTACAACTCCATGTACAAATGCACAAAGTATGTTGGTGCCAAATAAAAGTGGGTCCTCTCCTCGTTCATGTCATGGTTGAGCCCCATCAACACCCATGGGAATATCCCACCCTCTGCATCTGGTAGTGCAAAATAGCACATTACCTCTATAATCAAAACTACTAGCCTCATCTCCTCTAGATGGGCTGTATACATCTCACCATAGCTCAGACTGGCACTATGGTACCTCATCTCTACCATACCCTCACCAAACCCTATCAGCATCAACTCCTCATAATCTTCTGAGGAGATAGAATACACATGTTTTCCCACTATCAGTTTGCACAGGATCCGATAGACATCCTCTAGGGTGACTGTCACCTCACCAGTTAGGAAATAGAATCTGTTGGTCATTGTATCCCATCTATCGATGAGTGCAAACATTTAGTTATGATCTCATACTATATTCATGTAATGTCTCATGCCTATCAAGTTGATGTCTGTCACATGCCTCCACTCATTAGCTGTCACACTCACTTGTACCTCTACGAATAGGGGTGGTACTCAGTCTCTAATCCGTAGATACTCTTTGGCCTACATTCAACAAAACACAAACATTATTCAACTTATCTTTAACTAACATTTCCCTCCACACCCACCTCACCCCCTACCTATCTAACCTCTAAAATCTAAACCCTATACCCCAAATTTACCCCACTATGACCCTAAAACCTTCCAACTTAAACCCCGAACCCAAAACCTCCAACCCTAACAAACCTACACCCTAAATTCATTGATCGACACTAGTTCATGTTAAACCGGCATTGGTTCCCAATACCTAACCGATGTTAGTATATTAAGACTGGCATTGGCCATCCATTGACCAACATCAGTCGCTATTACCATTCCCAAAGCTTGAAACCCCGATTTTATTCCCCCCATTTCTTTCCCATTTTCCCTACACACCTACCCAAACCTACCCTAAATCCCTCCCCAACCCTACGACCTTTCCCATGTTGTCCTTCCTCAAAATTTTAACCACGCATTTCAAATTCTCTACCCTACCTCAAATTACCTACCCATTCCCTTCTTCTTATATCAAAGAACATTAAACGAATTAGATCATACCACATCTTGACATCACCTCCATAGGGGCACGTCTGGTAGCTATGCTGGTGGTCCACCTGAGCCCTTCCCTACCTCTACCATGTCAAATTCTCCCTCAAACCTCTCCACCAATCCACTCATTCTTCTTGATCTCATGGGCCCATCCACCTGAATCCTCTAGTAACATCCTCATTTTAGTACATTAGAACAAGATTTTTTTTTTTGATTAGTGTTTCCTAGTTCCAAATTCATAATTTAGAACACATGGATCATGACAATCATTCAAATAAAAAATAACCATATGCTATTGTAATGACTTGGTGTTCTGCTGATCTATTCATTCCATGACTTGGTGTGCTACCGATCTATTCATGTGTATCATTGAGTTGGTGTTTTCATCTTAACACTTCACTCTTGTGGTTCTCTTCCCTAATCTGGGATTTAAGAATGCTCTGTCTAAGGAACCTATCTGAATAATTGTTATCGTTATTCATCGGCATCACGTCCCTTAGACTAGGAGACATAGGACAACGCAATCAGCCACTTGTGATACTTTGGCCAAATATTTGTAACATACTATTCATGTCTTATATTCCTTGACGGCATACTCGTCAATCTAGAATATGTCCTTCACCCCACTCTGATGTTATATAGATCATCTTATACTGACTATTTTCAGTCCCTTTGTCCTAAATTTTCTCTCTGGAATGGGGTAGTATCATACACATGTTATAAGGATGCCCTTGGAGACTAGGGTAAGCTAACATACAGGATCAACAATTGTTAACCCCGTCTGTCAAGGTACCCTAAGTCCAAAAGGGCTGCCTCATAACTTGTCTATGGTCCTAACCAGTCCCAAAGGAAAATCAAGATCAAGTTTCAGGTGTAAATCTTAACGATCAATGCAAAAGGGTGTTTCCATACGTCACCTAAATTTTTGTATCCTCGAGAAGATCCTAATATTCTTGAAGGTATAACCCTGCAGTTGACATGTGTCAACATCCTACAATACTACCTCATTAAGATTTACATAAATCCAAGAAGTTACTTAAGTTGAATTCAATTAGAATTATAGGACCTCCTAACTGGGTAGCCTTTTCCCCAACCCAGGGTTCCACACTTTTGAGTTACCTTACGTAATTAAGTTCAATTTTATAGAAATAAGTTTAATAATAAATGAGACCTCGTCAAGGTGTCCATCGGTTCCTAATAATCCTTGATTCCTCATAAATGGACAACAGCCCTATGTTCTCTCATAAGGAAGCTAACTAAACCCGTAAGGGTTTATATCAACTCCGAAGACTGAAATATATCAGACTTATTGCTATTAAGACATGGTGATTTAAAACCATCAATTACATTTCCTTAACTTAGATCATTGTTAGGGAGTAATGGAATACTCTTCATGTTTTAGCTACATATCAGGGCATAGTTTAACCTCAACTTCCCTAAAAATGCAGTGGTCTAATTTCCAATTTAGCCTTATTCAAAATATATAAGAATTACTAGCCAAACATGAAGTATTCAGTCACATAGTTTTTACAAGGCCTACTTAGGGAATCCATCTATAACCCATGGATTTTAATAATAAGAATGTACTCTCATTCAGTCAGACATGAGAAGATCAGTTCAACAAATAAAAATGCAGCCACGTAAGTAACAATTCCTCATTTCATTTATTTCCGAGCCATACAATTACAACTTATGCACTTCGGCATATTTTAATGCAATAATCATCAACAAAAGAGTAACTTTCTTCCTATATTACAATTAGAGAGATCATGAAGGAAGTCATCATAAAAATTAGACTAAAAAATATGTGCATCATATCAGATCTGCATGCCTTTACCACTTACGATGACCATCTGTAAAAATTACTAGCACGGGTCAGTTTAGTGAACTAAGCATGATAAGCACTAATTCTTAAAACAATTGCATTCCACCAAATTTTTTCATTAAACAACCTAGTTAAATGAAATCATTACATCAAATCCATAAACATGAATCATGCCAATTATATTTCTACCATTCTAATATGACTTTATAACATAACTCATATTATAGCCACCATTTCAACTCAAATATTTTCGGATGGTTCATCTTATATTAGAGAATAAGAAGAAACAAAATGAATCATAAATACCTAGCCATCCGAAAACCAAGAGCAGTATCAATCCTAATGTAATTACTCTATTAAAGGAATGAAATATTATCAAGGCATGTAACCATCCGATTTGGATATAAATAATTCAAGCAAAAACAAATTACTGCCTCAAGAAAGTTCAACTAACGAATATCCTCTAACCTTTTTGTATCAATTCATAAGCATTGATAAGTATTCAAAATTTTACAACCATACTACTTTTATACTAGAAGATAATAGCCGAATTTCTCAATCAGGGTTCTAATATCACTAAAGAGAAGGAAAGGAGACTTCTGTTAAGATTCAGCACTTGCCACTTCTTACTCCTAAATTTAACAGTCTATTCATCTTAAACCCATACTGTAGAGTTCTTATAGGGATTTAAAAGAAGGGAGCATTCATAATCCAGAAAGGGAGAGAATACCTTCGTATTCCAAAAATCCTATATCAACTTATACTTTACAACTAAGAGGGAGAAACAGAGGAAATCAGATCCCCAAAAAAAGTTCAGGACTGCATCAACTTTCATGAAGTAATGCATATATAAAAATCTTAAATTCAATCAGGGAAAAAGAGAAGGCAAGAAAATGAACACCTAAGTTTACCATTAGCTCCAATAAGGTAGAACTGTTTAAAAGTTTTCCCTTAGATCCCTAGGGTCTTGCAATTGCACATTAAACAAAAGCCACAGATTGTTACAAATGATATACATATACGTTTAAATATCAGTCCATAATCTTGATCCAAATAAATAGTCTACACTTTACCCAGGACTCAAATCATTTTAAACTAAGAGTTAGGGTAACTATAATCATTACTTACCACTAGATTAAACTAATTATTTCCAGCCGTTACACTGGATGGTTTGTTGCTACGTTCAATGATACCAAAACAAATAGCACTTCCAGTGTTAATACATGAATTCTAATTATAGATTTCAAGGTCACTTCATGTAATAACAAACACAGTCCATTCCATTCATGCAGATCTAGGATCACCCACAAATTGTTAGGGGACAGAGTTCATCAAAGTAAGTTTTCTCTCGGTCACAACTGTGTTCCAATTATCCAAGTAAAATCATAAAGAAGATAATAGCTACACCAAATATTTCATTACTTACAGAACCTATAATCATAGAAACATCCAGAACCTTTTCAAACAAAGGTACATGCTTAGTATTAAAACATATTTCCAACTCATGCGACTGAACGAGTCGAGCTTTATATTCACCTGAAGCTGTCAAGTAAAAGTAGAGATCATACAAGTAAGCAACAATTAAATAAACCAACCAAATTTGACACAACAGTTCATTCCATGGTATTCTTCAAACACAAAATCATCCAACATGACGTCTATCATGGTACCAGTTTGGAAACTCAATACCTTAGTCAGACAAAGAGACATAAAACAGGTCTACAGAAGTCGATACCCATATAGTATTCTCAGCAAGGTGAGAAGATAAAAGAAACAGATTCATCAGGGTCTATGTGAAATCAGGGATTCCTAAATTCACAAGAAAAGAAGAAAACCAATACATTGCTACTAGCTAGTCCGACTATACAAAAATCATCTGAATAGATTTTTTCTAATGAAAGCATTTAAAGGAAAGCAATATTTTTTAAAATTTAGGGCCTATCATTCCTGATAGTGTCGCTAAAATTTGAAGAAGACCTCTGAATGTCCTCACACCTTCTCTTCTTCTTCCACAAAATATTAAACAACAAAATATTGTTACCTCCATGCCTTATATATTTCCCCTGACAGAGAAGAAAGCTAGAAACTCTCAAATTTTCCATGCAACATAGAGTAGACAGCTGGTTCAAAGAACCAGTGCTCATATAGAGCGAAAAATAGAATGCATGGAAAACTAAATAATCAAACAAAATTCCACTTACATGCCTTCCCAAGCAATCCGCGCTCGGGAACCAAAGCTCATTAATTGCATTTGATTCCATTCTCCCACCTATTTTCCATTGCCACTGACTGCCAAAGTTGGTGATAGCCACAACACAATAAATAAACATTCCCATCCTTAGAGATACTGCCATGTAGGACTATATTGGCAGTTTTTATCCTCCGCCAAACCTGATAGCATTCCAAATCCTTCAACCTTATCGCCCTCTTAAATGCCATGGAACCACCACCCATGACTCATGACCCCTCTTAGGTCCCCCTCCCTTCTTAGCATTAGTTAAGATAGGTTAGTGTCTTAGGTTAAATCATAGGATAAGACATTAGTCTCATTTCCATAGCGCTAGGTGTAGTTAACCCTTGAGTATTAAGCTCATAGTTTATGGCTTAGGTTAGATTAGTAATTCTTTTAACCATTAGGTTATAGTTTAGGTTAAAACTATTAACCAAACTGACTCTAGTTTAGGTCCCATAAATAGGACTAATTAGTGTTAGAGTCTATACAGGATAAAACATTCCTGTAAAGGATTCCATTACGCATCAATAAATTAAGCTTAAGATATAAAACATAAACATCTTACCTGGCTTAAGGTCCAGGCCTTTCTTGATGTTATGATATCTGGAACCAAATTCCATTTACCATGATTAGCCTGAGTTAACCTCCGGTTTGATCATTCAAAGCTTAGTCATACATTAAAAGTTTCGTAAATTCAATAAAATTTGTTCATCCTGAATAAACTTAAAACATTCCTTAGATCAATGTAACTGATCCAAGGCTAAGTCATAGAGGTGGATAAATCCACAATTCATCCAGAAATCAGGTTGAACTTAAGTGCAAGAATGAAAGAAATGAAAGCGTCCAATCATAATTTGGTTCAATCAAAGATCCTTAAGAGCAGAGAGGATAGAATCCTTATCAAACATGACTTCCCCAAAACCAAAGGAACATGTCCTTATACAGAAGAAATAATTTATCAATACTTGAATGCTCTAGAGAAAGTAACAACTATTCAGGGTGTTACATGCTTCCCTCCTAAAAGATTCATCATCCCGATGATTACATCCTTTGATTTACCTTCAGGTCAATCAATTCATTGGTTCACAAAACAAATTACTATTTCCAACTTGAATAATTCCAGAAATCAATATCATGGTACAATTTATTCAACCTGAGTAATGTTTGCCCCAAAGATGGCTTACATAAAGACATGAAAAAGGTAAATTCAAAATCAATTTTTTTTGTCAGTCAACAAATTCCATTCTGTTAAAAAATAAAGGTTAAAGCAATTTTCATCTCTTCCAGATTTTCCCAAGTTACACTTTATTCATTAAAATGGTCCCGTTGGACCTTACATTGTTGTATTTCACAATTTCTCAAATGCAATTGGTGAGTTTCCAGCACTTGTGTGGGTTTAACCATGATTATTCCTGGGTCTTGGACCTGCAAGGAATTCCAATTTAAAACATGTGACAAGTCTGAAATGTATTTCTTAAGCAAAGAAATATGGAAAACATCATGCATGATAGACAAAGTAGGTGGTAATGCTAATTGGTAAGCTATAGGATTGATTACTTCAACAATTTCAAAAGGTCTCACATAATGAGGTGATAACTTGGCAGCCTTGCCAAAAGTTATAGAAATCTTTCTTGGTTTAACACGAAGAAAAACCTTTTCAACAAGTTTAAATTTTTGATCAACCCGCTTTAGGTCAGCATAGCTCTTTTTTCTATCTACTGCTTCTTTCAATCATTCACGAATCATTTTAACTTGCTGTTCCATTTTAGTGAGGATTTCTGGTCCAATTACCACTCTATCCTCAATACTATCCCAACTAACAGGGGTTCTGCACTTTCTTCCATAAAGTGCCTCGAAAGGTGCCATTTTAAGGGAAGAGTGATATGTGTTGTTGTATGCAAATTCAACTAATGGGAGATACTCTTCCCACTTGTACTGTTGGTCCATGCAATACATTCGTAACATATCTTCCAACACCTGATTTACCCTCTCAGTTTGTCCATCTGTTTCTGGATGATATGCAGAACTGAAGTTCAGTTTAGTTCCAAGAGCTGCATTAACTGTTTGCCAAAATCTTGATGTCATTCTAGGATTCCTGTCAGATATTATCAATTCTGGTACTCCATGTAACCTGAAAATCTCATGTACAAATCTTTTAGGTATTATAGGAGAATCATCCTTTCGATTTCCAGCGATGAAATGAGCTACCTTTGTTAGTTTGTCTATAACTACCAAGATAACATCATGTTTATTTCTCGACATAGGCAACCCTTGTACAAAGTCCATGCTTATTACTTTCCATTTATACTGTGGTATGCTATGGGGATATAATAAACCAATAGGGTGCATGTGTTCTACCTTAACCCACTAACATTCCAAACAACGAGTCACAAAATTAATAACATCCTTTTTCATTCCTTTCCAGAAGTATTGTTGTTTAAGATTAGCAAGCATTTTAGTAATACCTGGGTGTCCAGAAAAGGGTGAATTATGAAATTCAACTAACAATTTCTTTCTCAAATCATTTAGCAAAGGTACGTATACTTTGTTTTCATAACGTAAGATTCCTTCATTATCAAAACGAATACTTTTATACCTTTCATCTTTTGGTTCTGCAGCAAGTGCTACTTTTACTTGCTGAAAGTATATATCAGATTCTGAGGCACTTTTCACCTCATCTTTGAACTGAGTTCTTAATGTTATAAGAGCAAAAATGTGCTTCCTACGACTTAGAGCATCTTCTACTCTATTCTTTTTTCCTTTGATGTAACTAATATCAAAATCATATTGAGACAAAAAATCTAACCACCTTCATTGTCTTGCATTTAGATTTGGCTGAGTGAAAATATATTTCAGCCCTAAATGATCAGTTTTCAACATAAAAGGTTTCCCAAGTAAATAGTGTCTCCAAAATTGAAGCACATGAACAATTGCAACAAGCTCTAAATCATGAGGGGCATAATTCAGCTCATGTAACTTAAGTTTTCTACTTTCATACGCTACGACATGATTATTTTGTAACAAAACACTTCCAAGGCCTTCCCCAGAAGCATCCGTTACAATGGTAAAGTCCCCATTAGGGTCTGGTACAGCTAATATAGGTGTTGAATTCAACTAAATTTTCAAAATTTTAAAAGTAGATTCACACCTTTCATCCCAAATAAATTTCTTATCCTTCTTCTGTAATGAAGTTATCAGTGCAACCACTTTAGAAAAATATTTAACAAATTTTCTATAATAACCAGCAAGGCCCATGAAACTTCTTACTTCATGTACATTCTTTGGTGTAGGGCACTCGGTTATTGCCACTATTTTTGAAGGATCTACTGCAATTCCTTCTTTACTAATGACATGACCCAAATAGTGAACTTCAGTATCAAAGAAAGAACATTTGGATAACTTACCATGTAACTTTCTTTTTCTCAAAATTTCCAAAACTATCTTCAAATGCTCATTGTTCTCCTCAAAAATTTTAGAATATATGAGAATATCGTCTAAGAATACAAGCACAAACTTGTCCAAATATTCTTGAAATATATTATTCATTAAGTTCATAAAAGTTGCGGGTGCATTAGTTAATCCAAAGGGTAGAACCGTGAATTCATAATGTCTGTACCTGGTTCAGAAAGCTATTTTATGAATATCTTCTTCTTTAATTCTTAATTGATTATACCTAGATCAAAGATCTATCTTGGAATAAACTGATGCTCCATGCATCTGATCAAATAGATCGTCAATTCTTGGAAGTGGGTATCTATTCTTCATTGTTGCTTTGTTTAACATCTAATAATCAATAAATAGTCTAAGTGTTCCATCTTTCTTTTTCACAAATATTACTGGCACTCCCCAAGGAGAAACACTTGGTCTAATCAAACCCTTAGACAAAAGTTCTTGCAATTGTGCCTTAAGCTTGACTAACTCTGTAGTAGTCATCCGATAAGGTGCTTTAGAAATAGGTTTCATCCCATGTTTGATTTCGATGGTGAAGTCGAATTCCCTTTTGGGTGGTAAACCTGGTAATTCCTCTAGAAATACATCCTTGAAACTTTGTAACAGTGGATATCATTTCATGGAATCACCGTCTTCTTCTGCAGATTCTGATATATTTACTGTATATAAGGTACATCCTTTGTTCTTAGCCTTTTTAAGTTGCATAGCCGACAGTTTCCTAACTGAAATTTCCCATTTTACACCTTGAATCTCTGTTGTTTTTAGCCGATCATCTAAACAACTTATATTCTTTTCAAAGCAGTCTACTTTTTCTTTATGGTCAGCTAACCAATTGACATCGATGACAATGTCATAGGATCCCAAAGGTGCAACATAGAGGTCAACTTCCGTGGAAAAGTTAGGTAAGTCGACTGCCCCAAAAATACACATACTCACTGTATGAATAGAGTTATTATCATACTATACAGTCCAATATTTATCTATTTTTCCAGCTTTTCTTTTAAGTTTAGAAGTAAGTTTACTAGAAATAAAAAATTCAGTAGCTCCTGTATCAAAAAGAATAGTGACAGGCATGCCAAATAACTTACCTAGAAATTCTATAGGTGTCACTTGCTTTTTAGCTTGCTTGTCTGCTACTGCAGCATGTATCTTATGCTGTTGATTACGATCATCCTTCTTCAAAGGGCACTAAATTTCTTAGTGATCTTTTCCATAATTATAGCAACCTCCTACAGGTCCCTTTTTAGGCTCAAAATTACTTCCAGCCTTTAAATTAGCACGTTTTCCTCTATAGGGCTTCTGCCCATTATTATAATTCTTGGCAAGACTATCCCTTGTATTTCCAGCAGGCTTATTCGGTGTCATTTTCTTATTATTATCCACTAAAAACTTACTTCTTCCAAACTTCCTCTTTATGAGTAGAAATAGCCTTTAATTTCTATTCTTGGCTTATGGATTTTTCAATAACCCCTTCCATAGTGGTTGGGCTGTGAACATCAACCTCTCCTCCTATCACGGGATTTAGTCCCATGATGAATTTCTATATTTTGATCTTCTCATCAGTTTGATACTGCGGTACGTACTTGAGGAGTTTCGTAAACTGCTCCTAGTATTCAGTTACCGTTAGCTTTCCTTGAACTAAGTTCTAGAATTCTGTCATTTTCTGATCATAGAAAAGTTGTGGCAGTCACTCTTGCCTAAAATAGCCATTAAATTGATCCCGAGTGATGTTGGTCTCATCAATAATTAGCTCAGCTTTACGGCTATCCCACCATGAAGATGCTTCATGAGAAAGATGATAGGCTCCCAAAATAGCTTTGGTTTCCTTCGAAAAGTTTCTTATTGCAAAGTACTTCTCCATTTCGCTGAGCTAGTTCTTAGCTCCATCTCCTAATGTGGTGCCATCAAATTATGGTGGACTTATCCTTTTTATATCATTAGTGAGTTCCGCTACCAACCTGGCCATTTTTTTTCTATTGGACAGGTACATTTCCAGTGTTATTACCAACACCCATATAGGGGTTGTGTTAGTGCAAAATCACAGCACCCCTGGACACACATCAGGCTTCTAGGTTGATGTTAAGGCATCCAGTATGATTGCACAACATGGAAACCTCTCTCTAAGCGTGGGACTTGTGAAACCGAGAGAGGAATCTCCAGAGAAGGTTGGTTCCTGCTCCTAAACTACCTACCACAAGCTATTCCAGCGTAGGCAAGCTAATCTAATCCTAATCTAACCATGCCAAGGAGACAAAGAGAGAGAGAGAAGGGAAAAACAACAAAATCCTACACTAAAACGGTGATACACCAGAGAAGGAGAATGTTGAACCTCTATCAAAACTGCCATGGGACAAAGAGAGGTGAGAAATGGGAAGGATGGACAGATGCATCACAGGCCCAAGGATAGATTTCACACAGAAAGTGTCCCAAAACTCCATGAACATAGCTCCAGATCTGCAATGAACGTTCAAACATGCACAAATACCTGCAATGAAGAGAGGCAAGAAGAAAACAAGCAAAAACGAGAAAGGATGGACAGATGCATCACAAAACACGTTTTGTTGCTCCAGAAGTTTGCACAGAACATCATTCCATTAGTAAAAGGCAAAAAACGCCATTACAGAGCAGGGAGGAGGTTCGAACTCCATTTTCAACCCCAGAGAAGAAAAGAAGGGAGGGCCGAGTAGAAAGAATGAACAACTTTTTTTCAAAATGAGCCAAATCTGGCTTTTACATTGCATGGGTCGAGCCCAGGGGACAGAAACGTAGGAAAACGTGTAAGCCCATTCCTCATGACTGTAGGTGCATTAAATCAGCATGGGGGACCTTACAGACCCATACCCTATTACCTTGACCGGATTACAGGAGAATGCAACCCATTCTGCATTAAATCTGGTCGCTGGAATGTCATTTCTGGCCATGAACACGCGTCAGAGCTGTTTCTCGATTTTCTCTCTTCAGACTACACCAAAACTCGAGATTGATCGTAGAATCGTGTAGATAATTTCACCAGATTTCCGTTGATATAAAGAACGTGCAAATTCAAGCTCTGCATTGAAAGTTATGGCGATCTGAAGAATTAGGGCACGAAACAGGTGAAAACGGATTTTTGAAATATTTTCCGCGCTCTGCCACTTGGATGACACATGGCAGGCTCTGATTGGACGAGAAATTCTCTCTCCTCCATCTTTCATGGGCTTTCGTTTGAAATTTTCTTGTGGGGCCCTTTACTGGGACACGTGGCACTATCCCATTGGTTCGGGCTAACCCTTTAAAACTTGCCCTTTGACTTTTGACTTTTCTCCGTGAGACACGTGGCATGATCTCGTTGGTTCTCGGCCTTTCCGGCTCTTTCGCGCCCTTCACATCTTTTCATCCCAGATGTCCCAAATGCTTAGTGCTCCTTGTGCTGATTTTGCATGAACCGGCCGGTTCACGTCCATTTGTCCCAAATGTCCCACTTTGCTTTAGATTACCTCAACCTTTTTCACCTTGTTCAGCCGGTTCGCATACTCGCGGCCCGCTTGTCCCATTGTGTTTCGGAATGTTTGTGCTGATTTCACCCGGTTCGGCCGGTTCATGCCTTTTTCTCCCAGATGTCCCAATTGCTCCTAGGACTAGGACTTAGCCGATTTTCACCATTTTTTTTATCAACCTTCTTGCCTTCTGCAACCTTTTCCCGCATTTTCTCAGAGCTTGCTCCTAACTACCTGGACAGGAGAGTTAGAAAAATATCTGAGAGAACCTCAGAAACATGATGTTTGCTCTAAATCAATCAATGTGTCTGGGACTTGAATATTCTGATGCATGTTATCAAAATTACCCAGGGGGGTGAAATTTTGACAACAGTTTGGCGACTCAGTGGGGTAATCTACCTGCTAGATGAAAAGACCAGTAGCCTGAAGCAATCCATTGGGCATGGATTCATAAGCAAGCCTAAAAACTGATTTGAACTTGAAAATCTCCCCTCTGAGCCACTTGGAAACCACCGGGCATGGGGTTGTTCTCACCAAAACCACTGAAATGAACTATGCCAAAGCAAAACCAGCAACACCAAAACTATGTACAGAACTGAAAATCATACATGCTCCAAATGGAACATGCAGAGTGTGCACAAGCACTTCTTCTACTGAAAGCAAATCTAACTACTCTACTCTACCTGGAAGCAAAGGCAAGCTAAATAAACCCTGCAACTGGTTGTGAGAAATAGCTTCCTTTCTTCAAAATTGGCAGCCATGCAATTGATTTGGCACTGATCATGGCTGTTTGGATGGATGGAAAATCAACAAGAAGCTGGTCTTCTATCCAAATCATCAAGGTATCAACTAAAAAATCCAATACCTCTTTTAGTTGCTCTGCATTTGGATTGGAGAGGTATGACAGCTGATCCTTGGTACTTTGTAGCTCATCCTCATGCTCAGAAGCAAGCATGACTGGTTGTGGCTTCTCCTTTGGCTCTAATGAAGCCAAATACCTGATTGGGCAAGGTATGGTCCTTTGAGTATGCCCATTGCTGTGATTTTCAACTCCAAGAATGGAGTCTTCTTGTAGACCCTCTTGAATGGATGATGTGGAAGAAATGGTGAAATTCTTCTATCCTTTCTCTTCCTCTAATGAAGAACAGGGAAGATTAGAATCTTCCAATTTTGATTCCAAAGGGCTGTTATAAGATGCAGGCTACTGCAAATGAAAGTTCTCCTTCATGGCAGCAGGCTCCGGTGTTTGGAATGTGGATGATGAAAGAGAGAAAGGTGAAAGCTCAACCAGCTCTTCTCCATCAAAACAGTCCTCCAAATCTGACAGGTAAACTGCCTCATTGCTGTCCTGCTGCTCGTTTTCAACTTCCTCCATGGTGTCCTCTTGATCTGCAACTTGACCACCATGGTTTCCTTCACTCTCCAATATTGAGTTTGAGAGATCAAACTCCTTTTCAGTACTAGAACTTGAGAGAGATGAAGTGGAAAGAAGAACTGAAGGTTCTTCTGTAACCTGCTTTGTGCTCAAAGCCCTTGGATCTACATTTTTCTCCCCCACAGCTGGAATGTTCTCCTCTTCTTTTGGATTTGGAGCAGCTTCTCCTTCCTCCAATGTTTGAAGAGAATCTTGCTCTTGATTGAACTCCTCCTCCAGCATGAAGTTTTTCAAGTCAAACTCTTCAATTTTTTGCTCTAGAGGACAAGTTGGGACTGCAAGATCTTCTTCTCCAACAAAATCAGTCCTCACCACCATTTGTTCAACCTCAGCCTCTTCTGTAGGCTTAACCATCTAGGAGATCTTTGTCATCCCAAATCTAAGAGCCCAACTCTTCAGACTGTCTGTCACTTCTTTTCTTTTGGGCTCTTCCTCTTGTTGTCCTTGATGACTGATTTTTTAAATTTCTTCTTCCCCACATGGAATTGGGAATGCAAAAGGAGGGATAGGTTGAAACTCCACTGATTTGACAATTTTTTGTGGTGGTGGAGGAGGTGAAACCTCTTGTTTCTTTGGAGGAGGGGGTATTTCTGTTAGCTCTTGTGGAGGGGATGATTGTTTGGAAGGGAAAAGGAAAGAAGAATCGAGATGGGGTGGAAGACTAGGGGATGGAGGGATGGATTCAACACATGGGACAGCAGATGGGGAGTTTAAATGAGATGGTGCTGCTTGAGTAATGGAAAGAGAAAAACCAGATGATGGTGTAGAACTTACCCATTGACAAGGTTGTTCAACAACAAGTCTGTAGGCCTCTATCTCTACTGTCCATTGTGCAAGTTGGGGCAGCATCTTTATCATGAAGTCCATCTTCTCCTGAGGGCTGTGGTGCCTTGGAAAAGGTCCCACCCATGGACAGGGTGCTCCATAATCGATTCCAAAAGCTTTCATTTGTGCTTGAGCCCTGGACTGCACCATCCCCACCTCCATCTTTTGGATTTTCTCCAACAGACCAGCATCTTGGATCTGATGGTCTTCATTGTATGCATACTCTTGCTCTTGGGAAGCTTCATTGCCAAACTGACTTTGGCACTGTTGTTCATATGAGTATGCATGCTGATCTGGAGGATTTGTAAAACATGTTGGAAGTGGAAAATACTGCTGTTGTTGTAAATGTGAGTTCCATGATGGAAATGAAGTCATGGTTGCACAACTTCATGGAATGGAAAAGAATGAAAGGGATGGAAAGAAGGATGAATGAAAAATGGATGGAAATGAATGGAAAGGAAGGTATGCAACTTTAGAGATGGTTGTTGACCAGATGGAGTCGCCAGATGTGTTTGCAAGTGCCTCCAAAGGCTGAAATCTTCACAGGAACACATCAACCTACAAAAGATGAAGTGAAAGACCTCTAAGGTCCCACTGGGCGTGCCAAAACTATTAGGGAAAAATCACATCACCCCTGGACGCACATCAGGCTTCTAGGTTGATGTTCAGGCATCCAGTATGATTGCACAACATGGAAACCTCTCTCCAAGCGTGGGACTTGTGAAACCGAGAGAGGAATCTCCAGAGAAGGCTGGTTCCTACTCCTAAACTACCTACCACAAGCTATTCTAGCGCAGGCAAGCTAATCTAATCCTAATCTAACCATGCCAAGGAGACAGAGAGAGAGAGAGAAGGGAAAAACAGAAAAATCCTACACTAAAACGGTGATACACCAGAGAAGGAGAATGTTGAACCTCTATCAAAACTGTCATGGGACAAAGAGAGGTGAGCAATGGGAAGGATGGACAGATGCATCACAGGCCCAAGGATAGATTTCACACAGAAAGTGTCCCAAAAATCCATGAACACAGCTCCATATCTGCAATGAACGTTCAAACATGCACAAATACCTGCAATGAAGAGAGGCAAGAATAAAATAAGCAAAAACGAGAAAGGATGGACAGATGCATCACAAAACACGTTTTGTTACTCCAGAAGTTTGCACAGAACATCATTCCATTAGTAAAAGGAAAAAAATGCCATTACAGAGCAGGGAGGAGGTTTGAACTCCATTTTCAACCCCAGAGAAGAAAAGAAGGGAGGGCCGAGCAGAAAGAATGAACTTTTTTTCAAAATGAGCCAAATCTGGCTTTTACATTGCATGGGTCGAGCCCAGGGGACAGAAACGTAGGAAAACGTGCGAGCCCATTCCTCATGACTGCAGGTGCATTAAATTGGCATGGGGGACCTTACAAACCCATACCCTGTTACCTTGACCGGATTACAGGAGAATGCGACCCATTCTGCATTAAATCTGGTCGCTGGAATGTCATTTCTGGCCATGAACACGCGTCAGAGCTGTTTCTCGATTTTCTCTCTTCAGACTACACCAAAACTCAAGATTGATCATAGAATCGTGTAGATAATTTCACCAGATTTCCATTGATATAAAGAACGTGCAAATTCGAGCTCTGCATTGAAAGTTATGGCGATCTGAAGAATTAGGGCACGAAACAGGCGAAAACGGATTTTTGAAATATTTTCCGCGCTCTGCCACTTGGATGACACATGGCAGGCTCTGATTGGACAAGAAATTCTCTCTCCTCCATCTTTCACGGGCTTTCCTTTGAAATTTCCTTGTGGGGCCCTTTACTGGGACACGTGGCACTATCCCATTGGTTCGGGCTGACCCTTTAAAACTTGCCCTTTGACTTTTGACTTTTCTCCGTGAGACACGTGGCGTGATCTGGTTGGTTCTCAGCCCTGCCGGCTCTTTAGCACCCTTCATGTATTTTCATCCCGGATGTCCCAAATGCTTAGTGCTCCTTGTGCTTATTTCGCGCGAACCGGCCGGTTCGCGTCCTTTTGTCCCAAATGTCCCACTTTGCTTTGGACTGCCTCAACCTTTTTCATCCGGTTCGGCCGGTTCGCGTACTCGCGGCCCGCTTGTCCCATTGTGTTTGGGACTGTTTGTGTTTATTTCACCCGGTTCAGCCGGTTCGTGCCTTTTTGTCCCAGATGTCCCAATTTCTCCTAGGACTAGGACTTAGCTGATTTTCACCATTTTTTCTGGATCAACCTTCTTGCCTTCTGTAACCTTTTCCCGCATTTTCTCAGAGCTTGCTCCTAACTACCTGGACAAGAGAGTTAGAAAAATATCTGAGAGAACCTCAGAAACATGATGTTTGCTTTGAATCAATCAATGTGCCTAGGACATGAATATTCTGATGCATGTTAACAAAATTACCCAGGGGGGTGAAATTTTGACAACAGGTTGTCCTCAGGAGGTAGTTGATTGTTGTTACCAGCTTCATCATCCTCCTCTTTTCCCATTGCTTGCTATTCAAGTACAGCCAAACGATCTGTCATGTCTAATAGGGAAGCAAGGATCTCATCTAGTTTTTGGGTTGTTGCCACCCCTTCTTCAGGTGGAGTATTATTCGCAACGTTCCCCCTTGTTCTAACCATTTTCTGTTACAATAAAATTCAAGTTTATATCAGATTATGGACACAATAGGTCTAAGAGCTGCAACCTTTAGCTCTGATACCAAGATGTAACATCCTAATTTTAGTACATTAGAACAAGATTTTTTTTTTATTAGTGTTTCCTAGTTCCAAATTCATAATTTAGAACACACAGATCATGACAATCATTCAAATAACAGATAACCATATGCTGCTATAATGACTCGGTGTTCCACCGATCTATTCATTCCATGACTCGTTGTGCTACCAATCTATTCATGTGTATCATCGAGTTGGTGTTTTCGTCTGAACAATTCACTCATGTGGTTCTCTTCCCTAATCTAGGATTTTAGAATGCTCTGTCCAAGGAACCTATCTGAATAATTGTTACCATTATTCATCGACATCATGTCCCTTAGACTAGGTGACATAGGACAATGCAATCAGCCGCTTGCGATACTTTGGCCAAATATTTGTAACATACTATTCATGTCTTATATTCCTTGAAGACATACTCAGTAATCTGGAATACGTCCTTCACCCCACTCTAATGTTATATAGATCATCTTATACTGACTTCTGTCAGTCCACTTGTCCCAATTTTTCACTCCAGAATGGGGTAGTATCATACACATGTTATAAGGATGCCCATGGAGACTAGGGTAAGCTGACATACAGGATCAACCATTGTTAACCCCCTATGTCAAGGTACCCTAAGTCCAGAAGGGCTGCCTCATAACCTGTCTACGATCCTAACCAGTCCCAAAGGAAAATCTAGATCAAGTTTTGGGTGTAAATCTTAACGATCAATGAAAAAGGGTGTTGCCATACGTCACCTACATTATTGTATCCTCGAGAAGATCCTAATCTTCTCAAAGGTACAACCTTATAGTTGACATGTGTCAACATCCTACAATACTGCCTCGATAAGATTTACATAACTTCAAGAAGTTACTTAAGTTGAATTCAATTAGAATTACATGACCTCCTAACTGGGTAGACTTTTCCCCAACCCAGGGTTCCACACCTGTGAGTTTCCTTACGTAATTAAGTTTAATTTCACAGAGAGAAGTTTAATAATATATGAGACCTCGTCAAGGAGTCCATTGGTTCCTAATAATCCTTGATTCCTCATAAATGGACAATAGCCCTATGTTCTCTCATAAGGAAGCTAACTAAACCCATAAGGGTTTATATCAACTCCAAAGACTGAAATATATTAGACTTATTGCTATTAAGACATGGTGATTTAAAACCATCAATTACATTTCCTTGACTTAGATCATTATTAGGGAGTAATGGAATACTCTTCCTATTTTAGCTACATATCAAGGCATAGTTTAACCTCAACTTCCCTAAAAATTCAGTGGTCTAATTTCCAATTTAGCCTTATTCAAAATATATAAGAATTACTAGCCAAACATGAAGTATTCAGTCACATAATTTTTACAAGGCTTACTTAGGGAATCCATCTAGACCCCATGGCTTTTAATAATAAGAATGTACTCTCATTCAGTTAAACATTAGAAGATCAATTCAACAAATAAAAATGCAGCCATGTAAGTAACAATTCCTCATTTTATTTATTTCCAAGCCATACAATTACAACTTATGCACTTCGGCATATTTTAATACAATACTCATTAGCAAAAGAGTAACTTTCTTCCTATAGTAAAATTAGAGAGATCATGTTGGAATTCATCATAAAAATCAAATTAAACAATCTGTGCATTATATCAGATCTGCGTGCCTTTACCACTTACGATGACCATCTACAAAAATTGCTAGCACAGATCAGTTCAGTGAACTGAGCATGATAAGCACTAATTCTTAAAACAATTGCATTCCACCAAATGTTTCCATTAAACAACCTATTTAAATGAAATCATTACATCAAATCCATAAACATGAATCACGCCAATTATCTTTCTACCATTCTAATATGACTTTATAACATAACTCATATTATAGCCACCATTTCAACTCAAATCTTTTCGGATGGTTCATCTTATATTAGAGAATAAGAAGAAACAAAATGAATCATAAATACCTAGCCATCTGAAAACAAAGAGCAGTATCAATCCTAATGTAATCACTCTATTCAAGGAATGAAATGTTATCAAGGCATGTAACCATCAGATTTGCATATAAACAATTCAAGAAAAAATAGATTAATGCCTCAAGAAAGTTCAACTAACGGATATCCTCTAACCTTTTTGTATCAATTCATAAGCATTGATAAGTATTCAAAATTTTACTACCATACTACTTTTATACTAGAAGATAATAGCTAAATTTTTCGATCAGGGTACTAATATCGCTAAAGAGAAGGAAAGGAGACTTCTGTTAAGATTCAACACTTGCCACTTCTTCCTCCTAAATTTAATAGAGTATTCATCTTAAACCCATACTGTAGAGTTCTTATAGAGATTCAAAAGAAGGGAGCATTCATAATCCAGAAAGGGAGAGAATACCTTTGTATTCCAAAAATCCTATATCAACTTATACGTTACAACTAAGAGGGAGAAATAGAGGAAATCAGATCCCCAAAAAACGTTCAGGAGTGCACCAACTTTCTAGAAGTAATGCATATATACAAATCTTAAATTCAATCAGGGAAAAAGAGAACGCAAGAAAATGAACACCTAAGTTTTCCATTAGCTCCAATTAGGTAGAACTGTTTAAAAGGTTGCCCTTAGATCCCTAGGGTCTTGCAATTGCACATTAAAAAAAAGCCACAAATTGTTACAAATGATATACATATACGTTCAAATATCAATCCACAATCTTGATCCAAATAAATAGTCTACACTTCACCCAGGACTCAAATCATTTTAAACTAAGAGTTAGGGTAATTGTTATCATTACTTACTAATAGATTAAACTAATTATTTCCAGCCATTACACTGGATAGTTTGTTGCTAAGTTCAATGATACCAAAACAAATAGCACTTCCAGTGTTAATAGTTGAATTCTAATGATAGATTTCAAGGTCACTTCAGGTAACAACAAACACAGTCCATTCCCTTCCAAATATAAAACCTAATTTCCATTCATGCAGATCTAGGATCACCCAAAAATTGTTAGGGGACAGAGTTCATCAAATTAAGTTTTCTCTCGGTCACAATTGTGTTCAAATTATCCAAGTAAAATCATAAAGAATACAACAACTACACCAAATATTTCATTACTTAGAGAACCTATAATCATAGAAACATCCAGACCCTTTTCAAACAAAGGTATAGGTTTAGTATTCAAACATATTCCCAATTCATGCGACTGAACCAGTCGAGCTTTATAGAAGGAACTAACAGTTTCACCACAATCCAACTTTATATTCACCTGAGGTTGTCAAGTAAAAGTAAAGCTCATACAACTAAGCAACAATTAAATAAACCAACCAAATTTGACACAATAGTTCATTCCGTGGTATTCTTCAAACAGAAAATCATCAAGCACGACATCTATCATGCTACCAATTTGGAAACTCAATACCTCAGTCAGACAAAGAGACATAAAACACATCTACAGAAGTCAATACCCATATAGTATTCTTAGCAAGGTGAGAAGATAAAAGAAACAAATTCATCAGGGTCTATGTAAAATCAAGGATTCCTAAATCCACAAGAAAAGAAGAAAACCAATACATTGCTACCAACCAGGCCGACTGTACAAAAATCATCTGAACAGAGTTGTTTTGATGAAAGCATTTAAAGGAAAGAAAGATTTTTTAAAAGTTAGGGCCTATCATGCCTAATAGTGTCGCTAAAATTCGAAGAAGACCTCTGAATGTGCTCGCACCTTCTCTTCTTCTTCCACAAAAGATTAAACAACAAAATATTATTACCTCCATGCCTTATATATTTCCCCCAGCAGAGAAGTAAGCTAGAAACTCTCAAAGTTGCCATGTAACATAGAGTAGAAAGCTGGTTCGAAGAACCAGTGCTCATATAGAGCGAGAAACGGAATATATGGAAAACTAAACAACCAGACAAAATTCCACTTGCATGCCTTCCCAAGCAATCCACGCTTGGGAACCAAAGCTCATTAATTTCATTTACTTCCATTCTCCTACCTATTTTCCATTTCCACCGACTACCAAAGTTGGTGATAGCCACAACACAATAAAAAAATATTCCCATCCTTAGAGATACTACCACGTAAGACTATATTGGCAGTTTTTATCCTCCGCCAAACCTGACAGCATTCCAAATCCTTCAACCTTATCCCTCTTTTAAATGCCATGGAACCACCACCCATGACTCGCGACCCTTCTTATGTCCCCCTCCCTTCTTAGCATTAGTTAAGATAGGTTAGTGTCTTAGGTTAAATCATAGGATAAGACATTAGTCTCATTTCCATAGCGTTAGGTGTAGTTAACCCTTGATTATTAAGCTCATAGTTTAGGGCTTAGGTTAGATTAGCAATTATTTTAACCATTAGGTTATATTTTAGGTTAAAACTATTAACCTTACTGACTCTAGTTTAGGTCCCCTAAATAGGACTAATCAGTGTTAGAGTCTATACAGGATAAAACATTCCTGTAACGGATTCCATTAGGCATCAATAAATTAAGCTTAAGATATAAAACATAAACATCTTACTTGGCTTAAGGTCCAGGCCTTTCCTGATGTTATGATATCTGGAACCAAATTCCATTTACCATGATCAGCCTAAGTTAACCTCTAGTTTGATCATTCAAAGCTCAGTCATACATTGAAAGTTTCGTAAAGTCAATAAAATTTGTTCATCCTCAATAAACTTAAAACATTCCTTGGATCAATGCAACTGATCCAAGGCTGAGTCATAAAGGTGGATAAATCCACAATTCATCTAGAAATCAAGTTGAACTGAAGTGCAAGAATGAAAGAAATGAAAGCGTCCAATCATAATCTTGTTCAATCAAATATCTTTTAGAGCAGAGAGGATACAATCCATATCAAGCATGACTTCCCCAAAACCAAAGGAACATGTCCTTATACAAAAGAAAACATTTATCAATACTTTAATGCTCTGGAGAAAGTAACAATAGTTCAGGGTGTTACACCTCTCCCCACCTGGATCTCTCCACCTCACCTTTGTACAATTCCATGTACTTTTCTCTCGCCAAGGCACATAAGTCTCATGCTCTAGTCATTTTCCTAAAAGCCAAAATGTACAAATGAATCAGTGTTGTATGGATTTTATCTTTGTATATACCCACTTCAACCTAACCGACACCGGTTATACCTAAATTGACATCATTTTAGTGCCCTAGCACATCATGGTCATTTGTACCCAAACCAATATGGGTCATCTACCCTAATAAACAATGATCGGCTTACCTAGACCATCATTGATTACATATGACCAGAATCGGTTACCTGTCATACTCTTTCCCCTTCCCATTTCCCCATTTTTGACTAATACTTAACCAACCTAGCCACCATTTGATCTTACCTATCCTTATTTCCACCAACATCCATGCCTACCTTACCTATACCTATCCTTAATTGTGTTTTGGGACTTATTATTTTACCCATAGCTCGGCCCTACCCATGCCGTGACCTAGCAACCTAGACCCAAAACATTGTTGGTGACCTATGAACCCATGTGCTTGCTATACCTTACGACACTATTACCTGTCTCGTGACCTAGCTACCTAGACCCAGAACATTGTTACTGACCTATGACCTCATGTGATCGCTATACCTTGCGACACTATTACCTGTGTTATTTGGCCTAATGGCCTTACTTTTCCTATTACCATGTCATTTATCCTGACCTTACCTTTGGTGTACCGGAACATACCTAAACATTCTTGTACCTGACCTATGTTGTGCTTCCCGACCATATCATATACCTTGGATAATGGAATAACATCACTTTGTTTAAATAAACCTATCGACCCTAGATGATGTAGAGTTTACATGCTATTTAACCTGGCATAGTGTCGTAGTTTATACATATGTGTGCATTTAATTGTTGCCACCTTTGACCCTATCCCATTACCTTGATTACCCAATTAGACCTTTACCCCATTACCCCCATTGTCCACCTTCCTCTTCATCACATCCACCTTTATCAAACCACTCAAAAAATCAGTCTTCTACTTCATTCGTTCCTAGTCTGAGGGGGATCACCTTTACCCACACATGAGGCACCCACATCTTATTTTTTTTAGTGCTGCTTACCAATACAAGCCACACAACAAAAAGGGGAAAAAATTAGACACCAAAATTGGGTCACACTCCCCTTAGTCCCTCGTTAAGTAACCAACTCAAACATACTCACCTAACCAAGGCCCCTTCCACCCCACACCACTATTAATTTAATTGATTTAATTAAAGTAATATATATCCTCACAATATTTATTATCTAATTATCTTAATTTCTACCCAACCACCTCACCTAGACACCTCACCCTAGACCTATTCTTGGCATGTTTCCATAACTAACAATAACTAAGTCTTACTTGCCTTAATGAACTAAGATTTGGTCTAACCCTAAAATCCATCCCTAAAATCTCTCTAACCACATTCCCACCCATTAGAAGGGAAGCTTCAATTCTAATCCATGAGAACAAACTAATTGGGCCCAAGAAATTAGAAAGATCTACCCATTTTAGTAAACCTAGGTAATCCTGCCTTAACCAACACCGGTCACCCCTAAACTGACGTTGGTTAACCCGTAACCATTTTCGGTTACCATTTATTCACCTAAGCAACCTTGTTTTTGGGTTGGCACATTCTGAGAGAAAGAAGATGAGAATAAAGTTTCATGCAAGCAGAACTAGAGTATTTTCCACACACCCAGACATCCATAGCAAACACGATGATAGATCTAGAAGCATTGGCACTCATGGTAACATTCTGGGAAGCATCACTATTGTACAAACTATATATTCCATCAACTGATCATCACCACCACCTAGCCATTAGACCCGTAACATTAGTAACTGTTTTATCATTAATCATTTCCATTCCTATTTTGTTCATAGATATTTTATCACTTATATTACCATTCTTCTATTAAAATTATCATTCCTCCATAGCCATCTTTCTAACAAACCCAAAAACCTCACTTGTCCATTTATTAGATCACTTTTCCTGGTCCTTCTACCTCTCTGAGTGTTCTCAGTATTCCTGTAGACCTTGCCATCTCCTTCTTTAACCCCATCTAACCTCACCTGAAGTCTACAATAAGTTTTTCATTGAATTAATGTCACCCTACTATACCAATGCTTGTTACCCATAACCATCATTGGTTATACCCAACCGACATTGGTCTTTTTATTTTATACCCTTCCCAAGAACAAAGACAAACAACCTCTTACCAATTGACCTAAACAACCCAAAATCAAAGCTTGACTAGTCCCCAGTACCTTGACAAACACCTCATCCTTTAGATCTAACTATAACCTATCCTATTGTGATTGGATTTTCTTATTGTAATTGAATGAGATACCTAAATCATATCAACTACAATAGGTATTTATTTATCTTTTGCATTGATTTGTTTTAAACAGTGGATTGACATCCATCTAGGAAGTATCACACTTCTTAGAACTAGCATACACTATGTAGTCCACTGTCATATATCATTTAACTTCTCTTTTGTGGCCTTGTTTTCTATTACAAGAAGTTCCTCCTAGCTAAAAGGAATATCTCACAATCGACATTGGATTGAGAAGTTTGAATATACACATCAAACTCCAACCAACCCATTTAACAGGTATTCCTCCTAGCCCTTACCCTTATCTATTTCTTCATTCGAAAATGTAAAGAAAACAATGAAACACCCATAAGGAAAAAGGAATTTACGTATGCAAATCTTTCCCAGTATCGTTGACTACCTTCATAATAATTTTTTTCATGGTTTTATTGGTTGATTTATCTTGATCATTGGTTTATAGGTAATAAGGTGATGAAAAACTAATTTGGATGTCAAAAGTGTCACATAGTTTGCATAGGGTTTTTTTTGAATTACTTTGCATTATCAGTGATGAGGTTGTGAGGAACACCAAAGCGACAAATGATGTGATGTTTGATGAATTCACTTTTTTTCTTAGCTTTTGTAGAAATGAGGGGAATGGCCTCTACCCATGTAATATTCGATAGTAGTTATGATCCATTGGTGGCATTGTGAAGAATGGGGGTTGATCTCACTGACAAGATCCAAACCCCATTGAGAGAATGGTGAAAGGTCTTGTGTGACCTATAAGGCATGACTAGGTGTGTGGTTGAGATTAGAATGTTGCTGGAATTTGACACAATGTTTGACATAATCACAACAGTCACAGTTTAATGTTGGCCAATAATATCCTAGGAAAATAATTCATTTTACGACAGCTAAGCCACTAAAGTGACCCCCAAAAATTCCATCGTGGACTTCATTGATGGTGTAGTTAATTTTAGAACTTATAAGGAATCATAAGAGAATGTCATCAAAGCCTCTCTTATAAAGAATACCACTCATGATGACATAATGGGAGAAACTTTTAAGAAAGGCATGTTTTCCATTACAAGTGAGATCAGCGGGTAAAATGGAAAGCTTAAGATAGTTTGCATATTGCTTATACCAAAGGTCACGGGGGTCAGGGGCAATGGTTTCGACGGAGTAGAATTCATGAGGTATATAATATGGTTATTGTAGCCTTTATATGGTGATAAATATTTTAGAGTCAGTAGGCAAAGAAGGTATCTAAGAAGCCAAGTTGGCAATGTTATTTGTAAATTTATTGGTAGAACATGGGGTGGTTTGAAATGTGTAATAGTAAAAGGTGGTTAAAAGAATATCTACATGATTCTTACACTTTTAAAGGATTGCATTATGAAATTGGTATATACCATTGACTTGGTTTATGACCAACTGAGAATCACCAGAGATATTGATTGTCTTAACATCTAAGGCATATGTAATGTGGAGACCTACTACGAGCACTTCGTATTCAGTAATATTGTGTGTATAATCAAAATAGAGTTTGAAAGACAAAGGCATAGGTTCACCATCAAGATGAATGAGGATAACACTAGCCCCACCCACATGCTGACACTTGGAGCCATCAAAGAAGAGTGTCATTTGGTATGTAGGTTTATCCAGGGAAAGGGTAGCTATAGAATCATTTGGGAAGTCGAAGTTAGATGGTTGATTCCTAAAAATATGTGTGTCGGCCAAATTTTTAGTGATATCTTAGCCCTTAATGGAATTTTAATGAATGAATTTGAGGTCAAGGTTAACAAGAAGCATAAGAAAACATGCGACACATTGATGTTGAGAGGGTTTGGCACACATGTAATGGGTCAGTGTTAGTGATGATGAAGGTTTTTTGATTGAGTAGGTAATGGAAGAGTTTAATGGAAAAGAAAACTAAGACTAAGCAGAGTTTTTTTGTGTGGGTATATCTAGTTTTGTTGTTAAGAACGGTATGAATTATGTAATAAACCACTTACTCTCTGTGATGTTCATCATGGTGAGTGAGCATGACACTAAAAAAATGGTCAGTGGTGGAAATATATAGGTCAAGGGGCTGGTCATCCTTAAAAATAATGAGCATGGGTAGTTGAAGGAGGTATTTTTTTAAGGCTTCAAGGGATTTATGACATTCATCATCCCATTTGAATGAAACATCTTTCTTGAGAAGATTATGAAATGGTTAAAAGTGGTCAGAAAGATGTAAGATAAAATGATGAATGGATTGTAACTTTCCTTGTAAGCTGTGAAGTTGATGGAGATTAGTAGGTGGAGGAATTTCCAGAACAGCCTTGACTTTAGGAGGATCAACTTCTATGCCATGATAAAAATGATGAAACCCAGGAGTTTTCTAGAAAGTACTACAAAGACGCACTTCTTTGGTTGAAGATGTATACAATACTTGATGAGATGGTCAAAAATGAATTTAAGGATAGGCAGGTGCTCGGTTTGATGTTTTGATTTGGCAAGTAGATCATCTACGTAATCTTCCAATATGTGATGCATGATGTAATGGAATATGTAATTCATGGCTCACTAATATGTAGCACCAGCGTTTTTAAGACTGAAAGGCATGAATCGATAGTAGAAATTCCCCTAAGGAGTGATGAAGGTAGTCTTTTATTATTCCTTGGGAGCTAGTAATATTTGATTATAGCCCGAGAGTGATAGCATTTCATGACCAGTGGTGAGAAAAACTAGCTATTCGATGCCCAGTAAGGGGAAATCATCTTTGGGAAAAGTGAGGTTGAAGTCAAGGAAATCCATGTAAATGCAGAGTCTCCCTGTTTACTTTATGACAAGAACAATGATAGAAATCCATTGGGGATAGTCAATGGGTAGAATGAAGGAAACTGAGATAAAGTGTTGAAGCAATTCTTTGACCAGAAGAGAAATGTGAGGATGCATTTTCCGTAGGTTTTATTTGATGGGTTTGGCATCAAGAATGGTTACAATATTATGGACCATGATTTTTTCGTTAACATCAGGCATATTGGCATAGGACCAGGTAAATGTGTTGCTATGGTTCCTTAGGAAAGAGGTGAAGGGTTCCTACTCAGTAGCATATAAGGATTGCCTGATCTTTAGAATGTTCGGGCCATCCTAAGTGTTAATGTTGATTTCGATGGTGGGTTCATTCAACATGATTTCCATCTAAGATGGTAATGACCAATGAATATAAGATTCTTCTACACCAAGGTAGGTGAGGATGGCCTCATTGTCATGACATTGAATGACGTTAATAGAAGGTGTATCATCAGTGATCATGTTAGGATAGAAGAATGGGAGAGAAGAGGGAACTTCTCCATTGGGTTGATAGGTCAATAGTCCGAGTGAAATTGTGTTTACAAGAAAAGAAGCTAGGAGGAATAGATTCAAGATCTATGGACTCCATGGGTGAAGATGGTAATGTGGGTGAATGAGATATGGAAGAATTCTCATCCAAGATGAGATCAATGAGAACCTTCTTAGAAGGTGGAGTGTCAAAACCAATGCCATTACGGTCATTGTGTTTATGATAGGTACATGAAATGACAATATGGTGGCCCTATTTGTAAAATCTGAAGCCAGTTCCATTCCACACGCTTCAGTGGAGGAAAGTGGGAGTGAAGCAGCAATTAGTGAGGGAGTGTAGGTCGGATGAAAATGGTTGGGTTTTGGATGGAGGTTTGGGCTTATAGGTGGCCATATCAAGTCCACCATACATTAGATTAGTGCGAAGGTGGGGAGGGCCATAAGGAAAAAAATTTCCAATGCAGATATCATAATTGGGGTGTTTGTGTAGGTTCTCATACTCTTGTGGGGTGAGGAAGGTGTTGATATTGTATAGGTGGTATTCCCCCAGAGTGAGGCATTGAAAAACACCTTCTAAGGGATTAGTAGTTGGTATGTGGGTAGCGGGGATATATGGTTTGTTAGATGATGATGAAATAGGTAGGTCAGTGATAGATGTTGTAGTAGTAGTGGGGATAGTGAGGTTATATGCAACAAAGTGAGTGGTAGTTTTGGTGGATTGGCTTATAGGCAAAGGTGAAGTAGGGATGGTGGTAGATGTCTTGACTAATATAAATACATCATTAGGCTAGTATAACATGTTACAAGTCTTGAAAGGTGATGGGTTCGTAGGGATGGTGTAATTATGTCCCTCATGCTCAAATTTTAGGTAGTGGTGTAAATTCAAAGGTAAAAAACCCATGACTCATATCCAAGGTTGGATGAGCAACAAGTTATAATGGAACTCCCCCTCTAGTACATAGAAAATCATCGGGACAATGCGAGGTTCTATACGGATGTGGATAACAATGGTACCAAAGGTAGAGGTCATGAGATCATTTAATGAGTGCAACATAATTGGATTACCATGCATGAAATTGGCAGGTATCCACATTTGGTTGTATACATGGGAGGAGATGATGTTAATGATAACACCACCATTAATCATAACGCATCATACGTATATATTATTGATAAATATGGAGATGAAAAGAGTGGGGTCGGGGTCATCAAACTAGAAGGGAGTGATCTCTTCATCTGAAAAGTTGGGGGTGGCCACTTGGTGAGTAGGTGGAGGTGTAGAGGAAGGTGATGACTTAGTTAGAGAGGCTATGTGGTGAGGGGTAATGATGGAGGCTACGGGTGTGGAGTCATTTGGAAAGACTTTAATAGATTGAAGAACCTCCATGAGGGCTTGATGATGTGACTCTGAGGTTTGGATGAGGTCATATAAAGACATTTTGATGGGGGATTGGTGTATTTTTTTACCATTGTGTAGTGTGTGACCCCATTGGAAATAGGATATAAATATCCTTGAATGGTGACTTTGGGTATGGGTGTGGATGGTATGCTGGGTACAGGGTTGGTTTATGGGCCATTTTCTTTCTCCTTACCTTTATCTTTTTGGGCACAAGTGGTAATGTGGACCATGTTAATTTGAGTGGAGGTGTATGAAGAAGGTATGTCATGGAAGGTATAGTGGCATGAGGGACAAAACCCTAGTGGTGGATACGACCCTTGTGAAATGAGTAAGGCACATTAGCATTTGGGTGGTGGTTTGGCCAACTCTCTTATATGGACCATGTTAATTTCAAATCTCGGGGGTGGATCAAAGAGTTATGGGGGTGGATATTTTTATCACTGAGCAGGTAATGGGAGATCTATTGAAATTGTTGAAGGTAAAATGGGGTCCTAATCCAAAAGATTGTCATCGTCAAAATTTTCTACAAGAGGATATAATTAGATAAGTGTAATTTTTAAATCCTTACAGTTCTCTACATCTTTTCCTGACACACGATGGTAGGAACAATTTTTTGTTTTATCAAACCCTTTTGGTTTGGGTTTGAGTGGGTTGTAAGGTCTAAGATGTGGTATTGTGATGACAGAAGTTTTGAGGAGATTACTTATGATTTTTACATAGGACCCTGCTAGTGGATCACAATGGGAGGTGAATGTGAGTTTGGGTACAGGTAGAACTGATTGTGGAGGAAGTGGCTTTATAGGAGGGGGTGGGTTGGTTTACTATTTTGGTGTGTGAAGTGGTCTTAGGTCTTGGTTGCATCTACTTGGGTACGGGCATGGTAGAAGAGGTAGGGGTGAGAGGTTTGGTTGGTTTAACTACCTTATTGGAGGGTAGCGGGATATTAGCTTTAGGTTGCACCTTTTTGGGAAATGATGACACAGGTGTATGAGAGGTGGAGGGAAAACCAGATGATAGAATAGGATGGGTTACCCATAAGGGTAACTGAGATGCTATGGAGGTGGGTGGTGTAGGTTGGGAAGGAGGCATGAGTGAAAGAGAAGAAAGCATCATGGGTAGTGAAGAATTTATGGACGGTAGTGTAGGTATGGGTGATATGAAGGTTACAGGTGAGGGTGGAATTTGTGTGGGTCACTTGGGTATATTTGAGGTCTGTGATGATGAAATGGGTTGCTTCATTCTTAGTTTACCGGTGGATGGGGGTTTCTTGGCTAGGGTCAATAGGTGAGGTCCTAGGATGGATAGAAGGGGTGAAGGTGATAATGGCATGGTAGGTGAGGTTGGTGTATGAGGCCTGGGAGGTTACATCTTCTTTTTAGGGGACAGGGTAAGTTTAATGTTATTTTTGTAAGATGTGGCTAAATCTAATTTGATGGGTGGGTGAGTAAGGTTAGCATTCAGTATGACCCCTAAGGTAGTGATAGGTTTAGGTGTGGGAGATGATATAGGCATGGGTAAGTTTTTGGGTGTAGATGTATGTTGGGTTGTGGGTAGAGGTGTGAGTTGAGCCATTGGAGGTGATGTTGAAGGTGTTGCAATAGTAGTGGTTGTGTTTGTTTTGGTCACTCAAAACACTTTTGGATAGATAGTGGAGGTGTCAGTGAGTGACAAATTTATTTGTGTTGAAACAGGAAGTAGAAGGCATCACCACAGTAAGGCTCTATCAACGTAGTCTAGGTGATTGGCCAAGCATGAAAATTGTGTTGTTTTAAGTGGGGGTGACATGGATCGAGTTGTAATTCCATATAATGTGTTTAAGACACAGGGAAATGGCTAGCCTTAGACTCGGTGGGTAAGAGAGAGGAAAGTAGATCAACGAGATCTTGAAGGTCTGATGGTGAATGGTCATCCAAAGACATTGGTACTTCTATCAGATCATATATGGGTAGAGGATAAGATTATCCAGATGAAGTGGACTCTCCTTGTGATGGTGTAGATGGTGGACATGTATCTCTTATGAGTAGGAGATGTGCAACTAACAATTGCTCAAAAATTTGATGGGTCAAAGGCAGCGTGCTAATTATAGGCTCTCCCATGGGTGAAGGAGAAAATGAAGGGGGCTCCTATGTGGGTGGAGAAGAACATGAAATAGGTTTTGGTGTAGGTAGGGGAGTTTGGGCTAAGATTTCATCTATAAAAGGAACATGGGGCAATTGGGAAGAAATTGGTATGTCATCAAAAATAACGTCAACCTCTTGGACATTGCTATCATTATTTGAAGTGTCACTGGCTTGGTTGGAAGATGGGGCTTGATTAGGGAATGGCTTCTTGAAGATGTGTAGGTTTTGGTTAGCGGGTGCATTTAGGCTATCCAATACTAGATCTCCATTGTCTAACATTTCTTGTAAGATATTATTGAAGGTGATGCAGTTATTATCACTATGACCTTTAACACAATGATAGTTACAAAATTCATGTTCCTTATACAATGTAGGCATGACATGCTTAGGGTCAAAACCAGTATGTGGTTTTAAAGGTGGAAGGATAATGGCACCAGCCTTAACAAGTTTTACCAAAATAGAGGAATAATATTCTCCTATCAAAGTGTACTTTTGTTGTTCTCATTTGAACTGGAAAACTTAGATCGGAGAGAGATTAGAAGGAGGTTTGGCTTGGTTTGATTGATGAGGGGGACCATCCTTGAGAACTACATCATTGGAAGATCATTTGGGTTTTGAATATTTATTTTGGGGTTTTGAAGATAAAGAAGCATCATTTGATTTCAATTTGATGTTCTTGTTATGAAGTTGAATTTTCTTTTCTTTGATAGCATGAATTTCTAATTTCCATGCCATGGTGAATGCCTCGTCAAAAATGCAAAAGGTTTGCACCTGTAGGGTTAGTGAGATGTGTCTAGCATAAGCCCAAGTAAATAACTCTATGAGTTCAGTTTGAGGTAATTGAAATGTGATATTGTTAATTAGGTTGCGTCAACGAGTGACAAATTTCATGATAGAATCATTGTCATACTGTCATGTGGAATAAATATCAGTCATGGTAACCTTCTTAACAATGTTGATAGAGAAGTAATCTAAGAAGGCTTAGGCTACTTGATTAAATAGGAAGATGGAGTGTCTTGGTAGCCCATTGTACCAATCCAATGCAGGTCCTATTAGGGAAATTAGGAAGGTCCATAGGAGTAAAGTGTCATCATGGACAATCAGGTAACACCCATGTTTGAAAGACCAAAAATTCTACTATGGGTTTTCTTTACTATTGAAAAGGTTGAATTTTGACATTTCCCAATGTACAGGGTATGTGTAACATCCTCATTTTTATACATTAGAACAAGTAATTTTTTTTTGATAAATGCTTCCTAGTTCTAAATACATAATTTAGAACTCACAAATCAAAACAACCATTCTTATAACAGATAACCATATGCAGCTGTAATGATTCAGAGTACCTCTAATCTATTCATTCCATGACTCGGTAATCTACCGATCTATTCATGAGTATCAAGAGTTGGCATTTTTAATCTAACACATCACTCTTGTGGTTCTCTTCCCTAATCTGGGATTCAGAATGCTCTGTCCAAGGAACCTATCTGAATAATTGTTACCATTATTCATCGGCATCTTGTCCCTTAGACTAGGTGATATAGGACAATGCAATCAGCAGCTTGCGATACTTTGGCCAAAGATTTGAAACATAATGCTTATGTCTCGTATTCCTTGATGGCATACTCATCAATCTGAAATACGTCCTTCACCCCATTCCTTTGTTATGTAGAATGTCTTATACTGACTTCTGCCAATCTCTCCTATCCCAAGTTATTCATTCAGGAATGGATTAATAATATGGCAACGTTATAAGGATGCTCTCGAGAACTAGGGATACGCTGACATACAGGGTCAACCCTAGTTAACCCTGTGTGTCGAGGTACCCTGAGTCTCTAAGGGCAGCCTCATAACATGACCATGTCAGTAACCACTCCCGAAGTAAAAACTTTTTCGAGTTTAAGGAGTAAATCTTGACGATCAATGCAAAGGGTGTTGCCATAAGTCACTTGCATTGTTGTATCTTCGAGAAGATCCTAATCTTCTCGAAGGTACAACCCTGAAATCAACTTGTGCCATCAACCTTCAAATCTGCCTTGATCAGATCTACTTAACTTTTAAGGTGTTACTTACGTGGAGTTTAAATTATACTCTAAGACACTCCTTTTTAGGGTAGTCTTTTCCCAATCCCAGGGTTCCTCACCTTAGGATTACCTTTCTCAATAAAACCCATTACGTAAAGAGAAGTTATTAAGACTTGACGTCCCAACAAGGAGTTCATAGAAAAACATAAATCTAAATCAACGAAACTGGACAATAACCCTTAATCTTCACATGAGATTGCTAACCAAACCCTTTTTGGTTTATATTAGATCTCATAGCTGAAATATATCTTACTTATTAGTATTGAGATATAGTGATTAAAAATCCAATTAAACGTTGTCTTGACTTAGATCAAGACTAGGTAGTAATAATTTATTCAACTCATTTAGCTTCCTGTTGAGGTCTATTTTAACCTTAGCTTCTCAAAAGACAGTGATCTAAATTCCAATTTAGCTTTAGATAGAACATAATAGAACTACTAAACAATCATAAGTATTCAGTCACATAACCTTGCAAGCTTACTTAGATGATCACAAATGTCTCCAAGTTGTACAATAATAACAATGCTCTTAAAATCATTCGAACCGAAGAAGATCAAACCATCAAGATACGAATGCAAACACATAAGTAAAAAATACCTCAGTTTATTCATTTCAAAGCTAATCAAATACATTTTATGCATTCAGCATATTTGATACAATACTCAACAACAAAAGAACATCCTTCTTCAAGTAGTACATTTAGAGAATCAAGTTGAAATTCATCATAAAACCAAATTAAACAATCTGAACATCATATTAGATCTATGTGCCTTTACCACTTATGGCAATCATCTGTAAACATTGTCAACACGGGTCAGTTTGGTGAACTAAGCATGATAAGCACTAATTTTTAAAACAAATGCAATCCACCAATTGTTTTCATCAAACAACCTGTTTAAATGATATCATTTCTTCACATTGCAAACTTGAATCAGGCTATTCATCCTATATGTTAGAGATTAAGAACATATGAATACAGCCATTCTTAAGATAGCAAAATTCCTACAAGATTGTTTCTACAATTTCTCAATGGCAGTTAAAACATTCAACAATCCCACAGTCTTAATTATTTTATCATCCTAACACATTTCAATGGTATTGACAAGTATACCTATTTATATAGCATCACACATTTTATACCAGTCTCTCCATACAATAACTCAGTTTATTCTTGTTATGCCCCTACCATAGAGATCACAAAAGGATGCAAGAAGAAAGCACACAAGTTTTCCTGTCTAGGAGAGAGAGGATTTTTCCTATTCCATTTACCATATACATCAACATATAAATTACTATTAAGAAGAAAGAAACAGAGTCCATCAGAATCCTAAGTCAATAACATTCTGAACTGTACCGATTAATGTAAATACATTTACGCATGCGACTAAGTAGTCGAAATCACAAGAAGAGCTACAGTTCCATCTAATTCCAAATATAAAGGTCACATGCAGCTACTAAACAATTCGAGATTTCACGCAACAAGTATTAATAAATAATCCAACTCCAATAGGCTCAATAAAACTTTCCATATTATTCAACAAACATGAAAAATATCCAACGCCATCGCCTGTTATGGCACAGCTAAGAGCTCTTTGTTTCAATCAAACTTGAAACAAGATCACATTAAAACAATTAATGTTTCCATATGAAATACAGTGACATTCACGCAGAGTCGAAACACAATATGCACAGCTTCATTCAACTAAGCAAATCCCTACGATTATACAACATGGTGTAACTTAGAAGTCATTTTCAAGAAGAACATCACAACCAGGTCCTCACAGGAGCCGAGTTCCATACCAATAAATTCTTCTCAAGGTTTCATTTGAAGTCGAGTTACTACAAAATATAACAAGGTATCAATAAAGTCGAGTTGATAAATAAACCCCAACCTTTAATTCCTGATAATTGAACTAAACATAACACAACGATAATAAGAAAGAATCAAAACGATATTCATGCTCAACGAGGGCTGAAATCAAGAAACGAGCCAACACGCAGCATATCATGGACTCCAACAGTGCCAAATCCAACCAATACTTATAATCAAGGTTTAAATTGAAGTTGGATTCATATGACAACAATTCAAGAATCCTAAAAGTACTCATAGAAAAAATTCTACAGAAGTTACAACATAAATTACCTTTCAATGACTCCATCAAAGTCAATATCATTTAGTATTCTTAACAAAACAACAGCATTCATAACCAATCTTGACAGAAGTTTGAAATACTAGATACATTTCAAGGACTCTCACTGAGTTCATAACAACAGTATTCACAACTAAGCTTATACAGAAGAGAAAAACATAATATACGCTTCAAGGATTCAAAAGAAGTCGAACCTATGTAGTATTCTTAAAATAAACTTCTACAGAAGTAGAAAGATACAAGATACATATTAAATTCAAGAATTCCAACTATATCAATTGTAACATCCTCATTTTATACTTTAGAACAAGTGAAATTTTTTTTTTTGATAATTGCATCCTGGTTCTAAATACATAATTTAGAACTCACAAATCAAATAACCATTCATATAACAGACAACCATATGCAGCTGTAATGACTCGGATTACTTCCGATCTATTCATTCCATGACTCGGTAATCTACCGATCTATTCATGAGTAAAAAGAGTTGGTGTTTTTAGATAACACTTTACTCTTGCGGTTCTCTTCCCTACTCTGGGATTCAGAATGCTCTGTCCAAGGAACCTAACTGAATAATCATTACTATTATTCATCGGCATCTCATCCATTAGACTAGGTGAATTAGGACAACGCAATCAGCAGCTTGCGATACTTTGGCCAAAGATTTGAAACATATTGTTTATGTCTCGTATTCCTTAACGGCATACTCGTCAATCTGGAATACGTCCTTCACCCCATTCATATGTTATATAGAATGTCTTACACTGACTACTGTCAGTCCTTCCTTTCACAACTGAATCACCCGGAGGCAGATTAACAAGGTGATAATGTTATATGGAAGCCCACAAGGATTAGGGATATGGTGACATACTGGTTCAACCTTGCAGTTCAACCAGTGTGTCATGATACCCCGAATCTCCTAGGAAGCCTTATAACATGACCACGTTCTTAATCGGACCCTGGGTAACTCGTGCGAAATCAAGTGTAAATCTTAGCGATCAATGCAAAGGGTGTCGCCATAAGTCATCTGCATTGTTGTAACTTCGAGAAGATCCTAATCTTCTCAGAGGTACAACCCTGCAGTTGACTTGTGTCGTCAACCTTTAAATCCGCCTCGAAAAGATCTACTTAATAACATGCGTTACGCACTTGAGTTTAAATTACTTTAAAGACTTTTCCCTAAGGTTAGCCTTTCCCGTTCCCTGGATTCTTCGTCTTAAGACGACCCTCCTCTATAAAACCCATTACATGGTAGAGGTATTAAGGTCAAGCTCTCATCAAGGAGTCATTAGAATACACCTGATTCTAAAACAACAGAATTGGACAATATCTCATAACCTTTGCTTGAGATTGCCATCTGAACTCCATTTGATTGTATATCAGTTCTCTTAACTGAATTTATATCATACTTATTAGTATAAAGATATAAATGATTAAGAATACAATTTAATATTGTCCTATCATACTTAGGACTAGGGATTAGTAACTTAATCCAGCTTGTTTAGCATTCCGCTTAGGTTCATTTTTAACCTATCTTCTAGAAAGACAATTATTTAAATTCAATATTGCTTTCGCTAGAACAAATTAGAACTACTAAACACTCATAAGAATTCAATCTCATTTCCTTATAAGCTTTCATTGTCAATCACAAAAGCATCCATATTACACAAAGATAACGTTACCCCTCTGGTATATAAACCGAAGAAGGTCAACTATCAGAAATAGAATACAACACATAAGTATCAAACACTTATTTCCATTCCTTTCAAAACTATACAATTACATTTTATGCAAACAACATGCTTGATACAATGGTCAACAGAAAAGAAACATCTTTTCACATATAGTACATTTATAAAATCAAGCTGTAATTCATTATAAATCAATTTAAACAATCTGATCAGCCTGTCAGATCTGCATTGCTTTTACCTCTTACGGCAACCATCTGCAAAAATAGTCCACATGAGTCAGTTCAATGAACTGAGCATGATAAGCACTAACTTTTAAAACAATTACAATCCATCAATTGTTTTCATTAAACACCCTGTTTAAATGAGATCAGATATCCACATAAGTAAACATATTCAGACTATGCCTTTGTAATACAAAATGATTACAAATATGTAACTCTATCATTGTTACAAAAAAAGTCTTAATCACTTTCTAATATTTCATCAAATATTAAGAATCAAGGAACGAATGTACACAAACAATCATTGCATCCAAAACCACCACATTGGACAGATCGTTTCATTCATCCAAAAAGGGAAATATCATAACAATTCGGGATTCCACCAATATGTTACAAAACAATTCCCACTGTTAGACAGATATCATCAAATAAGCAAAAGAAGAGAAAGAACCAAATAATTCACACTTCCTTTCACATAAGTTCATTACTGTAATGTCTTTACCTATGAATTGTATTCATCCAGTATGTATACGATTAAGTCCGTCAAACTATAAGAAGAATTACTGTCATAATAAAAATCAAACAAAACAAGGCTTTTCAACCCAAGTTCGAAATCAAAGAACCTCTAGAATTGCGGTCAACAATGGACAACATTGCATTAGGCAATTGAATGTTTCCCTAAGATTATGCCAAGATAATCACTCAAAACTTCCGAACATGCTCAGTCACAATCAGACAGGAGTAAACGGAGAGGAATATATCCAATCTATTCTTACCTTGGCGCATGCAAGTCTAAAGTGTGGTATTCGCGACTCACCCCAACAGGGATAGAACACGAAATAATTAACCATACTCAAGGAACTCAACAGTGACAAATGACAGTGCCCAAGTAGCAGGTTCATTAAGAGACAGAAATACAAGTTACCTTCCAAGAACTCAAATGATTCCAACAGTAGTAACAAGTCAAACAATTACATATGATTCCATCTGATCTCATCAATGGAGCATAATAAAAATCAGGAAAACAAATTTAATTACTGATTTCATACAAGGAATCCAACTGAACTCTTGCCAATGTGACACAATGGTATTCTTACGAATAACAGAGATCAAAATACAAATTATTCCCTTAAGTCGCTGGAACAATGAGTTCCAAAATTCATCTATATTCAATCATGAACAGTGACTTAAACATATAAATCATTCAATCGACTCCACTGAGTCATTCAAATAAAAATGAATATAATTCTGTATTTATATTGCATACTAATACGGGTTAATATCCATTACCTAACTCATAAGGCTGATATACAAGATGTCAAACTATTCAGAGAAATCCGTCAAGGCCAAATAGACATCACGAGTTCAATCTCAGGCTTATACAGAAGCCAAAAGAAACAAGATACCCTCTACAGGGTCAAACAACAGATTAAACCCAACAGTCCCAAATTTGAAGCAATCACACTGGTTGTTTATCAAGAATCAAACCAAGTCTATACAATGGTATTCAAGATAATAAATAAGAATAATTAATGATTCATCTACTCCAGTAATGATAAACATAAAAGAACAGGCTTCAATAATTACTGTTTTCGTAAAGAAAATACCAACTGAACCTTCTTCAACATTTTGAACAAGTTACACAGAAGGAAACGAAACAGTACAACCGGGGAATCTATACCCAAAAATTACTGTAGTTAACAGAGGTCGAGAGACCTGTTACTTCTCAAGATTTCAAACAAATCCTTGTCCAATATTCAAATATATATATATATATATATATATAATCGTATAACTTCCACAGTAATCCATTTATACAAGTCATTTAATGGACTCTTACAGAGTCGTTCCAATATATAATATACATACATCCATAATGCATACTGTAACAGTTAAATCTCGTTACCCCTATGAAAAGGAAAACAAATCCAAAGAGTTGCAAAAAGATACTGTCACATCGAAAGATGTTATTCACAAACAACCTTCAAGACAAACGAAACCCAACAGTATCAATAACTTCCATCAACAAAACCCACGACAAAGCTTACAAAATTTCCAAAACACTGAACAATCAAACAGGTACACCAGTATCCTTCCCGACTGTTTTCCCCACAGGTTTGACGATAAACAACTAATTTCTTAAATCATTAGAACAGAGTTGTTCTAATGAAATCATTTGAAAGACAGCAAGATATTTAAAGGTTAGGGCCTAACATGCCTGTATTTTTGCTCAAATTTCTGAAGCAAACCACTGGAAGAGCTCGTGCTTCCTTTTCCTTTTCCAAGTTAGAGTGACCAACAAAATTTCGCTATCTCCATCACATATATATCCTCCATGACAAAGAAAAGAGCTAGATAACCTCATGCTCGCCATGCAACACAAAGAAGACTGGTGCGAAGAACCAGTGAACAGGCAGAGAGAGATCCAAAAATCGTGACAAGCCAAACAAACCAACAAACTTCCCATTTGCATGCCTTCTCGCGAGTTCTGAGCTCGACTACCGAGAATATTGAATGCAATTAAACCAACTTTCCCGCTCAGACTCCACTTCCATTGACCGCCAGAATTGGCGACATCCTAATGAAAATTCAAGTCCATTTCCAAACTTAGCGACCTGCCACGTCGGCTCAGGTTAGTTGTTGCCTATACCTCCGCCACGACCTGTCCCTCATCCTTATCCCATGCATTAAATGTCATAGAAAATGCCGCCCATGGTTCACACCCCCTTCCTTAGGCCCCTTTTCATTCTCCTCATTAGTTAGGTTAGTATCTTAGGTTAGAATTTAGGGTATACTCATTCTAACCATATTACACATAGATACTAACTTAGGACATTAACACATAGCCTAGGTCTAGGTTAGATTAACACTAATCTAACCCCTAGGTTAGGTTTAGTCTTAGGTTACTAATCATTTAATAATTCCAGTTAGGTCTGCATTCTGTACACTCAGAAAAAGACCTTCATCATACCTTCTTAAACAGGGTTAGCTCCTGTTCTGCTGCAGAATCGTATGTAGCCGAATTATTACCCAGTCCACGATCGAGACCTTCCAGATATACTTCCATATCGGGAACCAATTCATTTTTACTTGATCAGCCTGAGTCATACTCCTGACTAGCTTATTAAATACTTCTAGACCTTGCAATCCTGTTCAAGGTCTGTGATTTAATTCATCATGAACAAACTTAAAGAATTACTTGGATCAATTCCACTGATCCAAGACTAGACATTATAGATGGATAACTCTATAATTTATTCCGAGATCAGATTAAACTCAGATACAAAATGAAATAGATAAAAGAGTCTAACCATATTCTGACTCAGTCAAGATCTGCAATCTGCAAAGAAATTACAGTACATATCAAGCATGATTTCTAAATCGAGGAACACATCCTTATACAAGAAATCACATAACAACACTTGTATGCCCAGGAGAAAGTAACAATAGTTCAGGGTGTTACATCAATAACATACAGTATTCACGACTGAACTCCTACAGAAGTAGAAACATATCTTACTTTTCAAGGAATCAAAAAGGAGTCGAACCCATATAGTATTCTCGATTAAACTTCTATATAAGTTAAAAATACTATCTATTCAAGGATTTCAACAATATCCAAAAACATATAGCATTCACGACTAAACTTCTACAGAAGCCAAAACATACTATCATTTCAAGAATTCCAACAGTATCATTTCCAATAAGTGTAAACAGCAAGGCTTCTACAGAATTCGATATCAACCAAGAAAACTTTTCATGGACTCCAACAGAGTCTGTTTCATACATTACCCTTGCAAGAATTTCTATGAAATCTAACCGAAATGCAAAAAACATCAAGATAATTCAACCGAACGAAACAAAATGTACACCCAGCAAGGGTTCAAATGAATAATCGAACCAGAATGAAGATATAGGAAACTAATTCATACAATGCTACCATAAAAACCAGATAGACCAAAAATCATCTGAACAGAGTTGTTCTGATGAAATCATTTGAAGGAAAGCAAGATTTTTAAAAGTTAGGGCCTAACATGCCTGGTAATGTCGCTTAAAAATCTGAAGAAGACCTCTGAAAGAGCTCGAGCCTTCTCCTCTTTTTCCACGTTAGATTCAACAACAATAATTTGTTATTTCCATGCCTTATAAACTTTCCTCGACAGAGAAAAGAGCTAGTTATTCTCATAGTTGCCATGCAACACCAAGTAGACTGGTTCGAAGAACCAGTGATCAAATAGAGAGAAAACCGGAGCGTATTGTAGACACCAAATTTGTGTCTTACGACCCCTTGTGACCCGCATCTCATCTCGCAACCTAAACTCATCACCTAAACCTTACACAATTATTTACTAATTACCTTGTAATTGATAAATCCACATCATCTCACCTACCACCTCATTCAGCCACTTCATCATGACCTAGCCCTAACCCTAAACTAACCTAGTTAAGACCTATAACTTGGTCTACACCTACACCCATGACTAATGACCCCTTTCTCGCACCCAAAACCGACCTTCTAGTCACTTGACCAAGCCCGCAACTAATCTCTCGAGAGAAAACCAGGGAAGGTGGGCTATTTTACTAAAAATAGCCTACTTTTTCCTTACCGATGCTGGTTCCTACTCGACCGCCGTCGGTTACGTAACCGCCATCGGTTCCCTGTAAATGGTCTCCCCAAACCAAAAACAAAGGATCGGAATTTCATTTTGGATCAGGGTGCAAGGATTTTAGGAATCAAGAGAGATCATTTGGGAGCGATAAAGAGAGTCCAGATCTTCACTTGACCAAGTAGAGATGAGTGAAGAAGCCAGAAGAGTTGCAGCAAAAGGAGATCAAGCCCAAAACTGCAACAGAACAGCCAGAGTTCTCAGATACTCAGCTGATCATCGGGAGGGAGATATTTCATCTTCTATTTGTCCAGCCATCCTACCTAGAGTTCTTCCTTTGTCATCAGAGTTCTTGGAATTGCATCTTCATTAATAACCAGTAAGTTACATCTTGCATGTCCTCTTTATTAACATTTCTTAGACATTTTGAAGCAAAATCCTCACAAATCCATTCCTAGATCCACTACCCAGCGTGCTATTGCATCTAACTATCATTCATCTACCTCTCATCACCTTATTTCCTAATATCACCTATATACAGCCTTACAAATAACACAACCACCCCACAAAACAACCAACCTTTAGATCTTAGACCATACCGATATCGGTTATCAGTAACCGGTATCGGTTATCCTGACTATAACCAAAAACTAGCCTTTCCCCTACCCAGTTCAACGAAGCAATTTAATTGATATCTTACAGTCTTTTGTGTTAATTCATATAAGCAGGGGAACTGACCACCTTCGAAAGGAAGTTTTATATTTCCTTGGCCCAAGGTAGTTCCCTCATTTATTGTCTAATCAAAATCGTGTGGTCTTGTGTTCTTATTTGCAGGTAGTCCTTCCAAGACAAAAAGGAGTTCTTCGCAGTCAACCTGATCTTTCTCTACGGTACGCGCACACCATCTTGACGTTCAACAGGTATTCCTCCTAGCCCTAACCTTATCTGTTTCTAAAAGGAATGAAACATTCCGAGTGAAACATTTTGGCATGCCCGGTGGGACGCATTTTGGGTTTCTTTCTTTCTTTCTTGCTTTCATATAGGGAGTATACTTGCTGTTTTCTTCTTCTAAAATATATTCACAAGGTTTTGTATTATTTTGATAAAAGAACTTGCTTTGATTTTACATCTCGCATTAGTAAAAGTCATCTCTTTTGCTTCATCGAATATCATTTTCGATTTGGGTTTAAAACACGTGCATTGCATTACTGCTTGCTGTTTTCAATTCTAGTGAACATAGATTAAGTAACTGGTCGTACACGTGGGGTTTATTTCCATGGTATTGACAAGAAATTAATCTTACCTTCACTGCACAACACATACTGAATCACTTCACAATTAACATAACAGCTCAAACATCCCCCCTTTTCCGCGGTATTCCTCCGCCTGATTGAGGTAACCTTATAAGCCAAAACAACTTGACATTTCCCCTAAGTCTTTTGTTTAGGATTGACATCGTTCTGCGTCTAAAGGCATAAGCCCACAATAATTAAAATTAACCCTAGGGTTAGTCTCTGGATTTGCGTGTGCATCTTGCTTGTTTTTAGTTCTGTTTTCTTTCTCATACCCTATCTTTTGTGATCAATAATTGGAAAAGTATACTAAACGTTGTTAAAAATCAAACTAGCAGCCTTTTATATCTTGTTGGCCCAGACTTCTTACACCGAAATCGGTTACCTGACCGGCGTCGGCTATAGTATAACCGACATTGGTTACTAGACCGATATCGGTTACTGTCTTTCCCAATTCCTGACAAACCAGCAACCTATCAATTTCACCAGTCTGAGTTTGTTTCTATTCCTGACATATTGAAACCCTACTGTGAACTCCTTTCCATGGTTGTTATCACTCGAAAGCAAGCCTCCGCCATGGTTTCACATGCTTGCTCTGTTTCTTTGCCTGAATCACCCCCTTCACATTCTGTGGGGAATCCTACAGATACCAACGAGGTTCCTAAAATTCCTGTGGGAGATAAGGACTTTGCCAAGTTTCTGGATGCTAATTCTAGTGCCGTACAATACTATTTGTCTAATACCCCTGACCGTACGCCTGATGGTCAGCTCCTTGTTGGTATGCCTATTAGTATAGCTGCTCATTTAGCTCCCACTCCGCCTGATAACGCCGCCTTGCTTCCTGCATCTCTAGCCCCATCTCCCAATCCGACGGCTTCAGAGGTTCATACGACTCAGATTGGCTTTCCGTTGGTTAATCTTGGACCCCACATATCATTACCGCTGACTGCCCCTACCTCATCTCTCTTACAGACTGCTCCGTTCATGACTTGCTCTCTGCCACCTATCCACACTAGCTTTCCTTCTCAAGCTCCACCTACCTTTTCTTTCCCATACACGTATCCAGTGACCTCAACATCTTATATGGGACATCCCTATTCAGTCGCCTCAACATATTCATCCTCCATACCTTATCAAAACTTAACCCCACCATTGTCCAGCGGAGGCCCTTGGCCCAATTTGCCTCCGTTAACCACAATCGCACCATCACCTCATCCAACCATGGATTTCATTAAAAAAATGATGGACAAAATGCAAAACCTGGAGGCTTTTGTTTCAGGAAGTCGTAGCGCCTTGACATACGAGCAAGTTTTTCGGGAGCTTATTCACCCGTCTGTCCCCCTTCATTCGTATCCTCCTCAATGGGAATTACCAAAATTTACCCGTTTTAACAGTAAAGAGGACCCTCAACAACACTTTTGATCATTTAGACATGCTTGTTATTTGATTGCTCATGATGATGCCTTGTTACTCCACACCTTTCCCATGTCCTTATCAGGACCCACCTTGGAGTGGTACAGTGCTTTAACCCAGCACTCAATCTTCTCTTTTAACCAACTAGCCCAATCTTTCTTGGATCATTTCTCCATTAACATTGCCAAGAAAGTATCTATCACTGACCTTTATGCCATCCGACAATTTGAAGATGAATCTATCGCAAATTTCGTTGGATGATGGTGGGGCCTTATCAACTAGCTTACATATGCCTTGCCTCAGGCTGAACTTATCGAAATTTTTACGCGGGCATGTGCTAAGAACATTTCTCCTACTCTTCAAATTCAAACTTTCCGCACATTCGATGAGGCCTTTACCATGGCTCGGAAACTAGAAATTTGAACCTTAGAAGAAGAGAAATTGCGGTTGCGCAACAAAAACCCCAATTTCTGAACTGTAGATTCCACCAACAAACCTAACACCACCAATCCTCACCCATCGACCGCTTCGAAATCAAAAGGGGCCGTGCACGCGATGATGGTCAAATCCCAACCACCGTCTAATACCCCGCCAAAAACCACTTATAAGTATAAAGCAGAACCCATCAACTACACTCCCTTGGGAGAAACATATGGTGTGATATTGGAAAAATTTCTCAAAGCAGGAGCCATTACCTTACCTCCTGTTAAACCTCACTCCGGGTTTGATTCTACCCGCGCTATACCTTCTTGGTACAAAGAAAATGACTTCTGTAACTTTCACCGCGTAAAAGGACATAGTCATGAAAACTGTAAAATGTTGAAAAACATAGTGCAGGAACTGGTTGACGCAGGTGATATAACCCTCGATAATCCTAATGCCCCTACTAACTAAAATTTGAAAATCTTCAACAAACCATTCCCAAATCACTCATCCAACAGTAACGTAAACCAGGATATCTTAGCCGAGGAGAGTGTTCATGAGATGCATGCAGTCTTCGACTCCCAGCCAAAAGCCTCTATTGAGAAAATTTTGAATCAAGCCTCCCCACTAACACAGGAGTCCGAAACTCCTTCACCACCATCAAGCCAAAGTGAAATCATTCCTTTACCCATAAAAGAGTTAACTGCCCAGACTTCTCTTCTCATCAATGAGTCTGCTTACACCACATCCCTACAAGACTACGAACGGATGTTATCTAATCTATATATTTCCCAAATGTCCCCTTCTACCACTCTTGCTACACAAGAGGAAGGCTCGCCACTCCTTTTGACATCCTTAGATGAGAAATCTCTTGCACCAACATCACCAAATTCTTTAACCATAACAGACCCTCTCAAACATGCCCTCCTGCCTATTAGTCCTTCATCGCCTAGATATTTTCAACAACCGGTCGACCTCTTAATATCTATTGATACAGTACCTCATCTACCCCCTGTATCACACCCACAGTGGACTGGAATCACAACCCATCTTTCTTCCGTACCAAAGTTACAATTCATGCCTAAAGATTTTCATTCTCCAAAAGATAGACGAGTCCTATGGGAACGTTTGAGTACCCCCTATTATACTCAAATGCAGGTGACCGATCCGGACACCTCTACCATATATCCTAAGTGTTTACAGAAACTCAAAATGCCTATGTCCTCAGTCTCATCCCCCGTATCTATACCAAGTAGCCTATCCACCTCTATTAACCTAACCAAATCTTCCCCTACACTTGGGACCTCACCAATGCCCAGTCTAACGCACCCGCCTAAGCGACTTGATTTATCCAAAAATAAAGCCGCCCTGCCACCTAGGATACAAACTCAATCCATGTCTCTATCACAATCAAAACCATCATCGTCACACCTACCTTCCATATTGGGACATCATCCCTCCACCTTGCATCAATATATCATACCTCCTGCATTTTATTCAAAACGACCTATGCCTTCTGCACCTATATAGAAATCAAAGGGTATATCAACATTGTCACCCCACATATCCTGTCCACCCATCAACCCTAAACAAACTCCATCATCAAAGGATTTATTTTCTGTCACTCCCCTTTCTCCGTGGTTGTTTCCCGCTACCACGTCATCTGTAGCCTCATCATCTAACCAGCTGAATATAGCTTCTACGCCAAAGAAACCACGTTTAGTGAAAACCACGTATCAACACCCCTCAGCTAAACCACCACTCATACGAACCAACCACGCCCAAATATTACCAAAACCTGCAAAACCAATACCCTCATCCTCCTCCGATTTTGACCCACTCAAAGGATCTTACGCCAAAATCCTTGCTATGTTGGTGGAGAATGCGACCATTTCCCTACCCCCACTTAGACTTTATGACCCGTCTAAACCTCGACCTATAGGTTATGATGAGTCTAAAATCTGCACCTATCACTGCACACCAGGACATGATGTGGAGAGATGCAAAGCTTTAAAGACCATCCTTCATCAGTCACCTCTCCCAGATACAAAGGTTAAGAAAGAAAACTTACGAAGGGAGAGACCTTTAGCTTCAATTCCCTCTACTATACCATCTATCCCTGCCTCACCAAGATCTATCATTATTACAACACCACCTCTTGAAGACCATGATTTATCCCAACCATCTTCTTCATCTCCGGTCTACGAGATTAATATGATTAGTATTGCTACTCGAGCGCAGAAAAACAATGAGAAAGCAAAAGAAAGCAAACATGCGTCCTCTCTTTCTCCATCCAGCATCCCGATTGCACCACCACCCAAAGTGGTTATTCGTGGACCCACTTACCCCGTCTCTAATGGAGTTTCCCATCAAGCCATGATCAAACAGCTTCACCAATCACCCGTAAAAATGACACTATATGATCTCATTCAGACTTCTGAATCCCATCGACAAGCTCTCGTTGAAATTCTTCAAGGGATCAAGGTCTTACCTAATGAAACCCTACCTGTTGCCTCCATTCTAACACCCAATCACGTTGCTTCTCTCACCAAACAACCCACTGCCCCAACCACTTCTGTACAACAAGCTGCGGCAGTCAGTTTCTCTGAAGATGAAATTGTTGACTTTGGTATAGAAGATCCTGACCCCACCCTTTTCATCTCAGCTTACGTCTGGGGCATTCGGGTACGTCGTGTTATGATTGACAGGGGCGCTAGCCTAAACATCATCTCTTCAAAATCCTTCCAACAAATGAATATCCCCTCTAGCTACATGTGTGCCAATCCCATCATGTTGCGGTCATTCAATGACACTACTACCTCTACCTTAGGCACCGTGATCCTCAACATTCGGGTAGGACCACATATGTTACCCGAACTCTTCTATGTCCTTGAAGGAGAGTTGCAATATAACATATTGCTAGGTCGCCCTTGGATCCGGGTTATGGGATGCGTTCCCTCAACATTACATAGATGCATAAAATTTGAGTACGAGGGGAAGTCCTACACCATAAAAGCTGATCCTCCCCCCTTTAAAACCTGCAACATGTTATACCGCCCTAACGATGTGCTTATACCAATCAAGACACCCATACATTCAACCCAACCATCCTCTTTAAAAGTACCTCAACCATCCACCTCAACCGCACCTACGCCTTCAACTAATGAAACCACCATCACAAAAACCACTTCCCTTCCCACAGCTAACATCCCAACCACAGACCCCTTAGTAGATGTTTTCAACGCCTTACGCTGGGGGAGTATCGCCTATATAACGTTAGTTCTTTCCATACCCCACAGGAATACGGATAGGTACATGCACATCCTACCTATGACCGTCGTGTGGGGGAAGTAATCTCTTACAGACCACCCCATTGCCACACCAACCTAACGTATGGGGGTGTTGACACATCCTCGATTACCCCTGAACCCCCTCTTGGTGTGGTTCCCTTCCAATCTGATTTTCAATACTTGACAAATCATCGTTTCGCCCTCACCTTCTTGACTCGCTGTGCTTGGAAAGGCTTTGGTTTTAGTCTTTATGAACAAGGCCGACATACACTCATTCCCGTGACTACACGCAAACACAATGATCACAGTGGTCTCGGTTTTCCTGAAACACCTACATAGGAGGAACCTCGTGTTAGTTTTCTTTTAGAAGACAATGACTTCACCCCTACCGAACCATCATCACCCATTTTGCCTTCGTCACCCACAGAGTCAATAGATCCCGAATCTATCCCTCCTAACTTTTTTTTTTCATAAATGCTATCTTCCTAGGTCCTCTCAATTATCAACGTGATAATGAGGACCCCTCTTCTATCCCCCTTCTGTATCCAGACATGATCGAAGAGGATTCAACTTCGATTAATGTTGTTGAGTGCCAGGATGACGACTCCATCCTCACTTACCTTGGGGCGGATGACTCCTATATTCAACGCACCTTACCATCTGAAACTCAAACCATGTTGAATGAATCGACTATAGAAATCAACATCCACATGGAGGAGGATCCTCACATTGTGAAGATCGGACAATCCCTTAACACATCAGAACAAGCCGCCTTTACTACCTTTCTCCGTACCCGCAACCAAGCTTTCGCTTGGTCCTACGCGGACATGCCAGGAATTGATCCTACCATTGCCGTCCATAACATCACTCTAAACCCTGATTCCAAGCTAATTAAATAGAAATTGAGAAAAATGCATCCACGCATTGCTCTCTTGGTCAAAGAGGAGCTTCAACGACTCCTTTCTGTTTCTTTCATTCTGCCTATTGACTATTCTCAATGGATTTCTAACATCGTACCTGTCACTAAAGCGATGGGGGGAATTCAGATATGCACAGATTTCTGGGATCTTAACCTCGCTTGCCCTAAGGATGACTTCCCCCTGCCTAGCATTGACCAACTTGTAGATCTCACTGCAGGCCATGAGATGCTCTCTCTCATGGATGGTTTCTTGGGATATAACCAAATTTTGGTTGCCCCCGCCGATCAACATAAAACTACCTTCATAACTCCTTGGGGAACCTTCTGTTACCGTGTAATGCCATTTGGCCTTAAGAATGCTGGTGTAACCTATCAGCGTGCTATGACCTACATTTTTCATGACATTATGCACACTATCCTTGAAGATTACGTTGATGATCTTCTTGGCAAATCTAAACATCGTAGTGAGCATCTCGATGTTTTAACCATTATTTTTTATCGCCTGTTACAATATTTTGTCCACCTTCAACCAAAGAAATGTGTCTTTGGTGTCCTTTCAGGGAAACTTCTTGGCTTTATTGTCTCTTTGTGTGGCATTGAGGTCAACCCATCTAAATTCAAAGCTATCCTAGAAATGCCCCCACCTACCAATCTCAAACAATTACGTAGTTTACAAGGTAAGCTCTAATCTATCCGACGTTTCATCTCCCAACTCTCGGATCGATGTCAACCTTTTCATCACCTTCTTAAAAAGGACATTGATTTTCAATGGAGTGAAGAGTGCCACCTAGCCTTTGAAGATCTCAAAACTTATCTCTTGCAGCCACCTGTGCTTATCCCACCTCAGGACGACCGCCCTTTCTACCTTTACCTTTCCGCCACTGACCACACTTTAGGGGCCATGCTTGCACATTGTGACTCCGAGAATCGAGAACAAGCCGTTTATTATATAAGTCATACTTTGGTGGACTATGAGACTAGGTATACACATGTAGAAAAGTTATGCCTAGCCCTATCATTCGTGGATACCAAACTCCGACACTACCTTCTGAATCACAAAAATTTCATCATCACCAACACGGACCCCATCCATTACATGTATGCCAAACCTCATCTAAACCAACGCATCGTTAGATGGCTCATGCTCCTCGCCGACCTCGACCTTGAGTTTGTCCACCAGAAATCAATCAAAGGACAAACTCTTGCAGAACAACTTGCGGAGGCCCCTTTACCTGGGGAACAATTTACCAATTTTACATTCCCAGACAAACTCATCGCTACTCTTTCCCTCAAGGAGGATTCGTATCCAATGACCCTCTTCTTCAATGGATCCAAATGCCACTGTGGTGGAGGAGCCGGCGTTGTTCTCATTCCTCTCGACACTGAGCCCATGCCTCTTTCATTCCAACTCAATTTCCCTTGCACTAATAATACAATGGAATACGAGGCCCTTGTTCTCGGTCTCCAAGTTGCGTTACACTTAGGTATCAAATCTATCAATATTTTTGGCGACTCTTAATTGGTAGTCAATCAAAATATGGGCATCTACCAATGTAAAAATGATGAACTTCAAAAGTACAAACACTACATGGATTCACTTCTAGCATTATTTACTCACTATTCTATCCAAACCATTCCCCACTCCACTAACAAATTTGAGGATACTATGGCTTGCTTAGCCTCGCAAATTCAAGCTTCATCAACTGACTCTGAATTATTCGTCTTGATCCAACAAATTTTTTCCCCATCCTACTCAACCCCGGTAGTTTGTATGATAAATACTATGTCTACTAATTCGCAGGATACCTGGTACCACCAATGTCACGACTACCTTACAACCTCTGTTCTCCCTTCTGACCTTACTAGTACTGGTAAATATACTTTTCTTAAACACGTTTCTCGTTATGTAGTTATGGGGGGACTCCTTTATAAATGTGGCTTTGATGGCATCCTCCTTCGATGTCTCACCGGCGCAGAGGTCACCCATACCATCCAACAGGTCCATGACGGTATCTGTGGCGGACATTTTAGTGGCCTTGCCGTGGCCAAACGAATCCTTTGCCTTGGTTATTATTGGCCTACTCTCAATAATGATTGCTACGAATATGTTAAGCATTGTGTTATGTGTCAACAACACGCCAACCTTCAACATACTCCTAGCCACCCCCTACAGGTCGCCCGAGATCTTTGGCCTTTCTCACAATGGGGTTTAGACCTTATTGGTGAGATTCACCCGTCCTCTTCGCAACATCACCGATGGATTATCACAGCAACCGAATATTACACATGGGTGGAGGCTATTCCACTCATTTCAACCAAAAAAGAAAAAATTGTAGAGTTCATTAACCACCACATTATCTGTCATTTTGGTGTTCCTCATCGCCTGATAACAGATAATGGAAAATCTTTCAAAAATAAGTTATTGCAAGACCTTTGTGACAACTTTGGTATTAAACTTAGCTTCTCATCACCCTACTATCCACAAGCAAATGGACAGGCCGAATCCTCTAATAAAACCCTAACCAAAATCCTCATGAAAGTTGTCAATGAGTCTGGAAGAAATTGGCACGATCACATCCCCTTTGTCCTTTGGGCTTATCGTACTAGCATTCGTACCTCTACTAATGCTACACCTTTTTCTTTGTTATATGGTACCGAGGCTGTCTTGCCTCTCGAAATACAAATACCCTCTCTCAGAATATCACTTCAGGATATTCTCACCAACGATGATTTCCGCCAAGAGCGGTTAGCCCAATTGGAGCTTCTTGACGAATGTCGTCTTATAGCTCTCGATCACCTTCAAATCTACCAAAAACGTATCAAGCATGCTTATGATAAGTGACTTCATGAGCGTGCCTTTAAGGTTGGTGATCTTGTCCTCAAAGAGAATCAACATGTAACCAAACTAGAAAAGAGCAAACGTGGAAAATTTGCTCCTAATTAGATTGGGCCTTATATAATCACTCACACTTATGGATCAGGCACTTATCGTTTAGCTTCGCTTAATGGTAAACCTGAGCCTGAACCCCTTAATGCCTTGCATCTTCGACCATTCTACTATTTAATTTAGTGTTATATCACTTCTTATCTACCTGTTGATGCAAAATCACAGTACCCCTGGACGCACATCAGGCTTCTAGGTTGATGTTCAGGCATCCAGTATGATTGCACAACATGGAAACCTCTCTCCAAGCGTGGGACTTGTGAAACCGAGAGAGGAATCTCTAGAGAAGGCTAGTTCCTACTCCTAAACTACCTGCCAGAAGCTATTCCAGTGCAGGAAAGCTAATCTAATCCTAATCTAACAATGCCAAGGAGACAGAGAGAGAGAGAGAGAAAGGAAAAGAAAAAAAGCCTACACTAAAATGGTGATACACCAGAGAAGGAGGATGTTGAACATCTATCAAAACTGCCATGGCACAAAGAGAGGTGAGCAATGGGAAGGATGGACAGATGCATCACAGGCCCAAGGATAGATTTCACACAGAAAATGTCCCAAAACTCCATGAACACAGCTCCAGACCCGCAATGAACATTCAAACATGCACAAATACCTGCAATGAAGAGAGGCAAGAAGAGAAAAAGCAAAAACGAGGAAGGATGGACAGATGCATCACAAAACACGTTTTGTTGCTCCAGAAGTTTGCACAGAACATCATTCCATTAGTAAAAGGTAAAAAACGCCATTACAAAGCAGGGAGGAGGTTGGAACTCCATTTTCAACCCTAGAGAAGAAAAGAAGGGAGGGCAGAGCAGAAAGAATAAACAACCTTTTTTATATTTTGCCACTCCTTACAATATATAGGAAGAATGAGAGAAGGAAGAAAGAGGAAATTCAGATCTCCTCCAACCACCTCCAGGTCATATTTTAAATCATTTCATCATGGTAGAAGCGACGGATCCTGGCAAAACGGCGGGCTGTCTGCTGCATTAAAACTGGTCGCTGAAATGTCACTTCTGTCATTACCACGCGTCAGAGCCATTTCTCAATTTTATCTCTCTAGACTGCACCAAAACTCAAGATTAGCCACAAAATCATGTAGAGGATTTCACTATCTTTCCGTTGATATAAGGAACATGCAAATCTGAGCTCTGGATCAAAAGATATGACGATTTGAGGATTTAGGGCACGGAACAGGCGAAAACAGATTTTTAAAATATTTTCCCGCGCATTGCCACCTGGATGACACGTGGCAGACTCTGATTGGATGAGAAAGGTCTTCAGCCCATCGGGTTTGGGATTCTCCTCTCCATTTGCATCGGGTTTGGGAGGTGGCTCAACATATGTTTTCGCCCCATGCTTTTCCGACTTGTTTCCTCGACTATGAAACCCGATTTTCTTTGTGCGTCGGGCTTTCCAACCCCTCCGACACATATCTTAGGTGTCGGGTTTTTCAACCCTTCCGAAATGTTCTTGCGCCATGTTTCTCCGTCATGTTTTCCCGACTATGAAACCCAATTTCCTTTGTGCGTCGGGTTTGGACGACCCGACGACATATCCCTTTGTGTGGGGTTTTCGCTTGGATACGTGGCAGCTTCTCATTGGTTCGGATCAGCGCTAGAAAACTCACCCTTTGACTTTTTGACCTTTTCCCTTGTGAGGACACGTGGTAGCTTCTGATTGGCTCTCGGCTCCTTCACGTACTTCTCCTCCATTTGTCCCGGATGTCCCATTTGATTTTGGCCCCTTTGTGCTCATTTCGGCCGATTCGGCCGGTTCGGGCATTTTTGGCCCGCTTGTCCCACTTTGCTTCGGACTGACTTGACCCTTTTCGGCCGGTTCAGCCGGTTCATGCCCTATTGTCCCGCGCATCCCAATTTCTTTTGGGCTCCTTGTGATGATTTCACGCGATTCAGCCGGTTCGGGCATTTCACGTCCATTTGTTCCATTCGTCCCGAACTACCCCTTTGTGCTTATTTCGGCCGATTCTCTCTCTCGGTCAAACCGGCATTTCATGCCCACCACGTACTTTAGTCCCACTTGTCCCAAATGCTTAGTGGGCCGACTGGACTCATTTTGGCTGGTTCCGGCGGTTCGCGTACTTTTGTCCCATTTGTCCCAACTTGTGCTGGACTGGGACTTAGCCGATTTTCACAAATTTTCCTGGCCTGAACTACTTGCTTTCTGCAACCTTCTCCGCACTTTCTCAGAGCTTGTTCCTTTTTTTTTCGGCCAGGGGAGTTTGAAAATTACCTGAAGGGACCTTGCAAGCCTGATTTTTACTCTGAATCAATCAATTTTCCTGGGACCTGAGAATCTGATGCATGTTATCGAAATTTACCCAGGGGGGTGAAATTTTGATAACAGTTTGGCGACTCAGTGGGGGCATCTGCCTGCTAGATGAATGATCAGTAGCCTGAAGCATCCATTGGGCATGGAGTCATGAGTTACATCCTGTAACTAATCTGAACTTTGAAAACCTCCCTCTGAGCCACTTGGAAACCCATTGAACCTGGAGTGTCTTCACCAAGATGCCACTGAAATGAACTGTGCAAGAGCAGAACCAGCAACACCAAAACTATGTACAAAACTGAAAATCATACATGCCCCAAATGGAACATGCAGAGTGTGCACAAGAACTTCTTCTGCTGAAGGAAAACCTATCTACTCTACTCTAACTGGAAGCAAAGGCAAGCTAAACAAACCCTGCAACTGGTTGTGAGAAATAGCTTCCTTTCTTCAAAATTGGCAGCCATGCAATTGATTTGGCACTGATCATGGCTGTTTGGATGGATGGAAAATCAACAAGAAGCTGGTCTTCTATCCAAATCATCAAGGTATCAACTGAAAAATCCAATACCTCTTTTAGTTGCTCTGCATTTGGATTGGAGAGGTATGGCAGCTGATCCTTGGTGCTTTGTAGCTCGTCCTCATGCTCAGAAGCAAGCATGACTGGTTGTGGCTTCTCCTTTGGCTCCAATGAAGCCAAATACCTGATTGGGCAAGGTCTGATCCGTTTGATATGCCCATAGCTATGATTTTCAACTCCAAGAATGGAGTCTTCTTGTAGACCCACCTGAATAGATGACGTGGAAGAAATGGTAGGACCCTTCTGCCCTTTCTCTTCCTCCGATGAAGAACATGGAAGATTTAAATCTTCCAATTTTGGTTCCAAAGGGCTGCTATAAGATGCAGGCTGCTGCAAATGAATGCTCTCCTTCATGACAGCAGACTCTTGTGTTTGGAATGTGGATGATGAAAGAGAGAATGGTGAAAACTCAACCGGCTCTTCTCCATCAAAACAGTCCTCCAAATTTGACAGGTAAACTGCCTCATTGCTGTCCTGCTGCTCGTGTTCAACTTCCTCCATGGTGTCCTCTTGATCTGCAACTTGACCACCATGGTTTCCTTCACTCTCCAATATTGAGTTTGAGAGATCAAACTCCTTTTCAGTGCTAGAACTTGAGAGAGATGAAGTGGAAAGAAGAACTGAAGGTTCTTCTGTAACCTGCTTTGTGCTCAAAGCCCTTGGATCTGCGTTTTTCTCCTCCATAGCTAGATTGTGCTCCTCTTCTTTTGGATTTGGAGCAGCTTCTCCTTCCTCCAATGTTTGAAGGCAATCTTGCTCTTGATTGAACTCCTTCTCCAGCATGAAGTTTGTCAAGTCAAACTCTTCAATCTGCTACTCTAGAGGACAAGTTGGGGCTGCAAGATCTTCTTCTTCTGCTGCAAAAAAATCAGTCCTGACCACCATTTGTTCTCCAACCCTAGCTTCTTCTGTAGGCTTGACCATCAAGGGGATCCTTGTCATCCCAAATTTGGCAGCCCAAACCTTCAAGTTGTCTGTCATTTCTTTTCTGTTTGGCTCTTCCTCCTGCTGTCCTTGATGACTGATTTTTACAATTTCTTCTTTCCCACATGGAATTGGGAATGCAAAAGGAGGGATAGGTTGAAACTCCACTGATTTGACAATTTTTTGTGGTGGTGGAGGAGGTGAAACCTCTTGTTTCTTTGGAGGAGGGGGTGTTTCTGTTAGCTCTTGTGGAGGGGATGACTATTTGGAAGGAAAAAGGAAAGAAGAATCGAGGTGTGGTGGAAGACTGAGAGGTGGAGAAATGGATTCAACATTTGGGACAGCAGATGGAGAGTTTGAAACTTGACACTGCTGAACTGAAACAGATTGGAAAAGAGGAAAAGAAAAGGCATGAGATGGTGTGTTTACCTGTTGACAAGGTTGCTGAATACTTCTCTCATACACTTCTATTTCTTCAATCCACTTTGCAAGCAAAGGCAACGTTGCAATCATGAAGTCAAGCTTCTCCTGAGGGCTGTAATGACTTGGAAAAGGTCCCACCCATGGACAGGGTGCTTCACAACCGATTCCAAATGCTCTCATCTGTGCCTGAGCCCTAGACTGCACCATCCCCCCCTCCATCTTTTGGATTTTCTCCAATAGACCAGCATCTTGGATCTGATGGTCTTCATTGTATGCACACCCTTGCTCTTGGAAAGCTCCATAGCCAAACTGACTTTGGCACTGCTGTTCATATGAGTATGCATGCTGATCTGGAGGATTTGTAAAACGTGTTGGAGGTGGAATATACTATTGTTGTTGATGTGAAATCCATGATGGAAATGAAGTCATGATTGCACAACTTCATGGAATGGAAAAGAATGAAAGGGATGGAAAGAACGATGGATGGAAATGTATGGAAACGAATGGAAAGGAAGGTATGCAACTTCAGAGATGGTTGTTGACCAGATGGAGTCGCCAGATGTGTTTGCAAGTGCCTCCAAAGGCTGAAATCTTCACAGGAACACATCAACCTGCAAAAGATGAAGTGAAAGACCTCTAAGGTCCCACCCGGCGTGCCAAAACTGTTGATGCAAAATCACAGCACCCCTGGACACACATCAGGCTTCTAGGTTGATGTTCAGGCATCCAATATGATTGCACAACATGGAAACCTCTCTCCAAGCGTGGGACTTGTGAAACCGAGAGAGGAATCTCCAGAGAAGGCTGGTTCCTGCTCCTAAACTACCTGCCACAAGCTATTCCAGTGCAGGCAAGCTAATCTAATCCGAATCTAACAATGCCAAGGAGACAGAGAGAGAGAGAGAAAGGAAAAGAACAAAATCCTACACTAAAACGGTGATACACCAGAGAAGGAGGATGTTGAACATCTATCAAAACTGCCATGGGACAAAGAGAGGTGAGCAATGGGAAGGATGGACAGATGCATCATAGGCCCAAGGATAGATTTCACATAGAAAATGTCCCAAAACTCCATGAACACAGCTCCAAACCCGCAATGAACATTCAAACATGCACAAATACCTGCAATGAAGAGAGGCAAGAAGAGAAAAAGAAAAAACGAGGAAGGATGGATAGATGCATCACAAAACACGTTTTGTTGCTCGAGAAGTTTGCACAGAACATCATTCCATTAGTAAAAGGCAAAAAAACGCCATTACAGAGCAGGGAGGAGGTTTGAACTCCATTTTCAACCCTAGAGAAGAAAAGAAGGGAGGGCAAAGCAGAAAGAATGAACAACCTTTTTTATATTTTGCCACTCCTTACAATATATAGGAAGAATGAGAGAAGGAAGAAAGAGGAAAGTCAGATCTCCTCCAACCACCTCCAGGTCATATTTTAAATCATTTCATCATGGTAGAAGCGACGGATCCTGGAAAAACGGCGGGCTGTCTGCTGCATTAAAACTGGTCGCTGAAATGTCACTTCTGTCATTACCACGCGTCAGAGCCATTTCTTGATTTTCTCTCTCTATACTGCACCAAAACTCGAGATTAGCCCCAGAATCATGTAGAGGATTTCACTAGCTTTCCATTGATATAAGGAACATGCAAATCTGAGCTCTGGATCAAAAGATATGACGATTTGAGGATTTAGGGCATGGAACAGGTGAAAACAGATTTTTAAAATATTTTCCCGCGCATTGCCACCTCGATGACACGTGGCAGACTCTGATTGGATGAGAAAGGTCTTCAGCCAGTCGGGTTTGGGATTCTCCTCTCCATTTGCATCGGGTTTGGGAGGTGGCTCAACATATGTTTTCACCCGATGCTTTTCCGACTTGTTTCCCCGACTATGAAACCCGATTTTCTTTGTGCGTCGGGCTTTCCAACCCCTCCGACACATTTCTTAGGTGTCGGGTTTTTCAACCCTTTCGACATGTTCTTGCGCCATGTTTCTCCGTCGTGTTTTCCCAACTATGAAACCCAATTTCCTTTGTGCGTCGGGTTTGGACGACCCGACGACATATCCCTTTGTGTGGGGTTTTCGCTTGGATACGTGGCAGCTTCTCATTAGTTCAGATCAGCGCTCGAAAACTCACCCTTTGACTTTTTGACCTTTTCCCTTGTGAGGACACGTGGCAGCTTCTGATTAGCTCTCAACTCCTTCGTGTACTTCTCCTCCATTTTTCCCGGATGTCCCACTTGATTTTGGCGCCTTTGTGCTCATTTCGACCGATTCGGCCGGTTCGGGCATTTTTGGCCCGCTTGTCCCACTTTGCTTCGGACTGACTTGACCCTTTTCGGCTGGTTCGGCCGGTTCGCGCCCTATTGTCCCGCGTGTCCTAATTGCTTTTGGGCTCCTTGTGATGATTTTGCGCGATTCGGCCGGTTTGGGCATTTCGCGTCCATTTGTTCCATTCGTCCCGAACTGCCCCTTTGTGCTTATTTCGGCCGATTCTCTCTCTCGGTCAAACCGGCATTTCGCGCCCGCCGCGTACTTTAGTCCCACTTGTCCCAAATGCTTAGTGGGCCGACTAGACTCATTTCGGGCGGTTCGGGCGGTTCGCGTACTTTTGTCCCATTTGTCCCAACTTGTGCTGGACTGGGACTTAGCCGATTTTCACAAATTTTCCTGGCCCGAACTACTTGCTTTCTGCAACCTTCTCCGCACTTTCTCAGAGCTTGTTCCTTTTTTTTTCGGCCAGGGGAGTTAGAAAATTACCTGAAGGGACCTTGCAAGCCTGATTTTTGCTCTGAATCAATCAATTTTCCTGGGACCTGAGAATATGATGCATGTTATCGAAATTTACCTAGGGGGGGTGAAATTTTGATAACACTACCTACTGCTCGTCCCTTGAGCTCATTTACCACTACATACACTTTTTTTCCTACATCTCTAAATAAAATCAAGCTCACTTCTCACCTCCCCTCAACAATGTCTTCCCCTTTTTAGTCTAGTCCATGACTTCAAAGTCTTAAAATAACACCTTCTTATGGGATTTTCTTGAGTCAAACTTCCTACCAAACTAGATGCTTCACGCCAAAAGAACATCTAGCTATCTAAATTATATATAGACTGCTCCCTCGAAGGACAGCTATACACTAAATTATTGCTGCTATTATATATAGACTGCTCCCCCGAAGGACAGCTATGCACTAGAATCATATCTGCTACTATAAATAGACTGCTCCCTCGAAGGATAGTTATACACAGTTAGCCTTTATCAGAAGCCTCTCGCATGGATCAGCTTTGTGAAGACCTCAAGAATAGCACAATCAATATCCCTTGTAGGCTTTCCACATCGATCAGTCTATATTCAGTAAAATAAAAGCCTCATTCAAAAGAACTTTTTGGGTCATGGACTTGTCTATTTAGGATAGGTTCTCTTTCATCAGAACACTCACTCTGTCACAAGTTCTCTGTACCTCAGCTATATCATCCACCTCACCTCACCATTTGTTTCAACTCAAGGGACATAACGTACGCTCGATATGTTGTGATCATACAACTCTTTTCACCTATTGATTTCTCATTTATGCATCGGTACCTAGGGCTTCAGGATCGTTCTACGTTGTGTGGTTTGTTTAGCTCTTTTCACCTACGGAACACTCTTTCCATTTTGCCTTACATCTAGGATTTTGTGTTGATCTTAATCAGGACATGGTTCCCCTCGACTTGGGTAGGCTAACTTTCCCTTCCCTTATACCTTTTACAACATCACCAATTCATTACCAACACCAACAACCTTACCTTACCAATATTAATATCAATATTTTTACCAACCAACCAATTGCCTAAGCCGTACCAAATTGCTTGAATTTGCCTCTCCCTGATCCTAAGGGAGAACTACATCGGTCTGAGGCCCTCCTTGCTTTGTGCAATGGGCTATGTAGGTAGCACTTAGGAGACATGGGGTCTCCCAAGGTTAGCTCGACCACATCCTACCATAACCTATCATGTGTGGTAAATATAAATATTTGTGTATTTCTATTTAATCACATTCCTCTTTATCGTTTTACAAAAACACCAAAAATCACAACGCAAACATTCTTATTATTATCAAATCAACATACATATTCAGTATTATCTAGATGTTAAACAAATACATCTTCTCTATCATCGACACGTAGGTCGGCATCCTTATTTATTCTTATACCTTGCTAACATTTACTTAGACCCTCACGATTCATCCCGACCCAGGAGATGATCATGATCGTCGACGCCTCTCGCCGGGCCTCTCTGTCCTCAAAGGTACCATGGCTATTGGTACCACCCACTGATCTGCCAATCTCTCCTGTAACATATGAATACGCCCTCTCGCATGGAGGAATCCAGCCTCTAGTCTCTCCTCCCATGACTCCACAACCAATAACAATCCTCTTGCCTCATTCACTTGCGTTTGGAGCTGCTGAACTAAACTCTGCAGACGATCTCTCTCCGTTGTAATCACAGCTATGTCAGGGTGATCACGTACACCTCGCAGCTCTGCTACCCACCATAGCCTATAGGCCTCTGTCGTTCCTGCATCCATTACACTGTGATCGGCTGCTATCTCCTCTGGCCCTTCTGGAGGTGTTGGCCGGGGAGGTGAGAATGCTGCCTCGGCGTCGATCCTCATATATGGTCTATAAGCCAGGGGTATATCCTGCACAAATCCAAATTGTCGCCGCACGCAATCTAGAGGAATCCTCTCATACTCACCTGGCCTGTGCCCTGCGATCCACCTCAATCGCTCTACACCCCTCAACTCCTCAGCTATATTCTCTGTTACCATATAGTTCCCATAAGGCCTCCAACAGATATCAGCAATCGTCACCCTCTCCCATACCTGCCTGTAATACTCAATGTCACCCGTCACGGCCTGAGATCTTTCCTCTTGTTCTGTCTGGACCCATCGTCTGAATCCCAACCTCTGTACTCCGGTCTCTCCTGACTGGATGGATCAGCCTACTGGTCGCACACAAACAATGTGCTCATAGGCCCAACAGTGTAATAAGTATGAACAATCCAGTGTCGTCCTGTGATTTTGCCTACAAGCCCATAAACCCCTGTATAACTCCGCCAAATATGCAGGTGCCCATGCAAAAGTCACGTTCCTTTCTATCATCTCCCAGATAACACACATCAATGCCTTTGGAAATCTTCCCCCTTTTGCTCTCGGTAATGCATAATACCCTACCACTATCATCAATATCACTGCTAACCTTGTCTCCTCAGGGTGTGCTGCATACATTATCCCATATGTGAATGACAAACCTTGTTGTGTCAAATCTCACACGTATGGACCAAATACTGCTGTTATCACTCCCCGCGCCGCGCTAGGTAATGCCTGATATACTGGTTTTTCTGGAATAGGGAGCCTCAAAATATGGAACACATCTTCCAATGTTACTGTCATCTCCCCTGTTGGCAGATAGAACGTATTCTTCTCTGGATTCCATCTTTCAATCAACGCCTGCAACATAGCATGGTTACGTGCGATTCGTGAATAATAGCGGATTCCACTTAACCCCAAACAATTTATCAATGTCCATTCTGCTGGTGTTACATCCGCTCGAATTCGTGATAACAGCGCTGGCACACTATCATTCATCCTCAACCCTGCCTCTGCCTGCATACATCAAAACAACAAAAAACCATTCAATCCATCAAATCCCTAAGGGTTTTTCTCACATTCTAGAAATTCCACCAGTAACCGGTATCGGTTATAAATAACCGGTACCGGTTCAGTAACCGATACCGGTTATCCCTAACTGCTACCGGTCACTGTTAATTACATACACCTTGCCTAAAGAACCACCTACGACAATAAATTGCTCGTTTATTCCTCTTTATATACACAGACATACCCAAAACCCTTGATTACCTACCACGTAACACTCACCTCATTTATAACCCTTGTTATCATGTTTTCTTTCTCATATCTACCCACCTACTCTCCCCCATCTTATTCACAAAACATGCAGTAATCAAATCACAACCAAAACGTTTACCTCTTGAGTTGCAGCAGCTTGAGGTGGCCCTTGTCTTCCCTCTCGTCCCTGCCTGCTGGATGCTTCTCCTTGTTTTGCCATGATCACCACCCTTTTCAAATTCACCTTTCTGCCTTCTGAATCTCAGAACACATTCACTTTCCCTGTCTCTTTTCTCCTTATCACTCAAATCTCTCATGCAATTACCTATCTCAGTCGTAAAAAAGTGTCGCATTCGCGTATTTAACTTCTTGCATGGCTCTCAAAATTAGAACTTAAGTTGCCACCCTAGCTTTTCTATTTTTAGAAAATCTCATACCTAAATAACCGGTATCGGTTACGTAACCGATATCGGTCTACTAACTACCGCCGTCGGTTACCTAACCGATATCGGTTACACACCTGCCTTTTTGAAACATGGTTCTTTTCTTCATTTTCTACCTAATTTTTTATCGCACCCACCTCTTTTCCTGCATAACAACACCATTATCCATATTTGTCCATCCAATCCACTTCTCATTACGATTTCATCCATATCATCTATCTACATTACCGAAAACAAACATGCCATCATCTAAGGATATCAAAAAACTATCAATCTATACACCATTTGGATCCAACTCATCAGATACATATATAACAATGTCACCAAACCAGCAACAAAACATGCCACATTTCATCATATAATATGTCGTCCATATATACGTGTAAAATACATCAACATCATCAATATATCAACATGTCAATTAAACTCATCATACAACCTATATCACAAACCATTTTTTTTATCACCACCATTTGCTGAACACCATTTGATCACCTATCTAGCCCGACCCAAGGCCTCCACCTACCTATCCGGCCCGACCCAAGGCCGCCACCCAACAATTTGGCCCGACCCAAGGCCTCAACCTACCTATCCGGCCCGACCCAAGGCCTCGCCCCAACCATCTAGCCCGACCCAAGGCCTCGCCCCGACCATTTGGCCCGACCCAAGGCCTCACCCTACCCATTTGGCCCGACCCAAGGCCTCACCCTACCCATTTGGCCTGACCCAAGGCCTCGCCCTAACCATTTGGCCCGACCCAAGGCCTCACCCTACCCATCCGGCCAGACCCAGGGCCTCACTCTACCCTTCCGGCCTGACCCAAGGCCACAACCCAACAACTTGGCCCGACCCAAGGCCGTACCACTTCGATACCTCACCCAACATCGACAACATATACTTTTATCCACCCATCATGTAGCTTTTTGTTCCATCGAGCTCACCTGTTCGTGTTTTAGCATGATTAGGGTCCTTGACTTGATCTGTCGACCAACTTTGCCTAGACCTAGACCGTGACGTTTATCTCAACCAAACCAACCATTTAGTACTGCCAAACATGCCTAAATGTTCCTGTACCTTACCTGTTATATACCCTGGAGCTACTTCCTATGCCTTGGATACCAGGATTATATCACCCTTGTTTAGATAAACTATCGACCTTTGCCTATACATTATTGGTTTGCTCGTCAAATCATGTACCCTAGTCGTACTATTGTATTTCAACATGCCTCTGCTGCCTTGGACCTACCCCACCACCTTACCATCCTCTCTACAACATGTACCCTTTATCAACCCTATCCCTGATTTCCCATTCACTCAATCTGTGATAAATTTGAGGGGGATTACCTATATCCTTAACAGGAGAAACCACTTCATATTATTGTCCGCGCAGCTCTACAAAACAAGATACACGACAATAAGGGGCTAATGTAGACACCAAATTTGTGTCTTACGACCCCTTGTGACCCGCATCTCATCTCGCAACCTAAACTCATCACCTAAACCTTACACAATTATTTACTAATTACCTTGTAATTGATAAATCCACATCATCTCACCTGCCACCTCATTCGGCCACTTCATCATGACCTAGCCCTAACCCTAAACTAATCTAATTAAGACCTATAGCTTGGTCTACACCTACACCCATGACTAATGACCCCTTTCTCGCACCCAAAACTGACCTCCTAGTCACTTGACCAAGCCCGCAACTAATCTCTTGGGAGAAAAGCAGGGAAGGTGGGCTATTTTACTAAAAATAGCCTACTTTTTCCTTACCGATGCGGGTTCCTACTCGACCGCCGTCGGTTACGTAACCACCATCGGTTCCCTATAAATGGTCTCCCCAAACCAAAAACAAAGGATCAGAATTTCATTTTGGATCAGGGTGGAAGGATTTTAGGAATCAAGAGAGATCATTTGGGAGCGATAAAGAGAGTCCAGATCTTCACTTGACCAAGCAGAGATGAGTGAAGAAGCCAGAAGAGTTGCAACAAAAGGAGATCAAGCCCAAAACTACAACAGAACAGCCAGAGTTCTCAGATACTCAGCTGATCAATGGGAGGGAGATATTTCATCTTCTATTTGTCCAGCCATCCTACCTAGAGTTCTGCCTTTGTCATTAAAGTTCTTGTACTTGCATCTTCATCAATAACCAGTAAGTTACATCTTGCATGTCCTCTTTAATAACATTTCTTAGACTTTTTGAAGCACAATCCTCACAAATCCATTCCTAGATCCACTACCCAGCATGCTATTGCATCTAACTATCATTCATCTACCTCTCATCACCTTATTTCCTAATATCACCTATATACAGCCTTACAAACAACACAACCACCCCACAAAACAACCAACCTTCAGATCTTAGACCATACCGATATTGGTTATCAGTAACCGGTATCGGTTATCCTGACTATAACCAAAAACCAGCCTTTCCCCTACCCAGTTCAATGAAGCAATTTAATTGATATCTTACAGTCTTTTGTGTTAATTCATATTAGCAGGGGAACTGACCACCTTCGAAAGGAAGTTTTATATTTCCTGGGCCCAAGGCAGTTCCCTCATTTATTGTCTAATCAAAATCGTGTGGTCTTGTGTTCTTATTTGTAGGTAGTCCTTCCAAGACAAAAAGGAGTTCTTCGCAGTCAACCTGATCTTTCTCTATGGTACGTGCACACCATCTCGACGTTCAACAGGTATTCCTCCTAGCCCTAACCTTATCTGTTTCTAAAAGGAATGAAACATTCCAAGTGAAACATTTTGGCACGCCCGGTGGGACGCATTTTGGGTTTCTTTCTTTCTTTCTTGCTTTCATATAGGGAGTATACTTGCTGTTTTCTTCTTCTAAAATATATTCACAAGGTTTTGTATTATTTTGATAAAAGAACTTGCTTTGATTTTACATCTCGCATTAGTGAAAGTCATACTTATCCATCTCATTTAATTCCATAGAAACTGCCACCCATGGCTCACACCCCTTCATAGGTCCCTTTCATCCATGACCATTAGTTAGGTTAGAAACATAGGTTAGACCTTAAGGTGATACTTAGTCTAACCTCCTTAGCGCTAGGTCACTAACCTTAGAACATTTAGCTTATAATTTAGGGCTAGGTTAGATTAGCACTAATCCAACCCATAGGTTATAGCTTAGGTTTAGGTTATTAACATTAATAGAACCAGTCTAGATCTAACAAATAGAATCGTTCAGTATAAGAACCAACAGATATACATTCCCGAAATGGATTCAATCCAGCCTTGATAATAATCTAGCAATAAATATATCATAATTTATTACCTAGCTCAAGGTCTAGACCTTCCTGATATTACGATATCGGGAACCAATTCATTTAACACGATCAGCTTGAGTTAGACTCCGAAATTTCTTATTCAACACATTCAGACCTTGCAACCTTCGTAATGTCTATATTTTTTGTTCATCCCGAATAAACTTAAAACATCTCTTGGATCAATGCCACTAATCGAGGGCTGAGTCATATAGACGGGTAAATCCACAATTCATTCCGAAATCAGATTATACTCAAGTGCAAAAATGAAAGAAACAAAAGAGTCCAAGCATATCCTGGCTCAGTCAAATATCTTCAAGAGCAAAGAAGATACAATCCATATCAAGCATGACTTCACAATCAAAGGAACACGTCCTTTTTACAGAAGAAATCATATATCAACACTTGAATTCTCAGGAGGAAGTAACAATAGTTCAAAGTGTTACAGTATGGGAGAATGGGATGGATGGATGAATAAGATCATTACATATTTCATCGTAGGTGAGAGAATTACATGAGCTGAAAACTGACGCTTCTAGCATTTACATCCTTTCCATCATTAATTTGATGAGCTCAATGGTACGTTGTGGTGAAAAGGTTCCTCTTGTGGGATAAGGGGGGTGGTATTGAACTTGTGATGTGGGCGGCATTCCATTATATGCTGATGATGAATAGGGAGGTTTAGAATATGGGACCGACATAGAGGGCATGTATCTAGAATGGGTGACAGATGAGATAGGGGGTTTTTGATAGTATGTGTATGTAGGTGGGATGGTCGTAGTGACTCTAGTAGTAATTGGGGGCAGTGTTTGTTGGATCGAGAGGACAAGATTCTAGAATGGAGTAGGGGTCATCGATACCATGGGTGGTTGTGTTTCAATGGGTATTTGTGAGACAATGGGTGCGGACGGGGTTATGGTCTGGTTAGTCGATAAGGGGACAACATATATTATAGGTGCAACTGATACTACAGATGCAGCGGTCATGGAGGGTTGGGTTCTAGCTGTGTAACCACTGGGGATGAATCTGGTGAAGGTAATACCACATTATTAGGGGTTGATGTAGAAGTAGGAATAAGGCAAGGAGAGATGTATACAAGCATGCCATATATCAACTATCCTGAGGAGTCCCAGATGGAGGAGTGGAAAAGGTAGAACTGCAAGGCTGCGGGATTATGATTAAGGATTCGTGTAAATTATTCATCACCTGTAAAAATGGTGGTAGGTATGGTTGAATCCATGGGTGACAGGATGGAGGGTGCTGAAGGACTAGGTAGGACTGGTTGAAAACTTGCATGAAATATAAGAGTGTTAGCTTGGCTACAAGTCAACACCATGTGAATGGATGTCTATCAGGTGATGTTGTATCCTCCAGGTGACATAGAAAGCACCATGAATGAAGATAATAGGTGTTTATAGGTAGATTTGGGTAATATATAAGTTAATTTTCAATACAGGGTAACTGACACTTGTTAAGGATGACCGATGCCAGTTCAGGGGTAACCAAGGTTGGTTACTATGAGCCAGGAAAAGTTTTATCAAGTGAGGGAAAGACTTGTCACAGTCAGATGAACAAGTTGCATGATTAGTGTTTATCAAAGTAGAGAGAGTACAAAGAATCCTAGGAATTCTGATAACAAAGAAAATGAAATAAGGGGTCTTTAGAAAATTTAACCCAAAAGAACAGAAAACCAATGTCAGTTACAAAAAATCGATGTCGGTAAGGGGTAACCAATGCCAGTTACTATGAAAGTTGGAAAGATATAGAAAAATGGATTGTTGTGAATTTTAGTGAGATAATTAATCAACCTAGAGGTATGGAGATGATGCAATGAAGTCCTAACACACTTAGAATAAATCTTAATACTCCTACTGTGATTGTGGAGTGTGTAAGGAAACAAAATGGAACAATGGAGAAGTGTATCCTCACACCTCAAAATGCATGTCAATCAAACTCTAAAAACACGTGCCGAATAAGTGATTTTTAATGTGTTGAGCTTATGCTATTTAGAATATTGACTCATGAATTTAGAATAGAGTTTTTGGTGAGGTAGGCTTCCTCTGAAGAAGGATATCTAAAAGGAGAGGTTTCAGGTATGTTATGGCAGGGGTGGGATGTCTTCTAAGGTTATGAATCGATAGAAGCAACAAGATGGGGAGTACCTACCTATCGGATTGTGTGATCCCTGACAGGTGTTCCTAGGTAATATGTTGTTTAAGAAATATGTGTATATTTCAATTTTGTGCAGTTTGGTAAGACTCACAGAGAGAGAATGTGCTTTCAATGATTCTTTGTATCAACCATCAGCTGGGTATGGCTTTCAGCATATAGGTTTACCTCATTTTAATGTTAACTAAATACAACAAATCAGAATGTAATGTAACCAATTTTAAGCCCAAATAAAAATTAATAACTTCGATGAAGCCAAAAATGAATAGGAGAGGGTATGCTCTTTAACTAAATGTAGAAAGAAAGAAAGAAGAATGATTCCTTTTAAATGCACCAAGAGAAAGTTTTATTTTAGAGAAAGTAGAAAGAAGAGAAGATTACCATAGAAAAATATTAATGTGTAATCCTTTTAAAGGGAAACAAACACACAACTTTTTCCTAGGAATGAAGAAAATGCAATAGAACCATTGATGGGTCCCACCGGACATGCCAAAATGTTTCAGCATTTTCTTTACACTCTTGAATGATAAAACACATAATGGTAAGGGATGAGGAGGAATACATTTTAAATGGGTTGGTTAGAGGTTGATGCACACGTTCTGACTTCTTGAACCAATACTGATTGTGAGAGCTTCATTTTTCCTAGGAGGAACTACCTGAAATAGAAAACAAAACCACAAAAGAGGAGTTAAACGATATATGATAGTGGACTGCCTAGCATATGCTAGTTTTGGGAAGTGTGATACTTCGTAGATGGCTGTCAATCCACTTTTTAAAACAAATTAATGTGAGAAATAAGTAAATTCCTACTATCATTCATATGATTTAGGTATCTCATTGAAGCACAATAATCAAATCTACTAAACAGGCTAGGTTATAGTTAGATATGAAGGGTAGGTAGGTGTCAGGTTACTAGAACTAGTCAGGGTCTGATCCTAGGTTGTTTAGGTCAATTTGTAGATGGTTGTTTGGCTCTATTCTTGGGTAGGGTATGAAACACAGAGACCGGTGTCAGTCTTGTATGACCGACGGAGGTTTAGTAATAATCGAAAATGGTTATTTCAGATTTTCAATAACTCAATATTTCATGGTTTAGGGATTTGTCTGAGACTAACTCGGGGATGGTGAGGTGTGGGTGTAAGTTTGGGGAGGTGCTGTAAATACTCATATGTGTCTAATTGTCAGGTACGGGTGATTTTATGATGTGGGTGAAGGAATGATAAAACTTGTATGGAGATAAATGGTGGGGAAGTGAGAGTTCAAGTAGAAACTAATAACAAAGGTAATAGATCCTACTAGAATGAAAATAGAAGAATGATGGTTAACAAGATACTTACTGTGATGTATATTTTATGGTTGGATAGAGGTGACGGTTGATTAGAGGAATGGTGTTTGTTGTCGTGGAAGTGCTTCCCATAATGCTACCATGGGTGCAATGCTTCTAGATCCATCTAGATGATGGTTTTGGAGGCCTAGATGCATGAAAATACCATGGTTCTGCTTGTATGTAGCTCAACCGAGAAATGTGCCAACCCTTCAAACAAGGTTGTTAAGGTGAATAAATTGTAACCGGTGATAGTTCCATCTTGATCAATATTTTTTTACGTCTGACCAACATCAGTTAAGGTGAGATTCTCTAGGTTTACTAAAATAATCAGATCTTTCTAATTTCTTGGGCCAAGTTGGTTTGTTGTTGTGGATCAAAATGGAATCTTTCCTTATAATGAACAGAAATGTGTTTAGAGAAATCTTAGGCATTGATTTTAGGGTTAGACCAAATCTTAGTTCATTAATTCAAGTTAGACTTAGTTATTGTTAGTTATGGAAACATGCCAATAATAGGTCTAGGGTGAGGTGATTGGATGAGGTGTCTAGGTGAGGTGGAAATTAGTTCAATTAAGATAATTGAATAATGAAGGTTGTGAGGATGAGGATTAATATAATTAAAATAATTAAATTAATATTAATGTGGGGTGAAATGGGCCATAGTTAGGTGCCCATGTTTAAGTTGGTTATTTGATTAGGGGCTAAGGGGAATGTAACTAAATTTAGGTGTCTACAAGGAGAGAAGAGGAAGCCTCTCCATCATGTTGATATGTTAGAGGTCCCAGGGAAATTTTGTTTAAGAAAAGAAAAGTTAGGAGGAATCAATTCAGGATCTATGAACTTCATGGGTGAAGATGGTGACATGGGTGAATGAGGTGGAGAAGGTTTGTCTTCCTCAATAAGGTCGACATGATCCTTATTAGCAGGGTGGTGCATCAAATCGAATGCCACTACGGTCATTGTGTTTATGGGTGGTACAGGAGATGAAATTATGGTGGCCCTATCTGTAAAAACTGAATCCAAATCCTTTCTATGTGTAATGGTGGAAAAACATGTGAGTGAAGTAATGATTAGTAAGGGATTCTAAGTTAGATGAAAAAATTCATGTTTTGGATGGAGGATCAAGTGAATAAGTGGCAACATTAAGTCCCCCATAAGTTAGATTAGTACGAAGGTGGGGAGAACCATAAGGAAAAACCTCACCTACATGGTAGTCATAACTAGGGTGCTGACATAGGTTCCCATACTCTTGTGGGGTGAGGAATGTGTTGATATTATATAGGTGGTACTCTCTCAGAGTGAGGCATCGAAAAACACCTTCTAATTGATCAATAGTCAATATGTGGGTAGCGGAGATAGATGACTTACTACATGTTTGGCAAGTAGATGAGTTATTTGTAGAGGCTTCAACATTAGTAGGAATAATATGGTTAGATGTGGGAGAGGTAGTTTCAGCATTGATGGATGTTCTTATGGGTGAAGGTGAAGTGGGGGTAGTGACAGGTGCGTTAACTGGTACAAGTACATTGTTGAGTTGGTATAACATGTTACAGGTCTTGAATGGTGACGGGTCAGTGGGGATGGTGTAACTATGTCCTTCATGTTTGAATTTTACACATTAGTGTAAATTTAAAGGGAAAAAACCCATGATGTGAATCTAGGGTATATCGAACAATAGATTATATTGGAACTCCCCCTCTAAGATGTGGTATAGTTCCAGGATAATGTGAGGCCTTACGTGAACATGAAGGATAATAGTGTCAAGGTTAGAGATAATGGCATCATTAAAGGAGTGTAGCATAACTAGGTTATTATGCATACATTTAGAAGGAATACATATTTGATTGTATGTGTGGGAGGATATGATGTTAATTTTAGCACCACCATTAATCCTGACACATTTTACACATATGTTATTGATATAGACATAAATGAATAGGGTAAGATCAGGGTCATCTGACTATAGAGGTACAATCTCCTCTTCAGAGAAACTTAGGGTAGTAATGTGAGGAGGGATCGTGGGGGTAGAAGGAGGAGCTGATTTTGTTAGCGAGGCCACATGGTGAGGGGTGATAATCAGGGCCACTTGTGTGGGGTCATTGGGTAGAACTTCAATGGATTGTAAAATTTGATAAGAGCATGTTTGTGGGATTCAAAAGTCTAGATGAGATCATAAAAAGACATCTTTAGAGGATACTGATGTAATTATTTTATCATTGTGGGATGGGTGACCCCATCAGAGATAGGGTATATAGGTCCATGGATGGTGATTTTGGGAGTGGGTACAAATGGTATATTGGGTATAGGGTTTCTTGATGGGCTAGTTACTTTTTCTTTTCCTTTTTCTTTCTGAGCACGAGTAGCAATCTGAACCATGTTAATTTGAGGGGGGTAGATGGTGATGGTGTGTCATGAAAGGTGTAATGGTAAGAGGGGAAAAATCCTATCTTTGGATAAGATCCTTGTGAAATGAGTAGGACACATTGACATTTGGGTGGTGGTTTGGCCAACTCTCTAATACAGACCATGTTGATCTCAAATTTTGGAGGTGGGAAAAATGGTTTTTGCGGTGGAGATACTGATCATTGGATGGGTAAAGGATGATGATGTATGGCGATAGGTGATGGTGGAGTATGGTCCTCATTAAAAAGGTCATCATCGTTGCATTTTTTTTTCAGGAGGACAAGGTTGAAGAAGAACGGTCTTCAGAGCCATACAATTTTCAACATCATGTCCTGACACACAATGATAGGCATAAATCTTGGTTTTGTCAAACCCTTTTGGTTTGGGTTTGAGAGAATCATAAGGTCATAGCAGTGGTAATGTGATGACAGAAGTCTCCAAGAGATTGGTTAAAATGTTTTTGTAGGACACCACTAACAAATCACAATGGGAGGTGAGTGTGGGTTTGGGTAAAGGTGTGTCTGATTGTGAATGAAGAGGCTCTAGAGAATGGGGAATGGTTTGGTCTACTATTTTGGTATGTGGAGTTTTCTTAGGTGTTTCTGGCATCTATTTGGGTAAAGATGGGGAAGAAGAGCTGCCAATGGAAGGTTTGGTTGGCTTGAATACCTTCGTGGAGGGTAAACAATTCTTAGCTTTGAGTTTCACCTTCTTGGGTAAAGGTGACATGGGAGTACAAGATGAAGAAGGGAAAACAGATGGTGGAAGAGGATAGGTTTCCAATGGGAGAAACCGAGTTGTGGTGGAGGTCATTAGTATAGGTTGGGTAGGTGGCATCAGTTGAAGTCATATAGGCAAGGTTGCGGTTATAGTAACTAGTGGAGGTATAGGTAGCAAGAAGTGCATGAGTGGGGGTGAGGGAGCCTGGTTTTTGGTTGAATGAGTTATAACAAAGGATCATGATGCAGTGGTAGGTTTTTTAGATTTTGACTAGCTTTGGGTGTGATATTGTTTGGTCAAGGTTGATGGATGAGGCCGTAGGATGGATGAGAAGGGGGAGGGTGATAAGGGTGTAGTAGGTGAGATCAATGGACGTGGCCTAGAGAGTTGGGTTTTATTTTTAGGCAAGAGGATAATACTAATACGGACTTTGGAATATGTGGCTAAGACCAATCTGAAAGGTGGGTGAGTAAGGCTTGAGGTTGGTATAACACCCAAAGTAGTGATAGGTCTAGATATAGGTGGGGAGATAAGTGTGGGTAGGTTTTTAGGTTTTGGAATAGTTGTAGTTATTGGTAGAAGTTTGGATGGAAGTAGGGATGATGAAGAGGATATTTTTTTCAATTTTCATGGTCAATGTAGTTTTGGTTGCCAAAAATACCTTTGGGTAGATCATGGAAGTATCTTTAGACAACATTTGAATTTGGGTCGAAAGGGGGAGCCGAAGATGTCCCCAAAGCATGAAATGATCAACGTAATCCAAATGATCGACCAACCATGAAAATGGGATTAAAGAAGAAGATGATGGATTGGGCTGGGTAGAAATCCTTGTAAAATATGTCTATAAGATAGGGAATTGAGTGGCCTCATAGTTTTTAGGTAAAAGAGATGAGATCATGTCAATAGGGTTCTGGGATGTTAGGGGAGAACTATCCTTGATAGGTAGTGACATGTCTAAATCATCTCCCATGAGTGGGAGAGATAATATGTCAGGTGAGGTAGACTTATCTCTCAGTGGAGGAGAGGGTGATGATGATTCTCTTGTGGATGGGAGAATAACAAGTGTTAATGGTTTAGAATGTTGGGTAGCAGATGATAACACGACATCAATAGAAAGTGTGGATTCCTCCATGAGAGCAAGGGTATAAGAAGGGAACTCCTCTATTGGTAGAGGAGTATAAGAGGTATGCTCCTCTATGGGTGGAGGAGCTCGTGCCAATATTTCCTCAATAGATAAAGTAGGTCAGTTTTGAGGAACAGTTTGCATGATATCAAAAAATATGTGAACCTCATGGATGGTGTTGTTACTAGATGAAGGTTCTCTATTTTGATTAGAGGATGGTTTTTCATTAAGGAATGGATTTTTGAAAATGTTAAAATTCTTATTTATGGGCGCATTCAGGTTTTCTACGACAAGGTCTCCATTGTCTATCATCTCTTGAAAAATGTTTTTTAGTTTTGCACTTACCATCAGTATGTCATTTAACACGATGGTAATTACAGTAGTCATGATCTTTATACCATGTGGGCATAGGACAAGTGGAGTTGAAACTTGTATGAGGTTTTATGGGAGGAAGTGTAATGGCTCAAGATTTAACAAGTTTTTCCAAGACTGAAGAATAGGGTTCTTTAATCAAAGTTTACTTCCACTGCTCCCGTTGGAGTTGAAAAGCATGAAAAGGAGAAATATTGGAAGAAGGTTAAACCTGATTATAAGAATGAGTTGGACCCACCTTGAGGACTACCACATTGGCTGATCCTTTGGTATTTGAATAGTTATTTTAGGGTTGTAAAGTTGAAGAAGAATTGTTGGATTTGAATGGGGTGTTCTTGTTTTGTAATTGGATCCTCTTTTCTTCAATGGCATGAATTTATAGTTTTTGGGACATGGTGATCACTTCATCAAAGGTTTCAAAGGTTTGGACTTGTATATTTGGTGAGATGTGTCTGGCACAAGTTCTAGTGAACAACTCGATAATTTCATTCTGAGGTATTTGGAACATCAATTGGTTGATGAGACTCTGCCAGAAGAAAAAAAAAATTGTGATCGATTCATCTTCGTACTATTGGGTTGAATAGAGATTGGTCATGCTAACTTTATTGGTAACATAAATTGAAAAATGATCTAGGAAAGCTTGGGCTACTTGATTAAAGAAATAGATAGAATTTTGAGGTAGTCCACTATACTAATCTAATGTTGGTGTTTCACTATTTTCTTTAATTTTTTGAGATGAAACAAATAAAGGTAAGGGCCAAGGAGGAATACCAGTTTATGCTAGTCGGTTGATGGTTGTCATGTGTGTTCTAACTTCTCGATATAATCCTAATTATGAGAGCACCTTCTGTCAATGAACCCTACTCAAATCACAAGGATCTTATCCACCATTAGGATTTTTCCCCTCATGTTATTACACATTTCATGACACACCCTCTCCATCCACCTCCCCTCATATTAGCATGGTCCACATTACTACCCGCGCTCAGAAAGACAAAGGAAAAGAAAAATTAACTAGCCCATAAAAAAACCCTATACCTAATATAACATCTACCCTCACTCCTAAAAACACCATCCATAGATCTACATACCCTATCTTTGACTGGGTCACCCATCCCGAAATGATAAAATAATTACATCTGTCTCCTCTAAAGATTTCTTTACATGATCTCGTCTAGACTTATGAATCCCAATAATAAGCCCTTATCGTGGTTTTACAATCCATTGAATTTTTACCCAATGACCCCACACCAGTGCCCTCAATTATCATCCTTCACCATGTGGCATCACTAACAAAATCATCTCCTCTTTCTATCCCTATGACCCCTCCTCACGTTGTCACTCTCATCTTCTCTGAATAGGAGATTGTACCTCTCTAATTAGATGACCCTAATCCCACCCTATTCATTTATTTCTATATCGATAACATATGCATATGACACCTCATGATTGATGGTGGTGATAACATTAACATCATCTCCTCCCACGCATACAATCAAATATGTATTCTTTCTAACTATATCCATAATAACCCAGTTATGCTATGCTCCTTTAATGACACCATCACCTCCACCCTTGGCACTATTATACTTCATGTTCACGTAGGCCCTCGCATTGTCCTAGAACTATTCTACATCTTAAAGGGGGAGTTCCAATATAACCTATTGTTTGGTAGACCCTAGATTCACATCATGGGTTGTGTCCCTTGAACTTTACACCATTTTGTAAAATTTGAGCATGAAGGACATAATTACACCATCCCTACAAACCCGTATCCATTCAATACCTGTAACATGTTGTACTGACCCAATGATGTACTTATACTAGTCCAGGCATATGTCACTACCCCCACTTCACCTTCACCACCAAGGTTTCCACCACCTCTCCCATATCTTACCCTACTATTCCTACTTCTGCCACAACCTCTACAACTAACTCATCTACTTCCTAAACATCTAGCAAGTGGTTTATCCCCACTACCCACATATCAACTATCGATCCCTTAGAAGGTGTTTTTCAATGCCTCACTCTGGGAGAGTACCTGAGATATGCTGATTGTGAGAGCTTCCTTTTAGTTGGGAGGTACTACCTGAGATAGAAAATAGGAACACAAAAGAGGAGTTAAATAATATATGATAGTGGACTACCTAGCGTGGTCTATATCTGGGAACTGCGATACTCCCTAAATGGCTAACAATCCACTTTTTAAAACAAATTAATGTGAGAAATAAACAAATTCCTACTATCATTGATATGATTTAGGTATTTCATTCAAACATATCCATCTTGGACTTCCTTAATGGTGTATGGAGTTTCAAAACTTGTAAATCATCGTAAGAGAATTTCGTCAAAGCCACGCTTGTAAAGAAGACCACCCATGATGACATAATAGGAGACACTTTTAAAAAGGGTGAATTTTTCATTACGACTGAGATCAGTGGGTAGAATGGAAAGGGAAAGATAGTTTGTATATGGCTTATACCAAAGGTCACGTGGGTCAGAAGTGATGTTTCCAACAGAGTAAACTTCATGAGGTAAATAAGAGGGTGATTGTAGCCATTGTACAGACTTGGTTTATGACCAAATGAGAATGACCAAAGATATTGATTGACTTAAAATATAAGGTATAGGGAGCCTAGAAACCTAATATGAGTGCTTCATATTCAATAATATTGTTTGTATAATCAAAATCAAGTTTGAAAGACAAAGGAATAGGTTCATCATCAAGAGGAATGAGTATAACACCAGCCCCACCCCCATGCTGACACTTAGAGCCATTGAAGAAGAGTGTCATTTTGTAAGTGGGTTCATCTAGGGAAAGGGTAGCTATGGACTCATTTGGGAAGTTGAGGCTAGATGGTTGATTCCTAGAAATAGGTATTTTGGCTAGTTAGTGAGCGATAACTTGGCCCTTGATGGAATTTTGATGAACGAATTCGAGGTTAAGGTCGACAAGAAGAATAACCCACTGTGTGTCAAAATTATGTTGATAGGGTTTGGCATACATATAACGTAATGGGTTAGTATTAGTAATGATGAAGGTTTTTTGATTAAGTAGGTAATGGTAAAGTTTAGTGGTGACTAAAACTAAGGCTAAGTAGAGTTATTCGGTGTGGATATATCTAGTTTCGTGGACCAAAAGGGTACGACTTATGTAATAAACCACTTACTATTTGTGTTGCTTGTCACGATGAGTGAGCATGGAGCATAAAGAGTGGTCAATGGTGGAAATATATAAGCAAAATGGCTGGTCATATTTAGGATGAATAAGTACTAGTGGTTGAAGAAGGTATTGTTTTAAGGCCTCAAAGGATTTATGACATTCATTATCCCATTTGAATGAAACATATTTCTTGAAAAGATGATGAAATGATTGAAAGCGGTTAGAAAATTTTGAGATAAAATGACAAATGGATTGTAACTTACCTTGTAGGCTTCAAAGTTTGTAGTTATTAGTGGGTGGAGACATTTCCATAATAGTCTTGACTTTAGCACACTCGACTTCTATACCACACAAAGAGACGATGAAACAAAGTAGTTTTTTGGAAAGTACTGCAAAGGCATACTTCTTTGGTTGAAGACGCACAAAATAATTGATGAGATAGTCAAAGATGACTTTAAGGATGGACAAGTTTTCAGTTTGATATTTAGATTTGTCTAGAAGATAATCTACGTAATCTTCCAATATACGATGCATGATGTCATGGAAGATATAAGTCATGGCTCACTGATACATAGCACTAGCATTTTTAATCCCAAAAGGCATGACTCAATAGTATAAATTCCCCTAAGGGGTGATGAAGGAAGTATTGTGTTGATCCTATAGAGCTTGTAATATTTTATTGTATCCCGAGAAACCATGCATGAGTTATAGCATTTCATTGTCAGTGGTGAGATTAACTAGTTTCTCAATGCTTACGAGGGGGAAATCATCTTTGGGACAAGCTAGGTTGAGGTCACAGAAGTCCATGAAAATGTGGAGTCCTCCTGTCACCTTTGTGATAGGAATGGTGTTAAAAATATAGTGAGGATAGTCAATGGGTAAGATGAAGGAAACTAAGAAAAGGTTCTCAAGATATTCTTTAACTAGAAGAGTAATGCGAGGATGAATTTTCAACATCTTTTGTTTGATGGGTTTGGCATTTAAAAATACCTTCTAAATACCTTCTAAGGGATTAGTAGTCAATATATGGGTAGTGTGGATAGATGACTCATTAAAATATGGGGAAACATGTGAGTCAGTGGTAGAGGCTGCAGCGACAATAGGGATAACAAGGTTAGATGTAGAAGAGGTAGTGGTAGTATTGGTGGATAGGCTTATAGGAGAAGGTGAAGTAGGGATGGTGAAAAATTCCTTGTCTGATACAAGCACATCATTGGGCTAGTATAGCATGATAAAATTCTTCAAAGGTGATGGGTTGGAAGGGATGGTGTAATTATGTCCCTCGAGTTCAAATTCTAGGAAAGAGTGTAAAGTCAAAGGGACACAATCCATGGCACGGATCTAAGGTTAGTTGAGTAACAAGTTATACTGGAACTCTCCTTTGAGGACATATAATAGTTTTGGGATAGTGTGGGGATATACAAAGATATGGAGGAAGATTGTACCTAGGGTGGAGGCCATGGCGTCATTGAAGGACCACAACATAATTACGTTACCATGCATGTAATTATTAGGTATTCACATTCGGTCATATGCATGGGAGAAGATGATGTTAATACTAGCACCACCATCTATCATAACGCATCATATGCATATATTATCGATAAAGATGGAGATGAAAACATTTGTGTTGGGTTTGTCAGACTAAAAGGGAGCAATCTCTTCATCTAAAAATTTGATGATGGCTACTTGGCGAGTAGGTGGGAGTGTAGAGGAAGGTGATGACCTAGTGAGAGAGGCTACGTGGTGAGGGGTAATGATGGAGGCCATGGGCATGGGGTCATTTGGTAATACCTCAATAGATTGAAGGACCTCCATAAGGGATTGACGATGTGACTTAGAGGTATGGATGAGGTCATATAAGGACATTTTGAGGGGGGATTGGTGTAGTTGTTTCAACATTATGCTATGTGTGACCCCATCGGAAATAGGATATGCAGGACCTTGAATGGTGACTTTGGGTATGGGTGTGGATGGTATGTTGGGTACAAGGTTGGTTGATAGGCCACTTGCCTTTTCCTTTCCTTTATCTTTCTAAGCACGGGTGGCAATGTTGATCATGTTGATCTCAAATATCGAGGGTGGATCAAAGATTTTCTGGGGTGGAGATATTGATCGCTAAGTAGGTAATGGAAGAATATCTAGGGAAATTGGTGGGGGTGAGATGGGATCCTCATCAAGAAGATCATCATCGTCAAAACTTTCTTCAAGAGGACATAATTAGACAAGGGAGGTTGTTAAATTCTTACAATTCTCTACATCATGTCCTAGCACACGATGGTAGGAAAAAAATTTAGTTTCGTCAAACCCTTTTGGTTTGGGTTTAAGCGGGTCATAAGGTCTAAGAGGTGGTAATGTTGTAGAAGCCAAAAACACATCACATTTCATCATTCTCTTCCAAAATGACCTAATAACCACATTCTACATGGGGGACTGTTTTAACCTTAATTCAATCACCCACACCCCCTTGTGCACCCTGCAATGACCCTCATTCAACAGCCAAGGATTTAATTAATATTAATTAATTAAATTCCCCATTTTACCCACTCATATCAACCACCTCACCTAAACACCTCACCCTTCCATTACCCCACTTACCTCTCCACATCACCCTTCCACTACCCCACTTACCACTCCACCTCATCATTCCACTTCCCCACATTGCTCATACCTATCCCATACCCTTCTAGAAACCCTAATATTCACCACTCCACTCATAAGACCCTTCTTTTTCCTATTACCTATTCTAAGGGAAGAGGACACATGTGCTCCACTACTCAAAAAGCAAGTGGGGAAGACATATTCCCCACTTTTGAAAAAATAAACCTCCCCGATATAACCAGTGTCACTTATAGTCTTACCAATATCAGTTTGGTAGGACCGGTGTCGGTCAAATGTATATGCCTGGTTCTCACTCTTTCGAAAGGGTTGGTTGATTGATTTTTCATCTGTTGGTTGGGATTTTCCACTCTAGTTCATTGGTTACTGTTTGGCACTTGGCATTCGAAATTGGCATGCTCATTGGCAACTCGTTGAAACAAAAAATCCATCAGAACTCTTGGCTGAGATAGAAGTGGAGATCAACCACTAAAGGACCTTGAAGCCAGAAGGAGTTCAAAAAAGATCTCTCCAACGAACCTATCAGCCTTCACCAAAATCTATCACTCTTCTTTACCAGCTTCTCAGTCTTCTATGTGCATTGGACTCTAGGTAAGTGGATCCTCTCATCCTTCACTCATGTCTTTGTAATTTTCTTCTCTATTTTCCTCCCCTAGGAGCAAAACCTCTCCCCTGCTCCTTAAAACCCCACCTAGTCATCTCATATCCACACATAAGACCCATTTTCACCACATTCTACTCCCTAGTAACTCTTTGACCAACCACAGAGAGCACCCTAACCTCCACTATCAAAATCTGACCAAATCCCAGTGATCATCGCTAGTTAACCCTAACTGCGGTTGGTCGAGACTGACCACCGTCGGTTACTCTACTATCTTCCATCTCTCTCCTTTGTATCTAAACATACCCAAAAAAACCCCTAAAGACCCAAAAACTCTAACCTTAAACCTATCATTCACCTAAACCTCACCAATATCCTCCCAACCCTCTACTTTAAGATAGAGTGGAACTTAAACACCACCTACCTAAACCTCTGTCCCCTCTATAGCGACTGATACCAGTCAACCTTAACCAACATCGGTCTACCCTTAACCATCATCAGCTAGACAGACCATGTCAGTCTCTATGTCTATTAACATAGTGCAAACAACAACCTACCTTCCCACCCAAACAACCTAAAATACCCTACCCAACCCCGATAAGACCATGTCTTTAACCTACAGAATTCTTGTATTTAATTGAATCGATACTGGTAGTAATCTGAGTCACCTAAATTAGAATGCTAGCACTAGATTCCTTTTATTTACATGTTTCACTCATTTAATATTAATTTATAAATACTGGATTGACAACCCTCTAGGAAGTATCACACTTTCCATATCTAGCAATATGTTAGGTAGTCCACTGCCATATACTATTTAACTCTCTCTTTTGGTATTGTTTTCTATCACATAGTATTCCTTCCTAGCCAAAAAGGATTTCACATGATCGACTGAGATCGGAAGTCTACACACATGCATTCCACCTTCTACCCATCACCAAAAAATAGTTAAACCTCCTACACCCTTATCTATTTTAGTCTCTTATTGTACGCAAAAATGATCAAATAATTTTGGCACACGCAGTGGGACCAAGCCAAGGTTCCTTGCATTTGGTTCATTCTTTGGAAAAAAATTGTATGTCTATTTCCCTTTCTAAAAGGATTTCACATTAATCTCCTTCTCTATAATCTTCTTCTTATTCTATTGTCTAAAAGCAATGGTGTTTTGGTGTTGTAAAACAAACATTTCTTTCCTTTCATTAGTATCACATTAGCGAAATAACATCCCTTCTCCTGTTCATTAGTTGTGACATCAAATATCACATTTTGATTTGGGTTTAAAACACTTGCATCTCATTTGTTGTATGTTGCATTGTAGAGCACATTAAAATTGAGGGCAACCTATATGTCGGAAGTCATGCCCAACTGATGGTTGACATAAATGAATCATATAAAGCACTTTCTCTCTCTCTCTCTCTACCAAACTATAGAAAAATTCAAAAAACACATCTTCTTAAATAACACCATACCCAAGAACATCTATCCATGATCAAATGGTCAGGTTGGTAGGTACTCCCTAGCTCATTGCCTCTGTTGAGTTATTATCTCAGAGGACAGCCCAGCCCCACCATAACATAACATGAAACATCACCTTTTAGATCTCCTTCTTCGTAAGAAGCCTTCCTAAAAAAAATATGTTATAAAGTTCATGAGTCAGTCCTTTTAAATAGCATAAGCTTAACACATTTTAAATCACTTATTGGATAACATCTTTTATTAGTGTTTTTTTGAAGTGTGTTTTGAGGTATGAGAATACGTTTTCTTCATTTTTGCTTTCTTTCACCTTTTTCACTCCCCAATCACAGTTGGTGTATTTCAAATTTTTCTGATAGTGAAGAGTCTTCATAATATCATCTATCAATCTCTAGGTTGATAATCCTTCTAATTAAAATTCATAATAATCCTCTTTTCTATAATTTTTCAAATCTCCATAGTAATCGAAATCAGTATACTCCTCATCGGCATCGGTTATACCCAACCAACATTGGTTTCTGTTATTTTGGGTTAACTTTTCCAAAAGGCCCCTCTTTCAATTTTTTTTTATCAAAATTCCTTTAAGTATCTATACACTCTGTTTCCTACTAAGAAGCCATCACAAAACTTTTCCCAACTGATCATCATCACTCTTTTTCCTCAGTTTTATAAACTCATTCTTATCTTTCAATAACTAGCAACGATTGACCTTAACCAAAATTGGTCACCCCTAATCAGTGTCAGTTAACCTTGGCTAGTTTGTAACTACGACATTCACCCAATCTACCTAAAAATACCCATTCTTTTCATTCCTTCTAATTTCTATGTCATCTGCAGAGTACAAAATCACCTGATATACATGCCTTCACATGGTGTTGATGCAAAACCAAGCCAATGCACTGGTGTTCCATGCTAGCCTTCGAACTCTTCCACCTATACAGTCACCTCCTTCTATGTCATCACTTATGGACCCCAATCTACCTGTTATTGTTAGTATGGGAGACACAGACTTCGTGAGGTTTCTTGATGAGAATCCTTCCATCTTACAACAATATCTAGCCCACTTATCCATAGGAGACCCCTCAGGTTAGGTTATATACGGTATGCCCATGTCCGTCCCTCCTGATCTTACACCTACCTCCGTGTCGACCAGTTCTAGCTCAGCTCTCCCCACTTCTCCTTTTTAACTAATGGTGTTGCAACTTGACCCTACCGCGATATTATCCACCCCCTATGTAACATTCACCACACTCTTGATTTCTTCATTCCCTATGGCATCTACCATGCCCACCTCTATGGCCATTAGTCTGAGTGGGCCCATGTCATCCACTACCTATATACCCACTCCATCCCAACCACTGCCAGTATCAACAAACTATACCCCCATCTAGAATTTAGTCCTATCTATTCCCAAATCATTTCCTCCTATTGCTACTAGGGTGGTCACCCTGACCCCTCTTGTATACACCCATCTTCAACCTCCGCCAGTCGCCTCTACTTATTATTCAATAGATCACCCTTCCTCATCCTTCTCCTCGCACATACCTTCACAATTTTCATACGCATCCCCTTCACATAACATGATGCCTTCTATATCATATTCTTCTTATCTTCCTCCCCCTCCTCTTGGAAGTCAACCTTCATCACAACCTACCTCTGATCTTATCAAGATGATGATGGATAAGATGAAAATGTTGGAAGCATATATTTCCAGCTCACACACATCTCTGACCTACAAGGAGATTTGTAATGAACCTATTCACTTCTCTGTTCCAATCTGACCATACCCCCACACTAGGAAATGCCAAAGTTCAACTGGTTCAATAGCAAAGAAGACCCACAACAACATTTGTGGTCATTTAGGCACATGTGTTATCTCATCACTTATGATGACGCTTTTCTCTTATGAATGTTTCCTATGTCCCTCAATGGACCCACCATAGATCGGTATAGATCCCTACCTAAGTACTCTATCTTCTCCTTCAACCAAGTGCTCCAAGCCTTTCTAGACCATTTTTATATCAATGTAGTCAAGAAGGTCACCATGAGTGACTTGTATACTACGTGTCAATATGAGGATGATTCAATCATTGACTTTATTACTCGATGGCGTGTCCTGATCAATTAACTCACACTCCCCTTACCGCAGACCAAACTAATAGAGTTGTTTACATGGGATTGTGCTTGACACATCTCATCCACCTTATAAATCTAGACATTTTTCACATTTGACTAGGCATTCACCATGGCCCGAAAGCTTGAAATCTTAGCCATCGAGGAGAAAAGAATTCAATTGCGCAACATGGTTACTCCTTTTAAACCACATGAACCCACTTCAACTTCCAATACACCACCAACCATTCCTCTTAATCCTTCTAGAGCCAAGGGATCCACCCATGCAGTAGTTCTAAATGTTGGCCCATCTCACCCATCCAACCTACCAAAACCTCCACCTAACCTCTCGTCAGTGTAAACATTTCTCTTCAAACTTGAACAAAAAAATACACCCCCATTGCTGAACCATACCCCGTTATTCTGGAAATGGTCTTGAACACAAGGGGCTATCACTCTCCCGAATATCAAATTACACTCTGGTTTTGATCCTACCTATTCGATACCCTCATGGTATAAGAAGAATGAAATCTATGATTACCATCATACCCAAGGACACAATACCAAAAAATACATCGCCTTCAAAACCATTGTCCAAGAAATGTTGGATAGAGGATATCTCATTCTGAAAAATCCCAATGCAACCACAAACCAAAACCTTCACATCTTCCAAAATCCATTTCCTAATCATACACCCCTTACCCAAAACAAAAATTCTTCTATCGATAGTGACAATTCCTTGGAGGTTCATGCCATCTTCAATATCCTACTCATTCTACTTGCACCATACCCCCCAGTAGCACCTATAGAAGAACTACTCAAACAAATGCCTTTACCTTCACTAGCATCTTCACCCTCTTCCCCACTATAAGTAAAAGATAACCTGATGAAAATAGATTCATATTCCTTAGATGTTATAACTACCATACCTGACCATGTTATTAACCCCCCTACACTCATACTTGATGAATCATTGTTGACACCAACTTTCATATCCATCGAGGAGTTGGAAATATCTTCCCCTTCTTCCACCTCACCACACCTAGAGGAAGATCATACTTGATATACCTTTCCCACACCTTGTCACAAAGAAGATCCCAATCTGAGTGCAACGAAACCACTACCATCTCCTACAACATTAAATGATGTCTTCTTATCTCTTCTTCCTATCGAATCAAATGTAGAGGGCTTCCCTATTTCAGAGCTATCAATTTTTTTTATAGAGATCAACACCAAATCAAACCTCACCCCTTGATCTCTTCATCACCCCATTCGATGGACCATGTAGAGTATGTTGATCATTCATTACTTCGGGAACATCTTCAAATCCCCGTCTCCACACAGATGTAGATTTTGCCTAGCGAATCACCCAAAATTTACCCTAGAAGAGTGGAAACATCCATACCTACCCTACCCACAGAGGTTCCCACAAAACCTCCCATATCACCTTTGACCATAGATATACCTTCATCATCTGCATCCTCTATATCCTCACTTCCTAACCCTTCATCAATCTCCATAATCTCTCATATCTGGGGGTACGACCCACATCAAGCCTTACCAATCCGACAATCAAGATTGACGTGACTACCCCCTCTCACCATCTCATCAAAATTATACCCCTACCAAAACCTAAACACTAACCACCCTAGATGTTGATACTAACATCACCCACTACCTCTTTGTCCCCTTCACCACTACTATCCCTCTTAGGCCCTCATCCATCAACCCTAACAAAAAATTGAATTTTCATAGTATAACAAAAAATCATAAACCTACCCAATTACTGCAACCTCCCCTTCTACTCAATCCTACGAGGTTACCCTTACCTAATATACCACACTGAATACCACTACCATCACCTACCCCTACCTCCAAAATGTCACCACTCTCACCTTGGATAACCCATCGTCTCCTACCTTTGGCATGACCCTTTTCATCACACCATAATTCTAAATTCCTAACTACCCCACCTCCTAAAGCAAATCCTAAACCAAAAATTAGATCACCCACTGCACCATTACCTAGAAAGGTCCGACCCAAACTCTAACAGAAACCTAAAAATACCCAAACTATCTAGAAAAACCCCATACCTAACAAGTGGCACCCACTCCTAAGTCAACACCAAACCCTTCACCCAAACCCGCACCCGCTTCACAATGCGACCAAATGGCAGTATCATATGCTACTATTCTTGCTAAACTACTAACCTCCTTCCACATCACCTTACCACCCATTATACCCTATCACCACTCAAACCAAAACCAAAATGGTTTTATGACTCCTAAATATTTGTTTAGCATCATGCACTAGGGCATAATGTGGAAGATTGCCAAGCTCTCAAATTACTCCTCCTACATCTCTTCACTAAGGATGATCTTTTAGAGAAAGATATCACTCCTCCCATAACCATAATCAACCCTTCTCTGCCATTATCAGCTCGAGCATCATCACCCCACACATTATACCCTTCCTACCCACCATAGATATTTGAAATCAATATGGTTAGAATCGCTACTCGGGCTCAATATGATAAGGGAAAATCCAGGGTACATGAACTTTCTTCCCCACCCATACCTCACAACACACCTGCGCCCACACCTAAAATCCCCATCTTAGGACTGGCCTTCCCCGTCTCTAATGGGAGATCCCATCACGCCATAATCAAATAAGTCCACTAATAACCTCTCAAAATGTTCTTGTATGACCTCATACAAACTTATGAATCCCATTACCAAGCCCTCATTTAAGTCCTACAATCCTTTGAGGTCCCACTTAATTACCCCACATGGGTTACATCTATCATCACACCTCACCATGTAGCTTCCCCTTATTTCTTCACCTCCTACGTCGATGCCTATTGCCTCATCTCAAGTAGCTACCCTCACTTTTTCTGATGATGAGATTACACCTCACCAAACAGAGGACCTTGAACCTGCCCTATTCATCTCTTCCTATGTCGACAATATATGTGTCTGAAATATTATGATCGATGGGGGAGCTAAAATTAACATCATATCTTCTCATGTGTTTAACAAAATGTGCATTCCTACCAATTACATGCATAACAATCTAATTATACTACGTTCTTTTAATGATCCCATAACCACTACCCTGGGGACGGTTATCTTACACATTTGTGTTGGTCCCCGTAGCATACCTAAACTCTTCTCTATCCTAGAAGGGGAGTTTCAATACAACATGTTACTTGGATGACCCTAGATCCATGCCATGGGATGTGTCCCCTCTACCCTACATCATTGTCTCAAATTCAAACATGAGGGACAAAACCACACCATTCAAGTTGATCCTTCACCATTCAAAACATGTAACATGTTGTATCAACCTAATGATGTCCTCATACCTATTACCACACCTTCCTCTACTACCACTTCGTCGTCGAAGGGAAAGAATCAACAAGTGATCAATATCCTCTTCTACCCATTATGATAGAAGGATCCGCTGCTCCTAAACCCGCACCTTCCTCATATCAAAATTATTTGGAGACATCCATTCCTGCCACTCATATCACAGATACTAATCCACTAGAAGGTGTTTTTCAATGCCTAACATTGGGGGAGTACCACCTCTACAACGTCGATACCTTTTGTACCCCACAAGAGTATGGAAACCTTCTACAACATCCCCATTATGACCACCGCATTGGCAAAATTATCACCTATGGACCCTCACATCTCTACACTAATCTAACATATGAAGGCATCGACACTCCTACTTACATTCTTGAACCACCAATGGAAGCCCTACAATTTATGACCACCCTCCCCTCATTGACCAACTGATGCTTTTCCCATTCCTTCCTCCATCACTGTGCTTGGAAGGGTTTTTGGCTTCGGTCTTTACGAACAAGGCCATCATAGTGTCATCCATAGCACCACCAACAAAGACAAAGACCATAGTGGGGTGAGATTTGTTGAGCCAGATGTAAAACAATCCCATGTCGACCTCATCATAGAGGCACCCCAACCTTTTAGCCCCTCACCTAGTTCACCAAAATTACCTGTGGAGCCTATAGATCCTGAATCTATTCCTCCTACCTTTTTTTCCATAAACACCATTTCCTTAGGGCCTCTTACAATTCAACGAGATGGTGAGGTCCCTACTTAAATTTCCCATTCTATATCCTGATATGATCGATGATAATGCCACTTCTATTAATGTTGTCTAGTGTCATAATGACGACTCCATTCTTGCCTACTTGGGTGTAGAAGACTCCTACCTCCACTGCACACTACAGACACAAAACATGCTGAATGAATCAACCATCAACATCAACATCCACACATTAGATGAACCCCGTATTCTAAATATAGGTTAATATTTGGACTTTGCTTAACAAGATGCCTACACTTCTTTCCTTTGTGACCATAACAACAATTTTTCTTCCCCGTACGCAAATATTTCCAGTATTGACCCCAATAAATGGTCCTTAATATCATCACCTTACCTAATGCCAAACCTATCAAATAAAGACTATGCAAGATTCACCCTTACATTTCCTTTCTCAGCAAAGAAGAGCTCCAACACCTCCTCTCTATCTCCTTCATCTTACCTATCAACTACCCCCACCCACTAACCTACGCCAACTTCGTAGCTTGCGGGGTAAACTGCAATCTATCTTTCACTTCATTTCTTAATTATTAGACCACTATGAACCCTTCCACCACCTCCTTAACAAGGATGTCACCTTCTATTAGAATGGTGACTGTCACAAAGCTTTTGAAGCCTTGAAAGCATACCTATTACAACCACCCATGCTTACCCTGCCTAAGGATGACCAACCATTCTACCTCTACATTTTTTCCACCAGCCATTCCTTAGGTGCCATACTTGCTCATTGAGATGACCAACATAGGGAGCAAGTAGTATATTACATAAGTCACACACTTGTAAATTATGAGACTAGATATACACATGCCAAAAAGTTATTCCTTGCCTTAGTCTTTATGGCCACCAAACTTTGTCACTACCTACTTAACCACACTACCTTCATCATAACCAATATTGATCCCTTACATTACATGTATGCTAAACCATTCCAAAACTAACGCATTTAACGATGGATCATGTTACTCACTGATCTAGATATCACCTTTCTTCTTTAAAAATCAATCAAAGGTGAGGCTATCACTGACCAATTGGTTGATGCCCCACTCTCTTACCACCAACCCAATAAATTCAAATTCCCTGATGAATCAATCACTACCCTTTCCCTTGATGAACCTTCTAAAGAACCTACACACTATAAAATGACCTTATTCTTTGATGGATCTAAGTGTAAATGTGGGGGTAGAGCTAGAATCATCCTCATTCACATGATAGTGAACCCACATCCCTTTCTTTAAAACATTAATTTGAGTGTACCAACAACATCACTGAATACGAAGCACTCATATTAGGTCTCTAAACCACTTGAACCTTAGATATTAAATCCATTGATTCTCAATTTGTAGTAAATAAGGTCAATGGACTATACCAATGTCACAATGAGGAATTATAGCAGTGCAAATACCATGTAGAACTTGTTGATGGTGAATCACAACACCCATAAATGTTAGTAACTCGATGGGTTGAGACTCTCAGTGCAATTGCATAACATGGAGCTTTTCCCAAGTGTGGGACCTTGCGAAATTAGAAAAAGCTCTCCGGATGAAGGTCGGTTCCTATTCCTCTATTCAGATGCACATGTAAAAAATGCAAGGGTTTACTCAAAACCTAAACTAACTTTCCAAGGAGACAGGGTAAGAAAATGCATAAAAATAAACCTAAACTAACAAAGGTGATGCACCGAGGAATGAAGAAACACCTATCTTGCCAATAAACACAAACCATTAAAATGTAATGCGAGATCATGCACAAATAACTAGATTTGAAGTGAAAGATCAAGAGGATGCAAATGAACATAGAGAGGGATGAGAATAATCCACATACATGCATTATTTGCTCCAAATATTGACACAATACACTACAAAATGCCAAGAGGCAAAGTTACATTACAGTTTTAAATGGGAGGTTTGAACTCTACAAATTCACTTGCCAAAGAGGAGGGAGGGGAAAAACAAGAATGTCCAACCTTTAGAAAGAATCCCCTCATTACAATTTATAGGAAGAATGAGAGAGAAAAGAGAGAGGAATTCCAAATCTACCCCAACCACCTCCAAGTTACATTTAATTCATCTCATTATGGTGGTAGGTGAGGACCTTAGCAAACCTAAAAAATGGTGAATTGTATTTTGTAGTTTTGAAGAAATTGTTCTCACCTAATTAAATATATCTAGTCATAGTTGGATATAGGACCTCGTAAGCTTTCTGAAAAGTCTAACCTTACGTGAATCCAAGCTCCCTGTGAAAAGTTATGGCCATCTGAATATCTACGCCAGGGTTTGTTTCCTGTCGGGGTGTCAATGCTCAAAATGTTACACCTCCTAAATATGCACCTCAGCACATCCATCATTATGTCGACATACTCTTACATGCACCATGGGCACATCCATTTTCATGTTGACATCTTCTGATGTATGTCCCCAAACTGTGCCAGGGCGTGAATTTTCACATGTCGACACTCTTTTACCTTGATTTCCATATCCTTTTGTTTGTCTATATTTACCCAGGGGGAGATATATATAAAAATTTGGTGACTCAATGGGATCACCTACCTACTAGGTAGAAGATCAGTGGCCTTTTAGCAATCCATTGGGCATGGATTCATAAGGAATAACTTGAAACCAACCTGATATCTGATCCCGATCCTGATACTGCAACTCATTCTCCAAGAGCATGCTGAACTGTAGAAATTCAACTCGAGAGCAAAAAAACTTGTGCCAAAGAAATTAGGGAAATTGAAACCTAACTACAACAAGACAATGTGCATCCGCACTTAGAGGAATTAAAATCTGGGCTAATATTTACAAGGATAAACCTTTTCCTTTTAGTAGCAATGTTTAAGATAGATTTCGCTAACCGGAATTGGGAGTTATTCTCCATCCAATGTAGATAGTTGGAAGGCATTACTACTTTTACATCCCGTGACCATGTAGGGGCCACTCCAAATGGCATCAAACTTGGAATGTTTTCTTGGTTTTGCCCGATCTGCATCCCATTTCAGAACTAGGTCCCCTTCCTGGAAGGTCTTTTTGCTCTTACCTTCTTATCAAACCATCTTCTTACTAAGGCCTAATCTTTCTCAATGGTTTGAACTGCATGTTCTCTAATTTCTTCCAATTCCATCAACTCTGCATACCTGGCTTCCATTGGTTTGAACTCAGACAACTCCAACTACTTCATGAGCTCCAATGTAGGTAATTCTAATGATATAGGTAATACTACCTCTTTCCCATAGACCAACTTGTAGGGAGAATTACCAATAGACTTCTTTGGTGTCATTCTATCAGCCCATAACACTGATTTTAGCTTGGTATGCCATGTCCTTTGGTTTTCATCCAGAGTCCTTCTGATGATCCTTAGCAAATTCTTGTTTGTGGACTCTACCTATCTATTACCCTGTGGGTAATAATTTGAAGAGGTTCTCAAATAGATTCCATTCTTGACATCCCATTCTGTAATCTTGGAACCTATGAATTCCAATGCATTGTCTGATATGATAGTGGCCGGCACAACGAACCTGGTCACTATTCCTTCATAAAAGTCTAGTATGTTAGACTCATTTGCTTCTTTGAGCGCTACTGCTTCGGTCCACTTGGTGAAATAGTCCGTTGCCATGAGAATCCACTTGTGGCCTTGGCTTGAGTTTGGATTGATGACCCTAATGAAGTCCAATCCCCATTGCATAAATGGTTGGTTGACAAAAATTGGGTGCAATGGAAGTGCTGCTAGTCTTTCTTTGCCTGTGAAGAGTGCACATTTCTTGCACTTTCTTATCCATGTATAGCAGTCACTAGACACTGTGGGCGAATAATACCCTACCTTCATTATCTTGAGAGCTGTTGCCCGTCGGGCAAAATTTCCTCTGGAATCTCCATCATGAAAATCTTGTAACACCCTCTCAATTTGACCTATCCCAATGCACCTCAATAGAATTCCATTGATGTCTTTCTTGAACAAAACACCATCAAAAAGCACATATGGAATGGCTTGTAATCTGAAGTATCTCCTTTTTGCTTTGCTCAATTCTAGAGGGAATAGGCCTACCTGTATGAAATGTATCATATTTTGAGTCCAACAAGGAGTAGGCATGTCATCATTTTCCTATTCTTGACCATCCTGTAGAACCAAGATAGTCTCTTTTTCATCACCTACTTCAACTTTCCGACTCAAAGCTAGTTGTTCACATAGTCCTTTTGCACGTACTAGTTTTGTGACCTTGATCTTGATGTCATATTCCATGACATGGGTTATCCATCCTACACATTTCTCATTCAGATCCTTGTTTAGAAGGAAGTCCTTGACTCCCACATGAGAGACCAAAAATTGGATCTTGTTGTTTGAGACTAGGTGCTTGAATTTCTTTAAGCTCCTGATCACTACAAGGATATTCTTTTCAATGAAAGGGTACCTTGTTTCGTATTCCTCTAGGCCTTGACTGAAGAAAGAAATTGGTTGTTCTAATCCCTCTTCATTTTTTTGTACAAGGATTGCAGAAATCATGTCTCCCCCACTGAAGGCATATAGCATGAAGTCCTTGGAGAAGTCTAGATTGATGAGAGTCAGAGCTTGAGATTAGCCTCTTTTATTGCCTCAAAACTTGCCTTGCCTTCAGCTGTCCACTTAAATACCATGCTCTTCTTCAACATCAGTGTTATTGGCTTCACGAGAGTGGAAAAATTTGGCACAAATCTGCAAACAAAATTGATCCTTCCTAAGAAGCTTTCAAGAGCCTTCTTGTGACTTGGGCAATGGCAACACTCAAATTACTTCAAATCTTTCTGGGTCAATTGTCAACCCCTCCTTTGAAACAATATGGCCTAGAAGTTTTCCTTCATGAGCCAATAATATGCATTTTTTGGGATTCAAAGATACCCCAAATCTTCTACACCTCTAAAATACCTGTCTCAGATGAAAGAGGTGATTTGTTACATTTTTGAAGAATACAGTGATGTCGTCAAGATATATAAGAACTATTTTATTGATCAATCCCTTGAATGCCATATCCATTGCCCTTTGGAAAGTGGCTCCAGCATTTGATAGTCCAAATGGCATCTTCTTGTAGGCATAGGTGCCCCATTTGGTGGTGAAAGCCATCTTGAATTGGTCATCTTCTTTCACCATTACCTGATTATACCCTAAGTAGCCATTTAGGAGAGAGAATCTCTCCGAACCGGATACTACTTGCAATATTTGTTCCACTGAAGGAAGTGGGTAATGGTCTTTGAGAGATTCCCTGTTGAGGTCTCAGAGGTCCACACACAACCTAATTTCTTTTCTCTTCTTCCTACCCAGAACCAAGTTTGCAACCCAGCTTGAGTGCTTGATCAGGAATATAATGCTTGCCTCTATTAGCTTGTTTAGCTCTTTCTTCATTAGAGGCTCAATGTGAGGGTTGACTGGTCTCTGCTTCTGCCTGATGGGCTTAGCATTTGGATCCAATTCTATGGTATGTTGTGCCAACTTTGGATTGAATCCTGTCAATTCCTCATAGCTCCAAGAAAAGACATCTAGAAATTCTTGGCAAATCTGTATGAAATTTGTTTTCTCCTGCTCAATGGCCACTTTACCAATTTGAAGTATTTTGCCATCCCCAACCAGAATTGGCTCTGAATCTTCTCTCTTGACCTGTATGTTAGCCTTTTCTTTACAAAATTGGTCATTAGGGTTGAAGATAGACTCCAACATTACTAAACCCTTAAAAAGCTTGTTTGTCTGCAGTTGCACTACTTGATCCCCGTAATGCTGCTCTAGTCTGTCCTGATTCCTAGCTGAGAATTTATCCTCTTCTTGTAAAAAATTGACGATCTGTTGATCATTCTCAAACACCTTCTAGCTTGTGTTATTATTTGGAACTGCTGGCCTCATAATCACATGCATATGTGGTTGTGTTTTTTCCCTTCTGATGTTGTCAACCACATCAAACATTGCTCCAACTACTGCGAGCCTATCTGTGGCTTCATTTTTCTTCCTGGGTATGGACATGATGTTGAAAGCTTCGAAGTCCTCAATGAGGTCCCACACCCTGTTCTTATAGTTCTTCAACAGGTCATTCTTTGTAGCATGTTGTCCCCTGACTTGGTTGATGATTAGCTCGCTATCCTCGAACACCTACAAGTTCTTTATGCCCTTTTTCCTAGCCCAATGAAGTCCATGAATCAAGGCCTCGTATTCAGCTGTGTTGTTTGAACAGGGAAACTAGAAATAGAAAGCTAAATAATATTTTATGTCTTGAGGTGAAACGAGCATCGCTCCTCCTCTTGCACCTTACCTACTTCTTGATCCATCAAAAAATAACTGCCATACCTCATTGTCATCCTTATGGCCTAATTTGGTGATGCTAGGAATAGGATGGTTTTCTTCATGTATGCAATAGAATCCTAGCTCAGATTCTTCTACTTCTTAGTAGGGATCAAAAGCATGTTCCTTGCTTACCCATTCATCAAGAGTCAAATTTGGAATGCTTCCAACTTTGGTGCCATCTTCATCTGTCCCTGGATAATCTTCTTGATCAAATGCTGAATAGTTGGAATTGATTTGGCTTGGAGTATGAGTCTCAATATGAAAGTTTGCAATTAGTTCGGATCTGATTGTGACCTTAGTACCATATCTTGTTCTGAACAACATGTGTGACCAGTTAGTAGATAAGTAGCCTCCAATTTTAGCTGTGAAATCTCTTAATAAGAATAGGGCAAAGAGTGGTGGCAAATCTATCACTAATACATCTTGCAAAACGGTAGCGTTGGGGCATGCATGCAAGGTAAGATTCAAACCTTTAATCACTCCCACCGTTGCCACTTCTGTCCCATCCAATTACACTACCCCCTTTGATATGAATTCATATTGGACACCTAGCTAATCAGCTATTTTCTTGGGCATGACAAACTACTTGCCCCAGAATCAATCATGCAATTGTGTACTAGTTTATCCCCAATGATTAATGAAACATAGAATGGAGGGGGTTTCAAAAATTTACCTTGTTTTCCTCCACGATTCCCTTCAGGATGAGAAGCATTTGTGACGGCATTCTCTTGCATACGGACCTGCTGGTTTGAAGTTGACCAATTCTTCATGGCAGCTTATAGAAGATCTCTTTGGCTTGGTATGGATAAAGATTCCCACATTAATATATTCACATTTTTCTTCTTCATTTGATCGATGATGCTAAATGGGGATAAAACATCTCTTTTTTTTCCTTTAGCCTACACATTCCTTTCTTGTGCATGGGCAGCAACAACTGGCATTTGAGTTGTCTTAGAAGGTGATTTGGGCTGTCCTTGCTTGTTTGGAACTATATTTTTCTTACCAACACCTTGTGGAGTGATGGAAGGTTGTAGATCACTTGGAGCCAATGAATGCCCTTCACCAATATTCCTTTTCTTTGATCTTTTGTTATCTACTACACTCTAAGAAATTGTTTGATTCATGCCACAAAAATCCTCAGCTTGTCAATTCACAAGTGTGGTATCATTTGGAGTTGTGTTTTGTTGAGATGTCCCTTGTTGTTGATTTGTTTCTTGACTCACTTCACCCTCTACACCAATAGTTGTCATCATCAAGGCTTGGTTCAAAGCACCATTAAAGCACATAGATGGTTGTGAGGTTCATTGCATGGGAAACACCAATCATACTCTTGAGCTATGTTGTTTCACACTGGCACTAATGCTTTAGAAGCAGATGCAACATTGAGGTTATAGGGCTGAAATGGTCTATTAGCGGGAGGCCTTACTTGGCTTTGATTTACAGCTAGATTGGGTGGCCTTTTGGGCTGGTATGATGGCCTATTAGGCTGAGCTTGAGGCTAATAAGAAGGTCTAAAGCTTTGGGCCTGTTGCCTCTTGAGTGTAACCAGCTCATTTCCCAAATTTTATAATTGTTTCATGACCTCTTGGAGTTCATTTGAAGCACTAGAGGATGAAGTAGAAGTTTCATTTGAACTTTGATTTCTAGGAGTGGAAATAGGAGCCAAAGTGGGTGCTTTACTAGTGCTTGGATTTTCTAAGTTTGCATACAAGGGCATGGGAGACCTAGGAGCCAACTTATCAGCTTGAATAAGACAGTTTTCAGCCCTAATGGCAATGCCATAAGCAGCAGGTAAGGTTGTGCCTCCCATAGATTGAATTAACATAGAAATATCAAAATTCAAAGCCTTAAGATAGTATAGAAAAACACCTTCAGCTATTGGCCTAATGGCCATTGGAACCCTATCCCAAGACCTTTGAAATCTGAAGTTGAAGTCAGTCAGCTACTCATTGGGAGCTCTCTTGATAGTTGTCAATTGTTCTAGTAGAGACAAATTGTCTCCCTTTTCTTCAAACTGCACATGGAGAACTATGCATAACTGATTCCAATTTTGGATAGAACCAGCTCCACATAGGGTCCTAAACCATTGCAATGCTTTCCGTTTGAATGAAGATGCCAGTAATTTGACAGCAACATCCATTTCATTTATCTCATGGATTGCACAAACGTTAGCGATTGTCTTTGACATGATCACTAGGAGTGGTATGATTTTCTCTAGTGAAAAATGGAATGTTCTTCAATGCTGCAATTAGAACTGGATTCTGTGCAGTGAGGGCAAGTGGGCTGCTACCAGTGAAATTAACAAAAGGGATTCAGCGGTAGATGTGCCATTATGATTGGCCTAAGAACTCCTGGTTGATTGCGATGAAAAGGTCTACTAGGTGGAGGGGTGTAGACAAGGTCCGGTTTGGTGGAGATGGTGACCTTTTTGGTCTTCTTCCTCTCCTTCCTCTACCTGGTGATAGCTGCAAGTGAACAAATAGCCCCTCTTCTCGAGTATCAAACCTGGTTCGAATTCTTCTCATATGCATGGGTAACTTTTGCTACTATACCACTAAATTATATCCCCTTCGGAGTTTCCAGATGTGTTATAGAATGAGCCTCAAAAGGCTAGATTCTGCCAATTTACACACAAAACCTGACAATATTAAAAATAGAATTTAAAACTTTGAATGACTTGAAAGATACAGTTCTTCAATTCGTTTATCGGGTCTTGTTGTGCAGCTACCAATCCTTGAAAGGTACAGGTGAAACTTAGGTCATGCAAGACAACCATGGCTTGTATCACCTCACAAATAACCTACAAACCATCCCCCGCTCTATGAACAATTTCATAGATACCATGGCTTGTATCACCTCACAAATAACCTCATCACCTACCAATTCACAAATCTTTGTTGTTGTGTGAAGGTTTCAATCACCTTCTTACCTCTCTCACACTATCAACCTCATTGAGAAACCTACCACTAACCCGTCCAACCTATGGTACCAACAATACTTTGAATACCTCTCCCTTTCCATCCTTCCTCAGGATCTTACCCGCAATGGCCAATGTGCTTTCCTCCAAATGGTATCCTAGTACATCATCATGGGAGGTCTCCTCTATAAGCATGGCTTTGATGGGATTCTTCTCTGATGCCTCACTAGTTCTAAAACACCCTATACCATCAAAGAAATACATGATAACATTTTTGGGGGTCACATCAGTGGCCTAGCTATGGCTAAAAGTATCCTTCAACTTGGCTATTACTAGCCTACCCTCAACCATGATTGGTGTAACTACATCAAATGATGTGTGAAATGTAAACAACACTAGAACCTTCATCACACCTTAGGTCATGCCTTATAGGTCGCACGAGACCTCTAGCCCTTTTCTTAATGGGGCCTTGACCTCATCGATGAGATTAACCCTCATTCTTCTTAATGCCACCAATGGATCATAACCGCTACTGAATACTACACCAAATGGGTAGAATCCTTTCCCTCATCTCTACCAAAGCTGATAATATTTGTGAGTTCATCAACCATCACATTATTTTTTGCTTCGCTATTCCTTGTCACCTTATCACTGATAACGGAAAATAGTTCAAAAATAAAACCCTCGAGAAACTCTGTGATACCTTTGGTATCGAGCTCACATTTTCTTCACCTTATTACCCACAAAATAATGGCCAAGCTGAATCTACCAAGAAAACCCTGAACAAAATCCTAATGAAAGTGGTCATTGATATTGGAAAGGAATGGCATACGCACATTTATTTTTCCCTATGGGCATACCACACTAGTATTCGCACATCGACTATTGCTACACCTTTCTCTCTTGTCGACGATACCGAGGCTGTCTTGCCTCTTGAAGTCCAGATACCATCTCTCTACATATCACTCAAATACATGCTCACCAATTATGAATTTCACCAGGATCATCTGGCACAACTCAAACTATTAGATGAATGACATCTACATGCTTTAGATCACTTACAAATATACCAAAAACACATCAAATGCGGTAATGATAAGTGCGTCCACCCCTAAGCCTTTCAAGTTAGAGAGCTCATCTTGAAAGAAAATAAACACATCACCAAAGCTAAGAAACATCTACAGAGTAAATTTTCTCCTAATTGGCTTGGACCCTATATTGATACCCATACCTATAGATCAGGTGCTTATCATTTATCTTCACTCGATGGTAAACCTGAACCTGAGCCCCTTAACATATTACATCTTTGACCATTTTATTGTTGAACCAAGGGCTCTATCACTCACTAACTATTACCAGCTCATCCCGTGAGTAGCCACTCATTTTATTACCACCTCACACCCCTACGATAAAATAAACAAATAAAGAATCATGTGAGTATCCATCACTTTTTCAAACTTGTCTTCAAATATGAGTACCGCGGCTCTACTCATGGCATGATTCTCATGTATACTTTTCAGCTCCTCATGGATGGAATCCCAAGGTCATATACCATTCCATATACCCCTCAAAAAAATCCAAATCCACCTCCACCTTCACTTCACCTTTTGACCTACGTTGTTCATATTCCTCTATAGCCTTGTCCATTGCTTAGTTGGTAAAAAAAAAAAAACCAATCAAATGTGATTACCCTCCTTGAGTCAAACTTCCAAGAAAAAATATGAATCCCTCAAAAGGACATCTATCACTTGTATCTAGTTAGCATAAATAGACTTCTCCCTCAATGGACAACTATACTGCACTAGCTATACTCTACCTAGTCAAAAAATAAGAATACTAGGCCCATTCCGAAGCTTCCCTCATTTATCAGCTTCACGAAGACCTTAAGGAGATTATCTAATCATCCCACATAGACTTCCCACATTGATCAGTCTATTAAATAGACATAACACACCCTTTTTTCCATGGAATCACCTATTTATGTTATCAACCATCTTAAACAAGAGGTGTGTTCTTATCCTTCAAATTTCCAACCTTTCACCATATCACCCTTTTACCACATTACCCTATTTTTCCTACCTGCCACGAGATGATGTCATAAATACGATATGTCATGATCTTACACATTGCTTCACCTTTAGAACAGTCTAACCTATAAGGGATTTTAGGGGATTGAGGTTCATCTCACCTACCTTGGTTTTGTGCATCGATGGTTCTTCCCAGTCCAACCGCATCATAAACCCTATTACAAATACCTACTTTCTGAACTATTGACATTCTTCAACCGAAAAAAATATTTTGACTTACCTCCACCTACCTCTCACCCACGCCTACCTTGACCTATCAATCTCCATTTTATAACACATCTGACCTTCATCACCTTACCAACCTGCACCCATACCTCTAACCTATCGTCTTACACATCTATCCTTACCCATCCCTTGACCCAAGGTCTACCACACATCTACCCTTGGCTCAATCATTGACCCTATCTATCTACCCATACCAATGACCCTACCTATCCATCTATACCCATGACCCTTACCTACTCAATCATACCATTGACCCTCACCTATTTACCCTTACCTACATAACCATGAACCCAACCTACCTCGCACCCATACCTCTAACCTAGTGTCTTACCCATGTATCCTTATGCATAAACATTACCTCTTAATCTATTTACCCATACCTTGACCCAAGGTCTACCACACCTCTACCCTTGGCTCAATCATTGACCCTACCTATCTACCCGTACCCATGACCCTACCTATCCATCCATACCCATGACCCTTACCTACTCAACCATAACATTGACCCTCACATATTTACCCTTACCTACATAACCACAAACCCAACCTACCTCACACCCATACCTCTGACCTAGCATTTTACCTATCTCCCCTTACCCACAAAAATTACCTCTTAACCCCTTTACCCATACATTGACCCAAGGTCTACCACACCTCTACCCTTGGCCCAATCATTGACCCTACCTATCTATCCATACCCATGACCCTACCTATCTATTCATACCCATGACCCTTACCTACTCAATCATACCATCGACCCTCACCTATTTACCCTTACCTAAATAACCATGAACCCAACCTACCTCAAACCTACTAACCCTTCTCTGTACCTATTTGTTTCCTCCCTAGCTTAAGTGAGAAATACATTGGTCTAAGGCCCCTTTTCGCCATTGATATGTAGGCAGAAATCCTAGGGCATGGGGCCCTTAGAGGTTAGCTTGACCATCATCATCACATTATTCACCTTTTTGTCATCCACAACCACTCACCTCTCACCTTTGGCTACATGTTGCAGTCACATTCTATTCTAGTTAGTTTCCATTTAATTACCAAATAACTAGAAATTAATACATTTTTACAACATTCATTTCATCCAATTTACCACAATCATACATTACCTATGATCATACCAACATGATCCATGTTACCATACATGCTATAAATTAAATGAAAACATATGCATAAATCATCATTTATTTTTCATCGTAACAACTACCTAAGAAATCAATTCATCCTAACAGTAACCTAACTCCATTCCTATATCCTAACACTATCATGCTTATAACTTGACTTCATCATGCCTATAATCTGACTCAACCATTCCTATAACCCTACTTAACCATGCAACTAACCAACCTGACTCCGTCATACCTTTGACCTGACTCAACCATGCCTAACACACCTATCATCCATCCATCTATGCATTAAAATAACATTCTACCAAGACAAATACATCATCATCAATAAATTATCCATCTCATCATAAAAATATGTGTATCCATACAATATACACTAGTATCAAATAATATGCATCTTTCAAAAATAAGCAAAAATCTCATGTACAACATCACCATCTTCGGCACGCAGGCTGGTATATGATAAAAAATCAACCAACTCTTATATTCATCCTCACTCTCTTCGGCATGCAGGCTAGTAAATATAAAAAATAAACAACTACATCAAAATGGAGGTACATACATCAGGCATCATCCTACTATATATCCTCCACATATGTCTCACTTGTCTCCTCCTCCTCCTTGGCTCCTATACGGAAACCTACTAACATCTCACTGCCCATCATGGGTTGTGGATGGGTCCCTGCTGGTACATCACCTAGGGCTGGCCTTCGTGACCTAGTAGCCTCACCCTCACCCTGTCTAGAGGCTCGCTAGCCCCTATTATCTCCACATTGTGGGTGCATGATCTGGTCCTCTCATTTGAGGTCTGATGTTCCCTGTACTCTCCATAGGATAGGAAATATATCCTTGCTACCATCTACTTGTTCTAATAATACCTTACCTCACCTAGGGCATCTCACAATCTGGCTATGGGTACTGTCTATGGTGGCCCAATCAGCCTCTAACCCTATACCTTTCTTGTCGGACCCTGTCCCGGTGCCTGTGGTGGTGTCATTGGCCTCATACCATGTACTTATATTTGGGCCTGTAGAGCCACAATCTATGCCTATGCAATAGCCAACTAGCCTTACAAACATGTAACATGTGCCTATAAGGCATCCACGTATACCTCATCATAATCTCCACCTTGTGTGGGTTCCTATCCCTATGCTATTAGGGCTTGTAGATTTGCCACCTGTGCCTACAAAGTGGCCACTTCAGCCTCTTAATCTGATAACTACCCCTACACCACCCCTAACTATGTAATCATGGTACCCACCTACCCCTGTAGGGTGTCCCTTTGAATAGTGATGGTGGCTAAATCTAGCTACCTCAGCCTCGATGGTATTGATCGTTAAATGGACATCCCACCACTTTCTATATCTATTAGTCACCCCAGCATCATTGATTCATTAGTTTCTCACTTACTCCTCCTGCTTTATAGGCACTATTAGATGTGGTAGAGGTAACCAAATCTCCATGCCATCCCTCTTGTACTTTAGGAGGAGTGGGGGTATATCCTGAGGTAGCCCAAACTGTCGTTTGACCCTATCTATGAGTACCATCTTATGATCTCCAACACAGTGCCCATCTATCCATTTAAGTAGCTATAGTCTATCTAACTCATCAGCCATATGTTTATATGAGGGATAACCCACATATGGTCTCTAAATGATGTTGTGCTAGATAACCCCTCTAGTAAACACCTATAGTAGGATACATTATACGTCACCTTGCCCACTCAAAGCTCTCTAATAATAGGCACCCATCGCCTATAACCCACCCAAACCAACCTTGGCTCGAATGCATCATCCTAGGGCATACCAACTAGGTGCTCACACATAATTTGCTCATATTCCCAACAGTGAAGTAGGAAAGTGCATCATAAGCTGAACCTCCGTAGTCACCCATACGCCCGTAACTCTTTATATAACTGTACTAGGAATGTTGACACCCATATGAAATAGGTCTTATCCACCACCATATCATATAGGAGCCCCATCAATGATCATGGGAATCTCCCACCCTCTCCATCTGGTAGTGAAAAACATCAGACTGCCTCCATCAATAACACTACTAGCCTAGTCTCCTCTGGATAGGCCAAGTGCATCTCTCCATAGCTCATGCTAGTTCTATGAAATATCATCTCTACCAACCCCTCACCAAATACTGTCAGCATCAACTCCTCATGTGCATCTGAGGAGATCAAATATACTTATATCCCCAATATCGGTAACTATAGGATCCTGTAAACATCCTCTAGGGTGACTGTGATCTCGCTCGTCGGTAGATGGAATGTGTTGGTCCTTCAATCCCATCTATCTATGAGGGTGACCATCAAACTCAGTTTCTAGACTACACACCAGTAGCGTCTGACCCCGATTAGGCAAACATCTGCAACATGTTGTCAATCCTTGAATATCACACCACCTCGAACTGTCACGAGTAGGGGAGGCACCCAATCTCACATCCATATCTGATCTCTCACTTGTATCTAGCAAAACATCACATTAATACACCTTAAATCATACCCACAATCAGACTCGACACCTCACCTACACCTATTACCCTACCTCTTTTTCCCCCATCACTTACCTTCTTACCACATATTCTATCTCCCACCCCAACCCAAACCATCTATCAATTCAACCATACCTATTTCAATCTCTTCCTCATACTATTTTTCCATCAAAAAAATCTTCTTTTACCCCTATCTCTCTCACCCACCCACCCAATGGCTCTTCTGGCCGCTGTTTCTCCAACTACTGACCGGTACTAGTTCTACTTAACTGACCCTGGTCTCCCTCTAGCCAGCATCGTTCACCCTACCCATGATCGATGCCGGATCACCATCATTGATGTCAGCCACCCCTTGACCGATGCCAGTCACTATGGTGTTGCATTCCACAAAACCCAAACCACCTTCTTCCTAAAACCTCTCTTTCTTTACCCTTCTACCCACCCATTCCTACCTAAAACTCCCCTCAAACCCTTCCCACCCCTTTTTCACCTAACCCCACCCCTCCTCATTCCTATTTTACCCAATTTTCCCTCCCAAATTCCCATTCCCTTTTGCCCCCCAAAAAAATAATTTTCTAACCCCAAACTCTATACCAATCAACCTCAAAACAAAAAAAGGGATTAACTCTTACCTCATCATGTTGTCATCTCTGTGGTGGCACATCGGGCTGTTGCACCAGTGGTCCACCCAATCCCTCTACCATCACCAAACTACCTCCTCACCTCTAACCAACCGAATCAATCAATCTAATCTTGTGGACCTATAGACAGTAAAATTAGGTTACACTCCCCTTTGATCCCTCAACAAATAAATACCTTCATCATGTTCACCTAGCCATGGACCCCTTCACCCCACTAATATTAATTAAATTAAATTAATTCATTATCCTCACCATATTTATTATTTAAATATCTTAATTTAGATAATATTCACACATAAACCTCACCTAGACACCTCATCAAGCCGACTCACCCTAAGACCTATTCTTAGTAAGTTTCCATAACTAACTAAGACTTACCCAAACCCTAAAAAATCAATGCCTACATTCTCTCTAACTACATTCCTACATGTGTACAAGACACTTCCAGTATAATCCACTTGTTAACAACATGAGATCCTAGAAAATCAAGAGGATCTCCCTAGTTTAGTAAACCTAGGAAATCCCACCTTGACAAATTCCAGTTACCCCTAACCATCACCAGTTAAGCTAGAACCGTCATTGGTCACCTTTTAATCCCCCAAAAAACCTTATGTTGGAGGTGGAAAACATTGGGAACATTCCTGAGAGATATCGCATCTTCTGAGAATAAATTTTAGCGATAACATACATGCAAGGAAGGAGAACAAGCATTTTCTCTTTCCCAGCCCTCCAAGAATCACCCCAGCAAGGAGTTGATCCAATCAGGTAAGAAGGAGAGAACATGCAGCCCATGTAAGAGCTTTCCAACATTTGGCGATCCTTAGCAGCATTTAAACCCTTACCAGCACCTTCACTTATCACTCACAGGCACCCAGGACCAAAATCTAAGTAAGTGGAACGTTGTACTCTAGTTCATTTCATTTCATCATTATATTATCACCCTTTGTTCTCTTGGCCATCTACAGACCTCCATTAATACTCACCCCTCTATATACGTATTAAAACCTCACCAAATCCCTCCCAAACCACCCAATACCTCATTCTGACCAACCAAAGTCCTTTGTACCATCACAAAGGAGACCCAAAACTCATTTTGTGGCATTCCAAAAATTCCACAGTAACTGACACTGGTTACACCCAACCGCTGTCGGTCACCCTTAACTGACATCGGTCTCTGTATTTTCCCATACAACCCAGAATAGTGACATATCCACCGAATTCCACATCACCCTTATTCACCTATGATTTTCCTGATACCTCTATCAGACCTACAGAGACCTAGAACTAATTACTTGACCTTTGGATCTTATTTTAACCTAGCCTATTAGATTAGATCTTTCTTATTGTGTTTTAAGCGAGATACTTAAATGATTTCAAATTACTATAGGATTTATTTTACTACCCGCATTAAATTTTTTTAAACAGTGGATTGACAATCATCTAGGAGTATCACACTTCCCAGATCTAGCACACACTAGGTAGTTCACTACACATATTGTTTAACTCTTTTCTAGTGGCCTTGTTTTCCATTATAAGTTGTTCCTCTTAGCCAAAAGGAAGCTCTCACGATCGGCTGTGGATTCAGAAGTCATACGCTTGCAATGACTAAATAACTAGCATTTGAATAGGTATTCCTCCTACACCCGTTACCCTATCTATTTCGTCAATATTTCAAAGAAACGTCTGAGAATCAGGTGAAACATTTTGGCATGTCTGGTGGGACCCATTTGGGGTTCCTTGCATTTTATTCATTCTTAGGAAAATTTGTGTGTTTGTTTCCTTTCTGGAAATCATACACAATTATTTTCTTCCTTGGTAACCTTCTTTTTCTTTCTATTTACTATAAAAGAAAGCTTTCTTTTGGTGTACTTAAAACGAACCATTTCTTCGTGTTTTCTGCGTTGTTAGTGAAACAACATCCATCTTCCTCTTCATATTTTTGTGTCATCCAACTTCATATTTTGATTTGGGCTTAAAATAAGTGCATTGCATTCTAATTTATCACATTAGCTCACATTAATTGATGGCAACCTATACACTGGAAGTCATGACTAGCTGATGGTTAACAAATGAATCATAAAAAGAACATCTCTCCCTCTCTGAGTCTTGCCACATTGTACAAATTCAAAACAAATACATATTCTTAAACAACATATTTCCTGGGAATGCCTATCAATGATCACATTGATCTGAGGATTGGTAGGTACTCCCCATCTCATTGCTCTGTCAAGTCATACTTTAGAGTGAAGCCCACCCCCACCATAACATACCTAAAAAATCACCTTTTAGATATCCTTATTCATAGGAAGCCATCCTCACCAAAAACTCTATTTTTTAGTTCATGAGTCATTCCTTAAATAGCATAAGCTAAATAAACATAATAGAAAAGGCACTCCTAGGATTGCATTTTTCTTAGTGTTTCTGCTTGGCTTGCATTTTGAGGTGAGAGGTCACATTCTTCATTTATTTTTTATTTTTCCTTGCGTACTCCTCATCATAGATGGTGTATTCTAACTCTTCCTGAGTGTGCCTAGACCATATTATCATCATTCTTAGAATTTTGGGTTTGATTCCTCATCAGATTTTAATTCACAACCACTTTTCTTTCAACAATGTTTCGATTTCCACAGTGAATGATGTCAGTCCAATGACAGTCATTAGTTACCCTCTGACCATCTTCAGTTATACCTAACTAGGATCGGTTCCAGGTCCTTTTGTTAACCTACCCATAAGGTACTTTTATTCATCTTCTTCCACTTTTTCTAGCCCTTATCACTTATATCACTCCCATTGATGTTATAAAACTCATCATATTTGGCATAGCTATCAAATTTGGCCTTATAACCTTGTTCTTGACTCACCATCCATTTTCTAAAGTGACCGATAGTGGTTACCTGTGACCAAAGTTAGTTTACCCTAACCGGCATTGGTTACCCTATGACACTTTCTAGAAAACATTTTGTACCTAATCCACTTTTTACCACTTATTGCACCTGTCCCTATGGTTTTTCTGTGTCATTTACAAAGAACCAGCCTAGCCTGATCAATATTGGGTCACATGGTTCTAACTTGAAGACAAGCAAGTGCACTCGTATTCCATGCCAGTTTTCAACAAGTCCCACCTCATCCTTCACCACCTTCCATTTTATCATCAACCATGGATCTTATTCAACCTATCACTATCACTACCAGAGATGAGGAGTTCACATGACTCCTTGATGAAAACCCTACCACCTTGCAATTTTACCTTTCCCACTCATCCATTCGAGATTCCTCGGGTCAGTTACTCTACGCCATGTCCGTATCTACCCCCCCCCCCCGAATCTCACTCACGCTTCTGCATTAGTCTTGTCTAGCTCCCCACTCCTTGCCTCCACCTTACCCCCAATCATTTTGCAGCTAGGTCCTTAACCTGCTATGACTGCCATGTCTATTACCTCTGTTGCACCCGCCACATCCACCATACCTTCAACAACTACCCAAAACTTAACCGCATCTGCCCCTAATGTCTCGCACATACCCATAGCTACATTACCACCTCTAATGTCGGTGACCCCTACTCCTTTTTAGAATGTGGTCCTTTCCATTCCACAATCATTAGCCCACATTACCACTAGGGTTACCATAAACCTTCCACCTCCATATACATACTATCAACGCCCTCTCGTTTCATCTATTATTCACTTGGGGAACATACCCCCTATTTCACTGCCTTCTTTTCAATCAACCTACACAATAGCACCATATACTGGAGTGCCACCCTGTTATATGCCTAAAACTAATCCTCTCATGCTACAGGAGGCACCCAATCATTACAACCTACCAACGACCTAATCAAATTAACGATGGACAAAATGTATACATTGGAGGCATTAGTTTCTGGCTCCCACAACAGTCTCACCTATGACAAGATTTACAATGAATCCATCCACCCATCCATTCCTATTCGTCCATACCCCATGCATTGGGAGATGCCTAAATTCAACCACTTCAATAGCAAGGAAGACCCACAAAAACATTTGTAGTCGTTCAAACATGGGTGCTACCTGATTGCTCATGATGATGCTTTGCTCCTAAGAACCTTTCCAATGTCTCTAACTAGACCTGCATTAGATTGGTATAGTGGGTTGCCCAGACACTCTATATTATCATTCAATCAAGTAGCCCAAGCCTTCTTAGATCATTTCTCCATCAACATTGTCAAGAAGGTTACCATGACTAACCTATACTCTATGTGCCAGTATGAAGATGAATCTATCATAGATTTTGTCACTCATTGGCGTAGCCTAATTAATCAGTTCACCTTCTAACTACCACAAATAGAACTCATTGAGATCTTCACGTGAACTTGTGCTAGACATATCTCACCAAACCTATAATTTCAAACCTTCTGAACATTTGATGAATCATTCACCATGGCATGAAAGCTAGAGATTCAGGCCATTGAAGAGAAGAAAATCCAATTATGTAATAACAATTCGACATTCAAGTCGAATGATACCTCTTCTTCTTCCAAACCATAAAAAAATATTCAAAACCTAAAGGCACCACTAACGCAGTGGTACTCAAGGTTGGTCGAGCTCATCTGTCAAATTAGGCTATCCCCTCATCTAATCTCTCACCCATCCAGACTTTTCAATTCAGAAGAGAACAACGGAAATACACCCTGATTGGGGAACCTTACTCTTCTATCTTATAAAATATTATCAAGGAAGGAGCCATCACCCTTCTTCCTATAAAACCACACACTAGTTTTTACCCTGCTCACCCCATGCCCGCATGGTATAAAGAACATGAATTCTGTAACTATCATCGAGTAAAGGGTCATAGTGACATAAATTGCATCACTTTCAAAAATATTTTCCAGGAGATGCTCGAGAAAGCCATGTTAACCGTGGATAATCCTAACACACCTTCCAAAAAAAACCTACACATCTTCAAGAAACCATTTCCTAATCATGCCCCTTTGTCTGATCAAACTGGTGAGACCTTAACTCATGATACCCATACCCGTGAGGTCCACGCTATTTTCAGTGACGCACCTGTTACTTCCCATATTCCATCCATACAAGAGATTCTAGCCCACAATCCTCCTTCCACATTGGAACTAACCTCCCTTGTTCTTTCACCCATAGAGTAACACCTTTCAGCTCCTTATTCACATATGGAGGATTCTTCCACTAACATCAAGACCATTTCACCTTTGGCTTCTCCACCTAGAGAACCGATACCCACAGTAATTACTCAGTCCATGAAGGATACTTATTTACCTTCTCCACCCATAGATGAGCTCCCATCATCTCTTGCCCCTATCATAGACCCTGTCGAGATACCTTTGCCTCTTGGTGAGCATTCTCTATCAGCTACCCAAGATCCTGCAGACCTGCTTTTTCCTCTCTTACCCACGGAAGCGAAAGCTATCCCATTCCCCATCTCTAAGACACATTTTATGGGAATTTCTATTAGGTCCTCATAAACTCCACCTACATATGTGTTGTTCTCACATTTGATAGATAATTTAGATTATGTGGATAGGGCCTTACTATGGGGGCACCTTTTGCTTCCCATATCAACATAGATGTAACTTTTGCTTGCTGATACCTCCACTATCTACCCAAAACTATTTCAACCAATCAAAATGGATACAACCACCTCTATCAAAAATTCTTCCATGACACCCATCATAGCTCAACAAACACCCTTACCCATAACACAAACTACATCTAAATTCAAACTTGCACATACATCATCTTCCTTGAATAAACCTATTACCACCTTAGGGGTCACCCCAACCACCAACCTTACTCATCCACCTCTCAAACTAGATTTAGCTACATCCTCTAAAGTCAACACCACACCTATTCCACCACCCAAACATAAGAAATAAACCCATAGAACTCATACCCCAGCTGTGCCAATCACACCTGCACTTGTCCCGTCCATCTTAGGACCTCAGCCTCCCAACACAGTTAAGAAACCTCTACCCGTCATTAGAAAAAACAGCCCACTCCTTCCTCGCAGACCTCTAACCTACCCAAGCGCCCGACATGACTTACACCAAAACTTGCAGCATCCTTACCACTCATACCACCTATACTCTCTATAACTCCTTCACTACCCACTATACTTCAGTATTTGTCTCTCACACCACCTGCACGACTAGCATCATCTACCTTCATAGCACCATTGTTATCCCCCTGGGTAACTCACCCTCTTCCCCCATCTACTTCTCCTTCTATACCTTGTACACCCATATCACCTTTACCCAAGAAGGTGTAACCCAAAAGAAAAATCTGTTACCCTCCAATAAGATAGTCAAAATGACCACACACCCTCTTACCTGTTCATCTACCATACCCCTACCTAGACAAACATGGCCAACACCTAAGACCACTCCAGCACCCAAAACCATGGCTCGACCTACTCCTCCTCCTGTGTGGACTGTTCCTCAACAATCCACCATACCTACACCCAAACCCACATTCACTTCCCATTACGACCCACTAGCAGGGTCTTATGCCAGAATCTTAACCAACCTCCTTAAGACTTATGTTAGCACATTACCGCCACTCAGACCATATGACCCCATAAAAACCAAGCCAAAAGGGTTTGATGACACTAAAATTCATGCCTACCATCATGTACCAGGTCACGATGTGGAGAACTGCAAGGCCTTGAAAACTATCCTTATCCAAATATATCCTCTGAAAGCCAACTTTGACGATGACAACCTTATTGATGAGGACCCTACCTCAACAACACCCATTCCCACATTGTCCACTCAACAACCACAACCTCCACCCCCAAAACTCCTCGAACCACCTCCAAGATTTGAAATTAACATGGTTTGCATTAAAGAACTTGCAACGCTACCACCCAAATGTCATTGCACCTAGCTCACCTCACAAGTTTTTTCTCCTCTGGTATGTTTTTTCCTATCATGTCATTATACCACTCACCCTACACCTTCTCCATTTCCAAACTCTCCTCATATCAACATGATACATGTCACCACCCATGCTTAGAAGGATAAAGGTAAAGAAAAGGTAACTAACCCACTAACCAATCCTATACCAAACATACCATCTGCACCCATACCTAAAATCACTATTTGTGGCCCCACATACCCTATTTCTAATGGAGTCATAAATCACACCATGCTCAAACAATTACACCAATCCCCCCTCAAAATGTCCTTATATGACCTCATCCAAACATTGGAATCTCATTATTAAGCTCTCATGGAGGTTCTTCAATCTATTGAGGTTTTTCTCAATGACCCTACAACCGTAGCCTCCATCATCACACCCCATCCTGTAGCCTCTCTCACCAAATTACCACCTTCATCTTCACCCCACCCTATTCACCAAGTAGCCTCCCTTAGCTTCTCAGAGGAAGAGATCGCACAGTACCAAAACGATGACCCGAACCCAGCTCTCTTTATCTCTATCCACATCGATGACATATGGGTATGATGTGTGATGATTGATGGGGGTGCTAACATTAACATAATTTCATCTCATGCATTCACTCAAATGTGCATACCTGAAAATTAAATGCATAAAAAGCTTTTCATGTTTCATTCATTCAATGATGCTATCACCTCCACATTAGGCACTTTCATCCTCCACATTTGCATGGGTCCCCACACTATTCTAGAATTATTCTACGTCTTGGAGGGGGAATTCCAATATAACTTGTTTCTTGGAAAACACTAGATTTGGGTCATTGGTTGTGTTCCTTCCACTTTGCATCGTTGTGTAAAGTTTGAGCACGAAGGGTACACCTACACTATCCCAGCTGATCCATCACCTTTCAAAACATAGAACATGCTCTACTGACCTAATGATGTGCTCATACCCATTAAAGCATCTACCTCTGCGACCACCACCACTTTTTCTACACTTCCACTTACTAGTACAGTCACTACCTCAACCAATCATACCTTCTCCATTCCTACCACTACCACAACCTCCACGGCTGACACATCAGCCTCCCAATCTGTTAACTCAACCTCTGCATCAAATTCTGACACCTCATCCATTCCAACTACCTACATACCAACAACTGATCCCTTAGAAGGAATTTTTCAACACCTCACTCTGGGGGAGTACCGCCTATATAGTGTCAACACATTCCTTTCTCCACAAGAGTATGAAAGTCTTCACCAACACCCCCACTATGATGACCGAATAGGAGAACACCTCCTTTATGGTCCTTTTAACCTTCATACTAGTCTCACCTATGGGGGACTTGATGCTACCACTTACACACCTGAACCACCATCACAAACCCACCCATTTTCCACTGACATCCAGTCTCTCACCAATCGTTGTTTTTCCCACACCTTCCTGCACTAATGTGCATGGAAGGGTTTCAATTTTGTCTTTTACAAGCAAGGCTGACATATCATTATCCCATGTACCACTCGTAAACATAATGACTGTAGTGGTATCAACTTTCCTCAACCAATTACCAAAAAAGCCCGCATTGAACCCATGAAGGACATCAACTCTTCTCTGCCTTCTTGACCCGCCTCAACTTCATCATCACCTTCACCAATGGAGTCGATACATCCTGAATCTATCCCTCCTAACTTTTTTTTCTCAATAACACCGTATCCTTGGGGCCTTTGACTTATCAATGCGAGGGTGAGGCCCCTTCCTCTCTTCCCTTCCTGTATCCTGAAATGTTCGATGATGATACATCTTCAATTAACATCATTCAATGTCAGAATGATTAATCTATACTCACCTACCTTGGTGCAGAAGACTCATATTCATCATTCGTTACACTCTGAGATGAAAACTATGTTGAATGAATCGACTATTGAGATCAACATTCACACTCAGGATGACCCGCACATCCTAAAGATTGGTCAATATTTAGATGCATCTGAAAAGGAAGCCATCAATTATTTTCTCAAAGATCATAACAACACTTTCACTTGGTCTTATAGAGACATGCCCAGTATTGACCCCACCATAGTGGTCCACAATATCATCACTATTCCCAATGCCAAACCCATCAAAAAAAGCTGCGGAAAATGTACCCTCACATTTCCCTTCTTGTCAAAGAAGAGATTCAACACCTTCTTTTTGTTTCCTTCATATTACCCATTTATTATCCTCATTTTATTTCTAACATTTTCCCTATCACTAAGGCAATAGGGGAACTCAGCATTTTCATGGAATTCCATGACCTCAACCTTGCCTACTCGAAAGATGACTTTCCCTTACCTGGTACTGATCAATTAGTCGACCTTACCACTGGTCACGAGATTCTATTACTCATGGATGGCTTCTAGGGTTATAACCAAATCTTGCTTGCCCAAGAAGATCAACACAAAAACATGTTCATCACCCCTTGGGGGACTTTCTGCTACCAAGTCATGCCTTTGAGCCTTAAAAATCTTGGTGCCACATATCAATGGGCTATGAATTACATCTTCCATGATATCATGCATCACATATTAGAAGATTACGTGGAAGATCTCTTGGCTAAATCTAAACGCCGCTCCAAGCACCTTGTTGTCCTCAAAACCTTTTTTGACCGACTCATTAAATATTACATCCACCTTCAGCCAAAGAAGTGTGTCTTTCTGGTTCTCTCAGGAAAGGTCCTGAGATTTATTGTTTCCTTACTTGGTATAGAAGTTGACCTTGCTAAAGTCAAGGGAATTTTGGACAGGCCTCCACCCACTAACCTTAAACAACTCCATAGCCTGTAAGGTAAGTTGCAGTCTATTTTCTATTTTATTTCACAATTATCTGATCGGTGCCAACCATTTCATCATCTGCTTAAGAAGGATGTCTCCTTTAAATGGGATGATGACTGTCATAAAGCTTTTAAAGCCCTAAAATAGTACCTTCTCTAACCACCCATACTCATTCCACCTAAGGATGATTAACCTTTCTACCTATACATCTCAACTATAGATCATTCCTTGGGAACCATGCTCACTCATCATGATGAACAACACAGGGAGTAGGAGTTTTAATACATAAGCCGTACTATTTTGTGCTATAAAATCTGATACACCCATCCTAAATTTGTTTTCTTAGCCTTAGTTTTCATTGCCACTAAACTCCGCCATTACCTACTCAACCATAAAACCTATGTTGTGACCAACACCGACCCCTTACACTTCATGTATGCCAAACCTTATCAAAATCAGTGTGCTGCTCGATGGCTTATGCTTTTAGCGGACCTCAATATCAAATTAATTCATCAATATTCCATCAAGGATCAAGATATAATCCACCAATTGGCCGATGCACCTATTTCTAGGGATCAACCCTCTAATTTTGACTATTCAGACAAGTCAATTGCTACCCTTTCCTTGGATGAACCCCCTTACCAAATGACACTCTTGTTCGATGGTTCAAAGTGTCAGCGTGGGGGTGGGGCTGGTATTATCCTCACTCCACTTGATGGTGAGCCCATGCCTTTGTCTTATAAACTCGATTTTGAATGTAAAAATAATATCGCTGAATACGAAGCACTCATATTAGGTCTCAAATCCGCATATGCCCTAGATGTCAAATCACTCAACATCTTTGGTGATTATCAATTGGTTATAAACTAGGTCAATAGTATATGCCAATGTCATAATGAGCTACTTAAAAAGTATAAACATCATGTAGACATACTTTTGACCACCTTTGACTATTACACCCTTCAATCCGTCCCACATTCAACCAACAAATTTGTAGATACCATGGCCTAATTGGCTTCCCAAATACTTGCTTCACCCACCGATTCTAAAATATTCGTCACCGTATAATGACTTCAATCACCTTCTTATCTACCTCACAATGTTTACTCCATCGAAACTGTCACCCTCGACCCAAGCAACCTTTGGTACAAATAATACTCCAACTATATTTCTCTCTCCATCTTACCTCTTGATCTCACCCATAATGGACAACACACCTTCCTTAAAAAGGTATCTCCTTACGTCATCTTGAGGGGAATCCTCTATAAGCATGACTTTGATGGTATTCTCTTACGATGCCTCATGAGTTTTGAAATTCCTTATACCACTAAGGAAGTTCATGATGGCATATGTGGAGGTCACTTCAGTGGCCTTGTTGTTGCTAAGTGTATTCTTCACCTAGGCTATTACTGGTCAACCCTTAACTATGATTGTTGTGACTATGTCAAATGTTGTGTAAAATTCCAACAACATGCCAATCTTCATCATACACCTAGTCATGCCTTACAGGTTTCTCATGACCTTTATCCCTTCTCTCAATGGGGTTTAGATCTTGTTGGAGAGATCAACCCCCATTCTTCCCAACGAAATCAATGGATCATCACCACTACCGAATACTATACAAAATGGGTTGAAGCCATACCACTTATCTCCATGAAAGCTGAGAAAATATGTGATTTCATCAATCATCACATCATATTTCACTTTGGTGTTCCTCATCACCTCATCACTGACAATGGAAAACAATTCAAAAATAAAACATTGCAAAAACTTTGTGACACCTTTGGCATTAAGCTCAGTTTCTAATCACCTTATTACCCAAAAACTAATGGCCAAGCTGAATTCACTAACAAAAACCTAAAGCAAATTCTTATGAAAGTGATTGATGATAATGGGAAGGATTGGCATACGCACATTCATTTTTCCCTATTGGGCATACGATACTAGTATTCACACTTCCACTGCTACCACACCATTTTATTTGGTATACGGTATAGAGGCTGTTCTACCTCTTAAAGTCTAGATTCCCTCACTCTACATTTCTCTCCATGACATGCTCAATGATGATGACTTTTATCAGGACCATTTAACACAGATAGAGTTATCAGACGAACATCATCTTAACCCTCTTGACCACCTTCAAGTTTACCAAAAACATATCAAACGTGCTTACGGAAAACATGTCCATGAACGAACCTTCCAAGTTGGTGATCTCATCCTAAAAGCAAATCAACATGTAACCAAAGCAAAAAAAAGTAAACGGGGTGAATTTTCTCCTAATTGGCTTGGACCATACATCGTGACTCATACTTATGGGTCAGGTTCTTATCATTTATCTTCACTTGATGGTAAACTTGAACCTGAGCCCCATAATGCCTTGCATCTTTGACCATTTTATTGATGATTTTTAGTCCTACATCACTTTTTGTCTCTTACCATACTCGTCCCTTGAGCGATATCCACTTCATACACCTCACCAATGATTAAACAAGAATCATGTGAGTACCTATCACTTGTTATCTTCTCTTTAATATGTGTACCATGGCACTGCACATAGCATGATTCTCATGGATACTTTTTTTCTACTTTTTAGATGAGATCCCATGGTTGTTTCACCCTTCTTTTCAAACAAGAATCTTATTCTTCACCTTGGTCTTGTCCATGACTTCAAAGATCTCACATGGGACCCAACTCCTTGAGTCAAACTTCTACTCAAAAGATGACTCCCTCAAAAGGACATCTTCCTCTCGACAACCGCTGCTATAAAGAGAATGCTCCCTCGAAGGACAGCTATGTAAATCCCTTTAAAAAAGCAAAAAAAAAGAATGAGAAAAGTGGAAGTTTCCCGCATCGATTAGCTTCACGAAGACCTCAAGGAGTTAAATTCCTCATCCCATATAGACTTCCCACATCGATCAGTCTATCTCAAATACAAGTCAAAACAAAAAAAAAATTAGTCATGGACTTTCCCTTTGTGACCTCAGATCTCTTTCTCGAAGAGCATTCTACCTCATGCCATCTAAAAATTTGACCACCTTTCACCTTTCTCACCATTCCCACTCTCATTTTCTACCACCCCAAGGGACCTCTTGGAAACCAAGACATTTGGTGATCATGTGACTACTTCTCACCTTAGCACAATCGATCATGCACTATCTTTAGGGTCTTATGTTCATCACCTATTCCAAGGTATGATCTACTTGGTATGATCCTAACCAATTGGGTGGATTTATTACCCCCTTTTATCTTTTCACCATATTTATTAATGTTTTGATTACCTTATACAGGATTTGGTCCTTAACACTTACCTTGGGGGTAATATTTTTCTCCTTTTGCCACAATCGACATCACTTATTCAAAAAAAAATTCCTATAACCCATCCACACCTAACAGACCTAAACCCACAACATAACTAAAACCTACCAACTCATTCTCATACCTCATCATATTCTTCCCTAGCTCATGGGAGGACTACATCAGCCTGAGGTCCCTTTTCACCGATACTATGCAAGTAGTACTCTGAGGGCATGGGGACCTTGGAGGTTAGCTCAGCCACTCTCTACCCTAAAAAATTCATCTTTCATCTTCCTCACATTACATCATAACCCACCTAGGTTCTTCTTTATACCCAAAATTGGAAATTAAACCATATACATAACATGTCGCTTCATATTTTAATCCTTATCACAACACACATTCATTACGCCTACCATTTCACTATCATCATTATGCATAGATTATACCACATATCACATATGACCCATATTATCATTCATTACAAAAAATAATAACTCACAACTTCACCTACTTTGAACACAACCATTCCTAAACAAACCTGACTCCATCCATGCCTATAACCTGACTTGATCCATGCCTATGACCTAACTCGATCCATGCCTAAAACTTGACTCAACCATGCCTAAACCAACCTGACTTGATCCATGCCTATGACCTAACTTGACTTCATCATGCCTAACTCACCTAATTTCCATCCATATCAAAACAAAAAATCAAAAGTCTCATCAAAACATTAACACATCAAGAATCTCATGTATCTCATCATATAAATAAGTGTGTATCTCAATACAACATACATGGATGTCCCATCATGTCCATCATCTCAAAATCATCAACACACAGGTCGATACTCAATATAAAATGTCATCGGCACATAAGATTATCTCATATACAATCAAATAATACACCAATACAAAATATCTTTGGCACACAAGCCGGTATATGCTCAAAATATACAAAATATCTCGGCCATCCCCTCACCAAACACCATCATCATCAGCTCCTCTGAGGACTTGGATGAGATAGAGTAGACCTAGGGACCAAATATGGGTAGCTGTAGAATCCTGAACACATCCTTTAGGGTGACAGTGATCTCACCTGTCAGCAGGTGGAATGTGTTGGTCACAAAATCCCATCTATCGATGAGTACAACCATAAAACTAGGATGTTGGACTACATGCTGGTATCATCAGACTCTACTCATGCCAACCACCTCCACATGCTACAACTCCTCTGGGGTTGTTATGCTACACACTGTCACAAGTAGGGGTGGAACCCAGTCCCGCATCTATAGTTGATCTCTTAACCTGCATCAAATACAAAAACAACATTAATCTACATTTATCATACCCATACTCACCTATTATCATTTTTCCCACACCCTAGTTTCACCCTACCCATCTTAACCACCTAGCCCACATCACTTTGGGACCCGTGTTCCCCAAAACCTAACCAGTGTCAGTTCCCTTTAACTAACCCCAGTCACTCCTTTACCAGCATTAGTCACCTCTTTGGTGACCGATATCGGTTTAACCTTACTGATGCTGGCCACACTTGACCTACGTAGGTCACTGTCATGGTAAAAACATGCTATACCCAAAACCCCCCCTTTTCTCAAAAACTTCCCACTTACCCCTTTTACCCACCTAACAATTACCTAAAATACCCTTGCACATCAACCCATCCCCCATTTCCCATTTATTACCCTCCCTATTCCTATTTTACCCACTGTTCCCCCCATTCCCAAATTTTATTCTTTTCCCCACCCCAAAAACCAAAAACCACAACTACAACCATAATTTGTAAATCACCTAATCTATTTAATGCAATATAACTAGAGTTGTACGCTTACCTCATTGTGCTGCCATCATCTCGATGGCACATCTGAATGCTATACCGGTGGCTCCCCTGATCCCTCTCTAGCCTCTACCATCACCAAATTGCTACCTAAAACAAAATCAAATCACTCAAACTGATCCTTTGGACCCACTTCTCATCAACCAATCACCCGTCGTTCACACCACCACCTCAATGCCCTGTTTCCTCTGGACACTTCTCTCTCTTTTGTCATTTTCTCAAATCACAATATGACAAATGAATAACAAAAGCATAGATTTTTTGTTTTTATAACAAACCTGACTAAACCGATGTTGGTCCTTTAACAGCATTAGTCTCATGCCCTACCTTACTGTGGATAGTTTCCCTATATCAGTGTTAGTTACGCTTGACTAGCATCGGTCACCCTATCTAGCACAAAACCCAACATTTTACCCTATTCCCTACCTATCCCTCTTTTCCCCTGGCTATTTACCCTTTTCCCTTTACCCTTACCATTTACCTCACCTACACTTTACCTTGACTGTTTACCTCACCCTCTTGACTTCCTCATTTACTACCTCCCTTTTTCTTCCTTTGGTGACTCTTTATTTTCCTCATTCCTTGGCCTTACCTGTGCCGTGACCTATATATTTGGACCTAGACCATTGCTAGTGACCTTTGACCTCATGTGTTCACTATACCTTGCAACACTGTTACTTGTATTGATTGACCTAATGACCTTACCTAGCCTATTCCCGTGACCATTTATCCTGACCCTACCTTTGGTGTACCATAACATACCTAAATGTTCTTGCACCTAACCTACATCATGTTTCATAACCATATCCTATACCTTGGATACCGAAATCACTTCAACCTTGTTTGGATAAAATTATTGACCTTAGACGATGTAGAGTTTTCCTACTCTTCAGCTTGGCAGCATGCTACAGTTTATACATGTGCATCTATTTGACTGTTACTACCTTTGACCCTGACCCATTACCTAGATTACCCATGTAGACATTTAACCCTTTTCCCCCGTTAACCACCTTCCCCTTTCTCACATTTTTAATTTATCAAACCAATCACCAATTCTTCCTTCAGCCTCATCAGTTCTTGGTTATAGGGGAATCAACTTCACCCACACCTGGGGTAACCACATCTTATTTTTATTAGCATCACTTACCAATACAAGTTATGCAATAAAAAGGGGAAAAATGTAGAAACTAAAATTAGGTCACACTCCCCTTTGGTCCCTCGACAAATAAATACCTTCATCACATTCACCTAGCCATGGCCCCCTTCACCCCACTAATATTAATTTAATTAAATTAATTCATTATCCTCACCAAATTTATTATTTAAATATCTTAATTTAGATAATATCCACACATACACCTCACCCTAAGACCTATTCTTAGTAAGTTTCCATAACTAACTAAGACTTACCCAAACCCTAAAAAATCAAGAGGATCTCCCTATTTTAGTAAACCTAGGAAATCTCACCTTGACCGATGTTGGTTACCCCTAACCGTCACCGATTAAGCCAGAACCACCATCAGTCACCTTTTAATCCCCAAAAAAACCTTATTTTGGAGGTTGGCAAACATTGGGAACATTCCTGAGAGATATTGCATCTTCTGAGAACAAATTTTAGTGAGAACATGCATGCAAGGAAGGAGATCAAGCATTTTCTTCTGCCCAACCATCTAGCAATCACCCCAGCAAGGATTTGATCCAATCAGGCAAGAAGGAAAGCACATGAAGCCCATGCACGATCTTTCCAATGTTTGGTGATCCTCAATAGCATTTAAACCCTTACCATCACCTTCACTTATCACTCACAGGCACCCAAGAATAGAATCCAAGTAAGTGTAATGTTGTACTCCTCTGGTTCATTTCATTTTTTCATTATATTTTCACCCTTTTTTCTCTTGGATATCTACAGACCTCCATTAATACTCACCCCTCCATATACCCATTAAAACCTCACCAAATCCATCCAAACCACCCAGTACCTCATTCCAACCAACCAAAGTCATTTGTGCCATCACAAAGGAGACCCAAAATGCATTTTGTGGCATTCCCAGAATTCCACAGTAACTGGCACCGATTACACCCAACCATTGTCGGTCACCATTAACTAGCATCGGTCTCTATATTTGTCCATACAACCCATAACAGTGACCTATCCACATAATTCCACATCACCCTTATTCACATGTGATTTACCTGAGACCTCTGTAAGACTTGTAGAGTCCCAGAACCAGTTATTTGACCTTCAGATCTTATTTTAACCTAGCCTGTTAGATTAGATCTTTCTTATTGTGTTTTAAGTGAGATACCTAAATCATTTCAAATTACAATAGGATTTATTTTACTACCTGCATTAAATTGTTTTAAATAGTGGATTGATAACCATCTAGGGAGTATCACACTTCGCGAATCTAGCACACGCTAGGTAGTTCACTACACATATTGTTTAACTCTTTTCTGGTGGCCCTGTTTTCCATTATAGGTAGTTCCTCTTAGCCAAAAGGAAGCTCTCATGATCGGTTGTGGATTCAGAAGTCATACGTGCATAACAACCAACCAACCAGCATTTGAATAAGTATTCCTCCTACACCTGTTACCCTATCTATTTCGTCAATATTTCAAAGAAACATCTAAGAATCAAGTGAAACAGGACCCTCCTATCGACTGTCAATCATCTGCCACAAGGCTCGCCAACTCAGCTCTTGATTCCACTCGGTCACTTTCCGCCTTCTCTCTCTCTCTCTCTTGTCACTTTCTTCTATTTGGCCAGTGACAAATGATTCTGCAAAAAGTGGAATTTTCCTTATTTAAACAAAACCCGATCTAACCAAATGTAGACACTGAAATCATGTCATAATCACCTTGGTCCCCTACCAAAGCCCTATAATCATTTCCTTATCCTCAACACTTTAGCACCTACCTCCTGCAACCCAAACATTTTAATTTAATTACTTTAATTAAATTAATGCCATTTATCTCCATACATATGAATTTAATAATTTTAATTAAGTTAATGACCTTTTACTCACACACATATTAATTTAATTATTTACATTAAATTAATTCACCACCCTCACACACCTATTTAATATAATTGCTTTTATTAAATACACCTCACCTAACCACCCCCATCATTTGACCCATTAACATAAACCCTAAACCAATGCCCTAAATAAAACCTAACATTAGACCCATTCCCTCACCTCACATTAAAAGCCTCCTAAGGTCGGTTTTCATCCCGAGAAACGAAGAGACCCTTATCAAATGGTGGAACAAATTCCTCAACAAATTTTGAACACCCTGAGATATCTCACCCAAACTAATGTCAGTTCACCGTAAACTGATGTTGATTCACCTAAACTGATGTTGGTTATACCAGAATGGACCAAAATGGCCTATTTAGACCCATTTACAGATTTATAATACAGGTCATTTGTTGGGTTATTATTTGTAAACTTTTTATCTTGGATTTGATCTCTTTAGACATGATAATAGAACAAATATTGATTTGGGATCAACTAAGGCAACCAAATACACTAGCACAACAGTGAGACTTTATTCCTAGCATTCTCAAACGTAGAAAATTCTTCATTATCCTTTAGACCTATACCTCACAGAAGAGTAAGTATCCTCCTTCCATCCTTTTCATTTTCTACTCATCATATGTAGTCTTTGTGTTAAAGGAACCTAGTCTTTTACTCTCTATCCATTCCCTCTCTCCATTTCAACCACCTTCCATACGCAACCATCTTAATACTTGGCCCAAATTGTCCATTTTGACCTCCTCAGTACTCTCAAACCTTTATAACATATCTACACCCCCTCTATGATTAATCCCCATCTTCTATCCACTCCACTTTCACCCCAAAACTCCAGAAACCTGGACTATGTGATTCCATCAGCCCCGACTTAACCATCATCGGTTCTCTCAAACCGTCATCGATTACAGTAAAACTATGGTCGGTCTCTATGTTTCCTGATTTCTACTAGAATAACAACCTGTTTCTGACATATACCTACTTGGACTTTTATTCGACCTTCAGATCTGTATCTAACCTATCCTGTTAGCTCATATTCACTTATAACCAACCTACTTGACATCTGGATCTCCTTCTAGCCTATCCTATTATATTAGATATAGCCTATTGTGTTTTGTATGAGATGCCTAGATCATATTAAACTACAGTAGGACAATATTTACTCTATTTCAGCATTAAATTGTTTAAAACAATGGACTGAAATCTATCTAGGAAGTATCACACTTTTAGGATATAGCACATGCTAGGCAGTCCACTGCATATATCATTTAACTCTCTTTTATGGTCTTGTTTTGGTTCTTATATAGCTAGTTCCTCCTAGCCAAAAGGAAGGTCTCACAATCACTTTGATTTAGAATTCAGATATGCGTGCATATAACCTTCAACCATCTCAAACCAGGTATTCCTCTTACCACCTTTACCTTATCTGTTGCTTCAAGTACTTCTCAGAAAACTAAGAAATCAGGTGAAACATTTTGGCACGCCTGGTGGGACCCATTTTGGATTCCTTGCATCTTTCTTCATTACTAGGTGAAAAATTGTGTGTGTTTGTTTCCCTTCTAATAGCATTCACATTAGTACTTTCTCCTTTGTAACATTCTCTTCTTTCTATTTTCTCCAAAAGACACATTTCTTTTGGTGTATTTAAAAAGAACTTTCCTCCCCTTTGTTTTCTGCATTTTAGTGAAAGAGCATCCCTCTTCTTGTTCATCTATCATTGTCATTGAATATCATATTTTTGATTTGGGTTTAAAACAAGTGCATTGCATTCTGATTTAACTCATTAGTTCACATTAATTACGGGTAACCTATACACTGGAACTCATGACCAGCTGATGGTTGGCAAATGAATCATAGAAAAGCACTTCTATCCTTTTCTCTTTCTCTGACTCTTACCAAACCACAAAAAAATTCAAAATACATACATTCTTAAACAACATCCTACCTGGAAGAAGTTGTAGGTGATCACATGACCACGGTATAGTAGGCACCCAACTCACTGCTCTGTTGATTCATACTTCAGAGTGAAGCCCACCCCCGCCATAACATTCCTAAAACCTCACCCTTTAGAATTCTTTCTTCATAGGAATCCTTTCTCACTAAGAAATTATATTGTTCTTCTCATAACAGTCAGTCCATACAGATAGCATAAGCTAAACAAACATAATATAATAGGTACTCTAGGAACGTTCTTTCCTAGTGTTCTGCTTGATTTGCGTTTTGAGGTGAGAGATTTTGATCATCATTTTTTTCTTTACTTGTAAACTCCCTATCATATTCGGTGTATTCTGAGTTCGTTTGAGTGTGCCTGGACCACATCTACATTATTCTCAGACTTCTAGGTTTGATTCAACACCATATTTTTAAATCACAACCATCTTTCTTATTCTCTATTTCAATTTCACAGTAACCGGCTATGGTTACCTTTAACTGGCATTAGTTTAACCCAACTGGTGCCATTCTAAAGTCTTCTTGGATACCTATCCAAAAGACACCTATTTCACTTTCTGAGCATTAAAAGGCTCCTATCACCTTTCATATTGTCGTTACCCCAATCACAGTCACCTTACATCTCATCCTATGTGAAAATTATCAGTCTGGGAATATCATTTAATATACTGTTGGTTTTTCATAGTAACCGGCACCAACTAAGCCTAACCAGCATCAGTTTACCTAAACCGACATCGGTCACCTTGTGTTGTTTTACAGCTCACCAGCTGACCTAATTCACTCACTGTTGACTATTTTCCTAGTTATGTTGTGTTTTGTTCCATTCAGACATAATACAGTCTCACCAAATCAGTTCTTATCCACATGGTGCTAACCCATAGTTAGGAAAGTGCCCTCCTATTTCACACTAGTCGACTACTGCTCCCACCTAGCCCTTCATCACCTAGTCCTTCGCCACCTTCCATCTCATCATCCATGGATCCCAATCAACCCATCACCATTCATATAGGTGATACAGAGTTTGCACAACTCCTGGATAAGAATCCCACTACTTTGACCCAATAACTAACCCGTGCCTCCACTCGATCAATTGATCTATTGATCTATGGCATACCCGTATCCTTATCTCGATCCATAATAATCACTTCCACCTCAGCTCCACCTCCTACCATGGTGACCTCACCCATTTTATCCCTAGTTATGTCCCAACTAGGTCCCATGCCAGCTTTGAACGCCACATCTACCACCTCTATTGCACCCATAGTCTCCACCACACCTTCATCAACCACCCAAAACATATCATCCTGCACACCTGTTGTCTTATATATATAAGTCACAACGCTACCACCCTTGGTGTCGTTAACCTCTAACCCATTTCAAAATGTTGTCCTTTTTATTCCCCAATCTCTACCTCCCATCTCTACCAGGGTCACTACGAGTGTCCCACCCTCACATACCTACTACCACACACCTCCTATTTCATTTTTCATTCAATCTAGTTATATACCCTCGATGTATGTCTCTAAATTCCCACTTCCTTATTCGACACCACCATATTTTGGAATTTCCTATTCTTCATATGTCCAACAACAACCTACTTTCACTCCGGGGGGTACCCAATCTTAACAACCTAACAATGAATTTATCAAGTTAATGATGGACAAGATACAGACATTAGAAGCATCTATTTCCGGCTGCCACAATTCTCTCACCTATGATGAGATTTGTAATGAGCCTATTCACCCATCCATTCCCATTCAACCATATCCCGTACATTGAGAGATGCCCAAGTTTAACCACTTTAAAAGTAAGGAAGACCCGAAACAACATTTGTGATCTTTCAATCATGGGTATTATTTAATTTCCCATGATGATGCTTTGCTTTTGTGAACCTTTCCCATGTCCTTAACTGGTCCAGCATTGGACTGGTATAGTGGATGACATAGACATTCCATCTTCTCATTCAACCAAATAGCCCCAGCCTTCTTGGATCATTTTTTGATTAACGTCTTCAAGAAGGTTACCATGACTAATCTTTATTCCACGCATCAATATGATGATGAATCTATCACATATTTTGTCGCTTGTTAGCGTAGCCTAATCAACCAACTCACTTTCCAATTACCGCAAACTGAACTCATAGAGCTCTTCACATGAGCCTATGCTCGACATATCTCCCCTACCTTATAGGTACAAACTTTCTAGACATTCGATGAGGCTTTCACCATGGCACGTAAGCTTGAAATTTGCTCCATTGAAGAGAAGAAGATATAATTACAAAACAAAAACTCCTCGTTTAAATCACATGATACTTCCTCTTCCTTGAAACCTTAGATGAGTTATTCCAAAGCTAAAGGAATTTCCAACATCGTGGTACTTAAGGTTGGCCTTGCCCATCCATCTAATCAAGCTAAACCTTCATCCAATATGTCACCAGTCTAAACCTTCCAATTTAGACGCGAACAAAAGAAATATACCTTAATTGGAGAACCATATTCATCTATTTTAGAAAAGCTTATTAAAGCTAATGCCATCACCCTTCCTCCTATCAAACCACATACTAGTTTTGACCCCTCTTGCCCCATACCAAGTTGGTACAAGGAAAATGACTATTATAACTATCACTGGGTAAATGGTCATAGTGACAAAAATTGTATCACCTTTAAAAACATTGTTTAGGGAATGCTCGAGAGCGGTGACTTAGTCTTGGATAACCCTAATGCACCTGCCAATCAAGACCTTCATATATTCAAGAAACCATTCCCTAACCATTCCCCATCTAATGATCAAACTGGTGATTCCTCACACAATGAAAGTAATACATGTGAGGTACATGTTATCTTTATTGACTTACCACTTGATTCCCAAATATATCCTATTGCCTCCATCGAGGAAATCCTAGCTCGAAATCCTCTACCCATACAGGAACCTACTTTATCCATTCCTCTACCCATAGAGGAAATCCCTTTACCTCCCCGTACACCTGTGGAGGAGTCTCTCATTAACACTGATATCATGTCCCCTTCAGCTTCCCTACCCAGTGAATCACTACCAATTATACCTCCTCCACCCATAGAGGAGTAACCATCGTCTTCTCCACCTATTCAGGATCCAATAGATTTGTTGTTGCCTCTCGATGAACATTCTCCATCAGCTACGCAAGATCCTACAGACCTACTTTTGCCTCTCTTACCTATAGAGGCCAAAACCAGTGAATTCCCTATTTCTCAAACATATTTTACGGGAATCACTATTCACTCCACATCTACCTCATCTACCACAGTGTCGTTCTCATGTTTGGCCGACTGCCTGGACTATGTTGATAGGGCTTCACTTTGGCGGCATCTCTTACTACCGGTCTCAACCCAAATGCAATCATCTTCCATTGACACCTCTACCATTTATCTGAAGAAGTTTCAACAACCCAAACTGCACATGAACATAACTCTTGATACGTCTTCTACTACATCATCCTCATCTATACCCGCCTCTCTACCTACTAGCCGACGTGTTCTAACACCATCTCTTGTATCCAAATCTACTAGTTTTCTAGGGGTCACACCCACATCAAACCTTACACATCCTCCTATCAGGATACACTTGACACATCTTCCCATGTACATATGGAACCAATCCCTCAACCTAAACAAAAAACCCATCCTTCTAATTTGCATGCATCGACCTCACCAACTACACCTTTATCACCTTCACCCTTACCATCCATCTTGGGACCTCACCCCTCTACCTTAACAAAATCTACCCTCTCCAGGGATAAACCTAAAATTCCCTTGACCCCTTTACCATAGCCTGTAGCTCTACCTAGCCAAACCTTACGTCCTTCATCACCATCTATAACTTCTTCTGCCTCCTATACCACCATTACCTTCTATACCTCCTTCACTACCCATGACATTTTTCTTCCACCTCACCTGTACCTCCCTCTCGACCTCAACCAACACCTATTTTTGTACATCTCAATTGTTCCCTTGGGTTACTCATCCTCTCCCACCATCTCCCTTTTCATCTACATCATGTGCTACCCCTTACACCCTTTACCTAATAAAAAACACCAAAAATCGAAAAAAACCAGTAATTTCCAAAGTGGTGGTTAAACCTATCCCTCTTCCTGTTGCTGCACCTACACCAAATAAAGTACAACCCAAATCCAAGACTGCATCACCTCAACTACCACCAAAACTACCCAATCTTCTAACCAAACCTACTTTTACTCCACATTGTGATCCACTGGTGGGATCATATGCCACCATCTTGGCTAACCTCCTCAAAATATCTTCTATCACTCTCCATCCTCTTAGACCTTACGACCCTCTTAAACCTAAGCCGGAAGGGTTTGATGATACTAAAATTTATGCTTACCATCATGTGCCAGGACATGATGTTGAGAACTATAAGGGTCTAAACGGTGGCCCTTGTCATTCAATTATGTCCTTCTGACCCCAATTTTGATGACGATGACCTCCTCGATGATGAACCTATTTCACCCTCCCCACCTTCTTCATATCTTCCTCCTAGACCTATACCACAACCTCCACCTTCACAGCTCCTAGAGCCACCCCCAAAAATTTGAAATTAACATGGTTCGCATTAGAGAACTTGCCATGCCACCACCCCAATGTCATTGTGCCTAACCAACATCACAAGGATTTTCTCCTCCAGTAGGTTTTTTCCCCTTCATATCATTATAATACTCACCCTACATCTTCTCCATTTTCCAAATCCCCTCAAATCAACATGTTACACGTCACCACATGTGCGCAGAAGGGAAAAGAAAAGGTAGCTGACCCACCAACCAATCCTATACCCAACATACTCATCTGCACCCCTACCTAAAATAACTATTCGCGGCCCCACATACCCTATTTCTAATGGTGTCACACATCACACCATGCTCAAACAACTACACCAATCTCCCCTCAAAATGTCCTTATACGACCTCATCCAAACCTCGGAGTCACATCGTCAAGCTCTCATGGAGGTACTTCAATCTATTGAGGTTTTACCTAATGACCACACACATATAGCATCTATTATCACACCTCATCATGTCACTTCTCTTACCAAATTGCCATCTACCTCATCACCTCCACTTGTTCACCAAGTTGTTATCCTTAGTTTCTTAGACGATGAAATTATCCCCCACCAAATTGATGACTCAGATCTTGCACTTTTCATCTCCATCCATATCGATGATGTATGTGTCTGACGTGTTATGATCAATGGGAGTGCTAGCATTAACATCATATCCTCTCACACATTTGAACAAATGCGCATACCCAACAACTGCATGCATAAACATCCAGCCATATTGCGTTCATTCAATGACGCTACACCTCTACACTCGGCACTATCATCCTCCACGTTCATATGGTTCCCTGTATTATTCCCGAGTTGTTCTAAGTTTTGGAAGGGGAGTTTCAATACAATTTTGATGATGTATGTGTCTGACGTGTTATGATCAATGGGAGTGCTAGCATTAACATCATATCCTCTCACACATTTGAACAAATGCGCATACCCAACAACTGCATGCATAAACATCCAGCCATATTGCGTTCATTCAATGACGCTATCACCTCTACACTCGGCACTATCATCCTCCACGTTCATATGGTTCCCTGTATTATTCCTGAGTTGTTCTAACATTTTGGAAGGGGAGTTTCAATACAATTTGTTTGCTCAGTAGACCCTAGATTCGTGTCATGGGTTGTGTTCCTTCTACTTTACATCGATGTGTAAAGTTCGAACATGAAGAACTGTCCTATACCATTCCGACTGACCCATCACCTTTCAAAACCTGCAACATGCATTACCATTCCAATGATGTCCTTGTACCTATTAAGGCATCTACCTCCCTGCCTACATCTTCTTCACACATGACCCCATCCATCTAGTGCATTTACAACCTCACCTTCGCCTAAATATTCTATTTCCCACCGCTGTTGTTTCTTCTACTAGTCACACATCAGCTTCCCAACTAACTGACACCTCTGCCAATATAACTTATAACACTTCCTCCATTCCAGCCACCAATATATCAACCATTGATCCCTTGAAAGGCGTTTTTAAATGCCTCACTATGGGGGAGTATCGCCTGTATAATGTCAATACATTCCTTACTCCACAAGAGTATGGAAACCTTCACCAACATCCTCACTATGACCACCACATAGGTGAGCATCTCCTTTATAGTCATCCCCACCTCTCGTACCCATCTTACCTATGGGGGACTTGACATTTCCACTTACACACCCGAACCACCATCACAAACCTAACCTTTTTCAGCTGACCTTTAGTCATTTACCAACCGCCACTTTGCTCACACTTTCCTACACTGTTGTGCCTAGAAGGGTTTCATCTTTGGCCTTTACAAACAAGGTCGTCACATTGTTATTTCATGTACCACATGTAAACACAATGATCATAGTGGAATTGGTTTTACCGAACTACCTACCAAAAAGCCTCGTATTAAACTCATTGAAGACATTGACCCCTCTCCACCTTCTTCACCTACCCCACCTTCACCACCTTCACCAATAGAGTCGATGGATCCTGAATCTATCCCTCCTATCTTTTTTTTTTCCATAAATACCATTTCCTTGGGGCCTCTGACCTATCACTACGATGACAAGGCTCCTTCCTCTCTTCCTTTCTTGTATCCTGACATGATGGGGGATGATACTCCTTCTATTAATGTCGTTTAATTCCAGGATGATGAATCTATACCCACCTACCTTGGTGCTGAAGAATCTTATATTCACCGGTCGTTACCTTCTAAGATGCAAAAAATGTTGAATGAATTGACTATCGATGTCGACATCCACACTCATGACAACCCCCACATTGTCAAGATTGGCCAATCTCTGGATATTGTTGAACAGGAAGCCCTAACTTATTTTCTTAAAAATCATAGCCACACTTTCACTTGGTCCTATGATGACATGCCTGGCATCAATCCCACTATCGTGGTCCAAAATATTGTAACTGTTCCCGATGCAAAACCCATAAAGAAAAAGTTGAGGAAAATGCATCCTCGCATTGCTCTTCTTGTCAAAGAAGAATGTCAATGCCTTCTCTCAGTTTCCTTCATCTTACCCATTGATTACCCCTAATGGATTTCTAACGTCATCCCTATCACTAAGGAGGCAAGGGGACTTCGCATTTGCACTGGTTTCCATGATATCAACCTTGCTTTCCCAAAAGATGATTTTCCTCTGCCTGGTATTGACCAGTTGGTTGACCTTACCACTAGCCATGAGATGCTATCACTTATGGATGGTTTCTCATGTTATAACCAAATATTTCTCACTCCAGAGGATCAACACAAAACCACATTCATTACCCCTTGGGGGACCTTCTGCTATCGAGTCATGCCTTTCGGCCTTAAAAACACTGGTGCCACATATCAGCGTGCTATGACCTACATCTACCATGATATCATACATCGCATATTGGAAGATTATGTGGATGATCTCTTGGCCAAATCTAAATGTCACACTGAGCACCTTGCCATATTTGAAATCATCTTTAACCACCTCATTAAATATTACGTCTGACTTCAACCTAAAAAGTGCGTCTTCACGGTTCTCTTAAGAAAGATCTTGGGATTTATTGTTTCCCTCCATGGTATAGAAGTTGATCCTATTAAAGTCAAGGCCATTTTGGAAATGCCTCCACCCACTAACCTTAAACAACTTCATAGCCTACAAGGTAAACTGTAATCTATTTGTCGATTTATTTCCCAACTCTCTGATCAGTGTCAACCATTTCATCACCTTCTCAAAAATGATGTCTCTTTCAAATGGGATGACCATTGCCACACTGCTTTTGAGGCCTTAAAACAATACCTTCTCCAACCACCTGTGCTTGTCCCACCTAAAGACGACCAACCCTTCTACCTATAGATATCTACTACTAATCACTCTTTAGGGGCCATGCTCGCTCATCATGATGAACAACATAGGGAGCAGGCGGTTTATTACATAAGTCGTACCCTTATGGACTACGAAACCTGATACACTCACCCTAAAAAACTTTGCTTAGCCTTAGTTTTTGTTGCCTCCAAACTTTTCCATTACCTACTTAACCACAAAACCTATGTTGTGACCAACACTGACCCCTTACAATTCATGTATGCTAAACCCTACAAAAATCAATGTGCCGCACGTTGGATCATGCTTCTTGATGACCTTGACCTAGACCTAGAATTCATCTACCATTAATCTATTAAGGGCCAGGCCATTGCTGACTAGCTCACTGACATGCCTCTTTCTAGGAATCAACCTTTGAATTTTGATTTCCCTGATGAATCCACTACTAACCTCTCTTTGGATGATGACCCTTACCAAATGACCTTATTCTTCGATGGTTCCAAATGTTAGCATGGAGGTGGTGCAGGTATTATTCTCATTCCTCTTGATCGTGAACCCATGCCTTTATCATTTAAACTCGACTTCAAGTGCACTAAAAATATTTCCGAATACGAAGCACTTGTATTGGCTCTCATGACTACCTATGTGTTAGAGGTTAAGTCCATTAATATCTCTGGTGATTCTCAGCTGGTAGTAAACCTAGTCAATGGTGTTTATCAGTGTTATAATGAAATACTTCAAGAGTACAAACATTACGCCGGCATCATGTTGACTATCTTTGACCGCTATAAAATTAAAATCATTTCGTGATCCACCAATAAATTTGTGGATACCATGGCCTGCCTCGCTTCCCAAATACCTACTTCACCTACCGATTCAGACATATTTTTTGCTATAAAATGCATACCGAGATCTTACTATAAATCTTGTTTTGTTAACCTCATCTGAACTACCTCCCTAAACACACAAGACCTTTGGTATAAGCATCTTGCAGACTACCTTTCCGTTTATATATTTCCTCTTGATCTCACACGTAATGGACAACGTGCCTTTCTCAAGAAGGCCTCTCATTATGTCATCATGGGTGGTCTTCTCTATAAACATGGCTTTCACGGTATCCTCTTAAGTTGCCTTACCAGCTCTAAAATCCCCTATACCATTAAATAAGTTCACGATGGCATATGCGGAGGTCACTTCAGTGGCCTAGCTATTACTAAACACATTCTTCACCTAGGCTATTACTGGCCGACCCTCAATCATGAGTGTTGTGACTATATTAAGCGTTGTGTAAAATGCCAACAACATGCCAATATTCATCACACACCTAGTCACGCCTTTCAAGTCACTCGTGACCTTTGGCCCTTCTCTCAATGGGGTTTGGATCTTGTCAGAGAGATCAATCCTCACTCTTCCTTATGATATCAATGGCTCATCCTTTGTACCTAATATTACACCAAATGGGTTGAAGCTATACCCCTCATCTCCACTAAAGCTGAGAAAATATGTGAGTTCATCAATCATCACATCATTTTCTACTTCGGTGTTCCACGTCACCTTATCACTGATAATGGAAAATAATTAAAAAACAAAACTGTAGAGAAACTTTGCGTCACCTTCGGCATCTAGCTTAGATTCTCCTCCCCATATTACCCCCAAACCAATGGCCAGGTCGAATCCACCAAAAAAACCCTGAACAAAATTCTCATGAAAGTGGTTAACGATGCTAGGAAGGATTACCATACGCGCATTCCTTTAGCTCTTTGGGCATACCGTACTAGTATTCATACTTCCACTGCTACTACCCCATTTTCTCTGGTCTACGGTACTAAGGTTTTTTTTCCTCTCGAAGTCCAGATCCTGTCTCTTTGTATCTTCCTTAAAGATATGCTCACTGATGATGACTTTCTCCAAGACCGTTTAGCACAACTTGAGTTATTAGACAAACGTCATCTTCATGCCCTCAACCATCTCCAAGTCTACCAAAAATGCATCCAACATGCCTATGAAAAACATGTCCATGAATGCACCTTCAAGGTCGGTGATCTCATCCTCAAGGAAAATCAACATGCAACCAAAGTAGAAAAAAGCAAACGGGGAAAATTTGCTCCTAATTGGCTTGGACCATACATCGTGACCCATGACTATGGATCAGGTGATTATCGCTTGTCTTCACTAGATGGTAATCCTGAACTCAAAACCCTCAATGCCTTGCATATTTGACAATTCTACTATTGACTTCTAGTTCTACATCACCATTTATCTAGTTCATACTCATCCCTTAAGTGCCATTTACCTTTTTCTTTACCACACCTCATCTTCAATGACTAAATAAGAATCATGTGACTACCCGTCACCCTTTTACCTTATCTTAAATATGAGCACCACAACTCTGCACATGGAATGATTCTCATGGATACTTTTCATCTTCTTTTAGATTTTATCCCATGTTCATTCACCCTTTCCTTCTCAAAAACAACCAAATTCTTTGTTTTAGTCTCATCCATAACTTAAAAAGCCAAAAAAAAAAGATGAATCACTCAGAAGGAAATCTTCCAATATAAAAGATGAATCCCTCAGAAGGACATCTTTCACCTTTAATTATCACTATAAGTATATTGCTCCCTCAAAGGACAACTATAAAAAGCTCGCAACTCTCTACATAGTCTTTCTAAAAAAAAAAGAGAGGTCTATTTTCTCAAAAATCAAAATTCAGAAGCTTCCTGCATCGATCAGCTTTGCAAAGACATCAAGGAGACATATTTCTCCCATATAGACTTCTCACATCGATCAATCTATCTAAAAATTCAAAAGGAAAAGAAAAAGAAAAGTAATATTTTTCATCATGGACTTGCCTACTGTGATCTTAGCTCTATTGCCCAAGGCATTCTATTTCCCATTTTATGACCCAATTACCTTCACCTCCTTACCCATTGTCTTTTCACTTCTTCCTCAAGGGACCTCCTAAACCTACGACATTTGGTGATTCTCTAACTATTCTTCACCTTTGGAGTGATCAATCATGCAATTTCTTTAGGGTCTTACATTCACTAGCCTATCTGTAGATGTTTTTCATATGTTTGATCCTTGCCAATCAGGTGGCTTTCTTGCCCCCTTTTGTCTTTTCTCTTCTTCACTACCTTTTGATCTTCCTATATATGACTCGAACCTCGACACCTATCTTTTGGTATTTTCTTCTCCCACCTCAATCAACCTAGAATCACCTTTACCTATCTACCTATTCTCAACCCCAACATTAATGCCCTCAACCTAATTATACCTATGACCTGGAATCAACACTACCTATCGACCTAAGATCACCCATACCTATCTCCCTATATTCTACCTCACCTAATGACCCTTGACCTCATCATAATTATGACCTCGAATCCAACCTAACTATTAACCTCACTACCTATTCTTCTATCTTCTCATATTATTTCCTAGTTTATGGGAGAACTACATCGATCTAAGGTCCCTTTCCACCGGGACTATGTAGGCAACACTTCAAGGGCATGGGGCTCTGGAAGGTTAGCTCAGCCACTCTTTACCCTAACCATTTTCCCTCCTCTACCTGATTTCCTATTCATATAAAATACCTCGACATCTATACCATATACCACATGAATTTTACCACTTATATTATTTCACATTTTCATGCATAACTAGCATTTTCCAAATTTTACACCATCTCATGCATTTATATCGCCATTTGTTATCAAAATACTGAAATGAACATCCATGCCTAAACCAACCTAACTCCACCATGCCTAAACCAACCTGACTCCACCATGCCTAAACCAACCTGACTTAATCCATGCCTAAACCAACCTGACTCAATCCATGCCTAAACTAGCCTAACTCAATCCAAGCCTAAACCAACCTTACTCCACCATGCCTAAACCAACCTGACTCAATCCATGCCTATCACCTGACTCAACCATGCCTATAACCTAACTCATCTATGCCTATAACCTGACCCAACCATGTCTAACCAACCTAACTCAACCATGCCTAAACAACCTGACTGGATCCATGCCTAACAACCTGAATCAATCCATGCCTAACCAATCTAACTCCATCATGCCTAACTCACCTAATTTCTATCCATATAAAAACCAACAAACCCATATATCATCTAATACAAAGTAACAAATTCATATCTCATCTAACACAAGCCATGAACCAGTATCTCATCAACACATTAACACATCACCAAATACCATGAATCTCAATCAATAATTATGTATCTCAAAATACATGCCTGTCTCATCCTGGCCATCATCTCAAAAATGTCAGCACGCAGGCCAATATACAATACAAAATGTCATTGGCACATAGGCCAGTCTCATATATATATAAATAATGAATCAATCAATCCAAAAATCTTCGGCACACAAGCCGGTATCATGTGCAACACAATAATAAATATAAAATCTCTTTGGCATACAAGCCGGTCTCATATATAATACATGCAAAAAAGACTTGCCATGCAGGTTGGTCCATAGTAGTTCAATCATCTCCCCATCTAATATTGGGGAATGCTCCTTGTGCCTGTGTCTCTCCCGACCCCTCTGCCACACCTTTCTCAGGCCTGGAACTTGTCTCACATCCTTCTAATGGCCCTTCACCTGGGACTGGCCTCTGCACATTAGTGACCTCACCATGACCCTATCCGTAGGCTCTTCGGCCCCCTATACTCTCCACACTGTGAGTGCGGGATCTAGTCCTCTCATTGGAGGCCAGATGTTCTTTGTACTTAGCATAGGTGGGCACATCTAGCCCAATAACTAATAAATGATCCTAGTAATACCATACCTCTTCTAGGGAATCTCTGAACCTAGCTATGGGCACTGTTTGTGGAGGTGCCATGGGTCCTGCTACCTGCATGGGTACCTGTATAGTGGGACCTTGTCCCTGAACCTATATTGAGCCCTGTACTGGTACTAGAGCCTGAGTTAGCCCTGGAGTCTATGCCTATGCCTATATCTGGGCTTGCAGGGTAGTAATATGTGTCTGTGCTACTGTCAGCTGGCCCTGAAGACCCGTAACTTACCCCTGCGTTGTGGCCAACTAGCCCTGTAAAGCTTGCAACTGCACCTATAGAGCAGGTATCTCCCCTCCATCTCTACTTACCTCCTCTCCATCTCCATCTCCCCCTTCCTCCACCTGTGTAGGTTCCTATCCTTTCCCTACCTTAGCATGTAGCATCACTATCTAGGATTGTAATATGGTAACCTGTGCCTTTGTACCTTTCAGCTACCCTTACATGATCCCAAGCTGCATCACTAAAGTAGCCACCTACCCCTATAGGGAATCTCTCTAAACTGTGATGGTGGCTAAGTCTGGCTGCCTTGGCCTCAGTGGTATGGCTCTCAGCTGTGCCCCCCACCACTACCTATACCCATCTGTAACTCGAGCATCATCAATATGAGTATCTACAGGTTGCTCCTCCTGTCTAGTTAGCATTGTGGGTCATGGTGGAGACATAGTTCTCTCCACATCATCTCTCCTTTACTGTCTGAATGGATCCGATACACCCTATACCAATCCAAACTAGTGTCTAACCCACTCTATGGGGCTCTGTTCCTGCTTGCCTACTCTCCTTCCCTCTATCCACAAATGTATCTATAGCCTAGCTATCTCTGTGGCCATCTGTATGTATGAGGGGAAGCCCGCATATGGCCTCCAAATGATGTCCACCTGGGACAATCCATGCAACAACCTCCTGTAATAAGATACATCATGATTAGCTCTAGCACCTTAGGCCTCCCCCAAGGCTAGTACCCACTTCCTGTACCCCACCCTCAAAACTCTCTGTGGGAATGCATCTGCCTGGGGCATCCCCACTGGTTGAACAAAAACAATGTGCTCGTAATCCCAGCAATGTAGTAGTATGATGTAGTAGATGTTGAACCTCTATAGTCGCCCATATGCCCATAGCTCACTATACACCTGCATCAGTAATGTAGGTGCCCATGTGAACCGTGTCCACTGTATCATCATGTCATGGAGGACTCCTATCAGTGACCTTGGAAATCTACCACCCTCTGCATCTAGCAATGCGAAGCAGCACACTACCTCCATCAAGAGTACAACTAACCTCATCTCCTTTGGATGAGCTCTATACATAGCTCCATAGCTCATCCTAACACTATGGAATGTCAAGTTTGCTACACCTGTTTCACTCATAAATGTTTCGTTCCTTTTAGAAACAGATAAGGTTAGGGGCTAGGAGGAATACCTGTAGAATGTCGAGATGGTATGCGCGTACTGTAGAGAAAGATCAGGCTGACTGTGAAGAACTTGTTTTTGTCTTGGAAGGACTACCTGCAAATAAGAACACAAGACCACAAGATTTTAATTAGACAATAAATGAGGGAACTGCCTTGGGCCCAGGAAATATAAAACTTCCTTTCGAAGGTGGTCAGTTCCCCTGCTAATATGAATTAACACAAAAGACTGTAAGATATCAATTAAGTTGTTTCGTTGAACTGGGTAGGGGAAAGGCTAGTTTTCTGGTTTTGATCAGAGGAACCGATGCCGGTTACTGATAACCGATGCCGGTTACTGATAACCGATACCGGTGGGTTCTAGGATCTTCTTGGTAGCTATGGTGTTTGTAAGGCTGGTTTATGGATGATATTAGGAAATGAGATGATGAGGGGTAAAAGAATGACAGTTAGATGCAATGGCACGTTGGGTAGTGGATTCAGAAACGGATTTAGGAGGACTGAGATTCAAGAAGCATAAGAAATGTTATAACAGAGGACATGCAAGATGTGACTTACTGATTTTGACAAAGATGCAAGGTGATCTCCTTTGCTGTAAACACTTCTGGTATTTCCACTCGTCTCTGCTCGGTCAAGTGAAGATCTGGACTCTGTTTCTCGCTCCCAATGCTCTCTGTTGATCCAGAAATCCTTCGACTGATCCCAAAATGAAATTCCGATCCGTTGTTTTGGTTTGGGGAGCCCATTTACAGGGAACCGATGGCGGTTGCGTAACCGACGGCGGTCGAGTAGGAACCGGCATCGGTAAGGAAAAAGTAGGCTATTTTTAGTAAAATAGCCCACCTTCCCTGCTTTTCTCCCGAGAGATCAGTTGCGGGCTTGGTCAAGTGACTAGAAGGTCAGTTTTGGGTGCGAGAAAGGGGTCATTAGTTATGGGTGTAGGTGTGGACCAAGTTATGGGTCTTAATTAGGTTAGTTTTAGGGTTAGGGCTAGGTCATGATGAAGTGGCAAAGTGAGGTGGTAGGTAGGGTGATGTGGATTTATCAATTAGAAGGCAATTAATAAATAATTGTGTAAGGTTTAGGTGATGAGGTTATATTGCGAGATGAGATGCGGGTCACAAGGGGTCGTAAGACACGAATTTGGTGTCTACATTAGCCCCTTATTGTCGTGTAGCTTGTTTTGTAAAGCTGCGCGGACAATAATATGAAGTGGTTTCTCCTGTTAAGGATATAGGTAATCCCCCTCAAATCTATCATAGGTTGAGTGAACGGGAAATCAGGGATAGGGTTGATAAAGGGTGAATGTTGTAGAGAGGATGGTAAGGTGGTGGGGTAGGTCCAAGGAAGCAGACGCATGTTGAAATGCAATAGTACGACTAGGGTACATGATTTGACGAGCAAACCAGCAATGTATAGGCAAAGGTCGATAGTTTATCCAAACAAGGGTGATATAATCCTGGTATCCAAGGCATAGGAAGTAGCTCCAGGGTATATAACAGGTAAGGTACAGGAACGTTTAGGCATGTTCGGCAGTACCAAATGGTTGGTTTGGTTGAGATAAACGTCACGGTCTAGGTCTAGGAAAAGTTGGTCGACAGATCAAGTCAAGGACCCTAATCATGCTAAAACACGAACAGGTGAGCTCGATTGAACAAAAGGTACAGGATGGATGGATAAAATAAAACGTTGATTGTGGGTATGGTATTGAAGTGATACGGCCTTGGGTCGGGCCAAGTTGTTGGGTTGTGGCCTTGGGTCGGGCCATATGGGTAGGGTGAGGCCTTGGGTCGGGCCAAATTGTTAGGGTGAGGCCTTTGGGTCGGGCCGGATGGGTAGGGTGAGGCCTTCGGTCGGGCCAAATGGTAGGTTGAGGCCTTGGGTCGGGCCAAATGGTTAGGTTGAGGCCTTGGGTCGGGCCAAATAGGTAGGTGAGGCCTTGGGTCAGGCCAAATAAGGGTAGAGTTGAGGCCTTGGGTCGGGCCAAATAGGTAGGTTGAGGCCTTGGGTCGGGCCAAATGGGTAGGTTGAGGCCTTTCGGGCCAAAGGTAGGTTGAGGCCTTGGGTCGGGATAGGTAGGTTGAGGCCTTGGGTCAGGCCAAATGGTTAGGGTGAGGCCTTGGGTTGGGCCAAATAGGTAGGTTGAGGCCTTGGGTCGGGCCAAATGGGTCGGACCGGATAGGTAGGTTGAGGCCTTGGGTCGGGCCAAATGGGTAGGTTGAAGCCTTGGGTCAGGCCAAATAGATAGGTTGAGGCCTTGGGTCGGGCCAAATGGGTAGGTTGAGGCCTTGGGTCGGGCCAAATAGATAGGTTGAGGCCTTGGGTCGGGCCAAATGGGTAGGTTGAGGCCTTGGGTCGGGCCAAATAGGTAGGTTGAGGCCTTGGGTCGGGCCAAATAAGTAGGTTAAGGCCTTGGGAGTATGAGAGGATTCCTCTAGATCGTGTGCGGCGATAACTTGGATTTGTGTAGGACATACCCCAGGCTTATAGACCATATATGAGGATCGACGCCGAGGCAGCATTCTCACCTCCCCGGCCAACACCTCCAGAAGGGCCCGCGGAGATAGCAGTCAATCGCAGTGTAATGGATGCCGGAATGACAGAGGCCTATAGGTTATGGTGGGTAGTAGAGCTGCAAGGTGTACGTGATCATCCTGACATAGCGGTGATTACAGCAGAGAGGGATCGGCTGCAACGTTTGGTTCAGCAGCTCCAAACGCAGGTGAATGAGACAAGAGGATTGTTAGTGGTTGCAGAGTCACGAGCAGCAAGACTAGAGGCTGGATTCCTCCATGCGAGAGGGCGCATTCATATGTTACAGGAGAGATTGGTAGATCAGTGGGCGGTACCAATAGCCGTGGTACCTTTGAGGACAGAGAGGCCCGGCGAGAGGCGTCGACGATCACGATCATCACCTGGGTCGGAATGAGGCGTGAGCGTCTAAATAAATGCTAGCAAGGTATAAGAATAAATAAGCGTACCGACCTGCGTGTCGATGATAGAGAAGATGTATTTGTTTAACATCTAAATAAAATGAGATATGTATGTTGATTTGAGTTATAATAATAAGAATGTTTGCGTTGTGATTTTCGGTGTTTTGAAAAAGGATAAAGAGGAATGTGATTAAATAGAAATACACAAAAATATTTATATTTACCACACATGATAGGTTATGGTAGGGGATGGTCGAGCTAACCTTGGGAGACCCCATGTCTCCGAAGTGCTACCTACATAGCCCATTGCACAAAGCAAGGAGGGGCCTCAGACCGATGTAGTTCTCCCTTAGGACCAGGGAGAGGTGAATTTAGGCAATTTGGTTGTGGTTAGGCAATTTGTCGTTTGGTAAAAATTTGATGTTGGTAGGGTAATGTTGTTGGTGTAGGTATAGGATAATGTTGTTGGTGTAGGTATAGGTGAAGCAAAAGTTAGCATACCCAAGTAGTAGGGAATCGTGTCCTAATTAAGATCAACACACAATCCTAGATGCGAGGCAAAGTGGAAAGAGTGCTCCGTAGGTGAAAAGAGCTAAACAAACCACACAACGTAGAACGAGCTTGAAGCCCTAGGTACCGTGCATAGACGAGAAGTCAATAGGTGAAAAGAGTTGTATGATCACAATATATCAGGTGTACGTTACGTCCCTTGAGTTGAAACAAACGGTGAGGTGAGGTGGATGATATAGCTGAGGTACAGAGAACTTGTTACAAAGTGAGTGTTCTGACGAAAGAGAACCTACCCTAAATAGACAAGTCCATGACCCAAAAGGTTCTTTTGAATGAGGCTTTTATTTGACTGAATATAGACTGATCGATGCGGGAAGTCTACAAGGGATATTGATTGTACTATTCTTGAGGTCTTTACAAAGCTGATCAATGCGAGAAGCTGCTGAGAAAAGGCTGACTGTGTATAGCTGTCCTTCAGGGGAGCAGTCTATTTATAGTAGCAGATATGATTTTAGTGCATAGCTGTCCTTCGGGGGAGCAGTCTATTTATAGTAGCAGAAATAGTTCGGCATATAGCTGTCCTTCAAGGGAGCAGTCTATATTTAATTTAGATGACTAGATGTTCTTTTGGCGTGAAGCATCTAGTTGAGTAGGAATTTTGACTCAAGAAAATCCCATAAGAATACGGCTTATTTTAATACTTTGAAGTCATGGACTAGACTAAAAAGGGGAAGGCATCATCAAGGGGAGGTGAGGAGTGATTTTGATTTTATTTTGAGATATAGAAAACAAAGTGTATGTAGCGGTAAATGAGCTCAAGGGACGAGCAGTAGGTAGATAAGAAGTGATATAACACTAGATTCAACAGTAGAATGGTCGAAGATGCAAGGCATTAAGGGGTTCAGGCTCAGGTTTACCGTTAAGTGAAGCTAAACGATAAGTGCCTGATCCATAGGTGTGAGTGATTATATAAGGCCCAATCCAATTGGGAGCAAATTTTCCACGTTTGCTCTTTTCTAGTTTGGTGACATGTTGATTCTCTTTGAGGACAAGATCACCAACCTTAAAGATACGCTCATGAAGTCACTTATCATAAGCACGCTTGATGCGTTTTTGATAGATTTGGAGGTGATCAAGAGCTGTAAGATGACGTTCGTCAAGAAGCTCCAATTGGGCTAACCGTTCTTGGCGGAAATCATCGTTGGTGAGAATATCCTGAAGGGATATTCTAAGGGAGGGTATTTGTATTTCGAGAGGCAAGACGGCCTCGGTACCATATACCAAAGAAAAAGGTGTAGCGTTAGTAGAGGTACGAATGCTAGTACGATAAGCCCAAAGGGCAAAGGGAATGTGATCGTGCCAATTTCTTCCGGATTCATTGACAACTTTCATGAGGATTTTGGTTAGGGTTTTATTAGAAGATTCAGCCTGACCATTGGCCTGCGGATAGTAAGGCGATGAGAAACTAAGTTTGATACCAAAGTTGTCGCAAAGGTCTTGTAACAACTTGTTTTTAAAAGATTTACCATTATCTGTTATTAGGCGATGAGGAATACCAAAACGACAGATAATGTGATGGTTAATGAATTCGACAATTTTTTATTTTTTGATTGAAATGAGTGGAATGGCCTCCACCCATTTTGTGTAATATTCGGTTGCTGTGATTATCCAACGGTGACGTTGTGAAGAGGTCGGGTGAATCTCACCAATAAGGTCTAAACCCCATTGTGAGAAAGGCCAAAGATCTCGTGCGACCTGCAGCGGATGGCTAGGAGTATGTTGAAGGTTGGCATGTTGTTGACACATAACACAACGCTTAACATATTCGTAGCAGTCGTTATTGAGAGTAGGCCAATAATAACCTAGGCGAAGGATTCATTTAGCCATGGCAAGGCCACTAAAATGTCCACCACAAATCCCATCATGGACTTGTTGGATGGTATAGGTAACCTCCGCGCCGGTTAGACAGCGAAGGAGGATGCCATCAAAGCCACGTTTATAGAGGAGTCCCCCCATGACAACATAACGAGAAACACTTTTAAGAAAAGCACATTTACCAGTACTAGTAAGGTCAGAAGGGAGAACAGAGGTTGTAAGGTAGTCATGGAATTGGTGATACCAAGTATCCGGCGAGTTAGCAGACACAATATTTATCGTACAAACAACCGGGGCTGAATAGGATGGGGCAAAGAGTTGTTGGACCACGACGAATAATTCAGAGTCATTTGATGAAGCTGGAATTTACGAGGCTAAGCAAGCCATAGTATCCGCAAATTTGTTAGTAGAGCGGGGAATGGTTTGGATAGAATAGTGAGTAAATAAGGCCAGAAGTGAATCCACGTAGTGTTTGTACTTCTGAAGTTCCTCATTTTTACATTGGTAGATGCCCATAACTTGATTGACTACCAATTGAGAGTCACCAAAGATATTGATAGATTTGATACCTAAGTGTATCGCAACTTGGAGACCCAGAACAAGGGCCTCGTATTCCGCTGTATTATTAGTGCAGGGGAAATCAAGCCGGAATGAAAGAGGCATAGGTTCAGCGTCAAGAGGGATGAGAACAACGCCGGCTCCTCCGCCGCGCTGGCATTTAGATCCATCGAAGAAGAGGGTCATTTGATACGACTCTTCCCCGAGTGAAAGAGTGGCGATGAGTTCGTCGGGGAATGTAAAATTGGTAAATTGTTCCCCAGGTAAAGGGGCCTCCGCAAGTTGGTCTGCAAGAGTTTGTCCTTTGATTGACTTTTGTTGTATAAACTCAAGGTCGAGGTCGGCGAGGAGCATGAGCCATCGAGCGATGCATTGGTTTAGATGTGGTTTGGCGTACATATAATGAATGGGGTCCATGTTGGTGATGACAAAAGTTTTGTGATTCAGGAGGTAATGTCGGAGTTTGGTAGCTACGAATGATAGGGCTAGGCACAATTTTTCTACATGTGTATACCTAGTCTCGTAATCCACGAGGGTACGACTTATATAATAAATGGCCTGTTCTTGACGTGCCGAGTCCCAATGTGTGAGCATAGCTCCTATAGCATGGTCAGTGGCGGAAAGATAAAGGTAGAAAGGGCGGTCGTCCTGGGGTGGGATAAGCACGGGTGGCTGCAAGAGATAAGTTTTGAGAGCTTCGAAGGCTTGGTGACACTCCTCACTCCATTGAAAGGCAACGTCTTTTTTAAGAAGGTGATGAAAAGGGTGACATCGATCCGAGAGTTGGGAGATGAAACGTCGGATGGATTGAAGTTTACCCTGCAAACTACGCAATTGTTTGAGGTTTTTGGGTGGAGGCATTTCTAGGATAGCTTTTACTTTAGATGGATCAACCTCAATGCCGCGCAATGAGACGATAAAACCAAGAAGTTTCCCCAAAAGGACACCAAAGACACTTTTCTTTGGTTGAAGACGAACAGAATATTGTAACAAGCGATCGAAAATAATGGTTAAAACATCAAGATGTTCACTGCAGTGTTTAGACTTGCCAAGAAGATCGTCGACGTAATCTTCAAGGATAGTGTGCATAATGTCATGAAAAATGTAGGTCATAGCCCGCTGATAGGTTGCACCAGCATTCTTAAGGCCAAATGGCATTACACGGTAACAGAAGGTTCCCCAAGGAGTTATGAAAGCGGTCTTATGTTGATCGGCGGGTGCAACCAAAATTTGATTGTATCCTGAAAAGCCATCCATGAGAGAAAGCATTTCATGGCCCGCAGTGAGATCAACAAGTTGATCAATACTTGGGAGGGGAAAGTCATCCTTAGGGCAAGCGAGGTTAAGATCCCAGAAATCTGTGCATATCCAAAGTCCCCCCGTCGCTTTAGTGACAGGTACGATGTTAGAAATCCATTGAGGATAGTCAATAGGCAAGATGAAGGAAACAGAAAGAAGTCGTTGAAGCTCCTCTTTGACCAAGAGGGCAATGCGTGGATGCATTTTTCTCAGTTTTTGTTTGACTGGTTTGGAATCAGGATTTAGGGTGATGTTATGGACGGCAATGGTAGGATCAATTCCTGGCATGTCCGCGTAGGACCAAGCGAAAGCTTGGTTGCGGGTACGGAGAAAGGTAGTAAAGGCGGCTTGTTCTGATGTGTTAAGGGATTGTCCGATCTTCACAATGTGAGGATCTTCCTCCGTGTGGATGTTGATTTCTATAGTAGATTCGTTCAGCATGGTTTGGGTTTCAGATGGTAAGGCTCGTTGAATATAAGAATCATCCGCGCCAAGGTAAGTGAGGATGGATTCGTCATCCTGACACTCAACAACATTAATCAAAGGCGAATCCTCTTCGATCATGTCTGGATACAGAAGGGGCAAAGAAGATGGGTCCTCATTATCACGTTGATAAGTGAGAGGACCTATGAAGATGGCATTTATGAAAAAAAAAAGTTAGGAGGGATAGATTCAGGGTCTATAGATTCTGTGGGTGATGATGGCAAAGTGGGTGATGATGGTTTGGTAGGGGTGACGTCGTCTTCTTCCAGAATACAGCTGACACGAGGTGTCTCCTGTGTAGGTGTTTCAGGAAAACCGAGACCACTGCGATCATTATGTTTGCGTGTGGTGATGGGGATGAGCGTATGTCGGCCTTGTTCATAAAGACCAAAACCAAAGCCTTTCCAAGCACAGCGAGTCAAGAAAGTGAGGGCGAAGCGACGATTTGTCAGGTATTGGAAATCGGATTGGAAGGGAACCACACCAAGAGGAGGTTCAGGGGTAATGGAAGATGCGTCAACACCCCCATATGTTAGGTTGGTGCGGCAATGGGGTGGTCTGTAAGAGATTACTTCCCCCACGTGACGGTCGTAGGTGGGATGTGCATGTAATTGTCCGTACTCCTGCGGGGTAGGGAAAGAACTAACATTATATAGGCAGTACTCCCCCAGTGTAAGGCATTGAAAAACATCTACTAAGGGGTCGGAGGTTGGGATGTTAGCTGCGGGAAGGGAAGTGGTTTTTGCGACGGTGGTTTCATCAGTTGAAGGCATAGATGCAGTTGAGGTGGATGGTTGAGGTACATTTGAAGAGGATGGTTGGGTTGAATGTATGGGTGCCTTGATTGGTATAAGCACATCGTTAGGGCGGTATAACATATTGCAGGTTTTAAAGGGAGGAGGATCAGCTTTTACGGTGTAGGACTTCCCCTCGTACTCAAATTTTATGCATCTATGTAATGTTGAGGGAACGCATCCCATGGCCCGGATCCAAGGACGACCCAGCAATATATTATATTGGAACTCTCCTTCAAGGACATAGAAGAGTTCGGGTAAAGTATGCGGTCCTACACGAATGTTGAGGATCACGGTGCCTAAGGTAGAGGTAATAGCGTCATTGAATGACCGCAACATGATGGGGTTGGCACACATGCAACTAGAAGGGATATTCATTTGTTGAAAAGCTTTTGAAGAGATGATGTTTAGGCTGGCGCCCCCATCAATCATAACACGACGTACCCGGATATCCCGGACGTAAGCTGAGATGAAAAGGGCCGGGTCAGGATCTTTGGTACCAAAGTCGATAATTTCATCTTCGGAGAAACTGACAGCAACGGCTTGCTGTACAAATCCCGATGTGGTTGGGGCAGTGGGTTGTTTGGTGAGAGAAGCAACGTGATTGGGTGTTAGAATGGAGGCAACAGGCATGGTTTCATTGGGTAAAACCTCTATCCCTTGAAGGATCTCAACGAGAGCTTGTCGATGAGATTCAGAAGTCTGAATGAGATCATACAATGTCATTTTTACGGGTGATTGGTGAAGCTGTTTGATCATGGCTCGATGGGCAGCTCCATTAGAGACGGGGTAAGCGGGTCCACGAATAACTACTTTGGGTGGTGGTGCAATCGGGATGTTTGACGGAGAAAGAGATGTTGCAGGTGTGTTTTCTTTTGCTTTCCCATTGTTTTTCTGCCCTCGAGTAGCGACACTAATCATATTAATCTCGTAGACCTGAAATGAGGAGGATGGTTGGGATAAATCATGGTTTTCAAGAGGTGGGGTTGTAATAATGATAGATCTTGGTGAGGCAGGGACAGATGGTAGAGGAGAGGGAATTGAAGCTAAAGGTCTCTCCCTTCGTAAGTTGTCTTTCTTAACCTTTCTATCTGGGAGAGGTGACTGACGAAGGATGGTTTTTAAAGCTTTGCATCCCTCCACATCATGTCCTGGTGTGCGGTGATATGTGCAGATTTTAGACTCATCATAACTTATCAGTCAAGGTTTAGACGGGTCATAAGGTCTAAGTGGGGGTAGGGAAATGGTCGCATTCTCCACCAACATAGCAAGAATTTTGGCGTAAGATCCTTTGAGTGGGTCAAAATCGGATGAGGGTATTGGTTGTGCGGGTTTTGGTAATGTTTGGGCGTCGTTGGTTCGTACGGGTGGTGGTTTAGCCGAGGGGTGTTGACACGTGTTTTTCGCTAAACGTGGTTTCTTTGGCGCAGAAGTTACGTTCAGCTAGTTAGATGATGAGGCTACAGATGACGTGGTATCGGGAAACAACCACGGAGAAAGGGGAGTGACAAAAAATAAATCCTTTGATGATGGAGTTTGTTTAGGGTTGATGGGTGGACAGGATATGTGGGGTAACGGTGTTGTTATACCCTTTGATCTCTGTATAGGTGCGGAAGGCGTAGGTCGTTTTGAAGAAAACGCAGGCGGTATGATATATTGATGTAAGGTAGAGGGATGAGGTCCTAATATGGAAGGTGGGTGTGACGATGAGGGTTTTGATTGTGATGGAGGCACAGATTGAGTTTGTCTCCTAGGCGGCGGGGCGGATTTATTTTTGGATAAATCAAGCCACTTAGGTGGGTGTGTTAGATTGGGTATGGGCAAGTTCCCAAGCGTAGGGGAAGATTTGGCTAAGTTAATAGAAGTGGACAGGGCATTTGGTAGAGGTGAGGGGGGTGAAGGTGAGAACATGGGAATTTTAAGATTCTGTAAGCACTTCGGGTATATGGTGGAGGCCTCAGAATCGGTCATTTGCATTTGAGTAGAATATGGCGTACTCAAACGTTCCAATAGGATTCGTCTATCTTCTGGAGAATGACAGTCTTCAGGTTTGAATTGTAAATTTGGTACGGAAGAGAGGTAGGTTGTGATTCCAGTCCACTGTGGGCGTGATACAGGGGGTAGATGAGGTACTGTATCAATAGATATTAAGAGGTCAACCGGTTGTTGAAAAGATTTAGGCGATGAAGGACTAATAGGCAGGAGGGCATGTTTGAGAGGGTCTGTCATGGTTAAAGAATTTAGTGATGTCGGTGTAAGAGATTTCTCGTCTAAGGATGTCAAAAGGAGTGGCATACCCTCCTCTTGTGCAGCAAGAGCTGTAGAGGGAGACGTCTCGGAAATAGATAAATTAGATAACATCCGTTCGCAGTCTTGTAGGGATGTGGTGTAAGCAGACTCATTGATGAGAAGAGAAGTCTGGGCAGTTAACTCTTTTATGGGTAAAGGAATGATTTCGCTTTGGCTTGATGATGGTAAAGGAGGTTCGGGCTCCCGTGTTAGTGAAGAGGCTTGATTCAAAATTTTCTCGATAGAGGCTTTTGGCTAGGTATCGAAGACTGCATGGATCTCATGAACACTCTCCTCGGCTAAGATATCCTGGTTTGTGTTACTGTTGGGAGAGTGATTCAGGAATGGCTTGTTGAAGATTTTCAAATTTTGGTTGGCAGGGGCGTTAGGATTATCGAGGGCTATATCCCCTACATCAACCATTTCCTGCACTATGTTTTTCAACATCTTGCAGTTTTCATGACTGTGTCCCTTCACGCGGTAGAAGTTACAGAAGTCATTTTCTTTGTACCAGGAAGGTATGGCGCGAGTGGAATCAAATCCGGAATGAGTTTTAATAGGAGGTAAGGAAATGGCTCCTACTTTGAGTAGTTTTTCCAATATCACACCATATGTCTCCCCCAAGGGAGTGTAGTTGATGGGTTCCACTTTATACTTATAAGTGGTTTTTGGCGGGGTATTGGACGGTGGTTGGGATTTTACCATCACCATGTGGACAGCTCCTTTTGATTTAGAAGAAGTGGACACATGAGGAGTGATGGTATTTGGTTTATTGGTGGAATCTGGAGTTCGAAAAGTGGAGTTTTTGTTACACAACCGCAATTTCTCTTCCTCTAAGGCTCGAATTTCTAGTTTCCGAGCCATGGTAAAGGCCTCGTCGAATGTATGGAAAGTTTGAATTTGAAGGGTAGGGGAGATGTGCTTAGCGTAGGCCCGCGTAAACAGTTCGATAAGTTCAGTCTAAGGTAAGGCATATGTAAGTTGGTTGATAAGGCCGCGCCATCGTCCGATGAAATCTGCGATAGATTCGTCTTCAAATTGTCGGATGGCATAGAGGTCGGTAATAGATACTTTCTTGGCAATGTTAATGGAGAAATGATCCAAGAAAGATTGGGCTAGTTGGTTAAAAGAGAAGATTGAGTGCTGGGTTAAAGCACTGTACCACTCCAAGGTAGGTCCTGATAAGGACATGGGAAAGGTGCGGAGTAACAAGGCATCGTCATGGGCAATCAAATAACAAGCATGTCTAAATGATCGCAAGTGTTGTTGAGGATCCTCTTTACTATTAAAACGAGTAAATTTTGGCAACTCCCATTGAGGAGGATATGAATGAAGGGGGACAGAAGGGTGAATGGGCTCCCGACAAACTTGCTCGTTTGTCAAGGTGCTACGACTTCCTGAAACAGAAGCCTCCAGGTTTTGCATTTTGTCCATCATTTGTTTAATTAGATCAGTAGTTGGATGAGATGATGGTGTGGTTGTGGTAAACGGAAGCAAATTGGACCAAGGACCACCGTTAGACACCGGTGGGGTTAAGTATTGATAAGGTGTGGAGGATGAATATGTTGAGGCGACCGAATAGGGATGTCCCATATAGGATGTTGAGGTTACTGGATATGTGTATGGGAATGAAAAGGTAGGCGGAGCTTGAGAAGGAAAGCTCGTGTGGATAGGTGGCAGAGAGCAAGTCATGAACGGAGCAGTCTGCAAGAGAGATGAGGTAGGGGTGGTCGGTGGTAATGATATGTGGGGTCCAAGATTAACAAAAGGAAAGCTAATCGGGGTCGTATGAACCTCTGAAGCCGTCGGATTGGGAGACGGGGCTAGAGATGCAGGAAGCAAGGCGGTATTATCAGGCGGAGTGGGAGCTAAATGAGCAGCTATACTGATAGGCATACCGACAAGGAGCTGACCATCAGGCGTACGGTCAGGGGTATGAGACAAATAGTATTGTATAGCGCTAGAATTAGCATCCAGAAACTTGGCAAAGTCCTTATCTCCCACAGGAATTTTAGGAACCTCGCTGGTATCCGTAGGATTTCCCACATAATGTGAAGGGGGTGATTCAGGAAAATAAACAGAGCAAGCATTTGAAACCATGGCGGTGGCTTGCTTTCGAGTGATAACAACCATGGACTGGAGTTCACCGTAGGGTTTCAATCTGTCAGGAACAAAAACAAACTCAGACTGGTAAAATTGGTAGGTTGCTGGTTTGTCAGGAATTGGAAAAGACATTAACCGATATTGGTCTAGTAACCGATGTCGGTTATACTATAGCCGACGTCGGTCAGGTAACTGATGTCGGTGTAATAAGTCTGGGCTAACAAGATATAAAAAAAAAGGCTGCTAATTTGATTTTTAACAACGTTTAGTATACTTGTCCAATTATTGATCACAGAAGACAAGGTATGAGAAAGAAAACAGAACTACAAACAAGCAAGATGCACACGCAAATCCAGAGACTAACCCTAGGGTTAATTTTAATTATCGTGGGCTTATGCCTTTAGACGTAGAATGATGTCAGAATCCTAAACAAGAGACTTAGGGGAAATGTCAAGTTGTTTTGGCTTATAAGGTTACCTCAATCGGGTGGAGGAATACCGCGGAAAAGGGGGGATGTTTGAGCTGTTGTGTTAATTGTGAAGTGATTCGGTATGTGTTGTGTAGTGAATGTAAGATTAATTTCTTGTCAATACCGTGGATATCACCCCCACGTGTACGACCTGTTACTTAATCTACGTTCACTAGAATTGAAAAACAACAAGCAGGAATGCAATGTACATGTTTTAAACCCAAATCGAAAATTATGTTTGACGAAGCAAGAGAGATGACTTTCACTAATGTGAAACTAGGAAAGCAATACAAATTCTTTACAAAATATATAACAAAAGTAGCAACAACAAGTATGCTTCCTAAAATGAAAATAAGCAAGAGAAACAGAAACCCAAAATGGGTCCCACCGGGCGTGCCAAAATGTTTCACTCGGAAATGTTTCGTTCCTTTTAGAAACAGATAAGGTTAGGGGCTAGGAGGAATACCTGTAGAATGTTGAGATGGTGTGCGCGTACCGTAGAGAAAGATCAGGCTGACTGTGAAGAACTCCTTTTTGTCTTCTAAGGACTACCTGCAAATAAGAACACAAGACCACAAGATTTTAATTAGACAATAAATGAGGGAACTACCTTGGGCCCAGGAAATATAAAACTTCCTTTCGAAGGTGGTCAGTTCCCCTGCTAATATGAATTAACACAAAAGACTGTAAGATATCAATTAAGTTGTTTCGTTGAACTGGGTAGGGGAAAGGTTGGTTTTCTGGTTTTGATCAGAGGAACCGATGGCGGTTACTGATAACCGATACCGGTGGGTTCTAGGATCTTCTTGGTAGCTATGGTGTTTGTAAGGCTGGTTTATGGATGATATTAGGAAATGAGATGATGAGGGGTGAAAGAATGACAGTTAGATGCAATGGCACGTTGGGTAGTGGATTCAGAAACAGATTTAGGAGGACTGAGATTCAAGAAGCATAAGAAAAGTTATAACAAAGGACATGTAAGATGTGACTTACTGATTTTGACAAAGATGCAAGGTGATCTCCTTTGCTGTAAACACTTCTGGTTTCTTCACTCGTCTTTGCTCGGTCAAGTGAAGATCTGGACTCTGTTTCTCGCTCCCAATGCTCTCTGTTGATCCAGAAATCCTTCGACTGATCCCAAAATGAAATTCCAATCCGTTGTTTTGGTTTGGGGAGCCCATTTACAGGGAACCGATGGCGGTTGCGTAATCGACGGCGGTCGAGTAGGAACCGGCATCGGTAAGGAAAAAGTAGGCTATTTTTAGTAAAATAGCCCACCTTCCCTGCTTTTCTCCCGAGAGATCAGTTGCGGGCTTGGTCAAGTGACTAGAAGGTCGGTTTTGGGTGCGGGAAAGGGGTCATTAGTTATGGGTGTAGGTGTGGACCAAGTTATGGGTCTTAATTAGGTTAGTTTTAGGGTTAGGGCTAGGTCATGATGAAGTGGAAAAGTGAGGTGGTAGGTAGGGTGATGTGGATTTATCAATTAGAAGGCAATTAATAAATAATTGTGTAAGGTTTAGGTGATGAGGTTATATTGTGAGATGAGATGCGGGTCACAAGGGGTCATAAGACACGAATTTGGTGTCTAAAACACCATCACCAAAAATAGGTGCTAGTAACTCCTCAAATTCCTCTGAAGAGATGGAATAAACCTAGGCCCCCAATATTGGCAACCGTAGGATCCTGTAGACATCCTCTAGGGTGATCGTCATCTCACCCATTGGCAAGTGGAAAGTGTTGGTCACCGAGTCCCATCTATCGATGAGGGAAACCATAAGACTCACCTCTCAGACTACATGCTGGTAGCACCTCACCCCTATCAGCCCCACCTCTACAACATGTTGCCACTCTGTTTGTGTCGTCATTACCCGTACTGTCAATAACAAGGGCAGCACCTGGGCCCTCATTCGTAGCTCGTCTCGGGCCTGCATTCCACAAAAGTAATGTATTAGTATACCTTTCCCAGCTTACCTTTTTAACCCCACATCCTGACCTAATCTCTTTCCCCACCCCCATCCTGTTGGCCTTGTCTCTCACCCAAATCTACCCAAACCCATCCACCCACACATATCTACCCTAACCCTCACCCAAATCTACCCAAACCCTTCCACCCAATACTATCTACCCTAACCCTCACCCAAACCTACCCCAACCCATCCACCCAAACCTACATAAACACATCTACCCAAACCTATCTAACCTAACCCTCACCCAAACCTACACAAACCCATTCACATGAACCTATCTACCCTAACCCTCACCCAAACCTACCCAAACCCATCCATGTGAACCTATATACCCTAACCCTCACCCTAATCTACCCTAACCCTCACCGAAATCTACCCTAACACTCACCCAAACCTACCCCAACACATCTACGTAGTCCTATCTACCCTAACCCTCAACCAAATCTACCCTAACCCTCACCCAAACCTACCCAAGTACATCTACTCGAACCTATCTAACCTAACCCTCACCCAAACCTACTCAACCCCATCTACCCAAACCTATCTAACCTAACCCTTACCGAAACCTACCGAAACATATCCACTTGAAACTATCTACCCTACCCTCACCCAAAACCACCCTTAACCCTTCCTCACCTACCCCCTACTTTCTCACCCTAAACCCTTCCCCTCACACTTCACCCTTCCCCACCTAACCTACTTTTTGGTCCCAACTTACCCTTAGGTTAACTAGCGCTGGTTATCATTAACCAACCTTGGTTATCCCCTGATTGACCATGGTCTCCCATTGACCAACATCGGTCACTGTTCTTGTGCCTGATACCAGTCTCTACCCACCGACATTGGCCACAAGCTGACTGGCGTCGATCACTGTCATGTCACCCGCCATGACTTCCCAACCCTCCTTTTCCCTCTCCTACTCCTTTTACCCCACCAAAATCCCTCTTCTCACCTCTAATTATTCCTCTTTCTCTCTTTTAACCTACCCCCTACTCTTCACTATCCTTGTTTCCCCCTTTTTTCCCTTATTTTTAAATTTCTTCCCCCTCAACCCTCATTTGAACCAAATTAACTCACAAATCAATAACAAAGGTTTAAATCCTACCTGATCCCACTGCTGCCATCAAGGTGGAACCTCCGATCTCCACACCGCTCCTCCCAATCCCTCTCCAGCCTTCGCCATCCTAAAATCACCTCCGACTCTCTAACCAATCCACTCAGTCCACCTAATATCATGGTCCTACCTCTCACCCAATCAATCTCGCCTATGTGTCTCACCAACCAAGCTCTCTGACACTCTTTTATCCTCTTCCTCTTTTCTCTCTTCTTGTCCTTTTCTCCTTTTTCACAATACACAAATGAATTTTAAAATGTGGGTTTTCCACTTTTTATACCTTACCCAACTCAACCGACATCGGTTAACCCTTGACCATTGTCGGTCTGATGCCCTAGACTACCGCTGTTAGTTCCTCTCCACTGACATTGGTTCATACTGACCACTTTCGGTTACCCTGCCTACTCATTGCCATCACATTGACCTCATTTTCCTTACCTCCTTTTTCTTTTTCCTCCCCTACCCTTACTTGGACCACTTTACCTTCTTCTCTGGATTCTCCTTATTTAACCCCTACCTCGGCCATACCTATGTTGTGACCTATCTACCTGGACCTGGAACACTATTTGTGACCTTTGAACCAATGTGCTCACTATACCTTGTGGCACTATTACCTGTGTTGTTTGACCTAATGACTTTACCTATCCTATTTCTATGACCATTTATCTTGACCCTACCTTTGGTGTACCAGAACATACCTAAACATTCCTTCCCCTAAGCTATGTTGTGTTTCCTAACCATATCATATACCTTGGATACTGAAATCACTTCAACCTTGTTTGGATAAACCTATTGACCTTAGACGATGTACATTTTGCAAGCTCTTCAACCTGGTACCATGTCACAATTTATACCTGTCTGCGCATTCAACTGCCACTACCTTTGACATTGGCCCGTTTACCCGTTTACTTATCTGCCCAATTTACCCTTTACTCCTTTCCCCATTTTTTCACTATTCTTCTTAACATCCACTTTTATCAAACCACTCGCCGATGTGCTCTGCCAACTCATCAATTCCTGGTTTGAGGGGGATCACCCACATTCCTACTTGGGGCAACCACACTCTAATCTTGTTCACATCACTTACCAATACAAGCTACGCAACAAGGGGAAAACTGTAGAAACTGAAATCATGTCATAATCACCTTGGTCCCCTACTGCAGCCCTATAATCATTTCCTCATCCTCAACACTTTAGCACCTACCTCTTGCACCCCACACATTTTAATTTAATTACTTTAATTAAATTAATTCCATTTATCTCCATACATATTAATTTAATTATTTACATTAAATTAATTCACAACCCTCACACACCTATTTCATATAATTACTTTATTAATACACCTCACCTAACCACCCCCATCATTTGACCCATTAACCTAAACCCTAAACCAATGTCCAAAATAACAGCTAACATTAGACACATTCCCTCACCTCACATTAAAAGCTTCCTGAGGTTGGTTTTCGTCCTGAGAAAAGAAGAGACCCTTATCAAATGGCAGAACAACTTCCTAGGAAATTTTTAAATAGCCTGAGATATCTTTCCCAAACCGATGTCGATGCACCCTAAACCGATTTCGGCTATACCGGAATGGACCAAAATGGCCTATTTAGACCTATTTATAGCTTTGTAATATGGGTTAGTTATTGGGTTGTTGTTTGCAAACTTCTGATCTCAACAGTGAGACTTTCTTCCCAACATTCTCCAATGTAGCAACTTCTTCATTATCCTTCAGACCTGTACCTCACAAAAGATTAAGTATCCTCCTTCCATCTATTTCATTTTCTGATCATCATCTATAGTCTTTATGGTAAATGAACCTAGTATTTTACTCTCTGTCTATTCCCTCTCTCCAGTTGCAGCCACCTTCCATACCTAATCATCTTAATACTTGGCCCAAATTCCCCATTTTGACCTCCTCAGTAGTCTCAAACCTTTGTAACATATCTACACTCCCTTTATGATTAATCCTCGTCTTCTATCCACTCCACTTTTTCCCCAAAACTCTAGAAACCCAGACTATGTGATTCCACTAGCCCCAACTTAACTGTCGCCAGTTCTCTCTAACCGTCGTCAGTTATAGTCAAACTATCATCAGTTATAGTAAAACCATGGTTGGTCTCTGTGTTGCCTGATTTCTACCAAAATAACAACCTATTTTTGACATATACCTACTTGGACACCTATTTGACCTTTATATCTGTATCTAACCTAGCTTGTTAGCTCAGATTCACTTATAACCAACCTACTTGACCTCTGGATCTCCTTCTAGCCTAGCCTGTTAGATTAGATCTAGCCTATTGCATTTTGTATGAGATGCCTAAATCATATTAAACTAGAGTAGGAAAATATTTACTTTATTTCAGCATTGAACTGTTTTAAACAGTGGACTAACAGTCATCTAGGAAGTATCACACTTCCAGGATTTAGCACATGCTAGGCAGTCCACTGTATATATCATTTAACTCTCTTTTGTGGTCTTGTTTTGGTTCTTATACAGGTAGTTCCTCCTAGCCAAAAGGAATGTCTCACAATCACTTTGATTTAGAATTTAGATACGCACGCATACAGCCTTCAACCATCTCAAACCAGGTATTCCTCTTACCACCTTTACCTTATCTATGTCGTCAATTACTTCTTAGAAAACTAAGAAATCAGGTGAAACACCAACATCGGTTTTACTTCAACTATCATCAGTCATGTTCCCTAGCTTACTATGGACAGTTTCCCTTGACCGACATCAGTTGACCTTGACCGGTATCAATTACCCTTACTACCCATTTCACCCTATCAACTTTCCCGTAACATTTTTTACCTCACCCAAAGCGCACCCTAACCTTTGACCTCATCATTAGTTCCCCACCCTCACCATAACTTGGTGCATATTTCTTCCCCTCCCATAGCCTTAATTATGCCACACCTTGTTACCCACACTTCCCTCCTTTGGGTGACCATTGACCTTACACATTCGCTCTACCTTGCAATGTTTTTACCAAATTGTTAGCCTCCTAACCTTACCTTGCCTACGGCCATGACCTTTACCCAAACAAACCTTGACCCTTTGGATGTACTGGAACCACCCTATGTGTTCCTATATCTTACCTCATTGAGTTCCCAGACCGTATTTTTCACCATGGATACCGGACCTCAACAAACCTGCTATCCAAAATTCACCCCCCCAGGGTAATTTTGATAACATGCATCAAATTACTATGTCCTAGGCAAATAAATTGATTTAGGGCCAAAAAATCATGTTTTTAGGGTCCCCTCAGAATTTTTCTAACTCTCCTGTCTAGGTTGAAAAGAGCAAGTTTTGAGAAAAGGTGAAAAGGCTGCAAAAACAAGCTTGGGCCAGGAAAAATCACGAAAAATGGCTAAGTCCTAGTCCTCGCAACAGTCGGGATGTGAGGGACATCTGGGCGTGAATCGGCCAAAAGGCTGCTAGGTAGTCTGTAGGGCAAAGGAACATCCGGGCCATCAGGACGCGAAGGACGCGAACCGCCCGGATCGGCCGACAAGGAGAACTTTCATACTAAGCAGTTCGGGACAAGGAAGCCCATTTTGGGCGGATCGAGAGTTTTTGTCCCAAACAGCACTGGTACATCGGGGACAAATAGACGCGGTGGACACAAAAATCTGGCAGGCCAGAGAACCAATCAAATCATGACACGTGTCGCAAGGGAAAAGGTCCAAAAGTCAAAGGGTGAGTTTTGAAGGGTCAGCCCGAGCTAATCGGAAGAGGACACGTGTCCAATGGAATAGATAAGCTCGGAGCCTGGGAAGGAGTTCGAGAGTTTAGCAAGAAGTTCACCCAAAAGCTAAAAGAAAAGGTCTGCCCCACGCCCCTATTGACCAATCAATGCATGCCACATGTCGTCTAGGTGGCAAAGCGTGGGAAGAAATTTAAAAATCCGTTTCGCCTGTTTTGTGCCCTAAATCTTCATATCTCTATATCTTTTGATCCAGAGCTCGGATTGGCACGTTCCTTATATCAACATAAAGCTTATGAAATTATCTATATGATTCTGGGGTTAATATTGAATTTTGGTTTAGTCTGGAGAGAGAAAATTGAGAAACGGTTCTAATGTGTGTTCATGACCAGAAGTGACATTTCAGTGACCAGATTTAATGCAGAATGGGTCGAATTCTCTTGTAATTCGGTAAAAATGACAGGGTATGGGTTTGTAAGGTCCCCCATGCCATTTTAATGCACCTGTAGTCAAGAAGGAATGGGCTCTCACATTTTTTGTATGCTTCTGTCTCCTGGGCTCAACCCATGCAATGTAAAAGCCAGATTTGGCTCATAAAAAGAAAAAAGATAATTACAAGTTGTTGATCTGTTCAGCTCGGCCCTCCCTTCTTTTCATCTCCAGGGTTGAAAATGGAGTTCAAACCTCCTCCCTGCTCTGTAATGGCATTTTTTTCCTTTTACTAATGAAATGATGTTCTGTGCAAACTTCTGAAGCAGCAAAAACATGTTTTGTGATGCATCTGTCCATCCTTGCTCATTTTTCACTTGTTTTCCTCTTGCCTCTCTTCATTGCAGGTATTTGTGCATGTTTGAATGTTCATTGCAGGTTTGGAGCTATGTTCATGGAGTTTTGGGACATTTTCTGTGTGAAATCTATCCATGGGCCTGTGATGCGTCTGTCCATCCTTCCCATTTCTCACCTCTCTTTGTTCCATGGCAGTTTTGATAGATGTCCAACATTCTCCTTCTCTGGTGTATCACCATTTTAGTGTAGGATTTTGTTATTTTCCTTTCTCTCTCTCTCTCTGTCTCTTTGGCATGGTTAGATTAGGATTAGATTAGCTTGCCTGCACTGGAATAGCTTGTGGCAAGTAGTTTAGGAGTAGGAACCAGCCTTCTCTGGAGATTCCTTTCTCATTTCTGCAAGTCCCACACTTGGAGAAAGGATTCAATGTTGTGTAGTCACACTGGATGCTACAGTGATCAACCTAGAAGCCTGATCTGCATCCAGGGGTGCTGTGATTTTGCATCAACAGTTCTGACACGCCCGGTGGGGCCTTAGAGGTCTTCCATTTCATCTTTTGCAGGTTTGTTTGTTCCTGTAAAGATTTCAGCCTTTGGAGGCACTTGAAAACACATCTGGCGACTCCATCTGATCAGTAACTCATTTCTGAAGTTGCAGACCCATTTTCCATCCATTTCCTTGCATATTTATTTCCATCTCTTTCATTCTTTTCCATTCCATGAGGTTGTGCAATCATGACTTCATTTCCATCATGGAATTCACATCAACAACAGCAGTATATTCCACCTCCAACATGTTTTACAAATCCTCCAAATCAGCCTTTTGAGCAGATTCAAGATCAGTATGCATACCCATATGAGCAGCAATACCAAAGTTAGTTTGGCTATGGAGCTTTCCAAGAGCAAGAGTATGCATATAATAAAGACCATCAGATCGAAGACGCTGGTTTGTTGAAGAAAATCCAAAAGATGGAGGTATAGATTGTGCAGTCCAGAGCAACAACTCAAATGATAGCTTTTAGAATTGGTTGCAGGACTCCTTGTCCATGGGGGGCCCCTTTTCCAAGACACTTCAGCCCTCAAGAGAAGCTGGACTTCATGATAAAGATGCTGCCCCAACTTGCACAATGGAAAACAGAAATAGAGGCCTATACATTCGGTGTTGAACAACCTTGTCAATGGGTAAGTTCTACACCATCATCTGGTTTTTCTCTTCCCATTACTCAAGCAGCATCATCTCATTTGGACTTGCAAATTTTAAACTCTCCATCTGCTGTCCCAAATTTTGATCCCATGTCTCCACCTCTCAGTCTTTCACCACACCTCAATTCTTCTTTCCCCTTTCCTTCCAAACAGTCATCCTCTCCACAAGAGCTAAAAGAAATCCCCCCTCCTCTAAAGAAATAAGAGATTTCATCTCCTTTACCACCACAAAAAAATTTCCAAATCAATTGAGTTGCAACCCACCCCTCCTTTTGAATTCCCAATTCCATGTGGGCAAGAAGAAATTGTAAAAATCAGTCATCAAGGACAGCAAGAGGAAAAGCCAAGAAAAGAAGAAATGATTAAGAGATTAGTAAGTTTGGCTACCAAGTTTGGTATGAAAAAGATCCCCTTAATGGTCAAACCTATAGAAGAGGCTAAGGTTGAACAAATAGTGGTCAGGGCTGATTTTATTGCAGTAAAAGAAGAAGTTCTTGCAGTCCCAACTTGTCCTCTAGAGTAGCAGATTGAAGAGTTTGAATTGAAAAACTTCATGCTGGAGGAGGATTTCATTCGAGAGCAAGATTTTCTTCGAACATTGGAGGAAGGAGAAGCTGCTCCAGATCCAGCAATAGAGGAGCACATTCTAGCTATGGAGGAGAAAGTTGTAGATCCAAGAGCTCTGAGCACAAAGCAGGCTACAGGAGAACCTTCAGTTCTTCTTTCTAATTCACCTCTCTCAAGTTCCAGTGCTGAAGAGGAGTTTGTCCTCTCAAACTCAATGTTGGGGGGAGAAAGAAACCATGGTGGTCAAGTTACAGATCAAGAGGACACCATGGAGGAAGTTGAACATTTGTAGCAGGACAGCCATGAGGCAGTTTATCTGTCAGATTTGGAGGACTGTTTTGATGGAGAAGAGTCGGTTGAGTTTCCACCATTCTCTCTTTCATCATCCACATTCCAAACACAAGAGTCTCTTGTCATGAAGGAGAACATTCATTTGCAGCAGCCTGCATCTTATAACAGCTCTTCGGAATCAAGATTGGAAGATTTTAATCTTTCATGTTCTTCATTGGAGGAAGAGAAAGGACACAGGAATTTCACCATTGCTTCCACACCATCCATTCAAGAGGGTATACAAGAAGACTCCATTTTTGGAGTTGAAAATCAGAGCTATGGGTGCATCAAATGGATCAGACCTTGCCCAATCAGGTATTTGGCTTCATTAGATCTAAAGGAGAAGTCACAACCAGTCATGCTTGCTTCTAAGCATGAGGGTGAGCTACAAAGTACCAAGGATCAGTTGTCGTACCTCTTCAATCCAAATGCAGATCAACTGAAAGGGGTATTGAATTTGCCTTCAGTAGATACCTTGATGATTTGGGTGGAAGACTAGCTTCTTGTTTATTTTCCACTCATCCTAACAGCCATGATCAGCTCCAAATCAATTGCATAGCTGCCACTTTTGAGAAAGGGAAGCTATTTCTCACAACCAATTGCAGGGTTTGTTTAGCTTGCATTTTCTCCCAGTTACATTAGAGTAGGTAGGTTTGCTTTTAGTAGAAGAAGTGCTTGTGCACACTCTGCATGTTCCATTTGGAGCATGTATGATTTTCAGTTCTGTACATAGTTTTGGTGTTGCTGGTTCTGCTCTTGCACAATTCATTTCAGTGGCATTTTGGTGAGAACAACTCCATGTCTGATGGGTTCCAAGTGGCTCAGAGGGAGGTTTTCAAAGTTCAGATCAGTTGCAAGTTACAACTCATGACTCCATGCCCAATGGATGCTTCAAGCAACTGGTAACTTCATCTAGCAGGAAGATGACCCCGCTGAGTCACCAAATTGTTATCCAAAATTCAACCCCCAGGGTAATTTTGATAACATGCATCAAATTACTATGTCCGAGGAAAATAAATTGATTCAGGGCCAAAAAATCATGTTTCTAAGGTCCCCTCATATTTTTTCTAACTCTCCTGTCCAAGTTGAAAAGAGCAAGTTCTGAGAAAAGGTGAAAAGGCTACAAAAACAAGCTTAGGCCAGGAAAAATCACGAAAAATGGCTAAGTCCTAGTCCTCGCAACAGTCGAGACATGAGGGACATCTGGGCGTGAATCGGCTGAAAGGCTGCCAGGTAGTCTGTAAGGCAAAGGAAAATCTGTGCCTTCAGGACGCGAAGGATGCGAACCGCCCAGATCAGCCGAAAAGGAGAACTTTTGCACTAAGCAGTTCAGGACAAGGAAGCCAATTTCGAGTGGATCGGGAGTTTTTGTCCCAAATAGCACTGGGACATCCGGGAAAAATAGACGTGGTGGACATGAAAATTTGAAAGGCCTAAGAACCAATCAAATCATGACACGTGTCACAAGAGAAAAGGTCCAAAAGTCAAAGGGCGAGTTTTGAAGGGTTAGCCCGAGCCAATCGGAAGAGGACACGTGTCCAATGGAACAGATAAGCTCCGAGCCCGGGATGGAGTTAGAGAGTTTAGCAAGAAGTTTTCCCAAAAGCTAAAAGCAAAGGTCTGCCCCTGCGCCCCTATCGACCAATCAATGCATGCCACGTGTTGTCCAGGTGGCAAAGCACGGGAAGAAATTTAAAAGTCCGTTTCACCTATTTTGTGCCCTAAATATTCATATCTCCATATCTTTTGATCCAGAGCTCAGATTGGAACGTTCCTTATATCAACATAAATCTTATGAAATTCTCTATGTGATTTTGGGGTTAATATTGAATTTTGGTGTAGTCTGGAGAGAGAAAATTGAGAAACGGCTCTAACACGTGTTCATGACTAGAAGTGACATTTCAGTGACCAGATTTAATGCAGAATGAGTTGCATTCTCCTGTAATTTGGTCAAAATGACAGGGTATGGGTTTGTAAGGTCCCCCATGCTGTTTTAATGCACCTGCAGTCAAGAAGGAATGGGCTCTCACATTTTTTGTATTCTTATGTCTCCTGGGCTCAACCCATGCAATGTAAAAGCCAAATTTGGCTCATAAAAAGAAAAAAGATAATTACAAGTTGTTGATTTGTTCAGCTCAGCCCTCCCTTCTTTTCTTCTCCAGGGTTGAAAATGGAGTTCGAACCTCCTGCCTACTCTGTAATGGCATTTTTTTCCTTTTACTAATGAAATGATGTTCTATGCAAACTTCTGAAGCAGCAAAAACATGTTTTTTGATGCATATGTCCATCCTTGCTCATTTTTCGCTTGTTTTCCTCTTGCCTCTCTTCATTGTAGGCATTTGTGCATGTTTGAATGTTCATTGTAGGTTTGGAGCTATGTTCATGGAGTTTTGGGACATTTTCTATGTGAAATCTATCCATGGGCCTGTGATGCGTCTGTCCATCCTTCCCATTGCTCACCTGTCTTTGTTCCATGGCAGTTTTGATAAATGTCCAACATTCTCCTTCTCTGGTGTATCACCGTTTTAGTGTAGGCTTTTGTTCTTTTCCTTTCTCTCTCTCTCTGTCTCTTTGGCATGGTTAGATTAGGATTAGATTAGCTTTCCTGCACTGGAATAGCTTGTGGCAGGTAGTTTAGGAGCAGGAACCAGCCTTCTCTGGAGATTCCTTTCTCATTTCTGAAAGTCCCACACTTGGAGAAAGGATTCAATGTTGTGCAATCACACTAGATGCTAGAGTGATCAACCTAGAAGCCTGATTTGCATCCAAGGGTGCTGTGATTTTGCATCAACAAAACCCTTGTTTGGATAGCCTTATCAACCCTGGACAATGTAGAGTTCAAACGCTATTCACCATGGTACCATGTCATAATCTATGCATGTGCATATGCTTGATTGACACTACACTACCCACACCTACCTACCCACATCTCCCTAACCATTGATTATGTGGGATATTCTCATGTCCTCACTTGTTGCATCTTGTGATGACGGTACTTATTTTTCTTAGCCTAATGACCTTACCTTGCATATGGTCATGACCCTTGTCCAAACAAACCTTCACCTTTTGACCTTTTTGAATGTACCAGAACCACCCTACCCATTCATGCATCTTACCTCATAAGGTGCCCAGACCGTATCCATTACCCTGAATACCAGACCTCAACAACCCGTGTTTGGATGACCCTTGCGACCTTAGCTGACATAAATTTATTATGATGAGAAAACCTTGTATCTCATTGAATTTTCCAATGTGTGCATACATTTGAATGCTCTACCTACTCCACCCTACCTTTTTTAATCACCATAACCCAGAACCTCATCTCTTTCACACCTACCCCTACTTTATCAAACCACCCACTGCCTCTCTATTCTTTATCATCGGTGCCTAATTTGAGGGGGGTTCACTCATGCCCCTATTTGGGGCACCCAACATCCACTTTCTTACCGTACATTCACATATGGCAACAATCAACCTTTATTTTTGTCACGCCACCTACCAATATAGGCTACCCAACAAAAGGGGCAAAATGTAGACACCAAAAACACGTCATATTTCATCATTCTTCTCCAAAAAGACCTAATAACTAAATTATACACTAGTGATCTATTTAACCTTAATTAAATCACCCACACCCCCTTGTACACACTACAATCACCCTCATTCACACACCCAAGGATTTAATTAACATCAATTAATTAGATTCCCCCTTTTACCCACTCATCACGACCACCTCACCCAATGACCTCACCATTCCATTATCCCACTTTCCCCTCCACCTCACAATTCCACTACCCCACTTGCCCCTCCACCTCATAATTCCACTTCCCCACCTTGCCCATACCTAGCAAATACCCTTCTAAAATCCCTAATAGTGGCCACCCCACTCATAGGACCCTTCTTTGTCCTATTACCTATTCTAAGGTTGGAGGACACATGTGCTCTACCACTCAAAAATCTAGTGGGGAAGGCATATTCCCCACTTTTGAAAACAAAAACCTCCCCGACATAACTATTTTTGGTCACATTCTGACCGATGTTAGTCAGGTAGGACTAGCATCGGTCACCTATAAATTTCTGGTTCTCACTCTTTCCAAAGGGTTGGCTAATTGATTTTTCATCGGTTGGCTGGGATTTTCCACTCATTGGTTCATTGGTTGCTATTTGGCACTTGGAATTTGAAACTGACATGCTCATTAGAAACTCATTGAAATAAAAAAGTCATCAGAAATCCCCACTAAGATAGAAGTGGAGATCAACCACTAGAGGACCTTGAAGCCAGACTGAGTTCAAATAAGATCTTTCTAACCAACCTATCATCATTCACCGACATCTATCACTATTCTTTACAGTTTTCTCAGTCTTCTATGGGCATTGGACTCTTGGTAAGTGGATCCCCTCATCATTCACTCATGTCTTTGTACTTTTCTTCTCTATTTTCTTCCCCTAGGAGAAAAACCTCTCCCCTGCTCCTTACAACCCCACCTAGTCAGCTCATATCCACACATAATAGACCTTTTGACCCCATTCCACTTCCTAGTAACTCTCTGACCAGCGACTGAGCGCACCCTAACCCTACTATCAAAATCTGACCAAATCCTAGTGACCATCGCTGATTAACCCTAATTGCGGTCAATTGAGACTGACCATTGTTGGTTACTCTACTATCTTCCATATCTTCCCTTTCTACCCAAACAAACCCAAAACCATCCCCAAAGACCCCAAAAATCTGACCTTAAACTTACCATTCACCTAAACCTCACCCATATCCTCCCAACCCTCTGTTCTGAGATAGAGTGAAACTTAAACACCACCTACCTAGACCTTTGTTAGCTCTACATTGACCGATACCAGTCAACCTTAACCGACATCGGTCTACCCTCACCCGTCATCGACCAGACAGACTTGTGTCGGTCTCTATGTCTATTAACACATTGCAAATAACAACCAACCTTCCCACCCAAACAACATAAAATACCCTACCCAACCCCAACAAGACCCTGTCAGTGACCTGTAGACCACCTAAACTACTCGTGACCTAACTTAAAGACCTTATACCTACATAATTATTGTATTTAATTGAATCGACATTGATATTAATCAAAGGCACCTAAATTAGAATGTTAGAACTAGATTCCTTTTATTTACATGTTTCAGTCATTTAATATTAATTTACAAACATTAGATTGACAACCCTCTAGGAAGTATCGTACTTTTAAAATCTAGCATATTCTAGGTAGTCCACTACCATATACTGTTTAACTCTCTCTTGTGGTATTATTTTCTATTACAGGGTAGTCCTTCCCAGCCAAAAAGGAGTTCACACGATTGATCGAGATTTGAAGTCTACATGCGCACATTCCACCTTCTACCAATCACCAAACAACAGGTAAACCTCCTACACCCTTATATGTTTCAGTCTCTTATTATACGCAAAAAGGATAAAAAAATTGGCATGCTCGGTGGGACCCATCTAGGGTTCCTTACATTTTGTTCATTCTTTGGAAAAATTTGTATGTCTGTTTCCCTTCCTAAAAGGATTACACATTAATCTCCTTCTCTAGAATCTTCTTCTTCTTCTATTGTCTAAAAGAAATGGTTTTTTGGTGTTGTAAAACAAACATTTCTTTCCTTTCATTAGTATCACATTAGTGAAAGAGCATCCCTTCTCCTATTCATCAGTTTTGACATAGAATATCACTAAGGAGTTGGTAGATCCTTTGGGTTTTGAATATTTGTTTTACAGTTTCGAAAATGAAGAAGCATCATTTGATTTGAACCTATGTTCTTGTTATGAAGATTAATTTTCCTCTCTTCGATAGCATGAATTTCCAGTTTCCATGCCATGGTGAATTCCTTATCAAAAGTGTTAAATGTCTTCACCTACAACATTGGTGAGATGTATCTAGTGCAAGCCCGAGTAAACAACTCTATGATTTTAGTTTGGGGTAATTGAAATGTGAGCTGGTTAATAAGGCTATCCCAGTGAGTTAAAAAGTTAGTGATAGAAACATCTTCGTATTGCCATGTGGAATAAATACCAATCATGGTGACCTTCTTAATGATGTTGATTGAGAAGTGATCTAAAAAGGCTTGGGCTACTTGATTAAACTAGTAGATGGAGTGTCTAGGTAGCCCACTATATCAATCCAATGCAGGTCCTATCAGGGACATTGGGAAGGTCCATAGGAGTAAAGTGTCATCATGGGCGATTAGGTAACACCCATATTTTAAAACCACAAATGATGATGTGGGTCTTCTTTACTATTGAAACGGTTGAATTTTGGCATTTCCTAATGTACAAGGTATGTGTAAATAGGGATGGATGGATGAATGAGCTCATTAAATATTTCATCATAGGTGAGAGAATTACGTGAGCCGGAAACCGATGCTTCTAGTGTCTACATTCTTTCCATCATTAATTTGATGAGGTCATTGGTAGGTTTTGATGGAAGGGCTCCTCCTATGGCATAAGGGGGATGATATTGAACATGTGATGTTGGTGGCATTTTAGTGTATGGTGATGTCGAATAGGGAGTTTGAAACTAAGGGACCGACATAGAGGGAATATATCTAGAATGGGTGATAGATGAGATAGGAGGTTGTTGATAGTATGTGTATTTAGGTGGGATGATCGTAGTGACTGTAGTAGTGATTGTGGGCAATGATTATGAGATGGAGAGGACAAGATTCTAGAATTTAGTAGGGGTCACCGACACCATGGGGGGTTGTGTTGCAATTGTTATTTGTGAGACAATGGGTGTGGATGGGGTTATGGTGTGGGTGGTCAATGAGGGGACAACAGACACGACATGTCTGACTGATACTATTGATCTAGTTGTCATAGTGGGTATGGGGCCTAGTTCTGAAACTATTGGGGATAAAGCATGTGAAGGTAATGCTACATTAGTACGAGTTGATGTAGAAGTGGCAATAAGGGAAGGAGAGATGGATACAGGCATGTCATATATCAACTAAACTGAAGAGTCCCAGGTGGAAGATTGGGAAAGGTAGATTATAAGGCCACGAGATTCTGATCAACGATTCATGAAAATTCCTCATCACCTGTGGCAATGGTGGTAGGTAGGGTTGGATCGATGGGTGACAAGACTGAGGGTGGTGAAGGAATAGGTAATAGTGGTTGACGACTTGCATAAAATATAAGAGCATTAGCTTGATTTTGAGTCAACACCATGTGAATGAATGTATATCATGTGATGTTTTATCTTGTAGATGACATAAAGAGTAGTGGGAATGAATTAAATATGTGTTTATAGGTGAATTTGGGTAATGTATTAGCTGAGATTCAGTACAGGGTAACTAAAAATTGTTAAGGATGACCGATACAGGTTTAGGGGTAACCGACATCGGTTACTATGAGACAAAAACAATTTTATGAAATGAGGAAAAGACCAAAAACAGTTAGATGAATAATTTGTATGATGAATTTTTATCAAAGAATAGAGAGTACAGAGACTCACAAGAACTCTAACAATAAAGAAAATGAAAAAAGTGTTCTTTAGGAAATTTAACCCAAAATAACAAAAAACCAATGTCGGTTAAGAAAAAATTGATGCTAGTTAGGGGGGAACCGATGCTGGTGGATAAACTGATGCTGGTTACTAAGAAAATTTGAAAAATGTAGAAAAATGGATTGTTGTGAATTTGTGTTAGATAATTAATCAACACAGAGGTCTGGAATACAATGAAGTCTTGACACACTCTGAAGAAGTCAGAATATTCCAACTATGATTGTGGATTGTGCGAGGCAAAAGAATGGAAAAATGGAGAAATTCATCCTCACACCTCAAAACACACATCAATCAAATGTTAAAAACACGTACTTAATAAGTGATTTTTATTGTGTTGAGCTTATGCTATTTAAAAGGCTGAATTTAGAGTAGAGTTTTTGGTGAGGAAGGATTCCTACAAAGAATGATATCTAAAGGAGAGGTTTTAGGTTATGTTATGGTAGGGGTGGGCCATCCTCTAAGATAATGACTCAAGAGAAGTAACAAGCTGGGGAGTACCTTCCAATCCTCTGATCATGGGATCAATGACAGGTGTTCCCAGGTAAGATGTTTTTAAGAAAGATGTGTATATTTCAATTTTGTGTAGTTTTATATGACAGAGAGAGAGAATGTGCTTTCTATGATTCTTTGTGTCAACCATCAGCTGGGCATGACTTTCAGCATATAGGTTTCCCTCATTTTAATGTGAGCTAAATGTAGCAAATCAAAATGTAATGCAACCAATTTTAAGCCCAAATCAAAAAATTACATTCGATGAAGAAAATGATGAATAGGAGAGGATATGATTTTTCACTAAATGTAGAAAACAAGAAAGAAGAACGATTCTTTTTAAATGTACTAAGAGGAATGTTTCTTTTAGAGAAATTTAAAAAGAAGAGAGGATTACCAAAGGAGAAGATTAATGTGTAAGCCTTTTAAAGGGAAATAAACACACAACTTTCTCCTAGGAATGAAGAAAATGCAATAGAAACCCTAATGGGTCCCACCAGGCATTGCAAAATGTTTCACCATTTTATTTACTTTATTGAGATGAAACAGATAAAGGTAAAGCCCAAGATGGAATATTTGTTTATGCTGTTCGGTTGATGGTTGTCGCACGCATTCTAACTTCTCGATCCAATGTTGATTGTGAGATATTCCTTTTGGCTAGGAGGAACTAACTGAGATAGAAAACAAGACCACAAAAGAGGAGTTATATAATATATGATAGTGAACTTCCTAGTGTGTGCTAGATTCATGAAGTGTGATATGATTTAGGTATCTCAATAAGTAAATCTAATATAACAGGCTAGGCTATAGTTAGATTTGAATGGTGTGTAGGTGTTAGGGTGTTAGAACTGGTCAGGGTCAGGTTTTGGGTTGTTTGGGTCACTTCGTAAAATTTAGATTGGATATGTTATTGAAATAGGTGTAAAACACAGAGACCGACGTCAGTCTAGTATGACAAGGGATGGTTTAGGAGAAACCGGTGACGGTCAGGGGTAACTAGCGTAAGTACAGTTGGGTGACAGTAGTTCAATAAAAAACTTTATTACAGATTCTGGGTGAGGTTAGATAGAGATAAATGAGGGGATGACGAGGTCTATGGGAGTGTTGAAAACACTCAAAGAGGTGGAAGGGACAGGATAGGTGATCTAGTAAAAGGGTGGGTGAGGTTTGAGTTTTTTTAAAAGTAGACTATGAAGGAATGGGAATATTAATGGAAGAATGATAACGAAAATGATAACAACCATATGGCTAAGATAAGAAGGTAAGTGATCCTTGATAAGATCACTTACCAATGTTACAAGTCCAATCATTTGTTAGTGGTGATGATCAGCTGGTGAGGTAGATCTTGGTGCAATAGTGATACTTCCCAGAATGTCACCATGAGTGCAATAATTTTGGATTTGTCCTACTCCTGGTTGTCAATGTCTGGGTGCATGAAAAGACTCTGGTTCCACTTACATGCATCTCTCTTCATGTCTCCTTGATCTCAGAATGTTCCAACCCAAAAAGAAGATTTCTAAGGTGAATAAATGGTAACCAATGGCAGTTCCTGGTTGATCGACATCACTGTAGGGATAACCAGTGTCAGTTAAGGCAGGATTCCCTACGTTTACTATAAATGGTAGATCTTTCTGATTTCTTGGGCTAGGTTTGTTTATCCTTACAGATCAAAATAGAAGCTTCCCTTCTAATGAGAGGGAATGTGGTTAGAGAAATCTTAGGCATGTGATTTTAAGGTTAGACCAAATCTTATCTCATTAAGGCAAGTAAGATCAGTTGTTGGTTAATTATGGAAACATGCCAAGAATAGGTCTTGGATGACATGGCTAAGTTAGGTGTCTAGGTGAGGTGGAGATTTAGCTTGATTAAAATAATTAAGTAATGAATATTGTGAAGATGGATATTAATTTAATTAAGTTAATTAAATTAATATTAATCTGCGGTGGAAGTGGCCATGGTTAGGTAAATATGTTTGAGTTGGTTATTTGATGTGGGGCCAAGGGGAGTGTGACATAATTTTGGTGTCTACAGATGGTCCTATTAGGGACATTGGGAAAGTTCATAGGAATAAAGCATCATCAGAGGTGATTAGGTAACACACATGTTGTAATGAATGTAATTGTTTCTACGAGTCTTCTTTACTATTGAATCAATTGAATTTAGGCATTTCCTAATGCACTAGGTAAGGACGAATGGGAATAAATGGAAATGATAGGCTCAATAAAAATTTCATCATATGTTAAAGAATTATGGAAGCTAGAAATAGATGCTTCTTAGGTCTGTATTTTATCCATCATCATATCAATGAGGTCGTTAGTAGGTTGGGATGATTGGGTGGCCCCTACAGAAAAAGGTGGTTGATGTTGAATTTACAAGGCAAGTGGTATATTGGTGTATGGTGGTACTGAGTATGAGAACTATATAGGAGGAATAGATGTGGGTGGAACATAGTGAGTATAAGCAATAGATGAGGTCAGGGGTTGTTGGTAATATGTGTAAATGGGTGGGATATTTGTAACAACTCTAGTAGCAATCAGGGATAAGGATTACGGGATAGATAGGATGAGGTTTTTGAAAGTGGCGTAAGTTTCTGACACCAGAGGTGGTTGTGATATAATGGGTATATGTGAAATGGAAGGTGTAGATGAAGCTATACTCATAGCGACCGTCGTAGGAACAATCGATGTCATGGGTGTGATCAATGACGTAGATGTTGTAGTTATAGCAGGTATGGAATTTAATTGAGACATCACATGTGATAAATTGGATAATGGTAGCATCGAACCGGTGCTAGTTGACACAGAAGTAGGGGCAAAAGTAAGAGGGATACATATGGGCATGCCATATATTAACTGTCCCGAGGTATCCCACATGGAAGAATGGGAAAAGTAGTACTGGAGGGCATTGGGATTCTGGTCAAGGAGTCTCATTAACTCCTCATCACTAGTAGTGATGGGGATAATTTGAGTCAGATCCATATATGAAAAAATGGATGGTGGTGATGGAATAGGTGGGAGTGGTTGAAGACTAACATGAAACATGACGGTGTTAGTTTGGATGCGAGTCAACACCATGTGAATCAACAGAAATTAGGTGAACTGTACTTTGTAAATGACACAGATGACAATAGAGATAGTAAAAAATAAATTTTGAGAGGAAAACTGGATAAATATTTTGATAAAAATCAAGACAGGGTGACCGATGCTAGTTATAAGAACTGATGTTGGTTAAGGTGTGACCGATGCTAGTCAAAAGATGACCGATGACGATTACTGTCAAGAATAATAGTTTCAGTAAAAAACAATAGAAATTGGTGACTGTTAGACAAGGAGACTAGATTGGAGGACTATGATAAGAATGCAGAGAGTATGGTGACACACAAAAACCTTTAGATAGAAAAGAAGGTTAGATGAGTATTCTCTGGATAAACTGATCCGATAGAAAAAGGAGTTGACGCTAGTTTGGTAAACCAATGTCGGTTAGATGTAAACAGATGATGGTCTTGCGACCGATGCCGGTTACTGTGAAATCTAAAGAATTAAGAAAAATGAGGTGTTGTGAATTTAAATTGTATGAAAAATCAACCCAAAATCCTGGGTATGATAGGATGATGCCCTAACATACTCAGAGAAAGTCAAAATACTCCAAATATGATGGCATAGTATGAGAGAAAAAATAAATATGAAGAAAACATATCCTCTCACCTCAAAATGTAAGTCAAGCATAAAGCTATGAAAACACGTAGTCCTAAAAGTGAATTTTATATATTTTGTAGCTTATGCTATTTATGATTGACATGTGAATTCAGAATAGATTTTTTGGTTGGGAAGGAGTCCTATGAAAAAGGAAATCTAGAGGGTGAGGTTTCAGGTTATGTCATGGTGGGGGGGGGGGGTCCTTCCTCTGAGGAGGCACTGGAAAGAGATAACTAGCTAGGGATTACCTATCAATCCTCTGACAGTGTGATCATTGACAGACATTCCCAGGTAAGATGTCATTTAAGAAGGTGTGTATATTCAAATTTTTGTGTAGTTTGGCAAGAGAATGAGAGAGAAGAAAGTTTTTTCTACCGTTAAATTATTTAAACCATCAGCTGCCCATGACTTTTAGCATAAAGGTTGCCCTCATTTTTAATGTGATCTATAATGCACAAAATCAAAATGTAATGCAAGTGTTTTAATACCCAAATCAAAATATGATATTTGATGTAGCAAATGATGAACAAGAAGAGGGATGATTTTTCACTAAAGCAATGGAAGAAAGAAGAAGTGGTTCATTTTAAGCCCTAAATGACAAATTTCGTTTAGACAATTAGAAGAAAGAAAGAATACCAGGGAGAAGATTAAATGTGTAATTTTTGAAATGAAAGAAACACACAAAACCATTTTCCCTATATGAAGAAAATTTAATGAACCCAAGAGAGGGTCCCACCGGGCATGCCAAAATATTTCATTGTTTTCTTTAAGTGTTTGGAAAAACTGATAAGGGTGTAGGCCAAGGAGGAATACTTGTTGTGATAGTTGGTTTGAAGGTTGTGCACATGTTCTGACATCTCAATCCAATGTTGACTGTGAGATCTTCCTTTTGGCTAGGAGTAACTACTTGAAATACACAACAAGACCACAAAAAGAGGATTAAATAATATATGTTAGTGGGCTGCTTAGCGTGTGCTAGATCCAGGAAGTGTGATAATTCCTTGGTGGCAGTCAACCCACTGTTAAATAAAATTTAATGTAAGAAACAATGTAAGTAAATAGAATCCTACTGTATTTTATATGATTTAGGTATCTCATCCAAATGAAATAAGCTAGTCTAACATAACAGGCTAGGTTATGATTAGATCTGGAGATGGGGTAGTTGGTCATGGTTCTAGTATTCATTAGGGTTGGGTTCTGGGTCAATTAGGTTATTTGAGTGAAGATTCTTAGATTCTATTATTTATATAATGGAAAAAATGTAGAGACTGGTATAGGTCAGATAAAATTGATGATGGTTTAGAGAGAATTGATTACGATCATAGGTACTCGGCATTGGTACGGTCGGGATGATAGGAACTCAATAAGACCTAATGGTGGAAATTTATTTGAGGTTAGACAGAGATAAAAATGGGAATGGTGAGGTCTGTGGGGATCTTAGGAACAATCAGAGATGTATAAAATTCATGTATAGATGATCAAATGGTATGGTGGTGAAAGGTTTAGTTTGTATGTAACGCTCAAAATTACAAGAGCTGAAAAATGAGGATTCTTTTAAACATATAAACATAATAAAAAATTACACAGCTGCAATCGTACATATTTTTTTAATAAAATTCATTAATCAATTTTTCTCTTTCGATCTATCTGATAACATCCATGTAAGTCATGTACAGCTGAGAAGGGTGTATCCAATTCTCCATGATCTCCCTTCGTCACTACTTTGAGTGACAATACTTACTAGAATTTTGGCTCAACCTTTTAAAGGTCATGGGAATTATGTGAAAGTCCTTGGGTCTACCATGAAGCTAGTTTCCCAACTTCGTATTCTAGTATTAGACCATTTTCTACCTCATGTTCAGTATATTAACTTCCCATGATCAAGTTACAGATAATTTTTTTTAAATTGGAGGACTAGGTGATCAGAAAATGCATAACCATCAATGCATTACTCTGGCCAAATTTATCCACCGTGCAAGTTATGGATAAACTCAAGACAGAACACTAGTCTTATGAGTTTTAAGTCTTCTACCTCCTCACAAATTTCCCTTTCATAGTTATCTAGATCTTTATAGTTTGTTTTTATTTTATTTCCAATTAAACATATGTTGCAAGAGTTTATATTGAGATAGATGCAAAAGGCCAACTAGGATCTTTATAAGATAAGTCTAATGGATATTTCCATCTATTTACCATCCCATTTAGTCTCTTTTTATCTAATGTTTGATTCTTTAACCTTAAATTACCTTTTTACAATGATACTCTTCCATTCTCTATACAATAAGATTTACAATCCTATCGTATTAATACCAAGTTTACCAAAAGGATGAATTAAATATATATTAAAACATGTATATTTAATTATTTCTTCAATTAGCTATGACACTAAATAGCTTATTTAATTTAGAAATTAAAGGAAATTGATTGTTACAATAATTGCCCAATTATCGGCTTCATACATTGATAACTATCAAATAAATGTATTCAACGAATAGTGATATGTAAGATTTCACAACTCATGTATTCATCATTTATTCATATTGAGATATTATTACACATAAATTAATCATCTCTTTATTAAAATCATATATTAAATATGCCGTTAAGGAGAAATATATAATTGGTATAATAATTCTCACATAGTGAGGTTTGAATATTTACAATGGGTCCAAGATCCTAATAATTTGGCCGATAAATCAAGGATATCATCCTTTCACCAAGTGAAATCCAAGTATCTCATTTATATCCATGCTATGGTAAAACTTCGCAAGACATGATTTTCCGCACATCCGAATGTAACGGCTAATGGTCCTACAAGACTAGAGTAGTGGTATGATGTCAATTCAAAATGAACTGGCATGAATATTAAATCCATTTTTTAATGCAATTAATTAATAAAATATGAAAGGAAATACATGTTTTTTTATCAACAAGCACATGGTAATACATCTGAAAATGTATTACTACCTAGTTTCTATAAAGATACAACTATCGATGCACACAAATAGAACAACCAATTTTTTGTTTCAGCGATCATGTTTCCCTCTAATCATAAAGGGTAACTACATCCGTATTCCAGCTTCAATCAATAACCATTTGACATTTAAAATTTCTACATAACTTCGTAAAAATAATATGATTAAGAAGAGTATTTTTTTCAGTCAATGAACAACTCTACAAATTAGCACAAATATCACCATATTTACATCAATTTAACATGTTCTATCTGGTAAACAAACAACCCAACCAAAAATATAGTTGTTCCATGGTTACATAATTTATACATATTCTTTTTATTAAAATAAAAATTAATAATTTCTTTCATAAGATATCAATATTTTAAACCCAATCATGCCTCCATTACTCTTTGGTGCATCTCAGTCAAGTTTTCTTAGCTTTCATGCCCTTACCAAAACAAGAAATTTCTTTTTCACAGTCTTACAAGAATCCAAGTCACATTGCAAGGCTGGAAGTTACAGGCTAAATGCCAATTTTTTAATTATTCACACATAACAAGACACCCTCATTTATACATGAACTGATTTAGTGGTTCATTATAATAAATTTTCTAGAAAATGCAGCCCCATGCAAGAGCTTTGACACCCATGAATTATCATTCAAAATATCTCAATAAATTCACAATTAGACCTGCATATAACAATCAAGAAGGAAAATACAAAATGTCAACTAGTTGCATACCCATGTTGATTGGGTTACCCAAATCTATTCCTTTATGCAAATTTATTTGTATACCCAAATCGATTTGTTTATTGAAAACACATGACCAAATTTTAGTTTAACAAAATGAAAAACCAAGAGCACAAATTGATTTTAAACACACAAATTCACAAAACATTTTCCTTCTTCCTGTACATGAAAAACCCAAATCTTTTCCTTTTAGGTATAATTTATTATAATGCAGAGAAGGAATTTTTAACCTTTCTTTTACTTTATTTTTGCTGATCAAAACCTACAACCCCATCTACATATTTTTCTAGGATAGGTTAAAACCACACAAAGAAAAATAAAAAGAATACAGAATCCATCAATTTCCTTTTCATACTTCATCTCCAAACAATTAAATAAAAAGATGTCCACAATTTCCTTGATTGCCATTAAAAATAGAATGTGTATTTCCTTTTTTTTTTTACAAATAATGCTACAGAGAAAGGAGAATATATTCATGCCTGAAGTAAACCCAGAATCGACAACCTTCTACTCTTCCCACATCAACAAGTTGAATCCTTATTTCCTCCAAAACTGACATAGGTATTCCAGAAGGGGAGAATGAAAATAGACGAAGGAAAAATAACAGAAAAATATAATGAAAGAACTATAGTTGGGCGACATATTGAAGAATTTTTGGGCTTCTCAATGCTAGTACGTGTTTTAGTGCATGCCACACACTTGTGCCATGTGAAGGTGTTTCACTTTATGAAACCCATAAACTTCGATAACTAAATAAATTTTTTGGCTTACATACCAAATCCCTCTATATATATATATATATATATATATATATATATATATACTAATAAATATTTCATAATTTTTTTTTTACTTTAGTTGTTACCCAGCTTAATGGTTAAGTTAAAATTAACCTTCACAATACAAGTCCACATATTTCCAACAATATATTACCATAAGAATTAGTTGAATTTCCAGGTTTATATAAAACATTTCAATACAAAAATCACTAAGTTCGTAAAGAATAATTCAAATATTCTCATAAAACTAGTTTTTTATAGCATTTTCAAATAAAATAGAGACAATTATCATTGCGGTCATGCAAAATTTGAAAAAAAAAGATGACCAAACGGATTAAAATAAAGTAACTGGAATACAAATAACTGAAACATTCACTATCATTTATGAATTGTTTTACCTATGATTAAGGCCTAGTCATGTTTTAGGAAGGATCATCAAAGTGGGTGTGGGGTTATTCAATCCGCAATGTCATGCCCCATAACAAAAGCTATGGGTCATGATACGATGAACCAAATAAATTTTACACCCAATGATGATCTCGTCTAATCCTATTTAGAATTAACCAAGGTTAATTTAACTCACAAGAAATTTTGGGATGTTACATTGCAAGAAAGTGAATGGTGGCAGAATGGAGATGCTAATAGAAAATGATAACAAAGATGACAAAAATCTTTAAAGCAAAACAAGGATGAAATGAAACATGTGATAAACACACTTACTAATGTTGCAGATTAAATGGCTGGGTGGTGGTGATGATCAATCAGTGGGATAGAGCTTAGTGTTGTGGTGGTGCTTCCTGGAATTCTACCGTGAGAGTGATACATGTGAATCTATCTTGATGTTGGCTATGGATTCTTGGATGTGTGAAAGATCTCTGGTTCTTTCATGCATGTAGATCTCATTTTTCTCCAAAATTTGAGAATGTGGCCAACCTCCCAAACAAGGTTACCAAAATGGTTATATGGTATCCAACAATAGTTCCTAGTTCACCGGGGTTGGTTTTAGGATGACCAACATTGGTTAAGGAGAAATTCCCTAGGTTTAATAAAAATAACAGATCTTGCAATCATTTAGGCCAGGTCTTTCTATTTATTGCAGATAAAAATGGATGTTATCTTTTAATGAGTGGGAATGTGGTTAGAGGAATAATAGGTATTGATTTTTAGGGTTGAACTAAGTCTTAGTTAGTTATGGTGAGTAGATAGATACTAAAAATAGGTTTATAATGAGGTTTCTAGGTGATGTGGTGGGGTGAGGTGTCTAGGCAAGATGGAAATTTGTTTAATTAAGATAATTAAGTAATGAATAAAGTGAGGATGAGTATTAATTTAATTAAAGTGATTAAATTAATATTACTGTGTGATGTAAGGGTCATGGTTAGGTAAAAGTGTTTAAGTTAGCTGTTTGAAAGGGGACCAAGGGAAGTGTGACCCAATTTTGGTGTCTACGTTAGGGATAGATGTCCCTACCTATGTAGAGTTTAGAGCACAACATGCCTCGAGTGAGAGGACCAGGTCTCGCACTCACAGTGTGGAGAGTACAGGGATCTGACAAGCCCCAAGATAGGGTCAAGATGAGGCCATTAGTGCATTGAGGCAAGATCTAGGTGAGGTATGAGTAGAGGTCAAGTCGAGGCCTATGGAGGGCAGTGAGATGTTAGCAGGATGCCACATGGGAGTGGAGGAGGAAGAGGAGACAGGTGAGATAGGCATGGAGGATATCTGACGGGGGGATGCCTGATAGTAACGTATACTTCCATTTTTGTGTATTATTGGTATATACTAGCATATGTGTCGAAGAGAGTGAGGTTGTATACAAGATTTTTGATATTTTTCATCATATACCATCCTACGTGCCGAAGATTGTGAGGATGTATCTAATCAATTTGAGATATTTTTATTTATTTGTATCTGTGTACATTTGTATGTATACAAAAACTTTCTCATTTATATAGATGATGTTATTTATAGTATAGAGGGTGTACTTGTTTTAATTTCTATTATTATGCATGTACGTGATGGAGACTAGGTGAATTAGGCATAATTGAGCCGAGGTCGTGTAGTCATGGCTGAGTTAGGTCAATTAGGCATGATGGAGTTAGGTCATAGGCATGATGGAGTCAAGTAATAGGAATGGTGGAGTCAAGTCATTGACATGATGGAGTCAGGTCCTAGGCATGATGGAGTCAGGTCATAGGCATGATGAAGATAAATGATTATGTATATGCATGTTATGGTTTAAGTTTCCCAATATTTGTTATAGTGGAAATGTGAAAATGATAAATGAACAATGTGATGATGGGGTAAAAAAATTCATCAATTTTTGCTTGTTTGGTTTAATTTCTAATTTTTGATATAAAATGGAAACAAACTAAGGTAGGATGTGAATAGGTAAATAAAAGGGAAAATAATTTAGGGTTAAGAATGGTAAATCTAACCTTTAAGGGAACCATGCCCTCGAAGTGTTTCCTACATAGCCTCAAAAAAAAGGGGCCTCAAGCCGATGTGGTGATCCCATAAGCTAGGGAAGAATATGATGAATTAGGGGGATGGGTGGTGAATTTTTAGGCATGGTTGAGTTTAGGTCATAGGCATGATGGATTCAAGTTATGGGCATGGTTAAATGTAGGTCATAGGCATGATTGATATGTTTTAAATATAGGTGTTGATGATCTGGTCCTGTATATGATAATCAATAAGTAATGAGGAAGGTGAATGGTAAGAGGTGGCAAAATAATTACTTAATTGATAAGAACCCTAATGAGTATACCATACCCTAGATGGGTTTATGAACATAAGACCCTAAAGGCCTTACATAATGGACTATTCTAAGGGTGAAGAAAGTCACATGATCATGAAATGTCATGGTTACGAAAAGTCCCTTGAGTACAGAGGAAATTATGATGAAAATGAAATGAGGTGAGAGTTGGTGGGTTAGCGTAACTTAGTGTACGACAACATGTTTTTTTAGCAAGAGACCCAGGATATAAAATTGGCAAGTCGATGATGAAAATTTCATCATTTTCTTAATTTTTTCATCTTTTGAGTTTTCATCATCGACTTGCATATTTTATATCCTTGAGGTCTTCGCAAAGCTAATTGATGTGGGAAGCTTCTAAAAAAATTATTATATTTTTACAATGAATTTATATAGTTTTCCTTCAAGGGAGAAGTTTATTTATAGTGGAATAATAGAGTGAAGAGATGTCCCTTTTTGAGGGAGTCATCTTTTTCTAGAAGTTTTACTCAAGGAGTTGAATCCCTTTTTCTTTTTGGACATTTAAGTCATGGACAAGACTATATAGGAAGATTAGGTTTTTGTTTAGAAGACAAGGCCATACCACATAGAAGTTAATTATTAAATATGTGGATTCGAGTGATGAACAACCATGGGATTCCATATTTAAAAAGACAAAAAGTATCCATGAGAATCATGTTATGAGTAGAGCTGTGCTACGCATATTGAAGAGGATGTTGAAAGGTGATGGGTAGTCAGATGATTCTTTTTTAGTTGTGGATCTTCAAAAATGGGCAATATGGAAGGTGAACAACACTTAAGGGAAGAAAAGGCATTGAGAGGCTCCAGTTCGGGTTTACCTTTGAGTGAAGAAAAATGATATGAACATGATCCATAGGCATGGGTGACGATATAGGGTCCAAGAAAATTAGGAGAAAAATTTCCCTATTTACTTTTCTCTTCTTTGGTTACATGTTTATTTTCCTTCAAGATGAGTTCACTGACCTGAAAGGTTCATTCATGGACACTTTAGTTATAGGCACATTTGATACATTTTTTGTAGATTTGGATATGGTTAAGAGAATTAAGATTTTGTTCATCTAATAAATCATGTTGTTCTAAATGGTCCTGGTGAAAGTCATCGTCGTTGAGCATTACTTGTAGTGAGATATGAAGAGATGGAATCTGGAATTTGATAGGTAAGACATCCTCAATACCGTAGACTAGAGAAAAAGGTGTGGCAAAAGTCAAAGTGTGAGTACTAGTGCGATAAGCCCATAAGGAAAAAGGAATGTGTGAATGCCAATCCTTGCTAGTATCGTCAACTACTTTCATTATAATTTTGTTTAAGGTTTTATTAGTTGATTCTACTTGGCCATTGGTTTGAAGGTAATAAGGTGATGAGAAACTGAGTTGGATGCCAAAAGTGTTTCATAAATTATGTAGGGTTTTGTTTTTAAATTGCTTTCTGTTATCAGTGATGAGGTGGTGAGGAACACCAAAGTGAAAAATGATGTGATGGTTGATGAATTCAAAAATTTTATCAGATTTTGTAGAAATGAGGGGAATGGCTTCTACCCATGTAGTATAATATTTAGTAGCGGTTATAATCCATTGGTGGCATTGTGAAGAATGGGGATTGATCTCACTGACAAGATATAAACCCTATTGAGAGAAAGGCCAAAGGTCTCGTGTGACCTGCAAGGCATGAATAGGTGTGTGATGAAGAATATCATGTTGTTGGAATTTCACACAATGTTTTACATAGTCACAACAATCGTGGTTTAAGGTTGGCCAATAATATCCAAGGTAAAGAATGTGTTTTGGGACAGCTAAAGCACTAAAGTGACCTCTAAAAATTCCATCATGGACTTCCTTGATGGTGTGGGGAATTTCATAACTTGTAATTCATCGTAAGTTAATACCATCGAAGCCATGCTTATAAAGGAGACCACCCATGATGACATAATGAGAGAGACTTTTAAGAAAGGAACATTATCCATTATGAGTGGGATTAAAGGGTAGAATTGAAAGGGAAATATAGTCTAAAAATTATGTATGCCTAAGGTCATGTGGGCTAGGTGTAATGGTTCTGAAGGAGTAGACCTCACGAGGTAAATAAGAGGTTGATTATAGCCTTTTTGTTGTGACAGATATTTTAGAGTTAGCAAACGAAGTGGGTATCTGAGAAGTAAAGCAGGCCATGGTATCCGCAAACTTATTGGTAGAATGTGGGGTGGATTGAAGTTCATGATGGTCAAAGGTTGTAAAAAGCATATCTATGTGATGTTTAAACTTTTGAAGGATCTCATTACGACACTGGTATATACCATTTAATTTGTTTACAATCAGCTAGGAATCATCAAAGATATTGATTTTCTTAACATCCAAGGCATAACCAGCCTAGAGACCTAATACGAGTGCTTTGTATTCAGAAATATTGTTTGTATAATCAAAATATAGTTTGAAAGACAAAGACATAGGTTCCCCCTCAAGAGGTATGAGGATAAAACAACTACACCTCCACGCTAACACTTGGAGCCATCGAAGAAGAGTTTTATTTGGTAAGTGGGTTCATCTATGGAGAGGATAACAATGGATTCATCTGGGAAATAGAAGTTAGAGGGTTGATTCCAGGAAAGAGGCGTGTCTTCTACTTGGTCAGTGATAGCTTGTCCCTTGATGGACCTTTGATCAATGAATTTGAGGTTGAGCTCTGAAAGAAGCATAAGCCAATGTGTATTATGTTGATGTTGATAGGGTTTAGCATACATATAGAGTAAGGGGTCAGTATTGGTAACAACAAAGGTTTTTTGGTTGAGGAGGTAATGGCAGAGTTTGGTGGTGAAAAAAAATAAGGCTAAGAAGACTTTTTCTACATGGGTGTATCTAGATTCGTACTCCATAAGGGTACGGATTATGTAATAAAATTCTTGCTCTTTGTGTTGCTCGTCATGATGAGTGAGCATGGAACCTAAAGAATGGTCAGTGGTAGAAATATATAGGTAAAAAGGTTGTTCATCCTTAGGAGGATTGAGAAATTTTGGTTGAAGAAGGTATTGTTTTAAGGCTTTGAAGGCTTTATGGTATTAACCATCCCATTTGAATGAAACTTCCTTCTTGAGAAGATGATGAAATGGTTAACAACGGTCAGAATGCTATGAGACAAAATGACAAATGGATTACAACTTACCTTGTAGGCTTCGAAGTTGATAGAGATTAGTAGCAGGATACATTTCTAGAATAAACTTTAATTTTGTAGGATCGACTTCTACACCATGCAAAGATACGATGAAACCAAGTATTTTACCTGAAATTACCGTAAAGATGCACTTCTTTAGTTAAAGATGAACACAATAAATCATGAGGGGGTAAAAGATGACCGTAATTATGGTTAGGTGTTCGGCTCAATGTTTGGATTTGGTAAGAAGATCATCTATGTAATCTTCCAATATGTGATGCATGATATCATGAAAGATGTAAGTCTTGGCTCATTGGTAAGTAGCGCCATCATTTTTAAGTCCAAAAGGCATGATTAGATAACAGAAGGTCCCCCAAGGGGTGATGAAGGTAGTCTTTTTTTTATCTTCTAGAGTAATTAATATTTGATTGTAACCTAAGAAATCATCCATGAGTGGTAGAATTTCATGGCCAGCAGTGAGATCAACTAGTTTGTCAATTCCTAGTAGGGTAAAATCATCTTTTAGACAAGCTAGGTCAAGGTCATGGAAGTTTGTGCAAATGCAAATTCCCCTATCACCTTTGTGATAGGAACGATGTTAGAAATTCATTAGGGATAGTCAATGGGTAGGATGAAGGAAAATGAGAGAAGGTGTTGAAGCTCTTCTTTGACCAGAAGAGCAATGAGAGGATGCATTTTTTGCAACTTTTATTTGATGGGTTTGGCATCAGGAATGGTTACGATATTGTGGACCATGATTTTATGGTCAATATAAGGCATATCATCATAAGACCAGGAAAAATCATTGTTATGGTCCTGAAGGAAAGAGGAAAGAGCTTCTTGTTCGGTAGCATCTAAAGATGGGCCTATCTTTAGAATATGAGGGTCATCTTGAGTATGAATGTTGATTTTATAATCAATTCATTCAACATGGTTTGTGTCTTAGATGGTATCAACCAGAGAATATAAGAGTCTTCCACACCAAATTAGGTGAGGATGGACTCATCATCCTGACATTGAATGAGATTAATAAAAGGTTTATCGACATCGATCATGTTAGGATATAGGAATGGGAGAGAAGAGGTAGCCTCGCCATCACATTCATAGGTTAGAGGCCCCAAGGAAATTGTGATTATGAAAAAAAACTAGGAGGAATAGATTCAAGATCTATGGCCTCCATGGGTGAAGATGGTGACGTGGGTGAATGAGGTGGAGAAGGTTTTTCTTCCTCAATGAGGTCGACGTGAGCCTTCATTGGGGGTGGTGCACCAAAGTCAATGTCACTATGGTCATTGTGTTTACAGGTGGTACAAGAGATGATAGTATGGTGGCCTTGTTCATAAAAACTGAAGCCAAAGCCTTTCCATTTGCAACAGTGGAGGAAACTGTGGTTAGTAAGAGAGTCTAAGTCAGATGAAAATAGTCATGTATGGGATGGCGGTTTGGGTGAATAAGTCTAAATATCAAGTCCAACATACATTAGATTAGTGCAATGATGGGGAGGACCATAAGGCAAAACCTTTCCTATGTGGTAGTCATAACTAGGGTGTTGACACAGGTTCCCATACTCTTGTGGGGTGAGGAATGAGTTGATATTGTATAGGTGGTACTCTCCTAGAGTGAGGCGTTAAAAAACAACTTCTAAGGGATCAATAGTCGATATGTGGGTAACGGGGATAGAAAACTCGCAAGATGTTTGGGATGTAGATGAGTCAGTTGTAGAGGTTATGGTGGTAGTAGGAATAGTAGGGTTAGATGTGGGAGAGGAGGTGACAGCCTTGGTGGATGGGCTTATGGGTGAAGGTGAAATGGGGGTAGTGATAGATGCCCTGACTGGTATAAGTACATCATTGGATCAGTACATCATGTTACAGGTCTTGAATGGTGATTGGTCAGTGGTGATGGTGTAATTACATCCTTCATGCTCAAATTTCACACAAAGGTGTAAAGTTGAAGGGACACAACCCATGACATGAATCTAGGATCTGTCGAATAATAGGTTATATTGGAACTACCCCTATAAAGATGTAGAATAGTTCTGGGACAATGTGAGGGCCTATGTGAACATGAAGGATAAAATTTCCAAGGGTGGAGGTGATGGTGTTGTTAAAGGAGCATAGCATAACTGGGTTATTATGCATATAGTTATAAGGAATACGCATTTGATTATATACATGGGAGGAGATGATGTTAATGCTAGCACCACCATCAATCATGATGTGTCATACATGTATGTTATCGATATAGACAGAAATAAATAGGTCAGGATAATGGTCATCTTACTTGAGAGGTACAATCAACTTTTCTGAGAAGTTACAGGTGGCGATGTGAGGAGGGGTCATGGGGGTAGAAGGAGGAACTGATTTTGTTAGTGATGCCACATGGTGAGGGGTGATAATTGAGGCCATTGGTGTGGGGTCATTTTATAGAACTTCAATGGATTGTAAAACCTCGATAAGGGATTTTATGTTGGATTCAGAAGTCTTGACAAGATCATAGAAAGACATCTTTATAGGATACTAATGTAATTTTTTTATCATTACATGATGGGTGACCCCATCAAAGATAGGGTATGTAGGTCCACGGATGGTGAATTTGGGTATGTAGGGTTTTTTATGGGCTAGTTGCTTTTTCTTTTCCTTTGTCTTTCTGAGCTTGGGTAACAACATGAACCATGTTAATGTGAGGGGAGGTGGATGGAGAGGATGTGCCATGAAAGGTTAATGGCATCAGGGAAACAATCCTAGCATTAGATAAGAGCCTTGTGAAATGAATAGGGTGCATTGAAATTTGGGTGGTGGTTTTACCAAATCTCTAATACTAACCAAGTTGATATCATATTTTGGAGGTGGGAAAAATGGTTGTTGGGGTGGAGATATTGATCAATAAAAGGGTAAAGGACAATGATGTATGGTGATAGATAACAGTTGCGCATGGTCCTAATCAAGAAGGTCGTCATATTTGAAATTTTTTTTAGGAGGAAAAAGTTGAAGAAGAACGTTCTTCAGAGCCTTACAATTTTCAGCATCATGTCTTGGCACATGATGATAGGCACAAATATTGGTCTCATCAAAACCTTTTTCTTTGGGTTTGAGAGAATCGTAAGGTTGTAGTGGTGGTAATATCATAATGGAAGTCTTTAAGAGATTGGTTAATTTTTTTGTGTAGGACCCTGCTAATGGATCACAATGGGAGGTGAGTGTGGGTTTGGGTATAGGTGTGGCTGATTGTGAAGGAATGGGCTTTACAAGAGGGGGAATGGGTTGGTCTACTATATTGGTATGTGGAGTGGTCTTAGGTCTTGTTGGCATCTATTTGGGTAAAAGTGGGGCAGAAGAGCTGGTGATGCTAGGTTTGGTTGGCTTGAATACCTTAGTGGAGGGTAGCAAATTCTTAGCTTTGAGTTACACCTTATTGGGTAAAGGTGACACAGGAGTATAGGATGAAGAAGGGAAAACAAATGGTGGAAGAGGATGGGTTACCCATGGGCGCAACCAAGTTGTGGTGGAGGTGGTTGTTAGAGGTTGGGTAGGCAGTATTAGTTGAATTCGTATAGGCAAGGTTGGGGTTATGGTAACTGGTGGAGGTATAGGTGGCAAGAAGTGCACGTGTAAGGGTGAGGGAGCCTAGTTTTTGGGTGAATGAGGTGTAACTAAGGATCATAGTGTAGTAGTAGGTTATTTAGCTTTTGACTAGCTTTGGGTATGAGATTTTTTTGTCAAGGTTGATGGATGAGGCCCTAGGATGGATGGGAGGGGGAGGGTGACAAGGGTGCAGTAGGTGAGACCAGTATACGTGGCCTAAAGAGTTGGGTTTTCATTTTAGGTAGGAGGATAATACAATTGTAGACTTTGGAAGATACAGATAAGTCAAATCTAACATGTGGGTGAGTAAGACTTGATATTAGCATAACATCGAAAGTAGTGATGGGTTTAGATACAAGCGGGGAGATAAGTGTGGGTATGTTTTTAGGTTTGGGAATAGTTATAGATATGGGTAAAAGTTTGGATGGCAGTAGGGATGATGAAGAGGAATCCATTTCAATTGGCATGGTCAGTGTTGTTTTGGTTGCTGAAAAAACCTTTGGGTAGATTGTAGAAGTATCTTCAGGAAACATTTGCATTTGGTTCGAAACGGGTAGCTGAAGACATCCCTAGAGCATGGAATGATCAATGTATTCCAAACAACCGACCAACCATGAAAATAGGATTACTGAAGAAGATGATGGAGTGGGATGGGTAGTAATCCCTATAAAATATGTTTGTGAGACAAAGAATTGGGTGGCATCAAATTCATTAGCTAAAAGAGATGAGATCATGTCAATAGGGTTTTGGGATATTAAGGGAGAACTATCCCGGACAAGTAGTGACATGTTTGAAGCATCTCCCATGGGTAGGAGAGATAATAAGTCAGGTGGGCTCCAGGTTTAAGAATTTTTTCCAAGACTAAAAAATAGGGTTCTCTGATTGAAGTATACTTTTGGTTCTCCCTCTAGAGATAAAAATCCTGAATAGAAGAAATATTGGAAGAAGGTTGATTTTTATTAGAAGGATGATGTGGACCCACCTTGAGGACTACTGCCTTGGTTGATACTTTGGGATTTGAATAGTTATTTTTTAGTTTTGAAGCTAAAGAAGAATTTTTGGATTTGAATGGGTGTTCTTGATTTGTAATTGGATCTTATTTTCTTCAATGACATGAATTTCAAGTTTTCGAGCCATGGTGAACACTTCGTCAAAGGTTCAAAAGGTTTGGACTTGTAGATTTGGTGATATTTGTCTGACACAAGCTCAAGTGAAAAAATTGATAAGTTAAATCTGAGGTAGTTGAAATGTTAATTGGTTGATGAAACGTCACCAGCGGGCAACAAAATATTTGATAGATTCATCTTCATACTGTCAGGTTGAATAGAGATCAGTCACGGTGACTTTCTTGGTAACATTGATTGAAAAATGATCTAGGAAAGCTTGGGATACTTGATTAAAGGAATACATAGAATGTTGAGGTAGTCCACTATACCAATCTAATACTGGTCCTATCAGGGACATTGGGAAAGTTCGTAGGAGTAAAGCGTCATCATGGGTGATTAGATAACACCCATGTTTGAATGACCGCAAGTGTTGCTATGAGTCTTTTTTAGTATTAAAGTGATTGAATTTAGGCATTTCCCAATGCAATGGGTAAGGATGAATGGGAATAGATGGATGGATAGTCTCATTACATATTTCATCATATGTTGAAGGTTTACGGGAGCCAAAAACAAATGTTTCTAAGGTCTACATTTTCTCCATCATCATTTTAATGAGGTCGTTAATAGGTTGAGATGATTGGGTTCCGCCTATAGAAAAAGGTGGTTGATGTTAAATGTATAAGGGGGGTGGTATGTTGTTGTATGGTGGCATTGAGTATGAGAACTACGTAGGAGGAATAGATGTGGGTGGAACATAGCCAGTATAAGACATAGATGAGGTTGGGGGTTGTTCGCAGTATGTGTAAGTGGGTGGGATAGTCGTAACAACTCTAGTTAAATTCAGGGATAAGGATTGCGGGATAGAGAGGATGAGGTTTTAGAAAGGGGTGTAAGTTTTTGACATCAGACGTGGTTATAATCTAATGGGTATATGTGAAATGATGGGTGCAGATGAATCTATAATCATAGTGAATGTTGGAGGGACAATCGATGTCCCGGGTGTAATTGATGATGTAGATGTTATAGTTATAGCAGATGTGGGATTTAGCTGAGACCAAACTGGTGCTACATGATGCAAAAGTAAGGGCTAAAGCAAGAAGGGTAGATACAAGCATGTCATATATTAATTGTCCCGAGAAATCCTAGGTGGAAGAATGAGAAAGCTAGTAATGGAGAACAATGGGATTCTGGTTGAGGAGTCTCAAAAACACCTACTCTCTGGTAACAATGGGGATAATTTGAGTTGTATCCATATGTGACAAAATGGATGGACATGATGGACTAGGTGGGAGTGGAAGATGGCTAGCATGAAACACGAGGGCATTAGTTTGGCTGTGAATCAACACCATGTGAATCAACGTAAATCAGGTGAACTGTATTCTTAAAATTACATAGGGGACAACAGAGATAGGAAAAAATAAATTTCTTTAGGAAAATTGGATAAATATTTTGATTAAAATCAAGATAAGGTGGCTGATTCCTGTGTCAAGAACTGATGTCGGTGTTATCACTGAATCACCACACCCCTGGAGATAGACTTGAACTCACGGTGTGATTGGATAACATGGGTACTATCTCCAAGTTGTGGGACTTGCTACTTGAGATAGACCTCCAGAGAAAGCTGGTTCTTGCTCCTAAACTACCTGCCACAATCTACTCTAATGTAGGATAAGCTAACTGTTCTAATCTAAATTTCTAAGGGACCAGGGATAGAGAATGCATAGAATGAAAGCCTACACTAAAGCGGTGATACACCAGAAAAGGAGGGTGGGAGAGTAGTCTCCAAATGTGTGAAATACAGAGGCAAAGTGCACACTAGAAGAGGTGATGACAGTTCACCATAATCTAGCAAAATGCATTCAAAACAATATTCCAAGCATACACAATGATAATGAATCCCTGTAAGAACATAATAAATAGACACAATATTCTTATAGAAAGATTAAAGGGGCAAGAAGAATGCAAGAAAACACAGCAGGGGAAGATACATCCAAAAACTTGTATTTTATTGCTTCCTGGTATGCACAGTTCAGTCTATTACAAGATAAGGGCCTGGATCACCATGCAAGGAGTCCACTACAAGGGCCTGCAACACACTGGCTTCACAAAGCAATTTTGGCAGAGCTTTGCTACCCAAAAGCACTCTCCTTTACAATAAGCCCAACACTCCAATTTATAGGAAAATGAGAAGGAAAAGAGAAGGGAAAATGGAAATCCCAAAATCTGTCCTTCAACCACCTGTAAGAGGCATTAAATTGAATGAAATGGTTATCCATTACTTGCAAAAGGCTCCCCATACTGTCCCATGTGCTGCAGCAGAGAAAAAATGATGACCATGCCTCTGAATTGCACTCCCAACTACCAAATAAAACACTGTTCTGAACACGGCCACGTTTTCTTCAAAAAATCAATCAATTTCTGATCTAATCCATAATTTCTTGATTTTTATGCATCAGGGTTGGAGCCATGATTCCAACGGTACCAATTTTGTGCGATTTTGTTGAGAAATGCAAAAGTTATGGCCTTCTGAGTGCGGGCAGCTATTTTGGGTCTGGCAGGCATTTTCTATCATTTGACAGGAATGAGCATTGACTAACTGGACGTCGTGCTCGTTCCAGAAAGTCCAATTTTATGAAAATCAGAGCTTGGAGTCAAAAGTTATGGCTGTTTGAAGTTCCACGGGTCAAATGTTGACTTTTCTTCTCTGTCTTTGGCCATTTCAGCCTTTCGCGTCCCACGTGTCCCTCTGTCCCACTTGGCACAATGCTGAAATTTCCCATTTCGGCTGAACTGACCGGTTCGCATACTCGAGGCCTAGATGTCCCATTTTCTTTCGGACTGTCTGGGACAAATTTTTCCGATTCGCCCGGTTCGCGCCCTTTTGTCCCGCGCGTCCCGGACTAAAAGTTCTCATTTCAGCCGATCCGGCTGGTTCGCGTACTTCGCGTACCTTCGGCCCAACTGTTCCGGGCTGCCTTGACTCATTTCGACCGATCTGGCCGGTTCATGTACTTTTGGCCCACGCGTCCTGGACTTCCTGTTTCAACAGTTAGTCAAATTTTTCAAATTTTCGGCCAGTTCATATTTCCGTGTCCCGCACGTCCCTTTGGCCCGGATGTCCCAAATGCTGCACAGACTGCCTGGCGACCTTTCAGCCGGTTCGTGTCTAGATGTCCCTCATGTCTCGACTGTTGCAAGGACTAGGACTTAGCCATTTTTCACGATTTTTTCTTGCCCAAGCTTATTTTTTGCAATTTTTTCACATTTCCTCAGAACTTGCTCTCTTCTTCTTGGACAAGGGAGTTAGAAAAAATATGAGGGGACCCTAGAAACATGACTTTTTGTCCGGACTCAATATAATTGCTTGGGACTAAATAATTTGATGCATGTTATCAAAATTACCTTGAGGGGGTGAATTTTGGATAACAGTCGGTTAAGGTGTGACTGATGTCAGTCGCAAGATGACCGATGATTGTTACTTTGAAGAATAACAGTTTCAACAAAAAATGATAGAAAATGGTGTCTGTAAGACAAGGAGACTGTACTGGAGGAATATGATAAGAATACAGAGAGTATGGTGACACATAGAAACCTTTAGATAAAAAATAAGGTGAGATTAGTTTTCTTTGGATAAACTAATCCAACAGAACAAGGAACCGTTGCTAGTTTGGTAAACAGATGTCAATCAGATGTAAATCAATGATTCTCTTAGGACCGATACCAGTTAGTATGAAATCTGAAGAATGAAAATAAATGGGGTGTTGTGAATTTATATTGTATGAAGAATCAACCCAAAAGCCTGGGTATGATGGGATGATGCCCTGACACACTCAAAGAAAGTCATAATACTCCAACTATGATGGTAGAGTGTGAAAGGGAAAAAAAGGATGAATAAAACATATCCTCTCAACTTAAAATACAAGTCAAGCACAAAGTTATGAAAACACCCAGTCCTAAAAGTGAATTTTATATTTGTTGTCGCTTATGCTATTTATGATTTATTATAATACAGAGAAGGAATTTTTAACCTTTCTTTTACTTTATTTTTGCTGATCAAAATCCAAATTTCCAACTACCTATTTTTCTGAGTCAGGTTAAAACCACACAAAGAAAACAAAAAAGAATACAGAATCCATCAATTATGTATATTCTATGAACTCCTTGATGAGACCTTGGCCTTAATAACTCCTCTGTGTAATGGGTTTTATTGAGAAAGGTCATCCTAGGATGAGGAATCTAGGGATCAGGAAAGGCTAACCTTAGGGGAACGTCTTTAATGTAATTTAAACTTAGTGTGCATAACACTTATTAATAAGTATATCTTTTCGAGGTGGATTTAAAGGTTGACGGCACAAGTCAACTGCAGGGTTGTACCTCTGAGAAGATTAGGATCTTCTCGAAGTTACAACAATGCAGGTGACTTATGACAACACCCTTTGCATTGATCGCTAAGATTTACATCTTGATCTCGAACGAGTTACTCAGGGACTAATTAGGAATGTGGTCACGTTATATGGCTGCCTAGAAGACTCGGGGTATATTGACACACTGGTTTAATTAGGATTGACCCAGTATGTCATCTTATCCCTAGTCCTCGGGAGCATCCATATAACGTTGTCACCTTACTAATCTGTTCCCGAGTGATTAACTTGGGATAATAGGGACTGACAGAAGTCGGTATAAGACATTCTACATAACATAGGAATGGGGTGAAGGATGTATTCTAGACTGATGAGTATGCCGTTAACAAATACGAGACATAAGCAGTATGTTTCAAATCTTTGGCCAAAGTATCGCAAGCTGCTGATTGCGTTGTCCTGAGTCACCTGGTCTAAGGGATGAGATGCCGATGAATAATGGTAACAATTATTCAGTTAGGTTCCTTGGACAGAGCATTCTAAATCCCAGAATAGGGAAGAGAACCGCAAGAGTGATGTGTTAAATAAAAACACCAACTCTTATTACTCATGAATAGATCGGTAGATTACCGAGTCATGGAATGAATAGATCGGAGGTACTCCGAGTCATTACAGCTGCATATGGTTATCTGTTATATGAATGGTTAATTGATTTGTGAGTTCTAAATTATGTATTTAGAACCAGGAAGCATTTATCAAAAAAAAAAAAATTTTGACTTGTTCTATTGTCTAAAATGAGGATGTTACATACTTCATCTCCAAACAATTAAATAAAAAGATGTCCACAATTTCCTTGATTTCCATTAAAAAAAAGAATATGTATTTCCTCTTTTTTTACAAATAATGTTGCAGAGAAAGGGGAGTATATTCATGTGTGAAGTAAACCCAAAATCGGTAGCCTTCTACTCTTCCTGCTCCAACAAGTTGAGTCCTTATTTCCTCCAAAACTCACATAGGTATTCTAGAAGGGGAGAATGAAAATAAATGAAGGAAAAATAATAGAAAAATATAACGAAAGAACTATAGTCGGGTGGAATATTGAAGAATTTTTGGGATTCCCAATGTTGGTACGTGTTTTAGTGCACGCCACAGACTTGTGCCATGTGAAGGTGTTTCACTTTATAAAACCCATAAATTTCAATGACTAAATAAATTTTTTGGCTTACATACCAAATCCCTCTAATATATATATATATACAAACTAATAAATATTTCATACATTTTTTTTACTTTAGTTGTTACCCAACTTAATGGTTAAGTTAAAATTAACCTTCATAATACAAGTCCACATATTTCCAACAATATATTACCATAAGAATTAGTTGAATTTATAGGTTTATATAAAACATTCCAATACGAAAATCACCAAGTCCATAAATAATAATTCAAATATTCAAATAATAATATAGCATTTTCAAATAAAACAGAGACAATTATCATCGCGGTCATGCAAAAGTTGAAGAAAAAAAAAGATGACCAAACCAATTAAAATAAAGTAACTAGAATACAAATAAATGAAAGATTCACTATCATTTATGAACCCTTTCACCTATGATTAAGGCCTAATAATTTTTTAGGAAGGATCATCAAGGTGGGTGTGGGGTTATTCATTCTGCAGTGTCATGCCCCACAACAAAAGTTGTGGGTCATGATACGATGAAACAAATGAATTTTTCACCCAATGATGATCTCGTCTAATACTATTTAGACTTAACCATAGTTAATTTAACTTACAAGAAATTTTAGGATGTTACATTGTAGGAAAGGGAATGGTGGGGGAATTGAGATGGTAATAGAAAATGATAACAGAGATGATAAAAAACTTTAAAACAAAACAAGGATGAAATGAAACATGTGATAAACACACTTACTGATGTTGCAGATCCAATGGCTGGTTGGTCATGATGATCGATTAGTGGGATAGATCTTAGTGTCATGGTGCTTCTCAGAATGCTACCGTGAGAGCAATACCTATGGATCTATCTTGATGCTAGCTATTGCTTCTTAGATGTGTGAAAGATCTCTAGTTCTTTCATGTATGCAGATCTCCTTTTGCTCCAAAATTTGAGAATGTGGCCAACCTCTGAAACAAGGTTAACAAAATGGTTATATTGTAACTAAAGATAGTTCCTAGTTGAATGGGGTCGGTTTTAGGATGACTCGCATCAGTTAAGGAGAGATTCCATAGGTTTACTAAAATGAAAAATCTTGCAATCATTTGGGCCAGGTCTATCCATTTATCATGGATAAAAATGGATGTTATCTTTTAATGAGTGGGAATGTGGTTAGAGGAATAATAGGTATTGATTTTTAGGGTTAAACTAAGTCTTAGTTAGTTATGGTGAGTAGATAGATACTAAAAATAGGTTTATAATGAGGTTTCTAGGTGATGTGGTGGGGTAAGATGGAAATTGGTTTAATTAATGTAATTAAATAATGAATAAAGTGAGGATGAGTATTAATTTAATTAAAGTGATTAAATTAATATTAATGTGTGATGTAAGGGTCATGGATAGGTAAAAGTGTTTAAGTTAGCTGTTTGAAAGGGGACCAAGGGGAGTGTGACCCAAATTTGGTGTCTACAATAGGGATAGATGTCCCTACCTATGTAGAGTATAGAGCACAACATGCCTTGAGTGAGAGGACCAGGTCTCACACACACAGTTTGGAGAGTAAAAGTAGCTGGAAAGCCCCAAGATAGGGTCAGGATGAGGCCATTAGTGCACTAAGGTGAGCTCCAGGTGAGGTACCAATAGATGTCAAGTTGAGGCCCATGGATGGCTGTGAGATGCTAGTGAGACGTCACATGGGAGTGGAGGAGGAAGAGGAGACAAATGAGACAGGCATGGAGGATATTTGATAGGGGGTACTTGATAGTTACGCATACTTCCATTTTTGTGTATTATTGGTATATAATTTCCTACGTGCCGAAGAGCGTGAGGTTATATACGAGATTTTTGATATTTTTCATCATATACCATCCTACGTGCTGAAGATGGTGAGGATGTATCTAATCGATTTGAGATATTTGTATTTATTTGTATTTGTGTACATATGTATGTATAAAAACACTTTCTCATTTATATAGATGATGTTATTTATAGTATGGAGGGTGTACTTGTTTTGATTTCCATTATTATGTGTGTAAACTAGTTGAATTAGGCATAATTGAGTCGAGGTTGTGTAGGCATGGTTTAGTTAGGTCATAGGCATGATGGAGTCAAGTTATAGGCATGGTGGATTCAGTTCATTAGCATGATGGAGTGAGGTCATAGGAATGATCGAGTCATGTCACAGGCATGATGAAGCTAAATGATTATGTATATGCATGTTATGGTTTAAGCTTTCCAATATTTGCTATAGTGGAAATGTGAAAATGATAAATGAACGATGCGATGATGGGGTAAAAAAATTCATCAATCATTGCTTGTTTGGTTTAATTTCCAATTGTTGATATAAAATGGAAATGAACTAAGGTAGGATGTGAATGTCGAAATAAAGGGGAAAATAAATTAGGGTGAAGAGTGGTTGAGATAACCTTCAAGGGACCCATGCCCTCGAAGTGTTTCCTAAATAGCCCCAACAAAAAGGGGCATCATGCCGATGTGGTTATCCCATAAACTAGGGAAGAATATGATGAATTAGGGGGATGGGTGGTGAATTTTTAGGCATGGTTAAATTTAGGTCATAGGTATGATAGATTCAAGTTATAGGCATGGTTGAATGTAGGTCATAGGCGTGAGTGAGTTAGGTCATAGGCATGATTGAGTTGTTTTAAATATAGGTGTTGATGATCTAGTCCTATATATGATAATCAATAAGTAATGAGGAAGGTGAATGGTAAGAGGTGGTAAAAGAGCCTCTTAATTGATAAAAACCCTAATGAGTTTACTGTACCCTAGATGGGCTTATGAACGTAAGACCTGAAAGGCCTTGCATAATGGACTATTCTTAGGGTGAAGAAAGTCACATGATCATGAAATGTCGTGGTTACAACAAGTCCCTTTAGTATAGAGGAAATTAGGATGAAAATGAAATGAGGTGAGAGTGGGTGGGTTAGCGTAACTTAGTGTATGACAACATGTTTTTCTTGGCAAGAGACACAAGATAAAAAATAGTCATTAAACATAGAAGATGTATTGCAAGGAGAGATCATCAAAATGGTTTTCTTGGTCTAAAATTGACACTTATTAAAAATAGTAAGTGGTCCCAAGAGCACCTGCCAAAAATAAAAATATGATCCAAAAGGTGAGAGGAATGAAGGGAGAAAGATAGATATGAGTTGCAACATCCATTTGAGGTTAGATGAAGCTAATTTTTCATACTTACTAAAAATAGTAAGTTGATTTTTCTTAAGAAATCGTGAAGCGTAAGTGGATAGGGGATAAGCTGATGCAGCCTTTAACTTATGAGTAAGAGATATAAAAACATGTAACCTCTATCATCATACTATGTAGAGTAGGTGATAGTGAGGATGTCAAAATTGTCTTTGGACACTCATTTCATGCTTCAATTAGTATGTGGGAGGTGGAATTCACACTCAACACTATCAAATCATTCATAATATGTTTCATTAGGATCATGTCCAAATCAGCCAAGCAATATGACAACGTTATAGGGAGTCTAGAAAATATTCGATCCAAGGCTCCATTCCCTTCAGAGGAGGATCTTCATGAGTGATACTCATGTCCATTGAATGAGTCATTTGATAATGTTTTTAAACACTTAGTTCACATTGTTCACATGACATCTAAAGGAAGTTTGTCAGTGTGCGCAAGAGTGAAAAGATTCATAGTTTATCACATTGGATAACTTAATTGAGTCATTTGTAAGGATCAATAGGCTTTATTAGAGGCATAATATATTATCATTGACATCATTCTTCCTTCTTATCCTTTCTGATCTCTCTCTCTCTCTCCTCTCCTCTCCCCCAACTTTCTCTCTCCTTAATATTCTAATCTTGTGTTGGGGTTGCACTTTTTTGTATGTCTTAATGTTTCTATTGTAATAAGTCATGTTTATGTTATTAAAAGGGACTTAATTTTTTCCTAGGAAGGTGAAGATTCTTAAGTCATGTCGAGAAATATGAAGAGTCATTGGGGAGTATGTGAAAATTTATTTCTCTTCCTATAAATTGTAAAGCCATTCCCATTTCAAAGGATTGGTGATTGATTTTGTATACTCAAGAGTGCATTGAGAGAAAAAAGGAGATAACTAAATTATTGCATTGCCATGTTCTCAAATTTCCTCCATTTATCCTCTATGTACAAATTTTGTTTGAGAAATTAATACAAGAAGAAGGATTTTCTATCCTTTTTTTACTGAGGAATTTATCGATACTTTGTGTTCACAAATTCTAATCAGTCTTCTTACTATTTGCATAGTTTTTTCTTCTCATAAATACATGCACTAGAATTTATAACTAGTGTGTGCAACAATATGATTTTATACCTGCAACATTAGTTGTCCTGTCTCATTTCTCACTCCCTTTTATGACTTTATAGACAAAGTCCTCTCTTAGAAGAAATTGTTAGCTTTACCACAGGGTCATTGGAGTGCCCCTATTGGATCTTGGGTTGAAAAGGCCACCATAAAAATACACCTTTTTTACTTGCACATGTATATACAGTAGCTACACTAGTTAGGTAGAGGTACTTATATTCCTAGAGTGTTGGCAAGAATCCCACCAATTTTTCCCCGACAAATTTTCTTGCCAACACACCCAAATGCAATCCCTTGAGATATATAGATAGATATCCCTTGATAGAAAATTTCCACCATTATAATGGTATGTATGTTGCATTTATATGGGGATCTCTTGCTTGAATTTCAACACTAATGACCTTACATGTCAACTATTACCTCAGGATATTAGCGGAAAAACTTAAAATACTGATCTCAAATATAAAAAATAAGCTCAAAAATTAAAGAGGACATGGGCACCCAGGATGGACAAGAGTGTTTGGGTGCCAGTGTTTAGTTTTTGGTGCTAGTGTCTAAAGACAACTAATGATAAATGTGCAAAGAATTAGATACATGGATCCATGTGACCTAACAAGAACTTCATGTATTAGTGACAAGTATGTAAGATAAAACAGTATAAACAAGAAAGAAAAACATAAAGACTATATAGTGGGCCATTAATGAATAGTTTTCTTATGAAATATCCATACACAAAATAACACTCTTGGTGGTATAATAGAATAGTAGTGCCTAATTTTGTGTCTACATTTTCCTAATAGCTATCGAACATCATCATATTTATCAAGAATGTGTTAAAAAACATATAACAAATATGTCAAAGAACGTGACTTCAAAATTGGTTATCTTTTCCTTAAATATTATCAAAATTTCACTACTTTAGCAAGTAGTAAACATGGAAAATTTTCCCCTAACTGGATCATTCCATATGTCATTACTCACAAATATGGGTTGGGATCCTATCATATAACCTCCCTTGATGGTAAACCTAAAAAAGAAACTTTGAATTCCTTACACTTTCATCGTTTCTACTCTTAACATATAAAACATCATGACATTAGTCACATCAAAGATATCATTTCATCACTATCCTATCATTCATCAACATAATGATTTGGAAGCATTTGGTCTATCATCATTGCTTTATAATTGAGACTTTAAAGATGAACAACACAACTCTATTCATCACATTTTTTACATGGAAAATTTCCTCATCAGATGGAACCCCATAAATATTAAATCCATTTACCTTTTTATACTAACTAAAACCATGTTATGGGGTACACGTGTAGTATGTACATGTGTTTTTCCCCTCCTCAAAATTTTCTACTAAGCCTACCCTCAGCATAAAATAAGAGAATGTGTACAAATGCACATTGTCAAAATATAGGATTATCTCATGAAGGAAAACTACTAAATTATATAATCAAAAATAAATTTATCCCTCAAAGGACATATTCCTATCAAAATATAGACTGGTCCCTTAAAGAATGTCTATTCAAAATTAAAATTCATAAAGTCAAAAATTGTAGACCACTCCCTCAAAGGATGGCAACCCAAGTCATTATAAAAGGTTCCCCACATCGATTAACCTTCCAAAAGTAAAAAAAGTCTAAAGCATTCTTTGAAATCTTCCCGCATTCACTAACTTTCCCATAAAAGAAAACTTCTCGTATTTATTAGTTTGTGTCAATAAAATATAGACGGGGAATGAGCCTACAAAATCCATGAAAAGGAGAACCCACTCTCCCACACAAATTGAATCTATCAACCCTTTCCATGATGTTATAAGGTATACAAACTCACTTCCATCTATATCCAAGGTCCTACATGTGACTACTTATAGTTAGTTATGTGTTAACTTATTTAACAAGGTTGTAAAATGCATTTTCATCATATATACTTTTACCATCAGATTACATATGTATTGAATTCCATCTAAAAGTGAAAAAATCACATTTTAGTCCTATCCATGATTAACGTACATTTTTGAAATACATATATTGACACCATTATATTAGAAGTCACATCATACCAACATAAAAATTAACATATCATATATCAAATTAACATCCATACTCATCACATCTGACAACACATCAAATATATCTAAAATTGTCTCAAAATCATCATGTTATATATCCAAATCAACATGAATATATCTAAAACATCATTTCAAAAATCACATCTAAAAATATCAAAAAATGTATCTAAAACTATCTCAACATCAAAATAATTCAATCAACACATGAATCTCATAACTTCGTCATCATATGTATATCATGAAAATTATATCAATATGCCTTCAAGAGGATCATATAAAAAATCTTCGGTATAATATATAAAACCCACATATAATTTGGTAAAATATAATTCTTATACAAAATCACAACCCTAGCCTCCTACGGCCCTTACATCTATCCCCAGTTCTCTCATTGGCTACACTACACTATCTGTACTTACCAATGCTTCCTTTTGAGCTGATCAATGCTTAGTTACTCTTTACTCCACATATATAGGAACACCATGAAGGAACTCTATAACCAATCGCTCATATTATATCATCTCCTCTCTGAGTGATTTTTACTACTTAATGGTCACAAAATGAGGAGGTCTCTGTAGACATCAAAATTGGGTCACACTCCCCTTTGTTCCGTGTCAAATAATCACCTCGAACACACTCACCTAACCATGGCCCCTTTCACCCCACTCTAATATTAATTTAATTACATTAATTCCTGATCTCATAATATTTATTATTTAAATATCCTAATTGAGATAATTCTCACACCACCACCTCACCTATACACCTCACCTAGCCACCTCACCCCAAATATATTCTTAGTATGTTGCCATAACTTACTAAGACCTACATAAACCCTAAAAAATCAAATCCTACATTCCCTCTAACCACATTCCCACCCGTTAGAAAGGAAGCTTCCGTTCTAATACACAAAAATAAATGAACTAGATCCAAGAAATCAAGCGGATCTACCCATTTTAGTAAACCTAGAAAATCCCACCCTAACTAATGCTGGTCACCATAAACCACAGCCGGTCATCTCGGAACTGTCGTTGGTTACCATTTATTCCCCAAAACAACCTTATTTCAAGTTTAGTACATTCAAAGAGAAAAAATGAGACCACAACTACATGCAAGTAGAACTAGCACTCGTACATGCATCTGAACATCCACAGCTAGCATCAGAAGTGATCACAGAGCCATTTTGCATACATGGGAGAATCAAGGGAAGTGTCATCACCATACCAAATTCCATCCATCTGATCAAATGCCATTTCCATCCAGCCATCAAGCTCATACAATCGTAAGTATTTTGTTAACCAACATTCATCTACTTTCATTTTAGTAGGCTTGGTTTCCTCTATTATCAGTTTCTACTTATACTCCCATTATCCCACCATTTATCTTCATGCAATTTTGATCATTCCTTCACCGACATCATTCAATTTCCCATACCCAACTATTAAACACCTCTGAGTATACCTGATATCTCCATAAACCTTTTCATTTCCCTCTTCATTTCCATTTAGCCTTAGATTTGTCCTTACACCAAGATTTTAATAAGTTTCTGACACCCGAATGTACTGATGCCAGTTACCCATGACCATTGTTAGTCCATCCTGAACTATCATCAGTTACACTAAACCAACGTCAGTTTGTGTTTTACCCTCGGACCAAGAATAAATCCTAAACTCCCCACCAAATACCCCAAACAGCCCAAAACCAGACCCCGACCAGTACTAGTACTCTGACAAAGACCTTTCCTTTCAGATTCAATCATAGCTTAGCCTGTTGTGAGTGAATTTGCTTATTGTAATTGAATGAGATACCTAAATCATTTTAACTACAATAGGATTTTATTTATTGTTAACATCAAATTATTTTAAACAGTGGATTAACAACCTTGTAGGGAGTATCACACTTCCTGGAACTAGCATACACTAGGCAGTCCACTGTCATATGCTATTTAATCTATTTTAGTGGTCTTGTTTTTCATCTTAGGTAGTTCCTCCTAGCCAAAAGGAAGCTCTCACGATCAACTGTGGATCAAGAAGTCATACACGCACAACAACCTTTAACTAGCTTTAACACGTATTCCTCCTAGCCCTTTTACCCTTATTTTTTTTGTCACATTCCAAGAAATGCTCTAAGAATCAGGTGAAAAATTTTGGCATGCCCGGTGGGACCCATTTGGGGTTCCTTACATTTATTCATTTCTAGCTGAAAATTTGTATGTTTGTTTCCTTTCTGAAAGGTTCTCACATTAAAATTTCTCCCTTGGAATCTTCTCTTCTTTCTATTTGTCTGAAAGCAATCATGTTTTAGTGCTATAAAAAGAATTCTTCTTTTCTTTCATCAGTATTGAAATATTTACAGATCATATTCTCTCATGTTCATATTTTGTGACATTAAATTCAATATTTTTATTTGGGCTTAAAATCAACTACATTTCATTCTGCTTTACTACATTAGCTCACATTAAATGAGGGAAACCTATACGTTGGAATTCATGCCCATCTCATGGTTGACAAACGAATTGTAGAAAATAACTTTCTTTCTCTTCTTCTCTCTCTGAATCTTACCAAACATCACAAAATTGAAAAATACACACATTCTTAAATAACATCTCACCCAGAAGAAGTTGTAGGTGATCACACAATCATGACATAGTGGGCACCCAGCTCATTACTTTTGTCAAGTCATTATCTCAAAGGATGGGTTGTCCCGCCATAACATAACCTAAAACATCTCCTTGTAGATCTCCTTCTTCGTAGGAAGCCTTCCTCACCAAAAAATATATTCTAAAGTTCATGAGTCAGTCTTCTAAATAGCATAAGTTGAACCAACATAAAGGAAAGAGCACTCTTAGGATCGTATTTTTCTTAGTGTTTCTACTTGGCTTGTGTTTTGAGGTGATAGGACACATTCTTCATCTTTTTATTTTTCCTTGAACACTCCTCATCATAGTTGGTGTATTCCAACTTCCTCTGAGTGTGCCTAGACCCCATTTTCATCATTCTCATAATTCAAGGTTTGATTCCACACTTGATTTTAAATTACAACCACCTTTTCTTCATCTCTATTTCAATTTCATAGTAATTGGTGTCAGTCCAGCAATCATTATCTGTTACCCTCTGATTGTCAATGGTTTTACCCAACCGGCATTAGTTTACTATTCTTTTGGTTAACCTACCCAGGACACCTGTTTCATATTATTTGTTTTTCAGAGTCTTTATAACTTTCATCATCTTCTCTGTCCTGATAAAATCCATCTAAAGCTTATCTACCTGGCAGATTATTAGCCTTTTTCCTTGTTTTGGAAAACTATTATTTTTCCACAGTGACCAACCACAATTACCTGTAACTGACATCGGTTTACCATAACTGGAATCAGTTATCCTGTTCAATTTTCTAGCTGACATTTTTACCACATCCACCTACCACTACTTTTTTTTCCTCGTTACTGTTGTATTTTTATGTCATTTACAGAAATTAGTCCAACCAAATCAATACTTGTTCACATGGTGTTGACTCAAAGCCAAGAAAATGCCCTCATATTCTATAAGACCTTGGACAAATGGTTATATTTCTCTTTGCATTACAAGCATTAACATGTTATTTTCCTGAATGAGGTGTGTTTCCTTGATTGTTGAAAATCATGCTTGTTATGGATAAATCATTTCTACTCTTGGATTCTTTAGAACAAAAAGATATGGCTTGCAAGAATCCATTTTCACTTCTTAATGATAAGCTGTAACCTGATTTTGAGAGTTGCAAACTTATCTCTTTTATTGACTCATCCTTGGATCAATTTCAATGATCCAAGGAATGTTTTAAAACTTCTTAAAGGTCTACATCATAAATTGACATTCATTAGTTTGAGATAATAGTGGACTAAACCTTTGCATTTTACAAATTATTTGGTCTTGTATTAACGTGACTTCATTAGGGTGTATGTTGTGCTTGGGCCCTTGGGATTGATCTCTGCATGACATTATTGGTGTAAATGAAATATAGTTTGCTTATGACTATGAAGGGGATTAGAATCCTAAAACTAAAGGATTATCCTAATGGTATCCTAAACTAGGTAAGAGCACCTACTTCCTAGCTACATCTACTTAATTGTTTAATCTAACCTAAGCTTCTTATTCTATTTTGTTGGGATGACATCCTAACATAAGCTCTTATGTTAAATGAATAAGGGATAAAATTGCTAAGGTGATACTAGACTATTTTAACCTAGTGACTAATACTAATGGTTGTGAATTTAATCTAACCTAAGGTGGAAATTACCTATGGCAATGTTTTAAGACCTAAGGTGATTTATTATTAGAATAACCTAAGTCTTGGGAAATCTATCCTAAACTATTAAGAAGGAACCTAAGGGTCGCATGGCACTAAGGCGACGGTTTCAATGGCATTTAATTGATTTGATTGGGTTTAATGCATGAAGGTACTGCCAGTTTTGGCAAAGGCTAGTTAACTTTAGTGGGGGCTTACATGGATGCTTCACTAAATATGGAATTACATGTTAAATTAAAAATGGCATTCATTAGTTTTGGGAGAAGTTGGCAAGGAGAGATAAGAGGGAGTTTTGGGAGTAATGACATTAATGGATCTCGGTTTTTTTGTGCAAAACATCTTGGAAACAAGGGAGGTAGATTTTGGGAGGTTGTTTGGTTTTACATGTCTCGTGAATTTTACTCTGCATGGAGCTATGTGGTTCTTTGAACCAGCAGTTTGACTTCCATTTCATGGTTATTTTTGGTTTCTCTAGTCTATTTTTGATCAAAGGAATGTATATGAGGCATTGGAAGAAAATTTGGTTAGTTTTTGATCTTTCATGGAGAAGAAGAAGAGTGGGAAGCTCGGTTGGAAGTCTCCATCAAATTGGTAGAGACACTATCAGACATGATAGGCTCTACCCATGAATATTTCTTGCTTTCTTCTAAATGATTCATTAAAACAACTCTACTCTCATGAGATAAATATTTGCATGATTTTTCTTGTTAATTACTTTCATTTTTTTATGAATCTCTATGGTTTTTGGGATGTAAACCCATCACAAAGTAATGTTAGTTTTTGGGGAGATTTCTTTGTGCTAGTTTAATGGTGACATGCATGCGAAGCTTGTATTTCATTCTAAAAATTTTATTCGAGGTTGGTGTTGTTCTAAATAGGTATTTGTTGCTTAGTATGGTTCTGAACCTTTATTTGAGCCATGTGTTTCGTTTGATCTTGTATTATGGATTCATGTTTTGTTATGAGATTTTATTGGAGCTTCATGTTTGTTCTCAGCTTGTGTTGGAGCTTTATATAGTTCTAAACTTTTGTTTGAAGCTTCGTGTTCAACACTATACTCATATTCAGTACTTGCATGTTCCAAACTTGTAGTTGAATTGATGTGTTTGATTCTGTACTTGTACTTTGAGTTGGAGTTTTACTTGTATTCAAGGATTGAAATGATTGAACTCATTTATGGACTTTTTTCTTGATAAGGGCTTGAGAGATGAGTTTTGGTTTGAAGTTGATCTGGTAATCTCTTTTGAGTTTTTCTTCTTGTAGCTTCTTGAGTGTGAATGGTTTTAGTAGTTCTATCTTTTAGATTGTACCGTGTTCTTGATTTGGTAAGGGAATGTAAGTTTGGGGGATATTCTTCCCTTCACTTCCCTAAGAAATCCTGCGCATTGTTGAAATCTTGACTATTTTGTTTGAAGGATTATTAGACTATAACTGTAGCATGTTGTGGGTTTGGTTTGATATAAAGTTCATTGGAATAGTCATTCACAGTTTAAGAGGTTTATGGAAATACAGTTTGCATTTTCCTTTTTGTGAACAATATTGAAACAAATACCTTCTTAGCGCAAGCTTTTTAGATGGAACTTGAGATTCTTTACTGTGATTTTGTTTCAGTCGAGTTGGAGGTAAGATAGGGACATTACTTGACTTAAATGTATATTGAGTTTTACTACTCTCTTCAGATCTTTTTAATTTCTAGGTAAATTTCTGGGTTTAATTAAAAAGATGGATTGAATACCTTAGTATACTAAATTTTGTATGCAAGATCTCTGATTCAAATTGTTTTCTTAACTAGTTCACGAACTACTTGTTCTCTAGTAATTAACCGTTGAAGCTTTGTTAACTTTATTTCATTTCTTTAAGTTTGTGTGTATATTGAACTTGTTTAGTTTTTACTCTTAGGGGTTTCCTATTCCTTGTTGGCTTAAGTGAATAAATCTCTAAGTCTTTTATAAAGAAAATAATATGTTTTCTTAGGGACAATATACTATTTTTAGGACTGTACTATGTACTTCATTCTGAGACTTGAATTCAAACATGTGTTTAATGAATGGGAATAGGTAAACCAGTTAGTGAAGATTTGTAAGGGAAACTAGAAGTGTGCTTTCTTCTACCAGTGTGTTTGGTTGTGTGTTCATTTTTGGGAACTAGTTAAAGAACTTCAAATTTTGAAATAGAAATGGGAATTTGTAGTGCCCATTTCAACAATCACTTGAGACCAAAGAAACAACCTAGGGTTAGCTAGAAAATTATGGGATAAATTTTTTTATCAGAAGTATCTACAACTAGGTTATAAGACATCAGTCTACCATTGGTACGTTCCAGAACAAAACCTATTTACAAAAACAAAAATTTCCTTTACTTACTTATATCAAGTTCACAAGGTTCAAATTGTAGGGTTACATGCTTCAGTTAGATTCATGTAGTAATATTACCCCCATACCTGCTCTCTAACAGGCTTAGAATTTCAACTAGATTTTTCTCCTATTAAATACTTCCAAAAATTCCCTAAACCATTCCCAATGGATATGAAATTTTCTCACCTTTTTTGGTGATTAAAAAAGTCATTTTAACTCCTTACAGAACTCAAGTTATGAGTGGGTAGAGTTCCTAGGGTAAAATTTCCCTAGAGGGACACGTGGCAAGAGGAGGGGAAAAGCCCTTGGGACAAATTAGTGGATCGCGGGGTGGCATTATGAACTTTTCCAAATGCAGGCTCAAGGGTAAAAATCACTTTTTGCCCCCATGGATCCCTAGGTGGACATGTGTCAGGTTCTAATGGTGAGTGGAGAAGCGGGAAGGGAAAACAGAGTGGTGGGTTGATTTAGAGCTTTACTCCAATGAAAAGGGAAAAAGGGGAAAAGAAGTGCACTGGTCCACACACCCGTTAAGGGACAGAGTCTGAAGGGGAAGGTGGGGAATTAGGTCGCGGGAAGAATTTTAAATTTTTTCCAAATCCAAAAGAAAAAAACAAGAGGGATAAGGAAGGTTTGCCCTCACGCCTCCACCCCAAAGTGCCACGTGGCACGCTCCCATTGGCCACGGGGTGGCGGGGCCAAAACATAAAATTTCCTAAAATTTTTTAAAAGGGGTTAAGTTAAAAATGAAACCACACCTCCACCAAAGCCATGAGGGGACACATGGCATCCTCTGATTGGCTGCAGGTCAGTGGAAGGATAAGTGAAAATTTTCCAAAAATAATCAAAAGGTTAAAGGGTTAAAAATAATCCACGCCTCCGCCTCAGCCCCTGGAGGAAATGTGGAACCTTTTGATTAGATGCGGGCCAGCGGAGGGAAAATTTCCCAATGTCCAAAATTTCTAAAAAAATTCCTAAGGATGAAAAGACGGGAAATTTTTGGCTTGCGGGCCCGCCAGGGAAAATTTTCCCAAATTTTCCTGCCCAAGCTCAAAAATTTCTAAGTGCCATAACTTGAGCTAGAAAGCTCATTTTTGGGCAACGGGAAATTTTTGGAAAGATCTCGATGCCCTATTTGTACAAAAAGCATAAATTTCACATTCTTTTGAGTTATTAAGGGTTTTTTTTAAAAGGATTTGCAGGATTTTAATTTATGAACTAGCAGATTTCAACTTTTCAATTCGATCAATTTAGAACTTCTCCTTCACTCAACATGTCAAATGCAAATGGAGGATTAGTATAGGGATATTTTAGAGTGTTTTAGTTAAGATCAATTTGTCCAAGTTATTCAAGTTGTATTTTTTCTGATAGTAGACGCGAAAAATGGCTGTGAAAGCTCCGAATTGAATTTTATTAAGTCTTATAGGTTCATTCTTGAATGTTTTTTGTAAATTTGAGTTCCTTAAGTCTTCCTAAGTTTGAATTTCAAGGTTTCATAACTTATTGTTGAGTATAAGTTTGAACTACTCATTTTAATTAAAATATGCATTGCTAGATTTAAGTTTTAAAATAGTGAACTGTTTCTTTTAAATTAATTTAGCAATTTGTCTTTGAGGATGCATATGGTTACTAAACTATTCTAATCCATTTATAAGATTTGGAACAACCACTAATTTCAAATTATAATGCATTTCCGACTTTAATTTTTAATATACATTTTACAAGCATATCACATTGTCTTTCTTTTCCACGTATTCTTTCATTCTTTTCTTTTCAAACAACAATCCAATTTCAACAATAATTCAAAATCAGATTTGTAATACACTTTGGAGAAGGGAATGCATTCTTTCATTGATCCTCAATACAATTTTACAACTTATCACTTTTCCCATTTGATTTGGTTTTAAATTACAAAATACAGAGTATGGAATATCATTTACATTTTCTTTCCAAAACCAAAAAAGAGAAATTATAATTCTTTTTTTAAATTTCTCAATTCAAATTAAACTTCCATTTACAATGCAACTTCACATTACAACATTTATACACTCATCCACGCAAGGTGGGAAAGGTTACAATGAATTACTCAAAGGAAAATGACTGTCGAACTATTTTCTTCTTGCTCCAACAATAGCATGCTTGTTCTTCCATCTTTTCATCTTGATCACAATAAGGAAGGGGAAAAGGAAATGCTCTCCACCCAACCAAGACATCCAATGAGAAAGGAGGATTCATCCTTTCCTCATTTTCCCCTGAGCCCCAACCATATTGAAATAAAGAATGAGAGACAACTTATGGCAACAATGGCTTCTACCACAAACAAGCAGCATTCTTTTCACATGCATAAAAAATAAAATACATAGTCCAAATAGAGACAGCAGTTCCCAACTGCATTTGAAATCATTCACACAACACATGGCTTGATCAAGCAAGTCAAACAAGAGAAAGAAGTATGGGGAGCTCCTTATGCCTCCCACTTTGGAATTGGGCATCCACCGAAATGCATACCGCTAATAAACATATCAAACCCATAAACCTTATATCTCCCAACCCCTCCTTATGCCCCCCCTCCAATTTTATCCCTTATGTCCCGCAAGAGTAAGAAATGCAAGCAGTTTATTTTCCAAGGTGGATCCCAAACCAAAACTCCCTCCACAATAAAACACTACCATTGGCAATCCCTTATGTCCCCCATATGAAATCCCCATAGCCTTCTCCTACACCATACCCTAAGCATTCTACCCAGCTAGCCAAAAATGTAAACACAACACCATTCAAACATGCATGCAAGAGAAGGAATAACAAAACATTTAAAACAATTTCAAGATTCCTACCTCTCCATAATGGAGTTTGTCCCAAGCTCACAAGCTTTCCACAATGTCAAAGTGTAGTCCAAAACCAGAAAATTATAAGCATACAAAAAGACTCCAAGCTCTTCTACAAGAAAGCTCCAAACAGCACCAAAAAAAATGTGCCCCCAAGAGGAAAATAACAAAGTTTCAACAACCCCCAATGAGCAAGAAACTTCAGTTTAAAAATGAAAGGAAAGAGAAAAGGATGATGTGGATCCATGTGGGATGCCACATCATTCTTCCTCAACCCCAAGAGGAAAATCAACATCAACCAACAAATCAAAATAAATAAAAAATGACAAAATGACTTCCACACTTCAAAACAACCCATACTCCAAAAAGGACTGAATTAAAAATATGTAAGGGAAGTGCAATTAAAACTTACATATTGTCACTTCAAAATGTATTATAAATGCCTAAATTTAACCTCCAAACCATAGGAATGGTTGGTGGATCATTTTAAGAGGTGTGGGACAAGTTTACCTTGTCCCACAAGCCTCCAAATTTGGCCTCCAAGGACAAATTCGAATTTCATAAAAGATGGAGTGCTTGACCTTCCAAGATCTGCCTTACATACTCTTACAAATTTCTTACACATTCTTACAACATCAAATTACACACTCTTCCCACATTAATATTTAAAATCAACAAATTTATTCATTACATTCCATATCCCAATTTAATTTAAATAAACTTTAACTATAGGACTCTCACATTAAAACTATCACATTTAAATAAATTACAAGAAGAAACACATCACAAAATGAAATACATACCACAATAATAAAAGGAACACATAAAATAAATGCATATCTCATGGTCACATATAGTAGAAATCCCCCCCATGGTAAATCCTAACATAACTCAACACACAAACAAACAACACAATTGTCATGGTGACCTTGTTGAATTCACCCAGAATTTCAATATGGTTAGTCTCCGGTCCCTCGACATTGTTGTGATTTTTAACCTACAAAATGCAAATACCTCGTTCAGCCTCATGGCTATATCAGAACATCTAAAATTATATATAACAACATTTCAAAAACATTATCATTTTTAATTAAATAAATCAACTATATCATCATCAATACTATTCCATACTAGATCTACTCAAATATCCAATGTCATAAGTCAAAATCAACATCCATATTATGCCCGTGTCAAATAGTATATCCTCATCCACATCAAAGAAATGTCTCTAGTAATCATCATGCATAGTAATTGAATCTAGATCAATAATAACCCATGATCTAACATCTAACCATCATATAAAAACAAAACATAATAGTGTCCATAATATGATCAATAGTATCAAAATCAGTATTAAAAAGTGTCAAAGGGAAGTGGGCACTACAAAATTCATTTGATAGCATAAATGAAATGAATTAGTTATTGGATCTCTTCTAATGGAGATCCCTTTTTACTGTTGTTTGGATAAGTTCATTTGATTGAACTCCTCTGTATTTTATCCTCTTCTGAGATGGAAATTTCTTATGGATTGTTTGGTATACTTTGTATAAGTCATTGGTTGTAATGATGTGGAAAGAGATTATCTGAGTCGGTATGTTGGAAATAAAATATAACATGCTTAGACCGATTGTTTTACTTGATTAAGTCATACTCCATTTGGATTGATATTCGCAGGTTGTCTCTTTTTGCACTTTGTCTTTTTATGAATCCTCGTTTGGATCGACATGAGAAGAGATTAATTTTGTGTGAGTTTAACTTGGATCTGTGGAATGTCTAGTTTTAGATCTATGAAATTATAACTTCTAACATGTGGAAGTTAGTTTAGACTTGTAGGAGGACTATTTTGACTCTCTACCCCTACTTGGATTGATTTGGGATTCTTTTTAGATGTTGTGTCTTTAATGTTGAATCCTTATAATGTTATCTTTGAATTGAGGAAATTTGGTGTGTTCTAAACCTGTTTCTGTCTTTCAGATGATTAAGTGTGTAAGGAATAGTATGTATTGATTCTTCTTCTTTGCTTAAGTTGTACGATGAATCATTCTAATATGATCTATGTTGCATATAACTCTTTTACTACTTATTAAAGATAAATGTGCATTTCTATTCTTTTATAATTATGAAAAAATTGGATGACAAGATCTATTGATTGTTTTAAAGTAATTGATAGCTTCAATTAAACCCTATGATATAATACAGAGGTTGTGGATTATATTATGGTCTTTTCTTAAAAGTAAATTCAGACTCTTAGTTGTACTTCTTTTCTAGTTGATATTACTTATTCTTATTTGTATGATATATTAGTTGTTTCATTAAAGAAAGATTGTTTTAATGGAACAATTAATGGAATGCACTTCACTTTAATGGTTAGTTCTTATCATGCTCAGTTCATTTAACTGGCTTGTGTTAGCAATTTTTGTAGATGGAAATCGTAAGTGATAAAAGAAGGCAAAAAAAATTATGATGCATTGGTTTACTTAATTTTGGATCTTATGTAAAGGATTTCAAATCATTCTTGAGTTGTATTGGAAAAAGATAAGTGATGTTCTTTTAAGATCTTAATTCTGATTGACATGTAGAATGTATGAAATGCATAGTCTTGTAAAAGTATATTTATCATCATGAATTGAAAGGTTTTGAGTTGGACTCCAATTTGTGGTGTAAATTCTTTTGTACTTGTATGACAAAAATAATAGTGATATCTTGGTGGTATTCTTTATATCTGTTCGTATACTATTGTTATTATCAATTAATAAGTTAGATTAAGGGGATAGTATAATCTCCCTTGTTATAATGAACTTGTTAAATTGTGAAAGATGTCGTTATCTAACTACACACCTATAGTTTAATAATAAAATATGCTTGGGAAATACAATTCAACTATATGAGTTAAGAATGATAAAAAGGAATAGTGGTTATGATCTTTAATCTTTTAAATATGGTTATAAACTGAACAGAAGATAAATCTAGGTGGATGACACACTTGATTTAGACAGCTAGGTTGTATTAAGAATTAAATGTTTGATGTGTGTTGTCCTATTTTTGGGGTAACTGCTTGTTATGCCACATTGAGGAACAACAATGCAAACTTGAAATAATGAAGTCCTCCATATCTATTCAGGCTAGTTATGGATAAATAACTTATTGAATGTTGGAATTAGGGTTAGGCATGGTTGTTGTAATCTGAATCTTAATCCAATATTAATTATGATAATGACCACTAAGGGGGTATGTACATCTTGATGAATTAGTTCTCATAGATGTTGGCACATGCCAACTGCAAGACTGTACCCTCGAGAAGTCATGGGACTTCTTGAGGATAAAGTGTTGAAGTGGACATGTGGCAACACCCTTCTGTATTTGTTCATCTAGATTTGTGCACATCTAAACTTGAGCTAGGGTCAAACCTTAGACAAGTGGACTGACGGTAGTCAATAAAAACCATTCTATATAACAAAAGAGTGAGGTGAAGGATGTATTCTAGAATGATGAGTATGTCATCTAGGAATAGTAACATGAACAGTATGTTGAAAATCTTTGGCCAAAGTATCGCAAGTTACTAGTTGCATTGTCTTATGTCACCTAGTTTAAAGCAACATGATGTCAGATGAATATTGGTAATAAATATTCATATAGGTTCTTTAAACAGATCACTCAGTACCCGGGATGGGTTATGAAACCAAGTATACATAGTATACATAAAGGTTTCTATACTTTAAGACAAACATGAGAGATCAATTGGTAACCAAGTCATGGAATGTGAGATCGGTAGTATACCGAGTGATTAAAACTGCATATGGTTATCTATTATGGGATTAATTGGCATGAATTTTCTATTCTAAATGATGTTTTATTTAGAATAGGGAATATTATGTTTCAACAAAAAAATCCCTTATTTCTAAAGTCTTAAAATGGGAATGTTACATCTTGGTATTAGAGTGAGGTTTCTGCTCTTGGACCTATTGTGTTCATAATATGATGAAAATTAAATTTTATTATTAATAGAAAATGGTTAGAACAAGAGGAAATGTTGCAAATAACTCTCCACCTGAGGAAGGAGCAACAACTACCCAAAAACCTGATGAGATCCTTGCTGCCTTGTTGGACACAAGAGATTTTTTGGCTTTACTTGAACAACAAGTAATGGGAAATGAGGAGGAAGAAGATGTTGGTAATAATAATCAACCACCTCTCGAGGATAATGCCAGTTTAGGTGTTGATAATAACAATGTGAATATACCTGATCAGCCTGAGAACAAAAAGGCTAGGCTGGTAGCTGAACTCATTAATGATATAAAAAGGATAAGTCCACAGAAGTTTGATGGCACCACATTAGGAGATGGGTCTGATAATTGGCTCAGCTAATTGGAGAAATTCTTTGAAATAAGGAATTTTTCAAAAGAAACAAAGGTGATATGGGGAGCATATCATCTTTCCCATGAGGCATCTTCATGGAGGGACAATCGTAAGGCTGAGTTAAACATTGATGAAACTAATATCACATGGGATAAATTTAAATGTTACTTTAGGCAACGTTGGCTGTCGCAACTTTAATATGATTAGAAAATGATTGAATTCCAGAACTTAGCTCAAGGAAAGCTAATTGTAACTGCGTATTGGGAGTAGTTTACTAAACTCCTTAAGTATGTACCTCAGTATCAAACTGATGACAAGTTCAAGATACAAAAATTCATCATGGGATTGAATCCTTTTATAGGAGGAGAGGTGGATGTCCACAGCCCAACCATGATGGAAGGGGTTGTTGAAAAGGCCATAAGGCAGGAATAGAAATTGAAGGTAATTTGTGCTCATAAGAAGGAAGTAGGGAAGAAAATCCCCAACTCTTCTTCATCATCTCTTGTACCTAAGAAATGACCATAGAATAAATTCAGAATGAAAAGTAATTTTTCATCTGATATTAGTAAGAAAACAATAATAAATAATTTTGTTGGTAATGCACAGAACAACTTTGTATAAAACAATAATAATAGACAGAAGTCCTATGGAGGTTAGAATGATAATTCTAGGGCTGGAAATAAATCTGGGCCTAGAAAGGAACCTGTAGGAGGCTTTTATAACTGTGGAAAATATCATTCCATAAATCAATGCCCTTTGAAAAAGGATGATCATATTCAGCAGCATAAGATACACACTGTAGTAGCTAACAAGCAGGTTGAAAAACAGGCCACACCTATAGAGGTTCTGGGTAAGTTATTTGGCATACCTATAACTATTCTTTCTGATACCAAAGCTACTGAATTTTTTATTTCTAGTAAATTAGCATCAAAGCTAAAAAGAAAAGCTAGAAACATGGACTGTACATTATAGAAATAATGTTGTTCATAAAGTTAGCATGTCTTTTTGGAGTAGTCCTTGACTTACCTAGTTTTTCCACTGAAGTTGATCTTTATGTTGCACCTTTGGGGTCTTATGATGTAATCATAGGTGTTAATTGGTTAGCAGAACATTAGGCTAAAGTGGACTATTTTGAAAAACACATCAGTTTTTTAGATGACCTACAGAAAATAGCAGAGATTTAGGGTGTGAAACGTGAGATTTTTGTTAGGTAATTATCAGCTATGCAACTTAAAAAGGCCAAAAATAAAGGTTGTACCTGATATGCAGTAAATATTTTAGAAACAACTAAAGAGAACAACGATGTCTTGGAATGATATCTATTGTTATGAAACTTCAATGACATGTTTCTGGAAGATTTACCAAGTCTTCCACCCAAAAGGGAGTTTGAATTCACAATAGAGATCAAGCCTGGAACTGATCCTATTTCTAAGGCACCTTATCAAATGACTACTATAGAATTAGTAGAGATTAAGGCTTAGCTCCAAGAACTTTTTTCTAAAGGTTTGATTAGACCAAGTGTTTCACTTCGGGGAGCACTAGTAATTTTTGTGGAAAAAAAAGATGGAACACTTAGATTGTGCATTGATTACAGAATGTTAAACAAAGCAACAATCAATAATCGATACCCACTCCCTAGAATTGATTATCTATTTGATCATATGCATGGATCATCGGTGTATTCTAAGATAGATCTTCAATCTAGATATCATCAATTATAGATTAAAGATGAGGACATTCATAAAACAACTTTCAAAACAAGGTATGGACATTATGAGTTCACGGTTTTACCTTTTGGATTAACCAATGCACCTACAACATTTATGAATTTAATGAAAAATATCTTTCAAGAATACTTGGACAAATTTATGCTTGTATTCTTCGATGACATTATCATATATTCTAAAATCAAAGAGGAACACCATGAGCATTTGAACATAGTTTTGGAAATATTGAGAAAGAGACGTGGTTATGTAGTAAGTTATCTAAATGTTCTTTCTATGACACATAAGTGCACTATTTGGGACATGTAATAAGTAAGAATGGAATTGTTGTAAATCCTTCTAAAATTGTAGCTATAATTGAGTGGCATGCACCAAAGAATGTACATGAAGTTAGAAGCTTAATGGGGCTTGTTGGTTACTATAGAAAGTTTGTAAAAGATTTTTCTAAGGTGGCTGCACCAATAACTTCTTTACAAAAGAAGGATACGAAGTTTTTTTTGAGTGATAAATGTGAATTTGCATTCAAAACTTTGAAGGAACAGTTAACTTTAGCACCTATTCTAGCAGTACCAGATCCTAATGGAGACTTTATGGTAGTAACTGATGCATTTGGTGAAGGTCTAGGAGGTATTTTGTTATAAAATGATCATGTCATAGCTTATGAAAGTAGAAAACTAAAGTTACATGAGTTGAATTATGCTCCACATGATTTAGAGCTTATTACCATTGTTCACACACTATAATTTTGGAGGCATTACCTAGCTTGGTAAACCTTTTGAATTGAAAACTAATCATCTTGGGCTGAAGTATATTTTCACTCAGCCAAATCTAAATACAAGACAAAGAAGTTAGTTAGAGTTTTTGTTTGAATATGATTTTGACATAAATTACATCAAGGGTAAGGAAAATAGAGTGGATGACGCTCTAAGTCATAGGTAGAACATTTTTTCTCTTATAACATTGAGAACTCGGTTTAAGTATGAAGTAAAAAGTGTTATGGAATCTAACTCTTACTTTCAACAAGTAAAAATACCTCTTGCTGCAGACCCAAATGATGTGAGGTATAAAGGTTTTCACTTTGATATTGAAGGAATCTTAATATTTAAAAATAGAGTATACATACCTTCGCTAAATGATTTAAGAAATAAATTGTTAGCGGAATTTCACAATTCACATTTTTTTGGACACCCTAGTATTACAAAGATGCTTGCTGATATACAACAACTATATTTCTAGAAAGGAATGAAAAAATATGTTATTGATTTTGTGACATATTTCCTTAAATGTCAACATGTTAAAATTGAACATATGCACCTAGCCAGTTTATTATATCCTCATAGCATACTGCAGTATAAATGGCAAGTAATAAGCATGGATTTCTTATAAGGGTTACTGTACATACCCAAAATTGTATGTACTGTACAGTCAGAAATTGGTTACGAAAATCCCAATGATGATTAAGATCTCTTCGTAAGGTGTTCGGAATCCAGAAAGATTTTTGAGTATACATTTGCATCCCAAAAATCCTTGTCTAGCCTCTACACGTTTTGTCCTAGCCTTTTCTCTCTTTTACCTCCTTGTTTTGTTGTTATTTACATGACCGCCTCCTTGCCAGGGCATCGGTCCTATAACCATCACCCAAGCTAGGGCGGTGGTCATGTAACTATCACCCAGCCAGGGCGGCAGTCCTGTAACCGTCACCCAGCTAGGGCGGCGGTCCTGTAACCGCCACCCAGGCTAGGGCGGCGGTCCTGTAACCATCGCCCTGCGCAGGGCGGCGGTCCTGTACGTGCTTTCCAGAATGTTCTGACGATCACGTCAAGCGTGAAAATTCAATATTCACTCGCATTTCTCAACCACTAAAGCTTGTATTTATGTTTTTGCCGACTGAACAGTGATTTATCTTTGTTTAATATTGTGAGAGTTCAATTTGAACTTGCCTTCTACTCATTGCAAATGCTATAAATATGTAGCTTGTTTACAAGTAAATGGTCTTGGTTCTTTGGTCTGGAGTCTTCATTCTTGAGTTTCAGTCTTCAATACTCAGTCCTAGATTTATTTTATGAACCATTTTATCTTTAGCATAAATTAGAATTTTGAGTATTTAGTGATGCCTCACTGTACACCGACAACGATCCTGTCAGGTATCGTATAGGCCAAGCTCTGTTCTCTTGTGCCATCCCTCTCCTACTTGTACTTCATTGTATTTCTTTGAAGCTGCTATTATTCATTGTTTGAGTACCTGTTTTTTATCATTTTGTTTCATCATTGATATAACGACCCTGCTAGGAATCGTATAGGCCAAGTTCTGTTCTCTTGTGCCATCCCTCTCCTACTTGTGCTTCATGCCATTTTTACTTCAAAGTAATTATCTTCCCAGTGTCTTCCCTTGCCGATGTTTCTATACTCCTACTCTTTCTGGATTCACGTGAACACGCAAGAACGAAGAGATCACTCTGAGGGGACAAGTTACAACACAACTGGATTTTCCTCTGCTCAGTAAACTCCAGGTTTAAATCATCAAATTTATTATCAAATAGAGTAGTGAATCATTTTATTTCAGTTAAGCTCGCTTTCAATATTGCCAGGGAAGCTGTGGGGAATAATAGTTTATGAGAAACTATGATTTGTTCCTCACTTCTGAGGTAGGATTGAAGGTTTTCAATTAAGTTAATTAGCTGTCTTTTATTTAAATTCACACATCTGCACAGGTGAATAACCACACCGGGTTATCTCGCTTGTTTAGTTTTAGTATAAAGTAGTTTAATTGTTGCTTGTAATTATAATGTTTCAATCATATATTTTGTTTAGATTATTTTCCCTTTCAATACTAGTATAAATTGTTATTTTCAGTTTAAGTTAATTTGGAGACTTCATAACTAGATTAAACGCTTAAATTCTAGTTAGGAGGATAAATCACTAGGGAATTTATGCTACCCGCTCATAGCCTCTAAATCTCCCCTTTGTCATTTTAGCTACCAGGAGATCACACTACCAGATCTTAGTCACTGATCCTCCCATAGTTAGCCATAAGAAAGTTGCTTGCTGATTCTCATCCTCACTTGTAGCTTTTCTATCATAAAAAACTGACCATAATCCCGGCTGTGACTTCATCTAAGTCACCCGCATTTCAAACCAATGGCTGTCTCAGCACGACCTCGGGAGGTCGGGTACGGGGAAGGTCGCTTGTCGATTATCATCCTCGCATGTCACTTTTCCATCGTACAGTTACCTATGTTAAGAAATAAACATGAGGTTAGTTTAGTAGTTGTTGATAAACTAACAAAGGTAGCACATTTTATTGCTAGTAATGTGAAGGATGATTCCCCTGTACTGGCTAAAATATTTGTACATGAAATTTTGATCACTGATTTATCATGGAGTACACTTTAATTAAACATATCTTATAAACACACCTTCTTCTGACTTCAAGGTTTTGAATCATGCACCATATAGTGTTGATCTAGGAACTAAGCGAAATTTCTAGTCCTTTTTATCTAATATCCTCAGAAACCTCTTCATAGACTCTAAAGAGTTTATCTACCCTTAGAGGATATTTTATGAACCTCTTCCCTATGGATCAATCCTATAAGTGGGAAGCTCACCTTCCACTAGTTGAGTATACATCTAACTATCCCAAATGATGTCTCAATATAACATGGCACCTTTTGATAGCATGACTCTCGCATAAAAATTCAGAACCCCTGTTAGTTGTCGAAAACATTGAGCCATTGACTTCTGTCACATTGGAACATGAAAACACTCTATAGAAATGGAACAAGTTAAAATCATATCCCAATACCTTGATAGAATTGGTCATAATCAGGAACATAGCACACTATGCTGATATATGAGTCAGGTTGACTTGTATTCCAAGCTTGGTGAGACAGGTATTTCTTCATGCTTATTACCGAAAAAGAGCTCTATATGTTTGGTAAGGCATTAATCAAGTTTATCACCTAAGTAAGTGGGATCCACTTTGAGATAGTTGAAGTAATCAACCTTTCTCTCGGCATTTCCGTCATAGAATCTGATCTCCAAAATTAATCACGAATGCATGATGATTCTTCAATCTGAATTATGCAATATATAATTGAAAAAATACGTTTCAGACTTATCCCATGTGTCAAATTGGAACTTTCACTTTCAGGTCCATTACCTAGGAATCCTCGTGGTTAAATTGTCATACAGAGTGGTGGAAATTAGAAACTTGCCTCTAAGAAATCCTTAGATAGGTCAATATAAGGCCTCCAGTGAGACCAGTCTTAATGGCTTGCCAGTGTAACTCTGATGGTGAGACCTGGATGTAGTATTCCAGCAACTTTTCCACCTGATGCCCATTCCTGATAAAGATTGCATTATGATGACTGACAAAAATTCCTCTTAATCTCCTATCTTCTAGGATGAGGAACTAAGTTTCTGCCATTTCTCGACTCTGCATGACGAGATTAGTCTTTAAATAAACCACTGCATGTGCAATGCTGGATTCTGGAACTTTAAATTCTGATCTCCTCCCTACCAGAACACATGACTAAGACAAGTGAATAATATACTGATTATTCTTAATGGTGTTAGATAAAATCACCAAAATAATTGCCCTCTAGATGATGATTCTTACTAGGATGCAAGTATGTAACAGAGTACAAACATTGCCCAGAATTGGGTCTTTTCATTACTAATGTGCCATTGTCATGGTTAGATGTATACTGAATGACGTGTGTTCCCTTCAAAGGGGTCTTACCAATACATTCTACCTATGGACACAATCAGTTCTACTCTTGGATTTTATTATAACAAGAGCAATAAATAATGCTCAGAAAAACCCATACAATAGTTGAACAAAGTCTTACTTTATAAGTTGCACCTTAGATTTCTTACCAGATGTAGAATCCTCGGTGTCGGCTTATCTCAATTTATGCCTTATGGATCGTCGAACGATCTTTTATCTGCATATGAGATACAATGGATTCATCCAAATAGAAATGTGAGAAAATTATTGAGTATGTTAAACCTTTCTGTAACATCCCCATTTTAAGATACTGAGAGACATAGTGGACTGAACCTTTGCATTATACAACGTTCCCTGGTCTATGAATTATATAATGTCAAACTTTACGTTCAAGTTTTAATAATTGTTCTCTGGGTCCAACTGGGAATGCATATTTGGATCACACAATATTCTTTTTATAAACGGAATGTAGTCTATGTTCACATGACGTATGAATAGGGAACACACATTCAATGCCATTTAATCATACTAACAGGATTATCCATGATGCTGAATCCTAAATGACTAGGTAAGAGACTACCGATCTCCCATTAGCTATGGCTACGGAGTTTCAGCGATCTCTCATTTCATGACTCGGCGACTTACCGATCCTTCATGTTAATCCGTTGGCATTGACATAATGAATATATAGGGTTCTCTTACAGTGTTCAGGTGAATCGAAGTGATCCATTTAAAAATCCTAAGGCGAATATCTAGTTACCGATATTCGTCTGACATCCTGCATGCTTAATACTAATGGTTGTGAATTTAATCTAACCTAAGGTGGAAATTACCTATGGCAATGTTTTAAGACCTAAGGTGATTTATTGTTAGACTAACTTAAGTATTGGAAAATCTAGCCTAAATTATTAAGAAGGACCCTAAGGGTCGCATGGCACTAAGGTGATGATTTCAATGGCATTTAATTGATTTGATTGGGTTTAATGCATGGATGTACTACCATTTTTGGAAAAGGCTAGTTAAATTTAGTGGGGGCTTACGTGGAGGTTTCACTAAATATGGAATTACATGTTAAATTAAAAATGGCATTCGTTAGTTTTGGGAGGCGGTGACAAGGAGAGATAAGTGGGAGTTTTGGGAGCAATGACATTAATGGATCTCAATTTTTGTGTGCAAACCGTCTTAGAAACAAGGGAGGTGGATTTGTGGGAGGTTGTTTGGTTTTGCATATCTCGCTAATTTTTCTCTGCATGGAGCTGTCTAGTTCTTTGAACCAGTAGTTTGACTTCCACTTCATGGTTATTTTTGGTTTTTCTAGTCTATTTTCAATCAAAGGAATACATATGAGTGTAGACACCAAATTTGTGTCATTACGACACCCTGTACCCCGCATCCCATTTCGCAACCTAACCTCATCACCTAAACCTTACACGATTATTTATTAATTACCTTATAATTAATAAATCCACATCGCCATACCTGCCACCTCATGTCGCCACCTCATCATGACCTAGTCTTAACCCTAAACTAACCTAATTAAGACCTATAACTTGGTCCAATTCCACACCTATAACTAATTACTCCTCATCCACACCTAACACCAACTTCATAATGATTTGACTAAGCCCGCAACCAATCCCTCGGAAGAAAAGGAGGGAAAGCTGGCTATTTTACTAAAAATATCCCGCTTTGACCTAACCGATACCGGTTCCTACTCGACCGCCATCGTTTGTGTAACCGCCATCGGTTCCCCGTAAATGACCACTTCTAACCAAAACAAGGGAGGGGATTTTTCATTTGATAGAGAAGAAAGAGAAATCATCGAAAGGATCCGGATTTGCTTGGCCGAGTAGAGACAAGTGAAGAAACAGGAAGAGTTTGCAGAGAAGGACATCAAGCCCAAGACTGCAACGGAATAACCAGAGCCCAGTAACACTCATCTAAGCATCAGAAGAGGAGATAACTCATCTTGGATTGTCAAATCATCCAACTTGGGTCCTGTCTTCATCATCACAGTCTTGAAACCTGCATTTGCATCAGGGACTAGTGAGTAGTGTTTTATATATGTATCTAAGTACCATTTTCTTGAACTGTTTATTAATAGTAATCATAAGTTTATTCCTAGATCTACTACCAGCAACATACTGCACTTAACCTTCACCCATACATCTTGATATTGCCCAGAAGGCCATTTTACCACACTCTGAGTCTTCCCTATCCTGCCATCATTCCCCTCAGCCATCCCCCAATCTTAATAACCCCACAATCACCTTGCAACCCACCTCTATCTAGAAGCACTTAGATTGCTGACCCTACCGGTATCGTTTATCCCCTACCGGCAGCGGTTCTCTAACTGCAGTCGGTTACCCAGTGACCGGCGTTGGTCACTATGACTTATACCCCAAAACCCTTTTCTCACCTATTCGCCACCTAACAACCTCAGATCCAGTCTGGTTTATCCCTACAACTCAACCTGAACGTATCAACGACCAGTAACTGAACAAACAATGTGACGCTTTATTATTGATAATTTTAGCTTCTATTGCTTTGTAGCGAGATACCTAAATCATGATTTTGCAATAGCTTTCTTTGTTATCATTTTTTTTAAATCGTATTAAAGGGGAACTGACCACCTTCGAAAGGAAGTTTTATATTTCCTGGGCCTAAGGCACATCCCTCATTTATTATCTAATGAAAATCTGGTGGTCTTGTATTCTTACTTGCAGGTAGTCCTTCCAAGACAAAAGGGAGTTCTTCGCAGTCGATCTGATCTTTCTCTACGGTACGCGCACACCATCTCAACATTTAATAGGTATTCCTCCTAGCCCTAACCCTTATCTGTTTCTCAAAGGAATGATAGGATAGAAGCAAGTCTATTCTGCAGAGCCAAAACCATTCCGTGCGAAACATTTTGGCACGCCCGGTGGGACCCATTTCAGGTTTCTGTTTCTCTTGCTGTTGCTGTTTTTGTTATATTTAGAAAAGAATTTGTCTTGCTTTCCTAGTTTCGCATTAGTGAAAGTCATCTTATTTGCTTCATCGAATATCATTTTCGATTTGGGTTTAAAACATGTGCATTACATTCTTGCTTGTTGTTTTCAATTCTAGTGAACATAGACTAAGTAACAGGTCATACACGTGGGGGTGATTTCCACGGTATTGACAGGAAATTAATCTTACTTTCACTGCACAACACATACCGAATCACTTCATAATTAACACAACAGCTCAAAACATCCCCCCTTTTCCGCGGTATTCCTCCGCCCGATTGAGGTAACCTTATAAGCCAAAACAAACTTGACATTTCCCCTAAGTCTTTTGTTCAGGATTGACATCATTCCGCATCTAAAGGCATAATCCCACAATAATTAAAATTAACCCTAGGGTTAGTCTCTGGATTTGCATGTGCATCTTGCTTGTTTTCAATTCTGTTTTCTCTGTTATACACTGTCTTCTGTGATTACCTTAGAACAATTTGATAAATGCACTGAGTGTTGTTAACAATCAAATCAGCAACTTCTTATATTTTCTTATACCAGTCTTATTACACTGACATCGATTAACTGACCGACATCGGCTATAGTCTAACTGACATCGGTTACCAAACCGATATTGGTTACTGTCTTTTACAGATCCTGACAAACCAGCAACTTACCAATTTCACCATTCTGAGTCTATTTCTGTTCTTGATAGATTGAAACCCTACTGTGTACTCATGTCCATGGTTGTTATCACTCTAAAGCAAGCCGCTGCCATGGTTTCACATGCTTGCTCTGTGCCTTTTCCTGAATCACCCCCTTCATATTCTGTGGGGAATCCTACGGACACCAGTGAGGTTCCTAAAATTCCTGTGGGAGATAAAGAATTTGCCAAATTTCTAGATGCTAATCCTAGCACTGTACAATAATATTTGTCTCATGCCCTTGACCGTACACCCGATGGTCAACTCCTTATTGGCATGCCTATCAGTATAGCTTCTCATTTAGCCCCTTCTCCGCCTGATAACTCCGCTTTGCCTTCCACATCCTTAGCCCCGTCGCCTACCTCAGCAGCTTCAGGGGTCCATACGGCACAGATTGGCTTTCCTTTGGTTAATCTTGGGCCTAACATGTCATTACCGCCAACTGCTCCTACCTCGTCTCTCTTGCAGACTGTTCCGTTCATGACTTGCTCTCTGCCACCTATCCATACGAGCTTTCCTTCTCAAGCTCCGCCCACCTTTTCATTTCCACACACATATTTGGTAACCTCAATAGCTTATATAGGACATCCCTATTCGGTTGCCTCAACACATTCGTCCTCCATACCTTATCAACATTTAACCCCATCATTGTCTAGCAGTGGCCCTTAGCCCAACTTGCCTCCGTTTACCACAACCACACCATCATCTCATACAACTTCTGATTTAATTAAACAAATGATGGACAAAATGCAAAATCTGGAGGCTTCTGTTTCAGGAAGTCGTAGCGCCTTGACATATGAGCAAGTTTTTCAGGAGCCCATCCACCCTTCAGTCCCCCTTCATTCATATCTTCCTCAATGGGAACTACCAAAGTTTACCCGCTTTAACAGTAAGGAGGACCCTCAACAACACTTACGATCATTTAGACATGCCTGCTATCTGATTGCTCACGACGATGCTTTACTACTCCACACCTTTTCCATGTCCTTATCAAGACCCGCCTTGGAGTGGTACAGTGATTTAACCCAGCACTCAATCTTCTCTTTTAATCAGCTAGCCCAATATTTCTTGGATCATTTCTCCATTAACATTGCCAAGAAAGTATCTATCACCGACCTCTATGCCATCCAAAAATTTAAAGACGAATCTATCGCAGATTTCGTTGGACGACGGCGGGGCCTTATCAACCAACTTACGTATGCCTTGCCTCAGACTGAACTTATCGAACTGTTTACGCGGGCCTGCGCTAAGCACATCTCTCCTACCCTCCAAATTCAAAAATTTTGTACATTTGACGAGGCCTTTACTATGGCTCTAAAACTAGAGATTTGAGCCTTAGAGGAAGAGAAATTGTGGTTGTACAACAAAAACCCCACTTTCTGAACCCAAGATTCCACCAACAAACCTAACATCACCAATCCTCACCCATCGACTGCTTCAAAATAAAAAGGGGTCATGCACGCGGTGATGGTCAAATCCTAACCACGATCTAATACCCCGCCAAAAACCACCTATAAGTATAAAGCAGAGCCCATCATCTACACTCCCTTGGGAGAAACATATGGTGTGATATTGGAAAAATTGCTCAAAGCAGGAGCCATTACCTTACCTCCTGTTAAACCTCATTCCAGGTTCGATTCCACTCGCGCCATACCTTCTTCGTACAAAGAAAATGACTTCTGTAACTTCCACCACGTGAAGGGACACAGTCATGAGAACTGCAAGATGTTGAAAAACATAGTACAGGAAATGGTTGATGTGGGGGATATAGCCCTCGATAATCCTAACGCCCCTGCTAACTGAAATTTGAAAATATTCAACAAACCATTCCCGAATCATTCTCCTAACAGTAATCTAAACCAAGATATCTTAGCTGAGGAGAGTGTTCATGAGATCCATGCAGTCTTTGATTCCCAGCCAAAGACCTCTATCGAACAAATTCTGAATCAAACCTCTTCACTAACGTAAGAAATCGAACCCCCTTCCTCGTCATCAAGACAAACTGAAATCCTTTCCGTTCCTTTACCCATCAAGGAATTAACCGCCCAGAGTTCCCTTCTCACAAATGAGCCTTCTTACACCACATCCTTGCAAGACTATGAGCGGATGTTATCTAATTTATCTATTTCCTAAATGTCTCCTTCTACCATTCTTGTTGTACAAGAGGAAGGCTCGCCACTTTTTTTGTCATCCTTAGACGAGAAACCTCTTGAACCAACATCACCACATTCTTTAAACATGACATATCCTCTCAAAAATCCCCTCCTACCTATTAGTCCTTCATCACCTAAATCTTTTCAGCAACCAGTTGACCTCTTAACGCCCATTGATACAATGTCTCATATACCCCTTGTATCACACCCGCAGTGGACCGGAATCACAACCCACCTTTCTTCCATATAAAAGTTCCTATTCACACGTGAGGACTGTCATTCCCCAGAAGATAGACAGGTCCTGTGGGAATGTTTGAGTACGCCATATTCTACTCAAATGCAAATGACTGATCCTGATGCCTCTACCATATACCCGAAGTGTTTACAGAAGCTTAAAATTCCTATGTCCTCATCTTAACCCCCCTCATCTCTACCAAATACCTCATCCACTTCTATTAACCTAACAAAATATTCCCCTATGCTTGGGACCTCACCCATACCTAGTCTAACACATCCACCTAAGCGGCTTGATTTATCTAAAAATAAAGCCATCCATCCCATTAGGAGACAGACTCAATCTCCTCCATCTAGGCCGTTAGCACAACTAAAACCCTCGTCGTCACACCTACCTTCCATATTAGGACCCCATCCCTCTACCTTACATCAATATATCATACCTCCTACGTTTTCTTTTAAGTAACCTACGCCTTCTGTACCCATAAAGAAATCCAAAGGTATAGCAACACTGTCACCCCGCGTATCCTGTCCACCTATCAACCCTAAACAAATTCCATCATCAAAAGATTTGTTTTCTGTCACTCCTATTTCTCCGTGGTTGTTTTTTGATACCACATCATCTGCGGTCTCATTCTCCAACCTAGCTTCTATGTCAAAGAAGCCACGTTTAGTTAAAACCCATTATCAAAACTCCTTGGCTAAAACACCCCCCATACAAACCAACCCCACCACGTCATCACCAGAATCGACCCAGTCAATAGCCTCATTTTCCTCTGACTTTGACCCACTCAAAGGGTCTTATGCCAAAATCCTTGCTATGTTGGTAGAGAATGCGACCATTTCCTTACCCCCACTTAGACCTTATGATCCATCTAAACCTCGACCTATAGGTTACGATGAGTCTAAAATCTGCGCTTACCACCGCACACCAAGACATGACATAGAGGGATGCAAAGCATTGAAATCCATACTTCGTCTGTCACCTCTCTCAATAGAAAAGTTAAGAAAGACAAATTCCAAAGAGAGAGACCTTTAGCTTCAATTCCCTCCCCTATACCACCTGTCCCCGCCTCACCAAGATCTATCATTATTACAGCCCCACCTCTCAAAAACCATGACCTATCCCTACCATCTTCCTCCTCTCGTATTCACGAGATCAATATGATTAGTGTTGCTACTCGAGGGCAGAAAAACAATGGGAAAGCGAAAGAAAACACACCTGCGGAATCTCTTTCTCCGTCCACCATCCCGATTGCACCACCACCTAAAGTGGTTATTCGCAGACCTGCCTATCCCGTCTCTAATGGCATTGCCCACCGAACTATGATCAAACAGCTTCACCAATCACCTGTAAAAATGACACTGTATGATCTCATTCAGACTTCTGAATCTCATCGACAAGCTCTCATTGAAATCCTTAAAGGGATAGAAGTTTTACCTAATGAAACCTTTCCCGTTACCTCTATTCTAACACCCAATCCCGTTGCTTCACTCACCAAACAATCTATCTCCCCAACCACTTCTGTCTCTGTACAGCAAGACGCTACTGTCAGTTTCTCCGAAGATGAAATTATTGACTTCGGTGCCGAAGATCCTGACCATGCTCTTTTCATCTCAGCGTATGTTCGGGATATTTGAGTACGTCGTGTTATGATTGATAGGGGCGCTAGCCTAAACATCATCTCTTTAAAATCCTTCCAAAAAATGAATATCCCTTCTAGTTGCATGTGTGCCAACCCCATCATGTTGCGGTCATTCAATGATGCTATTACTTCTACCTTAGGCACCGTGATCCTTAACATTCGTGTAGGACCATGCACTTTACCTGAACTCTTCTATGTCCTTGAGGGAGAGTTCCAATACAATATGTTGTTAGGCCGCCCTTGGATCCGGGCTATGGGATGCGTTCCCTCTACTTTACATAGATGCATAAAATTTGAGTACGAGGGGAAGTCCTACACTATAAAAGTTGATCCTCCCCCCTTCAAAACTTGCAATATGTTGTATCGCCCTAATGATGTGCTTGTACCAGTCAAGACACCCATTCATCCAACCTAGCCATCCACTTCCAACGCACCTACACCTTCAACCAATGAAACCGCCGTTACAAATATTACTTCCTTTCCCGTAGATAACATCCCAACCTCTGACCCCTTAGTAGATGTTTTTCAATGCCTTACGCTGGGGGATTACCGCCTATATAATTTTAGCTCTTTCCATACCCCGCAGGAGTACGGACAGTTACATGCACATCCCACCTACGACCGTCGCGTGTGGGAGGTAATCTCTTACGAACCACCCCATTGCCGCACCAACCTAACGTATGGGGGTTTTGATGCATCCTCCGTTACCCCTTAACCACCTCTTGGTGTGGTTCCCTTCCAATCCAATTTTCAATACTTGACAAATCGTCGTTTTGCCCTCACCTTCTTGACTCGTTGTGCTTGGAAAGGCTTTGGTTTTGGTCTTTATGAACAAGGCCGACATACACTCATTCCTGTGACTACACGCAAACACAATGATCGCAGTGGTCTCAGTTTTCCTGAAACACCTACACCGGAGAAACCTCATGTCAGTTGTATCCTGGAGGATGATGATGCCACCCCTACCAAACCATCATCACCCACTTTGCCATCATCACCCACAGAGTCGATAGACCCTGAATCTATCCCTCCTAACTTTTTTTTTTCATAAATGCTATCTTCATAGGTCCTCTCACTTATCAACGTGATAATGAGGACCCATCTTCTCTTCCCCTTCTGTATCCAGACATGATCGAAGAGGATTCGCCTTTGATTAATGTTGTTGAGTGCCAAGATGATGACTCCATCCTCACTTACCTTGGTGCGGACGACTCCTATATTCAACGCGCCTTACCGTCTGAAACACAAACCATGTTGAATGAGTTGACTATAGAAATCAACATCCACACAGAGGAGGATCCTCACATTATGAAGATCGGACAATCCCTTAACACATCAGAACAAGCTGCCTTTGCTACCTTTCTCCGTACCCGTAACCAAGCTTTCGCTTGGTCCTACGCTGACATGCCAGGAATTGATCCTACCATTGCTGTCCATAACATCACCCTAAACCACGATTCCAAACCAGTCAAAAAAAAACTGAGAAAAATGCATCCACGCATTGCCCTCTTGGTCAAAGAAGAGATTCAATGTTTATTATATAAGTCGTACTCTCATGGATTACGAGACTAGGTATACACATGTAGAAAAATTGTGCCTAGCCCTATCATTCGTAGCCACCAAACTCCGACATTACCTCCTGAATCACAAAACTTTTGTCATCACCAACACGGACCCCATTCATTATATGTATGCCAAACCACATCTAAACCAACGCATCGCCCGATGGCTTATGCTCCTCGCTAACCTCGACCTTTAGTTTGTACAATAGAAGTCAATCAAAGGACAAACTATTGTGGACCAAATTGCGGAGGCCCCTTTACCTGGGGAACAATTCACCAATTTTAATTTCCCTGACAAACTCATCGCCACTCTTTCACTCAGGGAAGAGTCGTATCAAATGACCCTCTTCTTCGATGGATCTAAATGCTAGCGCGGCGGAGGAGCCGGCGTTTTTCTCATTCCTCTTGATACTAAACCTATGCCTCTTTCATTTCGGCTCGATTTCCCCTGCACTAATAATACAGAGGAATACGAGGCCCTTGTTTTGGGTCTCCAGGTTGCGTTACACTTAGGTGTCAAATCCATTAATATTTTTGCCGACTCTCAATTGGTAGTCAATCAAGTTATGGGCATCTACCAATGTAAGAATGAGGAACTTCAAAAGTACAAACATTACGTGGATTCACTTTTGACCTCATTTACTCGTTATTCTATCCAGACCATTCCCCGCTCCACTAACAAATTTGTGGATACTATGGCTTGCTTAGCCTCGCAAATTCCTGCCTCACCAACTGACTCTGACATATTCATCTTGGTCCAACAACTTTTTTTCCCCATCCTACTCAGCCCCGGTTGTCTGTATGATAAATAATGTGTCTGCTAATTCGCAAGATACCTGGTACCACCAATTTCACGACTACCTTACAACCTCTGTTCTCCCACCTGACCTTACTAGTAATGGCAAACGTTCTTTTCTTAAAAGTGTTTCTCGTTATGTTGTCATGGGGGAACTCCACTATAAACGTGGCTTTGATGGCATCCTTCTTCGATGTCTAACTGGCGTGGAGGTCACCTATACCATCCAACAAGTCCATGACGGCATTTGTGGTGGACATTTTAGTGGCCTTGCCGTGGCCAAACGAATCCTTTGCCTAGGTTATTATTGGCCTACTCTTAATAACGAATGCTACGAATATGTTAAGCGTTGTGTTGTGTGTCAACAACATGCCAACCTTCAACATACTCCTAGCCATCCGCTACAGGTCGCACGAGATCTTTGGCCTTTCTCACAATGGGGTTTAGACCTTATTGGTGAGATTTACCTGCCTTCTTCACAACGTCACCATTGGATAATCACAGCGACCAAATATTACACAAAATGGGTGGAGGCCATTCCACTCATTTCAATAAAAAAAGAAAAAATTGTCGAATTTATTAACCATCACATTATCTGTCGTTTTAGTATTCCTCATCGCCTAATAACAGATAATGGTAAATCTTTTAAAAATAAGTTGTTACAAGACCTTTGTGACAACTTTGGTATCAAACTTAGTTTCTCATCACCTTACTATCCGCAGGCCAATGGTCAAGTTGAATCTTCTAATAAAACCCTAACCAAAATCCTCATGAAAGTTGTCAATGAGTCTGGAAGAAACTGGCATGATCACATTCCCTTTGCCCTTTGGGCTTATTGTACTAGCATTCGTACCTCCACTAATGCCACACCATTTTATTTGGTATATGGTACCGAGGCTATCTTGCCTCTCGAAATACAAATACCCTCCCTCAGAATATCTCTCCAGAATATTCTCACCAACGATGATTTCCACCAAGAGCGGTTAGCCCAATTAGAGCTTCTTGACGAGCGTCGTCTTACAGCTCTTGATCACCTTCAAATCTATCAAAAACGCATCAAGCATGCTTATGATAAGCGACTTCATGAGCATACCTTTAAGTTTGGTGATCTTGTCCTCAAAGAGAATCAACATGTAACCAAACTAGAAAAGAGCAAACGTGGAAAATTTGCTCCTAATTGGATTGGGCCTTACATTATCACTCACACTTATGGATCAGGAACTTATCGTTTAGCTTCTCTTAATGGTAAACCTGAGCCTCAGCCCCTTAATGCCTTGCATCTTCGACCATTCTACTGTTGAAATTAGTATTATATCACTTCTTATCTACCTTACGCTCGTCCCTTGAGCTCCTTTACCACCGCATACACTTTGTTTCTTCCATCTCAGAATCAAATCAAGCTCACATGGTTTGATTATCACCTCCCCTTAAAAGATGTCTTCCCCTTTTTAGTCTAGTCCATGACTCCAAAGTATCAAAACAACACATTCTTAATTAAAACACTTATGGGATTTTCTTGAGTCAAACTTCCTACAAAAACTAGATGCTTTATGCCCACGGACATCTGGACCTCTAAACTATACAATAGACTACTCCCTTGAAGGACAGCTATATGCCAAACTATTGCTACTATTATATATAGACTGCTCCCCCGAAGGACAGCTATACATAAACACCGCATCTGCTACTATAAATAGACTACTCCCTTGAAGGAAAGCTATACACAGTCAGCCTTTATTAGAAGCTTCTCGCATTGATCAGCTTCGTGAAGACCTCAAGAACAATAAAATACATATCCCATGTAGACTTCCCGCATCGATCAGTCTATATCCAGCAAAATAAAATAAAAATAAAAGCAGTATTTCAAAACACTTTTGAGTCATGGACTTGTCTATTTAGGTTTGATTCTCTTTTGTCAGAATAATCATCTTATAATAAGTTCCTCACACCCTCGCCCAAATCAACCACTTCACCTCACCATTTGTTAAAGCAACAAAACTCAAGGGACATGACGTATATCCGATATATTGTGATTATACCACTCTTTTCACCTATCAACTTCTCGCCTATGCAAGGTACCTAGGGATTCAAGCTCATCCTACATTAATATGTGGTTTGTTTAGCTCTTCTCAATTACGGGACACTCTTGCCTCTTTTGTTTGGCTCTAAGATTGTGTGTTGACCTTAATCAGGACACGATTCCCTACTCCTTGTGAATGCTAACTTTCACTTTACCCTACCAACACCAACAACATTACCCTACCAACATCAAATTTTTACCAACCAACAAAATTGCCTAACCATAACCCAATTGCCTGAATTCACCTCTCCCTGAGCCTAAGGGAGAACTACATCAGTCTGAGGCCCTTCCTTGCTTTTTGCAATGGGCTATGTAGGCAGCACTTAGGAGACATGGGGTCTCCCAAGGTTAGCTTGACCATCCCCTACCTTACCCTATCATGTGTTGTAAATATAAATATTTTTTGTGTGTGTTTTTTATTTGCCAAACATTCATCTTTATCCTTTTTCAAACAAAACAAAAATAACATTCAAACACAACCATTCTTATTATTATCTTCACTCGGAACCACATACATCTTTAGTTTTATTTTTAGATGTTAAACAAATACATCTTATCTATCATCGACTCGCAGGTCGACATCTTTATTTATTCTTATATTCCTATGAAATTCACTTAGATCCTTGCACCTCCTCCCGAATCAGGTGGTGATCGTGATCGTCGATGCCCCTCAGCTAGCCTCTCCATCCTCAAAGGTGCCACTGCCATTGGTTCCTCCCATTGATCCACCAACATCTACTGTAACATACGAATACGTCCTCTCGCATGGAGATACCTTGCCTCGAGTATCTCCACTCGTAACTGTGAAGCCTCTAACAATCCCATTGTCTCATTCACCTGTGTTTGAAGCTGGCGAGTGAAATCCTACAGACGATCTCTCTCCGTTGTAATCATAGCTATGTCAGGGCGCTCACGTGCACCTCGTATCTCTGCTACCCACCATACTCTATAGGCCTCTGTCATTCCCGCATCCATTACCCTACAATCGGCTACTATCTCTTCTGGCCCTTCTGGAGGTATAGGCCGGGGAGGTGAGAATGCTGCCTCGACGTCGATCCTCATGTATGGTCTATATGTCATAGGTATATCCTGAACGAACCCAAATTGTCGCCGCACATGATCTAGAGGAATCCTCTCATACTCACCCGGCCTATGCCCTGCAATCCACCTCAATCGCTCTACACCCCTCAACTACTCAGCTATGTGCTCTGTCACCATATAGTTCCCGTACAGCCTCCAACAAATATTTGCAATCGCCACCATCACCCATACTTGTCTATAATACTCGATGTCATCTATCACGGCCTGGGATCTCGCCTCTTGTTTTGTCTGGACCCATCGTCTGAATCCCAACCTTTGCACTCCTACCTCTCCCGACTCAATGGGTCGGCCTATTGGACACACACAAACAATATGCTCATAGGCCCAACAATGTAATAAGTACGAACAATCCAGTGTCGTCCTGTGTTTTCGCTTGCATGCCCATAAACCCCTATATAACTCTGCCAGATATGCGGGTGCCCATGCGAATGTCACGCTCATTTATATCATTTCCCAAATAACACTCATCAATGCTTTGGGAAATCTTCCACCTTCCGCCCTTGGCAATGCATAATACCCCACCACTATCATTAATAGCACGGCCAACCTTGTTTCCTCAGGGTGTGTTGCATACATTGTACCATACGTAAATGATAAACCTCGTTGTGTCAAATCTCGTGCAGCTGACCCAAATACTGCTATTATCGCTGCCCGCCCCGCGCTGGGCAACACCTGATACACTGTTTTTCCTATCATTGGGAGTCTCAAAATATGGAACACATCTTCCAAAGTCACTATCATCTCCCCTGTTGACAAATAGAAGGTATTCTTTTCTGGATTCCATATCTCAATCAACGCCTGCAACATAACATGGATACGCGCGATTCTTGAATAATAGTAGATTCCACTTAACCCCAACTGATTTATCAATGCCCATTCAGCTGGTGTTACATCCGCTTGGATTCGTGACAACAACGCTGGCACAATATCATTCATCCTTAACCTTGCTTCTGCCTGCATACATCAAAACGACACATGATTAGTCAAAAGAACAGATCTCTATGGGTTTTTTCTCAAACTCTGGAAACACTTACAGTGACCGATAGCGGTTATGCATAACCGATACTGGTTTGCTAACCGATACCAGTTACTTCCAAATGATACTGGACACTGTCAAAGTATATCTACCCTGCTTAAAGCATACACCTACGATAATTATTTTTCCCGTTCACTCCTATTTATACCTAAAAACATACATACCCACCCTGTTTACCTACCCCGTAGCACTCATACCATCCCCAACCCTTTCCTATCACCTTTTTTCTCATCTTTACCCACTTACACTTCTTTCATCCTATCTTCAACAAATGCAAGAATCAAATTATAACCAAACAGTTTACCTCTCGGGATACAGCAGCTTGGGGTGGAACATTTCTTCCCCCTCATCCCTGCCTGCTGGATGCTTCTCCTCGTTCAGCCATATTCACCACCCTCTTCAAATATAACTTGTCTTTCTACCTTCTGAATCTCAGCCCACGCTCACTTCACCTGTCTCTTTCCTCCTTATCACTCAAATTCTTTCATGCAATTACCTGTAGTAATTTTCAAACAGCGTCGCATTCGCATATTTAACTTGTTGCATGACTCTAAAAATAAGAATGCTAAAAATAAGAACTTAAGTTGCCAATCCAGCAGTTCTATTTTTAGGAAAATAATTCTTACATAACCGATATCGGTTACATAACTGATACCAGTCATATAGCTACCGACATCGGTTATATAACCGATATCGGTCAGGTATCCCCTTGTTGCTTAAACCTTAAATCGTCTCTTCATTTTTGCAAATTTTTGTGGCACCTGTCCCTTTTTTCCTGCATGAACAACACCATTATCCATATTTTTCATTAAATCCACATCTCATTACAATTTCATCAACATCATCTATCTACATCACAAAAACACATAAGCCATCCACTAACGATATCAAAAGCTATCAATCTATACACAATTTGGATCCAACTTAATAGCTACATACATTCAATTTCACAAAACCAGCGACAAAACATACAACATTTCATAATACAACATGTCAACTAAACTTATCATTTAAATATACATACATACATCCCATCAACAAAAGACATCAACATCATTAATATATAACACCATGTAAATCAAACTCATCATACATTAAATATCACAAATCATTTTCAAAACACTTAAACACATTTTTACACACAACATGTGGGTCAAATCATCATATCTATATATATACAAAGTTTCAAATATACAATGTGCCCTGCATCGGGGCCTCTGTGATCTCATAATACAACAAAGCCGGCACGCAGGCCACAATAACTGTCAATAATCTCGACTCGGCTTGCAGGCCGGTCTCTCGTATTAAAAACATACTCGGCTCGCAGGCCGGTATCCACTGTACAACCCATAATCAACTCGCAGGCCGGTATATACAATAAATGAATGAATGAATAAATGAATACATAATATCTAGGCACGCAGGCCTCTATAAACATAGCCGGTTCACAGACCGGTGCCCATATCCAATGAACCAATCCAAAATTATGCAGGGACCCCTAAGCTCTCTCCACCACCCTCTGCCTGTCTACCTGCTGGTCCCTGTGCTGCCTCTCACCTCCTACCTGTCACAGACCCACCGCCTATGGCTACATCTCCCTAAGATCTCTAGCTCTGAGAGGTCTCTACTCTATGTGCCGCATATGGCTGATAATCAGCCCCGGTACCATCAAGAATATCCTGATAGTACTGGGCCTCCACTCTAGCCTCCATATAACAATTACAAGCCATTGTAGGTGATGGGGCTGGTCCCCTGACTCCTACTACCAGTGCCCCCTGTGCCTGTACTGGTGCCGCTGGTGGTGCCTGTGGCTGTGGTGGTACCTGTACCTACGGCTGTGCCGGTGCCGCTGGTGGTGCTACTGTTGGTGCCTGTACCTATACCTGTACCTGAGCCTGGGCTAGCTGCCCGTGTAAGACACCTATCTGTGCCTATGCGGCAGTAAGCTACCCCTGTAATAACTGTACCTACCCTCTGAGCTGGTCCCTCTCTGCTCTAACAGCCGCTAAGTCTGGCTGTGCGGGCTTTGCTATCCTCGTAGCTCTCTCTCCGGCCCACCAAACCAAAAATGCTCCTGTGCAGCCGGCATCATCTATGGTATCATCTGTCGGCCTCTCAGTAACCCAATCTGGGTCTATGGGCTGTGGTGGAGGTAGTGGAGCCTCTACATCATCCCTCCGGTACTAAGGGAAGCGCGGTGGCTCATCCTGTCGTAGCCCCATCTACCTGCGTACCCTCTCCAAGGGTATCCTCTCATACTATCCCAGCCTCCGTCCCGCTATCCAGAATGTATACTGGATCTGCTGCAACTGTGCTCAGGTTCCTTCGTGTGGGTGATGACCTCTATAAGGTCTCCATACAATATCTAACGCTGTCAAGCCCTCTAACATATGTCTATAATAAGTGACGTCCCACCCTGCAAGCATTGCTCGTGGCTGGCCCACGACCCCCAACCACCTCTGAAAGCCGTATCTATAGATGACCTATGGCCCTGGCTGCTAGGGCAACCCTACTGGTCTAATGCATATGATATGCTCATATGCCCAACAGTGTAGTAAAAACGTTGAGCAAATCCCGAATCGCCTCATCCGGCGATAGCCCCACAACTCTCGGTATAACTGCACCAGGTATAATGGTGCCCAAGCATAACATGTGTGCTCCTCCACCATCTCATGTAGCACCCCCATAAGCACCTGTGGAAAGCAGCCTCCCTCTGAGTCTGGGAGGGCGAAGTAGGTGATCCCGATCATCATTAGCACGGCAAGCCGTGTCTCATTGCAGTGGGCTCGGTACATATCCCCATACACGATACTCACATTGTGATATGTCAGTAGCGCAGCTGCATCCCCGAATATGTGTAGGATGTTGTCCATGGCTGTCTCAGCGTCAACCTGAAAGAGTGCCTCTCCATCAATCGGTAATCGAAGAATGTGATACACATCCTATAATGTGATGGTCATCTCTCCAGTCGGGAGATGGAACACATTGGTCGCCGGATTCCATCTCTCGATGAGGGCGACGATCAAACTATGATCCCTGTCGATCACTCTGTACCGCTGGACTCCGTCGAGTCCCACCTCGTGCATGATACCCCGCTGCGCTGTAGACACGTGTGGCCGCATCCGTCTCAACAGCGGGGGCATCCTGTCCCGCATACTCAGCTGCTGACGTGCCTGCACAAAATCACCCACTGCATTAGCCCTAATCTCTATCACAACATCTACTTATCCCCTCTATACCCATTTCCCCCCGACCACACCCCGACTCTCTAACAAACCCCTCTTCCCACCTATATTCTACAATATCCCCCAACATCTTCACACCCAACACACCAACCCCAATCATAAACAACACCACACAACCCAACATGCCATCCCCAACAAGAACTTAACATCCAAAACCACCACAAAACGACGCAACAAAATAGAAAATCCTGCCTAGGGACCAGTACTGGTCACCCATAACCAACCCCGGTCTCCTTTCCACTGACGCCAGTCCACTCCCGACCGACACTGGTCACCAACAAACCTGACCAACCCAAAAATTTTGCGACCGATGCCGGTCGCTTAGTGACCGACATCGGTCACTGAAAAATCACGGAGCTGAACCCGACGTGGCCCCCCAAAATCCTTTTTTGCCTATTTATACCTATTTACCCACCCAAACACCCTAAAAATCTACCCACCCTGCCGCCTTGCCCTATTTTACCCATCTATCCTCTTCATTTTTTAAATAACTTCAATTTATTCATTATTTTACCAAAACATGGATTCCTACCCAAAACCCCAAAAATAGCATAACAACATCAAACTCACACAATGAAGGGTTTTGAACCTACCGGTACGACGACACGTCGTCGTGGTGGGATGGGTGGTGGTGGTTCAGCTGGTCCAACACCTCCTGCTCCTCCTGGCTGTGCCATGGCTATAAACTCTCCTCTGCTGGGTCCTCCACCAATCAACTGCTACCTCCTACTCACTAGGGTCCACTAAACACTCAATTCTCCACTCAAATAGCACCACCTCAACCAACAAATGCTCCAATCTCAATAATCCACCTCAGACAACCCAAATTGGTTTTCAAATTGCAAATGTGACAATGACAGGCCGTATTTTTCTTTTTATAGGTTTTTGACCTATAACCAATATCTGTTTTATTATGCCCTAAGGAACCGGTATCGGTCCACTAACCGATATCAGTCATAGATAATCGACATCGGTTTTATTCCAACTTCTACCCCAATTTCGCCCCTTATTTACTAATAGCCATTTATACCAACATCGCCTATATCCACCTTCGTTGAGAACCCTTTGTTAACTGCATTGGCCCAACCTAAGGCCGTCACCTACCATTTGGCCCGACCCAAGGCCGTAACCAACCTATTTGGTCCGACCCAAGGCCGTAACCTACCATTTGGACCGACACAAGGCCGCAACCTACCATTTGGCCCGACCCAAGGCCGCAACCAACCCATTTGGCTCAACCCAAGGCTGTAACCTACCATTTGGCCCGACCTAAGGCCGCACCAATTAAATACCTTGCCCACAATCAACATTTTATTTTATCCATCCATCATGTACATTTTTGTTCAATCAAACTCACCTGCTCATGTTTTAGCATGATCAGGGTCCTTAACTTGATCAGTCGACCAAATTTTCCTAGACTTAGACCGTGACGTTTATCTCAACCAAAACAACCATTTGGTACTGCCGAACATGCCCAAACGTTCATGTACCTTACCCGTTATATACCCTGGAGCTACTTCCTATGCCTTGGATACCAGGATTATATCGCCCTTGTTTGGATAAACTATCGACCTTTGCCTATGAATTTCTTGTTTGCTCTTCAAATCATGTACCCTGGTCGCACTACTGCCTGTCAACATGCATCTACTTCCTTGGACCTACCCCACCATCTTACCGTTCTCTCAACACCATTTACCCTTTTTCAACCCTATCCTTGCTTTCACGCTACCTCAATCTATGATAGATTTGAGGGGGATTACCTATACCCTTAACAGGGGTAACCACTTCTTATTATTGTCCGTGCAGCTTTACAAAACAAACTACACGACAATAAGGGGCTAATGTAGACACCAAATTTGTGTCATTACGACACCCTGTACCCCGCATCCCATTTTGCAACATAACCTCATCACCTAAACCTTACACGATTATTTATTAATTACCTTATAATTAATAAATCCACATCGCCATACCTGCCACCTCATGTCACCACCTCATCATGACCTAGTCTTAACCCTAAACTAACCTAATTAAGACCTATAACTTGGTCCAATTCCACACCTATAACTAATTACTCCTCATCTTCACCTAAAACCAACTTCATAATGATTTGACCAAGCCCGCAACCAATCCCTTGGAAGAAAAGGAGGGAAAGCTGGCTATTTTACCAAAAATAGCCCGCTTTGACCTAACCGATACCGGTTCCTACTTGATCACCGTCGTTTGTGTAACCACCATTGGTTCCCCGTAAATGACCACTTCCAACCAAAACAAGGGAGGGGATTTTTCATTTGATAGAGAAGAAAGAGAAATCATCGAAAGGATCTGGATTTGCTTGGCCGAGCAGAGACAAGTGAAGAAACAGGAAGAGTTTGCAGAGAAGGACATCAAGCCCAAGACTGCAACTGAATAACCAGAGCCCAGTAACACTCATCTGAGCATCAGAAGACGAGATAACTCATCTTGGATTGTCAGATCATCCAACTTGGGTCCTGTATTCATCATCATAGTCCTGAAACCTACATTTGCATGAGGGACTAGTGAGTAGTGTTTTATATATGTTTCTAAGCACCATTTTCTTGAACTGTTTATTAATAGTAATCATAAGTTTATTCCTAGATCTACTACCACCAACATACTACACTTAACCTTCACCCATACATCCTGATATTTCCCAGAAGGCCATTTTACCACACTCTAAGTCTTCCCTATCCTCCCATCATTCCCCTCAGCCATCCCCCAATCTTAATAACCCCACAATCACCTTGCAACCCACCTCTATCCAGAAGCACTTAGATTGCTGACCCTACCGGTATTGTTTATCCCCTACCAGTAGCAGTTCTCTAACCGTGATCGGTTACCCAGTGACCGGCGTCGGTCACTATGACTTATACCCCAAAACCCTTTTCTCGCCTATTCGCCACCTAACAACCTCAGATCCAGTCTAGTTTATCCCTACAACTCAACTTGAACATATCAACAACTAGTAACCAAACAAACAACCTGACGCTTTATTATTGATAATTTTAGCTTCTATTGCTTTGTAGCGAGATACCTAAATCATGATTTTACAATAGCTTTCTTTGTTATCATTTGTGTTAAATCGTATTAAAAGGGGAACTAACCACCTTCGAAAGGAATTTTTATATTTCCTGGGCCTAAGGTAGATCCCTCATTTATTGTCTAATTAAAATCTGGTGGTCTTGTATTCTTACTTGCAGGTAGTCCTTTCAAGACAAAAGGGAGTTCTTCGTAGTCGATCTGATCTTTCTCTACGGTACGCGCACACCATCTCAACATTTAACAGGTATTCCTCCTAGCCCTAACCCTTATCTGTTTCTCAAAGGAATGATAGGATAGAAGCAAGTCTGTTCTGCAGAGCCGAAACCATTCCGTACGAAACAATGAGGCATTGGAAGAAATGTTTGTTGGTTGTTGATCTTTCATGGAGAAGAAGAAGAGTGGGAAGCTTGGCTAGAAGTCTCCATCGAATTGACAGAGGCACTATCAGGCATGATAGGCTCTACCCATGAAGATTTCTTGCTTTCTTCTAAATGATTCATTAAAAAAACTCTACTCTCATGAGATAAATATTTACATGATTTGTCTAGTTAATTACTTTCATGTTTTTATGAATCTCTGTGGTTTTTAGGATGTAAATCCATCGCAAAGTAATGTTATTTTTTAGGGAACTTTCTCTATGCTAGTTTAATGGTGACATGTATGTAAAGCTTGTATTTGAAGCTTTACATTTCATTATGAAATTTGTATTCGAGGTTGGTATTGTTCTGAACTAGAATTTTTTGCTTAGTACGGTTCTGAACCTTTATTAGAGCCTTGTGTTTTGTTTGAACTTGTATTGGAGCTTTGTGTTTTGTTATGAGCTTATATTGGAGCTTCATCTTTGTTCTAAGCCTATCTTAGAGCTTTTTGTAGTTCTAAACTTTTTTTTGAAGCTTCGTGTTTGACACTGTACTCGTATTTAGTACTTGCATGTTCCAAACTTGTAGTTGAATCGGTGTGTTTGATTATGTACTTGTACTTTGAGTTATATTTTTACTCGTATTCCAGGATTGAAATGCTTGAAATCATTTATGGACTTTCTGCTTGATAAGGGCTTGAGAGATGAGTTTTGGTTTGAAGTTGATCTAGTAATCTCTTTTGAGATTTTATTTGTGTAGCTTCTTGAGTGTGAATGGTTTTAGCACTTCCATCTTTTAGACTGTACCATGTTCTTGAATTGGTAAGGGCGTGTAAGTTTGGAGGATATTCTTCCCTTTACTGTTATGAAAAATCCCACATATTGTTGAAAGCTTGACTATTTTGTTTGAATGATTATTAGACTGTAATTGTAGCTTGTTGTGGATTTGGTTTGATATAGAGTTTGTTGGAATAATCATTCACAGTTTAAGAGGTTTATGGAAATACAGTTTGCATAGTCCTTCTTGTGAACAATTTTGAAATGAATAACTTCTTATCGCAAGCTTTTTAGATGGAACTTGAGAGTCTTTGTTGTGATTATGTTTTAGTTGAGTTGGAGGTAAGATAGGAACATTACGTGACTTAAACATATATTGAGCTTTATTACTTTCTTCAAATCTTTTTAATTGATTTTTGGGTTTTATTAAAAAGATGGATTGAATACCTTAGTGTACTAAATTTTTTATGCAAGATCTCTGATCCGAATTTTTTTTTAACTATTCTTAACTAGTTCACAAACTACTTATTCTCTTGTAATTAACCATTGAAGATTTGTAAATTGTATTTTAGTTCTTTGAGTTTGTGTGTATACTGAAATTGTTTAGTTTTTACTCTTGGGGGTTTCCTATTCCTTGTTGGCTTAAGTGAATAAATCTCTAAGTCTTTTATAGAGAAAATAATATGTTTTCTTAGGGACAATATACTATTTTTGGGATTGTATTGTGTACTTCATTCTAAGACTTGAATTCGAACTTGTGTTTAATGAATGGGAATAGGTAAACCAGTTAGTGAAGATTTGTAAGGGAAACTAGAAGTGTGGTTTCTTCTATCAGTGTGTTTGGTTGTGTGTTCTCTTTTGGGAACTAGTTAAAGAACTTCTAAGTTTTAAATAGAAATGGGAATTCATTTTAGAGTATAAATGAAATGAATTATTTATTAGATATTTTCTAATGGAGATCCCTTTTTATTGTTGTTTGGATAAGTTCATTTCATTGAACTTCTCTGTATTCGATCTTCTTCTGAGATGGAAGTTTCTTGTGGATTGTTTGGTCTACTTTGTATAAGTCATTGGTTGTAATGATGTGGAAAGAGATTAGCTGAGTCGTTATGTTGGAAAGAAAATATAACATGCTTAGATCGATTGTTTTTCTTGATTGATTCATACTCCATTTGGATTGATATTAGTAGGTTGTCTCTTTTTGCACTCTGTCTTTTTATGAATCCTCTTTTGGATAGACACGGGAAGAGATTAATTTGGTGTGAGTCTAGCTTGGATTGGTGGAACATCTGGTTTTAAATTTATGAAATTATAACTTCTAACATGTGGAAGTTTGTTTATACTTGTAGGAGGACTATTTTGACTCTCTACCCCTACTTGGATTGATTTGGGATTCATGTTAGATGTTGTTCCTTTAATGTTGAATCCTTATAATGTTATCTTTGAACTAAGGAAGTTTGGTGTGTTATAAACCTGTTTCTATCTTTCAAATGATTAAGTGTGTAAGGAATAGTATGTATTGATTATTCTTCTTTGCTTAAGTTGTAGGATGAATCATCCTAATATGAGCTATGTTGCATATAAATCTTTTGCTACTTAGTAAAGATAAATGTGAATTTCTATTTTTTTTATAATTATGAAACAATTGGATGACAAGATCTGTTGATTGTTTTAAAGTAATTGATATGATCAATTAAACCCTATGATATAATGCATAGGTTGCGAATTATATCATGCTCTTTTCTTAAAAGTAAATTAAGACTCTTAATTGTACTTCTTTTCTAGTTGATATTACTTATGCTTATTTGTATGATATATTAGTTACTTCATTAAAGCAGGATTGTTTTAATGGAAAAATTAATGGAATGCACTTCACTTTAATTTTTAGTTGTTATCATGCTCAATTCATTGAACTAACCCATGCTAGCAATTTTTGTAGATGGACACCATAAGTGATAAAAGAAGGCAAAAAAAATTATGATGCATTGGTTTACTTAATTTTGGATATTATGTAAAGGATTTCAAATCATTCTTGAGTTGTATTGGAAAAATAAAAGTGATGTTCTTTTAAGATCTTAAGTCTGATTGACATACAGAATGTCTGAAATGCATAGTCTTGTAAAAATATATTTATCATCATAAATTGAAAGGTTTTGAGTTGGACTCCAATTTGTGGTGTAAATTATTTTGTACTTGTATGATAGAAATAATAGCCATAGCTTAGTGGTATTCTTTATATATATTTGTATACTATTGTTGATATCAATTAATAAGTTGGATTAAGGGGATAGTATAATCTCCCTTATTATAATGAACTTGTTAAACTGTAAAAGATGTCTTTCTCTAACTACACATCTATAGTTTAATAATAAAATATGCTTAGGAAATACAATTCAACTATATGAGTTAAGAATGATAAAAAGGAATAGTGGTTATGATCTTTAATCTCTTAACTACAGTTATGAAGTGAACACAAGATAAATCTAGGTGGATGACACACTTGATTTAGACAGCTAGGTTGCATTAAGAATTAAACGTTTGATGTTTTTTGTCCTATTTTTGGGGTAACTACTTGTTATGCCACATTATGGAACAACAATGCAAACTTGAAATAATGAATTCCTTCATATTTATTCAGGCTAGTTATGGATAAAGAACTTAATGAATGTTGGAATTAGGGTTAGGCATGGTTGTTGTAATATGAATCTTAATCCAATATTAATTATGATAATGACCACTAAGGGAGTATATACATATTGAGGAATTAGTTCTCATAGATGTTGGCACACACCAACTATAGGACTGTAGCCTCGAGAAGTCCTAGGACTTCTTGAGGATAGAGTGTTGTAGTTGACATGTGGCAACACCCTTCCATGTTTTTTGATCTAGATCTACGCACATGAACTTGAGCTAGGGTCAAACCTTGGACAAGTGGACTGACGGTAGTTAGTAAATACCATTTTAGATAACAAAAGAGTGAGGTGAAGGACGTATTCTGGAATGACGAGTATGTCGTATAAGAATAGTAACATGAACAATCTGTTGAAAATATTTTGCCAAAGTATCGCAAGCTTCTGGTTGCATTGTATTATGTCTCCTAGTTTAAAGCAACACGTACTTAACCACAAAACCTATGTTGTGACCAACACCAACCCCTTACACTTCATGTATGCAAAAACATACCAAAATTAATGTGCTGTGTGCTGGATTATGCTTCTAGCTGACCTCGACCTTAAATTCATCCATCAAAAGTCCATCAAGGGCTAACCCATCACCGAAAAATTGGCCAACACACCTATTTATGGTGATCAACCCTCTAACTTTGACTGTCCAAATGAGTCTATAACTACCCTTTCCTTGGATGAACCTGCTTACCAAATGACACTCTTCTTCGATGGTTCCAAGTTCCATCATAGTGGTGGGGTTGGTGTTATCCTCATTCCACTTGATGGTGAGCCCATGCCTTTTTCTTTTAAACTTGATTTTGATTGTACAAACAATATTTCCAAATACAAAGAACTCGTATTAGGTCTCCAGGCTGCTTACGCCTTAGATGTCAAGTCCATCAACATATTTTGTGATTCTCAATTGGTCATAAACCAATTCAATGGTATATACTAGTATCGTAATGAGATACTTTAAAAGTATAAGCAACATGTGGACATACTTTTAACCACCTTTGACCATTATGCCCTTCAAACTGTCCCATGTTCTATAAACAAATTTACAGATACCATGGCTTGATTGGCTTCTCAGATACCCAATTTTCCCGCCAACTCTAAAATATTTGTCACCATACAAAGACTCCAATTACCCTCTTATTTACCCCATGAAGTTTACTCTATCAGAACCACCGCTCCTGACCTAAGTGACCTTTGGTATAAGTAATAATCATACTATCTTTCCCTCTCCATATTTCCTCCTAACCTCACTCGTAATGGACTACGCACCTTTCTTAAGAGGGTCTCTCATTACATCATCATGGGTGGCCTCCTCTATAAGTGTGGCTTTGCTGGTATTCTCTTACGGTGCCTAAAAAGTTCTGAAATTCCCTATATCATTAAGTTCATGATGGCATATGTGGAGGTCACTTCAGTGGTCTCGCAGTTGCTAAGCACATCCTTTTCCTAAGCTATTACTGGCCAACCCTTAACCATGATTTTTGTGACTTCACTAAGCATTGTGTAAAATGCCAACAACATGCCAACCTTCATCATACACCCAGTCATGTCTTACAGGTCTCCCGTGACCTTTGGCCTTTCTCTCAATGGGGTTTGGATCTTGTCAGAGAGATCAATCCCCATTCTTCCCACCAACATCAATGGATAATCAACGCTACCAAATATTACACTAAATGGGTTGAAGCCATAACTCTCATCTCCATGAAAGTCGAGAAAATATGTGAGTTCATCAATCATCACATTATTTGTTGCTTTGGTGTTCCATATCACCTCATCATTGATAACAGAGAAGAATTCAAAAATAAAACCTTACGGAAACTTTGCAATGCCTTCGATATTCAATTAAGTTTCTCATCACCATATTACCCACAAACCAATGGCCAAGTCGAATCCACTAATAAAACCTTAAAAAAAATCTCATGAAAGTGGTTGATGATACTATGAAGGATTGACATACGTACATTCCTTTTTCCCTATGGGCATACCGTACTAGTATTTGCCTCTCGAAATCTAGATTCCATCTCTTCATATTTCTCTCCATGAAATGATCAATGATGATGAATTTCTCCAGGACCATTTAGCACAATGAGTTTATTAGATGAACTTCATCTTAATGCCCTTGACTATCTTCAAGTTTAGCAAAAATGTATCAAACACTTTTATGACAAACGTGTTCATGAACGAACCTTCAAGTTAGTGACCTTGTCCTAAAGGAAAATCAACATGTAACCAAATCAAAAATAATTAAATGGGGAAAAGTTGCTCCTAATTTGATTAGACCATACATCGTGATGCATGTTTATGGATCAAGTGCTTATCGTTTATCTTCACTAGATGGTAAGCTTGAACCTGAACCCCTTAATGCCTTGCATCTTCGACCATTCTACTTTTGAATTTCATTCCTACCTTACCTTCTTCCTCTTTTCATTCTCATCCCTTGAGAACTTTTCACTTCCCTCCTTTCACTATGCCATCCCCAATGATCAAAAAAGAATCACGTGTGTACCCATCACTCTTTTACCCTCTCTTAAATATGTGTACCATAGCTCTGCACATTTCATGATTCTCATGGATACTTTTCATCTACTTTTAGATGATATCTCATGGTTGTTTCACCTTGATTTCTGAATAAGAATACAATTCTTCACGTTATTCTTGTCCATGACTTCAAAGCCCTCACATGGGATCCAACTCCTTGATTCAAACTTTCAATAAAAATAGGACTCCCTAAAAAAGGACATCTTTCTCTCTACATCGCTGCGATAAATAGACGACTCCCTCAAAGCACAGGTATGTAAATCTTGCTTCAAAAAAAAAATATTCAAAGCTTTGTGCATTGATCAGTTTCACGAAGACCTCAAGGAGTTAATTTCCTCATCGCATTTAGACTTCCTGCATCGATCAGTCTATCTCAAATACAAGTCAAACAGAAAAAATTTCATCATAGACTTGCCCCTTGTGATCTTTGATCTCTTGCCAAAAGGCATGCTACCTAATACCATGTAACCTACCCCTTTTTCACCTTCTCACCATTCACACCTTCATTTCCTACTGCTTTAAGGGACCTACTAGAACCATGACATTTGGTGATCATGTGACTATTATTCACCTTTAGAATAATCAATCATGTAATGTCTTTAGGGTCTCACGTTCACTAGCCTATTTAATGTATGATCTAACCATTATGATCCTCACCAATCGGGTGGCTATCTTGCCTCCTCTTATCTTTCACCTTCTTCATTATGTATTGATCATCCTACAAAGGACTAGACCTCGACGCTTATCTCTAGGAAATTTTATTCTTTCACCACAATTAACTTAAAATCACCCATACCTATTTGCCCACAATTCAACCATACCTAAAATACCTCGACTCAATCATGCCTATAACCTACTAACCCATTCTAATACCTCCTCACACTTTCCCCTAGCTTATGGGAGAACTACATTGGCCTGAGGTCCCTGTTCACCAGGACTATGTAGGCAACACTCTGAGGGCACGGGGCTCTTGGAGGTTAGCTTGACCAATATCTACCCAAACCAATTTCCCCCTTTACCTTTCCTAATCACATTCTACCCTACTTAGTTTCCTTTTTATATCAATAATTTGAAATTGAACCAAAAAAACAACAATATCTTCACATCTTTACCATCATCACTCATGCATTCATTATGTCTACCATTTATTTCCCATTATCATGCATGTTACTATAAAACATAGCAACATGACCCATATCATCATTAATTGCACAAATTCATGAACTACAGACTCAACCAATCCCAAAGCAACCATACCTAAACTAACCTAAAGTTCACCATGCCTAGACCAACCTAAACTTCACCATACCTAAACCAACATAAACTTCATCATACCTAAGTCAACCTGACTCAATCCATGCCTAAACAACAAACCTGACTCCATCCATGCCTACAACCTGAATTCAATCCATGTCTATAACTTGACTCAATCCATACCTATGACCTAACTCAATTTGTGCCAAACCTGACTCCATCCATGCCTAAAACTGAAATCCTAACTTGATCCATCCCTATGACTTAGCTCTATCACGCCCATACACTACTTGGTTTCAATCACACATACAAATTAAAATAGCAAGTTACTCACAAATATATATTCATTATACCATAATCACCATCAAATATATAAATAATAAATCATTAAAACATGTGTATCCATATACATCACTCTCAAATATCTTTGGCATACAAGCCGGTATATATAACAAAATCTCAAAAAACTCTCATGTACATCCTCACTATATTCGGCAGGTAGGCTAGTATATATGTCAAAAATGTGATATCAAGAATAAAGTAATCATGCTTTAGAGATAAATTATCTCCCCATCTGATATCTAACCCTATCTCATCTATCTCCTCCTCCTGCTCCTCTAGCCCGACATCCTAACTGACCTCCCTCTGCCTCACCTTAGTCTGGCTCCTGATGGCCATGCCTCTAGAGCTAGCCTCTATGCACTAGTAGCCTCACCATGACCTGGCCCCTAGGATCATTGGCCCATTGTAATCTCCACACTATGTGTACGGGATCTACTCCTCTCACTTGAGGCCTGCTATGCTTTATGCTCGGTATATGATAAGATACATATCTCTGCTACCATCAAATGATCCTGGTAGTATTTCACCATGCCCATGGAGTCTCTCAATCTAGCAGTAGTTACTATCTATGATTGTTTCATCAGCCTCTGAAACTACCCTACTCCTTAAATAATGGGACCCTGTCCTTGCCCCTGTGGTGGTGCCATCACTCTGGAGCCTACACTTGTACCTACACCTAAAGAGCCACTATTTGTGCCTGTGTAACAACTAACTAGCCCTGCAAACATGTAACTTGTCCCTACGCCATGGCCAACTAGCCCTATAAACCTATCACCTGTACCTATATGGTGGTTTCCTACACCGCATCTCCATCTCCACCCTCTCCCTCTCCTTTTGGTGTGGGTGCTGGTCTCTTTACTACCTGTGCCTGAAGAATGACCACTTGTGCTTGTAGAGTTGTAACTTGTGCCTCAACCCCCATCAAATGTCCTTGTACTATGCTCAACTGGGTCACCAGGGTAGCCACATGCCCTTATAGGGTGTCTCTCTGAACTATGACAGTAGCTAGATCCGGCTGCCCCATCCTTGATGGTACTGCTCGTAGTTGTGTAGCCCACCATTGTCTGTACCTATTTGTCACCACAAAATCATCTATCTGTCAGTCGACCAACTATTCCTCCTGTGCGGTCAGCACTGTAGGTCATGGTGTAGACATAAGAATCTCCACATCATCTCTCCTATACTAAGGGAAGGGTGGGGGTATATCCTGTGGCAACCCAAATTGCCGTCTAACCCAGTCTACGGGTATCATCTCATGCTCCTCGACCCACTACCCTTCTATCCACCTATAAATTTGTAGCCCATCCATCTCTGCCGCTATCTTCCTGTATGTAGGATAGCCTACATATGGCCTCTAAATAATGTCCATGCTGGAAAAATCCTCCAATAATCACATGTAATAGGCTACATCATGTGTCACTCTAGCCACTCGACACTCTCCCATAACTGACACCCATTTCCTGTAGCCCACTTGAACAAAACATGGCTTGAATGCATCGGCTCGAGGCATACCAACTGGGTGCACACACATAATGTGCTCATAGGCCCAACAATGTAACAAGAATGTGTAACACAAGATGAACCATTGTAGTCTCCCATAAGCCCAAAACTCCCTATATAGCTGTACTAAGAACATAGCCCCCCATGTAAACCAAGTCCTACTCTCCACCATTTCATGTAGGATCCCCATCAGTGACCATGGGAATCTCCCACCCTCTACATCTGGCAGTGCAAAAAAGTAGACTACCTCCATCAAAAGCACTACCAGCCTCATCTCCTCAGGGTAGGCTTGGTAGATCACCCCATAGCTCATGCTGGAACTATGGAATCCTAACAATGCCAGACCCTCTCCAAACATTGGTAATAGTAGCTCCTCAGATGCCTCTGAAGAGATCAAGTACACCTGTGTACCTACTATAAATAGTTGCAGGATCTTGTAAACATCCTCTAAGGTGATCGTGATCTCACATGTCGATAAATGAAATGTATTAATCACCAAATCCCATCTATCGATGAGGGAAACAATCAAACTCACCTCCCAGACTACATGTCGGTAGTGCATGAAACCAATAAGACCCACATCTACAACATGGATCCACTCCTCGTGTGTCATCTCCCCCTGTATCTCCACGAGTAAGGGTGGTACCCTATCCATCATCTGTAGCTGGTCCCTGGCCTACATACAACCAATCATATTAATCAAAATTGACCATACCTACAGATAACCTTACTTAACCCCCCTGCTACACCACTTACCCTAACTAAATCACCATTTCACATATTTATATGCCCTAAATCAACACCACCTATCTACCCATGCCTTGTACCCTCACCTATTTTCATTTTACTTATCTACCCACACCTCAGACCCTCACCTATTTTCATTTAACCTATCTACCCATGCCTCGGACCCTCACCTATTTTCATTTTTCCCCTACCACCGATCTTCTTTATTCACCCACCTACCCATACTCATAACTCTTACCCCCTATCCAATTCTCCCTACCACTACCTTTCTGTCCATAACCTGTCTATTTTAGCTCTTCATGGGCCCGACTCTCTAGTTTGTTGAGTGGCATCAGTCATCCTTGACCGACCATGGTCCAATGATAACTGACATTGGTCATCACATATGTGATTGATACCAATCCTTACCCACTGACACCGACTAAGAGAAAATCAGCATTGGTCACTGTCGCGGCAACAAACCCATGACGCTCTATCCTTTTTCTCACACACTCCTCGTTTCTACCCATTTCCCCTACCAATACCTACCCAATACCTATTCCCACCCCTCACTTACCTAAACCTACCCTCCCTTGTTCCCCTTTTCTAATTACATTCCCTCCATTCAAATTTTAAATATTTGTCCCCCCAACCCCATTTCCCTCTTATCCGACTTCCCTCCTCTACCTACTCAAAACAACCAAAAAATCAGAATAAGATCTTACCTCATCACACTGCCATCTGCGTGGTGGCATCTCAGGCCACTACACAAGTCGACCCAATCCCTCTCCTACCTCTTCCATCACCAATATCCTATTGGCTGAATCAAATCTAATCAATCCCCCAATCAAATCATTTCATGATCGTAGACCTGCCTATCAACTAACAATCACTCGCTCTGCAGCTCACCAACTCATCTCTCCATGTTGTTTGGTCACTTTCCACCTCTTTATCTTTCTCTTTTTTTTTCTCCAATTTGGTAAATGACAAATCATTTTCAAAAATGCTGACACTTTTTCTTTTTATAGCCTTCCCAAATTAACTAGAAATGGTTTCACCTTGACCGACATTTCGGTCCTATGTGCCCTAGTCCTACCGAGGTCGGTTTCATGCCGACCGAGCATCCGTTAATTATGACCATTGTTGGTTATCCTACTTGGTATTATTACTACCCATTCCCCCTAGTTTGCTGAGCCTAAATCCTTTCTACCTTACCCACACCTGATTTGGATACATTTCCCTTTACCCTCATGACCTCATCATTTAGCAACATAACCTATTCATCATTTGGGGTTTCTTTATTTTAGCCATCCCTCAGCCCTACCCGTGCCGTGAACTAGCTACTTGGACTTAGAACATTGCTAGTGACCTATGACCTCATGTGCTCGCTATACCCCTTGCAACACTATTACCCGTGTTGTTTGACCTAATGACCTTACCTTGCCTCTTTTCCGTGACCGTTTATCTTGACCCAACCTTTGGTGTACCAGAACATATCTAAATGTTCCTACACCTAACATGCGATCATGTTTCCTGACCATATCCTATGCATTGGATACTAGAATAACCTTAACCTTGTTTGGATAAACCTATCGAACCTTAGACAATGTAGAGTTTGCATGCTCTCTCAACCTGGTACCATGCTATAGTTTATACATGTGTGCATGCATTTGAATGTTACTACCTTTTGACCTTGACATATTACCTTGATTACTTGATTGGACCTTTTACCCCTTTACCCCCATTGTCCCACCTTCCTCTCCATCACATTGACCTTTTATCAAACCACTCACTGATTCTGTCCTTCTACCTCATCCAGTTCCTGGTTTGAAGGGGATCACCTTCACCCACACATGGGGCAAGCAACATCTTATTTTTTTCAATGTTGCTTACCAATACAAGCTACGCAACAAAAAGGGGAAAAATGTAGACACCAAAATTGGGTCACACTCCCCTCGGTCCCGTAGTCAAATAACCAACTCGAAAACACTCACCTAACCATGGCCCCTTACACCCCACACTAATATTAATTTAATTAATTTAATTAAATTAATTCGATGATCCTCACAATATTTATTATTTAATTTTCCTAATTAAGATAATTCCCACACCACCACCTCACCTAGCCACCTCACCCCAAATCTATTCTTAGTATGTTGCCATAACTAGACTAAGACCTACCTAAACCCTAAAAAATCAAAGCCTACATTCCCTCTAACCACATTCCCACCCATTAGAAAAAGAAGCTTCCGTTCTAATCTGCGAAGGAAAGACATGAACAAGATCCAAGAAATCAAGCGGATCTTCCCATTTTAGTAAACCTAGGAAATCCCACCCTAACCTACGCCAGTCACCCTAAACCGACTGCTGGTCAACCTGAAACCATCTTTAGTTACCTATTTATTCCCCTTTGGTAACATTATTTAGAGGTTGGTACATTCAAAGAGAAAACAAAATGAGACCAGTGCTACATACAAGCAGAATGAAAATTCACACATGCATCCAAACATCCACAGTAAGCATCAGAAGTGATCACAGAGCCATTTTTCATTCATGAGATAATCTGGGGAAGTGCCATTACCAATACCAAACTCCATCCATCTGATCAACTGCCATTGCCATCTAGCCATAAAGCTCATATAACAGTAAGTATTTCCTCCACCAACATTGGTCTACATACACTATAATAGGCTTTTAGTTATCTCTATTATCAGCTTCTAGCTGTACATCTCCCATTCTCCCACCATTTACTTATCAGTTTGTAAGTTGGGCCTTTTCCATTCATTTACATCATTAGATTACCTATACCTCGATTTTCTATTCATCTCCTAGTACCACATTTGATACCTCCATGCAACTTTTCATTAACCTACCCCATTTCCACCTAGCGTCAAATCCCATATCCTTAGCCCTCTAATAATTTTCTTTTGAGTTTCCTTGTACACTCGACCATACCGATGCCGGGTTACCCATAACCGTCACCCGGTTTCATCTTAAACCGACATTGGTCATACTATACCAACATTGGTCTCTATGTTTTACCCTCAGATAAAGAACAGAGCCTAAATTCTCCACCAAACACCCAAAACGGCCCAAAACCAGACCCTGACCAATACCGGTACTTTGACAGAGACCTTGCCCTTCAGATTCAATCATAGCTTAACCTGTTGTGAATAAATTTCCTTATTGTATTTGAATGAGATACCTAAATCATTTTAACTATAGTAGGATTTCATTTATTTTTAATATTGAATTATTTTAAATAATGGATTGACAACCTTCTAGGGAGTATCATACTTCCCAGAAATAGCATACGCTAAGTAGTCCACTATCATATGCTATTTAATCTCTTTTGGTGGTATTGTTGTTCATTTCAAGTAGTTCCTCCTATCCAAAAGGAATCTCTCATGATCATATGTGGATCAAGAAGTCATACGCATGCAATAACCTTCAACTAGCTTTAATAGGTATTCCTCCTAGCCATTTTACCCTTATTTGTTTGGTCACATTCCGAGAAATGCTCTAAGAATCAGGTGAAATAGTCTCATTTACCCTTCTGACATTGAAACTCCTGCATTTACTATTATTTTCCTTGTAGTAGTCCTTGATCCCTATACCGCACTTTTGGCTTCCTAGTTATCTGCCTCTTCCTCCCACTACAATTATCCTCCATCTATAAAAAAACTCTCAAAAATAAAAAATATTCATCTCTCAAATCGTAATCAAACACATCACAAATGAACTAATTACACGGATTCCTAGATTATATATTCATCATTTTAGAAATCCTTGGTGACCACTGATCGACATCAATTTCTTCCCAAATTTTTGGGATTTCTAATCGCTTCCAGTTCTATACCTTTTAACAAAAAAACATCAAACTTGGTCACCTAGACCTCTCTTATCATAATAAAACTTTATCAAAATCCTCATTCCTTTTCTTTGATGCTCAACAAACAATAAAAAACCCTATTGTTTTACCATATATCAAAAAAATTCATATCCTACAGATGTTTTCTTTGACCCTTTGGTCCCACAGCTCAATACATCCTCATGAGAGTGTTCACCATTGGACCCTCTCTACATAGTAGTATTTTCATGACATGTGTATGCAGGTGCTCCACATTGCACATCCCCTACCAAGTGTTTTATAAGATTACTACCATCATTACAAACTTCTCTAGCTTGGTCATTGTAGACACCTGCAGTTTGATCAATACACTATTATTTCTAATAGTGCACTAACGCTTCTTCCTTTTACAAATTGATGACACACCACTAGTTAGGCCTATCTAACTCCCTTCCTATGACACCCTTTTGGTCATTTTTCCTCTTATAAACCATTTAAATGGGCAGTTATAGCCTTGTTCTAACTACATTAGCTTCTTATTCACTTCTATCTCACCTCTATTAGCTCCCTGGAAGCTCAATCCACTTCATTGGATTGAGTAAGCCCTTCAGAACCCTTCCAAAACCCTAATTACTCTCTGAGAGAGATTAATTAGTCTAACCTAGGTTAATTACCCTCTAACATAGTCAAATCACACTTTGACTTGCTAAAGTGATTTTTGGACTTTAGCCTTTTTCCCACATGCACCCAAATCTCCCTTTTCTTCTAAACCAAAAAATATAAATACGGTTATACCCCCTCCCTCATTTCCTAAGAATTATCTCTTCTTCCTAGCACAAATTATAGAAATTTGATTAGGATTTAGTTTGTATTTCATCTTCTTTAATTTGAGCTAAAAGTATTTAATCTTGTATTTCATAGCATTAACATAGAGTAAAAGGGAATATCCATTGGCCTTGAAGCCATTAATGGGGAGACCTCTTTCTCTTAAACACATAAAATGAATGCTTAGATTCTCTTAGGTTCATTATTTCAAGCTTTCAAAGAATAGAGATTAACTTCATTTGCTTAGTTTGCATGTTTATTTCAAATTAATGTATGCAAAGAAGAAAACCTTGCTCATTTCTTATCACATGCTCCATTGATCAGATTGTTAAAATCCATTGGGGTTTCTTTATAGATTCTTACCCCAAATCCATATTTTTTACAAATTTTCATTGAACACATTTGGCATGCCCGGTGGGACACTTATGGCCATCCTCCATTAATGGAGGTCTTTTAGGTTTTTCAAAGTTCATTTTCAAGTTTTTGGGTCAAATAACTTGTTATCTCCTCATTTCTATTTATAACAATAGATAAATGACCTTCATTTTCATGTATTTTGTGGGTTTGATATAGAAATAGGACACTTTGACTAATAACTAACCTGTTTGCTCTTGAAATTTTGAAAATTCATGTTTTTTGTAGATTTTTCACAAGGTGCACATAGGTGTAAAACAAGGGGCATGTATATGTCAGATCAGGCACGTACCTGTCAGGAGGACTTCATCATTTGCACATGTTCTCTCTACAGATATGTGCATGCATCTACATAATCTGGGACGCATATCCCTCTCTGGCCGTGCATGTGTAAATGGTTTGACTGTGTAAAAAAAATTCAATTTCCTATTTCAGGCTTGGGTGCATACACGTCGAAATTTGAGCATCCATGTCAATATGGGTGTGTCTCTATCATGTTGCAAGCATCTGTGTTTTATTGCATTAGGTTTCATTATTTTTTAACTGTAGGCATACTCGTTAAGTAGGGCGCGTATCCATCACTTAGGAAGCAATGATGTCAGTATAGGCATGTAGGTGTCTGTATTAAAATTAGAAATTTTTACATTCTGAAAAATCTTTTCTTCTGACCCACTACTGCAAGTTTTTAGAACTAATGATTCAAAAAATAGGGTTTTTTCTTTAAACATTTCAGTTTGCATAGTTAAAGTGTTTTGTTCTTGGATTAAAACTAACTTTGTAGAAGTGTGTATGCTCTCTCCTCACATCTTCAAAGGAAATCTTGGAGATCAAAAACACTTATACAAACTCATATAAATTGTTCAAAAAACACTTTTTTTATTAAGGATGGAGTAAAACTTTCATGTGATTTCAATAGGATTTTTCACGTTGCGTATGCTCTTCCTTCGCACCTTTTGGTGATATTAGGAATCAAAAGCAAAGTGTAAAATTATCTTTCTTAACATCAACCTATGAACATGAAAATTACTAAAAACTTGTTGTCTACGGGAGCTAATGATTTTCAAAGAAAGGTGTCAAAACAAAAAACACAGAATTTATAATACATGTATTGTTGTAGGTTACCAAATGGTGTGCTATTTAAAACCACATTTAAGTTAAGTAATATAAAAAACACACCATATTCAAAACATTTTATTGTAGGTTTTGAAGAAGGGTACGTCCCTATCCAATCAACCTGAACATAACCCCTTTGGCATAACACCTTAAGCTATAACAATGGAGGTGGTTCCAGGAACCCTAAAGTAATCCATCGCTAAGTAACCTCGTGGATGAACCAAGAATCTCTCCACTTACCCACTTGACTAGTATGCCTTGTGAGATAGAGCTATCGGTTATCCATATGGCAACCCTAGGGAGAGCACACGTGAATGCAATAATTGTCCTTTGTGCTCAAAGGGGGTAAAGTAAAGCCAAGATACTCCTAAACTAGTCATTGTGAATTTTTGGGTTAATCGTGCTTGCTTAAAACAACTTGTAGCACCTATGTGAGAGTAATTATTAAGGAGACAATTCTATCTTGGAGCCCACTTTACTAGTCCATTGTTACGTCAATCCATCACGAAGTGACAACTCATCTAGAATCTAAACCTTATTTATTGAACAAGGAAAATAACCCTTGTGAGTTTTATCTAAGTGTCTTTCATCACAAAACTAAACTACATCCCACATTTTCTTAGTTTTATTCTTGTCTTCGGATGAGGTGAATCTCTACTTAGGTGGCTCTTGGTTTATTTCCATCTTTTGATCAATACCCTTGTGTTCTCACCACCCATTGTTTGGGGTGAGAAAGGTGCATACATTGCTCATTTTTATTAGACATAGTGCTCGTCACTTTTTTGTCCATTTCCTCCCATCCATGTTTGTGGCTGGGTTGTTAAACATCTAAAGTGTGTAGGTATGCTTTTCATATCTTTGATAAAAGTTTGTCCATCTTGATTTCAAGATCATCTTCACCACCATGGGTACGGTTCATCTTTTGTCTCTTCTTGAGTTGATAGTTTTTTTGCATCCTAGACGCACAATCTCGGTACTTACATCATATTCTCATTTTGTGAGAAGATGTTATAATTCCCCTTATTACACGGTTACATTGCTCACACGATTAAAAACTCCTTATTATACTTATCACTTAGTTTGAGTTTCGACGTCATCTGAGTCTTCTTGAAAAGTGTCGATAACACCTTATATATCATAATAAATTTTTCATGGTACTAACACCTTTCTTGCTCAGTTAATGTATCACGGTGACATTATTACACTATATCTATTCGTGAATTCCATTTTTCAGAAGGTTCAACTTTCATCGGAATTCAAACTAGTTTTAGGTATATCTTGTCGAAGGACTACGACAACATCACGTCATTGCTTAGGGCTTGTTGGGTTTCTAACTTGACTTACATATTGATACATCATTATCCCTATCTATTTTTAGGGAATATACTTGGTAACAACAAATTGAGTGATCATTACATTTAGGTGTGCATATGAGTGTTCCTTGATAAAGATTATTGCATAACACTACATCTAGGATACACTGTAGTATAGTTCCAACATCACCTTGAATGACTTATGGAAAATCATACACTTATGGGTTATGCTAGCTACAGAAAAACATCTGCTAGTTATTCCTAAAATCATAAAAATGGAAGCCAAATCAAATGAGCATGATATAGGAGAAAACACTTTCGATGCCTTCCCATTTAGTGCTCACAATTTAGGACCACTCTTTTCTCAAGTCAAAGATACAGAGAAGTTAATTGATCATAGTGGAGAAGAGTCAGACTCTTCCAGAGAACAACAAAGGTTAGACCTAAATAGATTTGATGAACTCCTATATTATAATAAACATTAGGTACTCACAAGATTCTTAGAATTAGGAGCTAAACTTCCACATGAGCACAAAGAAGAAACAAAGGTCATTAACCCTAATTTAGGAGAATGAAGATTTGTCTTAAACACAAATAACCCTTTTGATGTGGGATACGCTTCCACTTTTGGGCACCATAAGGCCGTTGTCGAAGGTGAACCATCAAGAAAACATCACTATAAAGCTTCGTATAAAGTGAAAACTGAGAAAAAATATTCTCCTCCTCTGAAATTTGATGAAGACGAAGACCCCTTATTTGACAAGGAGATCCTCTAAAAATAGATCTTGAAGTTGAGTCAGAAACTAGCAAACCTAGGATTTTCAAGAGAAAACATATACAAAGACAAAGACAAATACAAACCTAACAAATTTCAATTTGATCCACATACAAACTATACCTTTAAGGCAATGCAAGTTCAAAGGCTAATGTCACCTACTAAAGAGAAACTCATTCAGGAGGAATTGAAATCTATGAAAGATATGCTTACTACATTACAACAGGGAAATGTAGGCCAAAATAGAAAATATTCGTATGAAGAACTATGTCCATACCCCTTTGATAAGGACATGTTACAACAACATTTCCCAAAACACTTTACCATTCCCAAGTTTGATAAGTATAAGTGCAAAAGTGACCCTCATGATCATATAAAAGAATTTTACATGGCTTGCCAAGAGGTCACATATAGCGATAATTTCTTAATACGACTCTTTCCTTGCAGCCTTGGAGTAGTAGGATTGGAATGGTTCTATAGCATACCCAAGGGATCCATTACAATGTGGACCACATTAGCAGAGAAGTTTGTAAGGTATTACTCCTATAATATGGAGAGCAACATCACAATGAATGATCTATGTAAGAAAAAACAAAAACCCAATGAGACATTTGCAGGATTTTTACAACAATGGCATGGGTTAGCTAGTCGTTTTCCTTGTGCCTTACTAGAAAAATAGTTATTGAGCATATTTGTTCGTAACTTAAACCCAAAAATAGCCTTTCACTTACAAATGCATTGTGGCTCAAACTTTGAAGAAGTCATAGAGAAAGGTATTCAAATTGAGAAATCCCTCATTGCCAAGGGAGCGCTTAAACCTATCACTAAACAAAACATGAAAACAAATCCACAGAAAAACCTAAATTCTTCAATAAGAATAAACATGTTATTGGTGATGGCATTACAGACTCCAAGAGATTCCAAGCCATACAGATAGGCCTACTCTTAAATCTTTCACAAGGGCCTCATCCTAAAGCACCTACAAAACGTACGTTCACGTCCTTAACATAATCCTTATCTACCATCCTAAGACAATTAGATGACGTAAAAATGGTAGAATATCCAACTATAACAGTACCATATCCGGAAGATGCTCCAAAACCGGTTTGGTTCAAATATCATGATTATTGCGACTTTCACAGTGTTAAAGGACACAAAACGGATAGATGTTTATGATTGCACCATTATATCCAAGACCTCATAGAGGAAGGGAAGATTTTTGTGGATTCTCCCCCTAAGACCAGTAAAATTTCAAATGAAAAATGGGTATTTACAAGGAACCTTTTCCTAACCATGCAGATAAAAAGAAAAGAAAACCAGATTAAGGGAAAACCTCCAATGACTATAGGACAAATGCCTATGTGTACCCTACAAATGATAGTCCTTATGATTCCCTCATTAGATGAATTATCTCATATAATGAATAGATCAACACCATTCAGATTTTAGAAAAGAGTTGCGTAGTCAGGACGAGACGTGCCCACTTAGTCATACCAGATCCTGTGCCTATCCCTTGGGAAGGTTAGAATAATTTAATAGAGAAGTTAGAGAAAAAACATTATAGGATATCTATTCTTGATCTCCTTAAGATCTCTAATTCCCATAAGAACATACTATATAAAACTTTTTAGAATTCAAGGGTTTCCATAGAGGTAGACCCCACGAACCTTCAAGCCATGATTACACGCTTAAACACCAACGATCATATTACTTTTGATCATACTGTAATCCCACATAATAACTCAGATCATAACTTACAATTGTATCTTGAAGTGGTGATTACCCATTCCAAGATCAAAAGAGTACTTGTAGATGGGGGATTTGGTCTAAATATTTGCACTTTGAAGCTAGTTAAACAGCTAGGTCGTTCAGAAATAGAGCTGGGAGCTAAGACTATCACTATCATTGCCTATGACAATGAAGAAAGAGAGTTAGTAGGGACTATATTGGTTCACATGGAGGTAGGACCAACATTTCACAACACAACGTTTCATGTCCTTGACTTGGATCTGTTATCCAAAATGAGCCCCTGCTTATTTTGGCTAACTTGCCTTCATTTTTCCCTTCCTTGTGCTTCAACTTCAATTTTCACACATTTTAAGCACTAAAATGATCCTAGAAATGGCTTCATCAGATAGGATTTTTATTCCTCTTTCCAAAAAGGTAAAGAAGTCCTCCTAACTCCTTGTAATTTTTGAGTTATGGCTCAGCGGAGGTTGGAGGGGAAATTTTCCCTGGGCGGGCCCGTGGAGGTAAGGAAGAATTTTTGCCAAGGAGATTTTGTAGACTGGCGGAGTGATGGGAATATTTTGGCACTTAGGTATTATTTTCAAAATACTCAAAGTAAAATTTTAGCCTATAGGCCTAAAGGAGGGACAAAAGCACATTCGCAGGGCTACGGAGAAAATTTTTCCACTTAGCCTTTTTGGTCAAAAGAGTTAAAGTCAAGAAATTGCTCGCGGATCTGGCAAAGGAAAATGGAAGGGAAATGGCCAAGGTTCCACATCAAATAGAAAAGTGCCACATGTCCATTCATCGGTAGGGATTGGGGCATTGGGAGGATTTTTGAAATTTAACCAAAGTTGTGAAAACACAAAGGGAAAAAATAGAACCACATCTCCACAACAAATCAGAAGATGCCACGTGTCTTAGAGCAGCGAGGCCGTGGATGATTTTTGGAAAAGTTTCCAATTTTGCATAAAGGGGAAAAATTATTGTTTTGAAGCCATGGATCATCTAGAAGGTGCCATGTGTCATGAAGACTTGAGGGGCCACAAATATTTTTGGGGAATTTTTCCAAAAGGGAAAAATTTAAAGTTTGACCCCACCAACCCCAATTTTGACTCTATTTTTTACCAGTTTTGCCCTAAATCTTCAGAGGGCCATATCTTTCGAACCAGATCTTTGTTTTTCACAATTTTGGTGTCATTAGAAAGATGTTGAAATACTCTACACGATGGACCCCTCAATTTTGAATTTTGATAGAGTTTGATCAGAGAAATTTTGCAAAATGTATTTTGGCATGGAAAAGACAAAAAACCAGTTCCAACCACAAGATTTAATAAAGTATGGATTATTTTCTTTGGTCTGCAAAGTAGATGCTTGAAAATATGAAATTTTGCATTGATCCCATCAATAAATAAAGAATTAAAATGCATTTTGAAAATTGGTTGGAGAAAATCCCAAATTTTTTCCCTTCCCTTCTCACATTTTGCTATATAATGTAACAGAGGCATCATTTTTAGGGTTTTTCTTGATCCTTCTTCTCTAACTCTCCCTTATTTTCTTTCCCAGGGTCAAAAATGGAGATTGAGCCTACTCCACTACTCTGTAATGGAATTTTTTCCTCTTACCCATGAAATTATGTTCTGTGCAAACTTTTGGAGCAATAAAATGTGTTTTGTGATGCATTTGTTCATCCTTACTCATTTTTTGGTTGTTTTCTTCTTGCCTCTCTTCATTACAGGCATTTTTGCATGTTTGGATGTTCATTTCAGGTTTCATAGCTATGTTCATGAAATTTTGGAACAATTTTTGTGTGAAATCCATCTTTGGTCTATGATGCACTTGTCCATCCTTCCATTGCTCACCTCTCTTTGTTCCCATGGCAGTTTTGATAGATGTTCAACATTTTCCTTCTCTAGTATATCACCATTTTAGTGTAGGCTCTGTTCTTTCCAATTTTCTTTCTCTCCCTGTCTCCTTAGAAGTTAGATTAGGATTAGAATAGCTTGCCTACACTGGAATAACTTGTGGCAGGTAGTTTAGGAAAAGGAACCAGCCTTCTCTGGAGAGCTTTTCCAATTTGCAAAGGTCCCACACTTTGGGAAAGTTCAATGTTGTGCATTCACACCAAATGGCATTTCCTTAGAAAAGCATATCCATAGGTCATTTTGGGGGTGCTGTGAATTTACACTAATAGTTTTGACACACCCGGTGGGACACTAGGGTTAGATATTTCATCTTCTCTTAGTGCCTCATGAAAAAACAACAAAGCTTACACCACTGTGTGCCACTAATAGTTTTGGCACACCTAGTGGGATCTAAGAGGTCTCCCATTTCAATTTTTTTAGGCTGGTGTGTTCCTATGAAGATTTCAGGCTTTGGAGGCACTTTCAAACACATCTGATGACTCCATCTGATCAATAACTCGTTCTCTGAGTTGCAAACCTTCCTTTTCATTCATTTCCATCCATTTCCATTCACTCTTCTTTCCATCCCTTTCACTCTTTTCCATTCCATGAAGTTGTGCAATCATAACTTCATTTCCATCATGGAATTCACATCTACAACAGCAGCAATGTTTCCCACATCCAACATGTTTTCCAAATCCTCCAGATCAGCATTTTGATCAAATTCAAAACTAGTATACATATCCATATGAGCAATGCCAAAATCAGTTTGGCTATGAAGCATATCAAGAGCAAGAATACGCATATGATGTGGGAAATCAAGAAGAAAATTCAGATCTATTGGAGAAGTTCCAAAAAATGGAGATTGGCATGTTGCAATTAAGAGAAACAGCTCAAATGAAGGCTTTTAGAATTCGTTGTAGGGCACCTTGTCCATGGGTTGGCCATTTTCCAAGACACTTCAGCCCTCATGTGAAGCTGGACTTCATGGTGGAGATGCTACCCCAACTTGAAAAATGGACTGAAGGGATAGAGGTGTATGAGAGGTGTATTCAAAAACCTTTTCAATGGGTAAGCACACCACCTCATACTCTTTATTTTCTCCCTTTTCAATCTGTATCATTTCAGAAGTGTCAAGTTTCAAGCTTCCCATTTGCTGCACCAAATGTTGATTCCATTTCTCCATCTCCTAGTCTCCCATCCCACCTCAATTTCTCTACTTTCTTCCATTCCAAATAGCCACCCCCTCCAAAGAAACACGAGTTTCTACCTCCTCCACCACCACAAAAAATTACAAAATCAATTGAGTTATAACCCACCCCTCCTCTTGCATTACCAAATCCATGTTGGGAAGATAAAAATCAGAATGCTAGTCAAGGAAAGTAATAGTGAGAAGAAGATCCAAAAAAAGATGAAAAGATCAAAATTTTGTTGAACTTGGCTCTTTAATTTGGGATTACAAAAATCCCCTTGATGGTGAAGCCTAAAGAGGAAGTTGAAGTTGGAGAACAAGTGGTGGCCAAGGCTAATTTTATAGCAGCAGAGAAGCAAGAAGATCAATCATCAAGTTGCTCAGATTGTAGTGTCCATGTTGGCACTCTACTTGAAGAAAATGTTGGTCCAATTCAATTTGCACAATCAGCCATGGAAAGGAGCTATGAAGAAGATCTTGCAGTCCCAATTAGTCCTCTAGAACAACAAATTGAAGAGTTTGATTTGTCAAAATTCATGCTAGACGAAGAGGTCATTCAAGAGAAATATTTTCTTGAAACAACAGAGGAAGAAGAAGCTGCTCCAAATTGAAAATAAGAGGAGTAGATTCCATTTGTGGAGGATAAAAGTACAGATCCAAAAGTTTTGAACACAAAACAGGCTATAAAAGAACCTTTAGTTATTCCTTCCACTTCATCTCTCTCAATCTATAACATTAGATAAGAGTTTTATCTTTCAAACTTCATGTTGGAGGATGAAAGAAACCATGGTAAACAAGTTTCTGATCAAGAGAACACCATGGAGGATGTTGAACATTTGCTGTAGGACAACAATGAGATAGTTTATCTATCTGATTTGAAGGACTGTTTTGATGGAGAGGAACCAGTTGAAATCACATTGTTTTCTCCTTCATCATCCATCCTCCAAACACAAGAACCTACTGCCATGGAGGAGAAATTTCAATTGTAGCAGCATGTACTTCATAGCATCTCTTTGGAATCAATTTTAGGAGATTTAAATCTTCCATGTTCTTCATTGGAGGAAGAGAAAAGGTAGGAGGATGTCATCATCTCTCTCACACCATCCACCCAAGAAGGTCCACAAGAAGACTCCATTTTTGGAGTTGAATTTCAGAGAAATGGGCACATCCAAAGGATCAGACTGTGCCCAATCAGGTACTTGGCTTCATTGGATCCAAAGGAGCAACCAAAACCAGTCATGCCTACTTCAAGGCATGAGGATGAGCATCAAAGTACCAAGGATTAGTTGTCATACCTCTTCAATCCAAACGTAAAGCAACCAAAATATGTATTTGATTTGTCTTAAGTTGATACCTTACTAATTTGGGTATAAGACAAGCTTCTTGTTGATTTTCCACTCATCCAACTAGCCATGTTTAATGCCAAATTAGTTTCATGGCTGCCATTTTTTAGGAAGGGAAGCTATTTCTCCCTGCCAGTTGAAAGATTTGTTTGAGCTCCCTTTGCTCTTGGTTAGAGTAGTGTAGGTAGGTTTGCTTTTAGCAGAAGAAGTGCTCTTATACACTCTGCATGTTCCATTTGGAGAATGTATGATTCTTAGTTTTTACATAGTTTTTGGTGTTGTTGTATTTCTCTTGCACAGTCCATTTCAGTGGCTTTTGGTGAAGATCAACTCCAAGTTTCAGAGGGTCTCCAAGTGGCTCAGAGGTCAGATTTTCATAGTTTAGATCAGATTTGGTTATTAGGCTTGACTCCATGCCCAATGGATGCTTTAAAGGCCACTCATCATTCATCTAATAGGTAGATGATCCCTCTAAGTTTCCAAGATTGTTATCCAAAATGATCCCCTGTTATTTTGGCTAACTTGCATTCATTCTTTCCTTCCTTGTGCTTCAAATTAAATTTTCACATATTGCAAGCACTCAAAAAATTCTAGAAATGGATTCATCAGATAGGATTTTTCTTCCCCTTTATAGAAAGGTAAAGAAGTCCTCCTAAATCCTTGTAATTTTTGAGTTATGGATCGACAGAGTTTGGAGGAGAAATTTTCCCTGGGCAGACCCGTGGAGGTAAGGAAGAATTTTTGCCAAGGAGATTTGGCAGACTGGCGGAGTGATGGGAATCTTTTGGCACTTAGGCATTATTGTCAAAATGGTCAAAGTCATATTTTAGCCGACAGGCCCGAAGGAGGAGCAAAGAACATTTGTGGGGCCAGGGAGAAAAAAATTCCACTTAGCCTTTTTGGTCAAAAGGGTTAAAGTCGAGAATTGGCCCGTAGATCCGATAAAGGAAAATGGAAGGGAAATGGCCAAGGTTCCACATCAAATAGAAAGGCACCATGTGTCTATTCATTTGCAGAGATTGAGACATCGAGAGGATTTTGGAAATTTTTCCAAAGTTGCGAAAACACAAAAGGAAAAAATAGAATCGAATCTCCGCAACAAATCAGAAGATTCCACGTGTCTCGGAGTGGTGGGGCCACGAAGGATTTTTCAAAAAATTTCCAATTTCACGAAAAAGGGGGAAAATGATTATTTTGAAGCCATGGATCATCCATAAGGTGCCACATGTTATGCGGACCTGAGGGGCCACTGAGATTTTTGGGGAATTTTTCCAAAAGGGAAAAATTTAAAGTTTGACCCCATCGACCCTAAATTTGACTCTATTTTTTACTAATTTTTCCCTAAATCTTCATAGGCCTATATCTTTCAAACCAGAGCTCAGTTTTTTGCAATTTTGGTGTCATTGGAAAACTGTTGAAATCCTCTACATGATGAACCCCTAAATTTTGAATTTTGATGGATTTTGATGGGAGAAATTTTGTAAAACATGTTTTGGCATGGAAAAGATAAAAAACCAGTTCCAACCACCATATTTAATGAAGTATGGGTCATTTTCTTTGGTCTGTGAAGTAGATTCATGGAAATATGAGCTTTTGCATTGACCCCATCAATAAATGAAGAATTAAAATGCATTTTGAAAAGTGGTTGGAGAAAATCCTACATTTTTTCCCTTCACTTCTCACATTTTTCTATATAATATAACAGAGGCATCATTTTTTAGGGTTGTTGTTGATCCTTCTTCTTTTCCTCTCCCTTCTTTTCTTCCCAAAGGTCAATAAAGGAGTTTGAACCTCCTCCCTTGCTCTATAATGGCATTTTTTCCTCTTACTCGTGAAATGATGCTCTGTGCAAACTTCTGGAGCAAGAAAAAACATGTTTTGTGATGCATTTGTCCATCCTTGCTCATTTTTTGGTTGTTTTCTTCTTACCTCTCTTCATTGCAGGCATTTGTGCATGTTTGGATGTTCATTACAGGTTTTGGATCTATTTTCATGGAGTTTTGGAAAATTTTATATGTGAAATCCATCTTTGGTCTATGGTGCACTTGTCCATCCTCTCTATTGCTCACCTCTCTTTGTTTCATGGCAGTTTTGATAGATGATCAACATTTTCCTTCTCTCGTGTATCACCATTTAAGTGTAGGCTCTATTTTTTCTATTTTTCTTTATCTCCTTGGAAGTTAGATTAGGATTATATTAGATTGCTTGCACTGGAATAGCTTGTGGTAGGTTGTTTAAGAAGAGGAACCAACCTTCTTTGGAGAGCTTTCCCCATTTACAAAGGTCCCACACTTTGGGAAATCTCAATGTTGTGCAATCACACCAAATGACTTTGCCTTAGAAAAGAAGATCCATAACTCATTTGGGGGTGTTGTGATTTCACACTAACAGGACCTTCCATGCAACATACTCTTAGGATGCCCATGGATCCATGCCATGTAAGATATTCTTCAAAATTTTCATCAGTGCATCAAGTTATGTCATAAAGGTCAGGTGGTTACCATTTTAGGTGACCTGGAACCATTCATACATTGTAGGGAATCGCATAGTTTTTCTCGTGTAACTTATGAATGTCCTTCTGTGGATGTTGTTGTCCCTCTACAAATGGAGGCTATACAAAAATGAATAGATTCAAAATCCCTCATGCCTTTTAATCAATATTTTCCCTCATTGGTCAACCCATTTACTTCATGGGAGGCAACAACAGAAAAATATAGCCCAGATAATCCATTCACTCTTGAGCAGGCTCTGTTGATATCTGACTTATTAGTATCCCCCAAGATAAGGGGTAAGCCTTATTTTCAGTTCAAGAGCACTCACGAACAATGTCCTAAACCGTTGGAAAAATTTGTCCATAGTCGTCTCCTAGTTGAGGAGAAAACATTAGAAGACCCTACCAGTAGAGTGCCAGAAGGCACCATGGCTTCATGAAATAAAGCACCTCAGTATATCAAAGGTCCCCACATGATGTTTTTCATGGGCTATAGTGGATTTGGATGTGGCGTCAATGTACAATGTCTATTGGAGCCTATCACTATCCCTCATTTTAAAACTGATAAACATGGCCTTAGAATAAGGCCTCATGATGCTCTACCTTCTGAGAATGATGCCACCTCTTCTGAACGTGGGGATGTTTCATCTCATTCTGATAGTGATGTGCATTCCCAATTTATCCTTTATGAGGATCTTTCCTCCATGAACCTATTTCCAGATTCGTCGGTCCTTATCTTATCTGAATCCACCCCCTAGATAAATATCCAATAGCCCTTATATATCCTAAACTTATATATTGGGATCAATAACTTCACGTGCCCCTATATTTCTTTGAAAATGATGAGGCATTTGTAGAGTTCATGGGACTCAGGGACTTTATTCTGGATGAAGACCACAAGAAATGATTTAGGATTCAACTAGACACTTGTGCCTACTTTGGGGAAGAAGGAGAGATGTGTGGATAGTTAAATAAGAAGACTATAAATAAATCTACACCTACTTCTGAAAAACCAAGCAAGAAGACTCAACAGAGATCCCATAGTGATAAACTCTTTGATAAACTCATAGAAAAATAGAATGAAGAGTTTAAAGATGAAGTGATTTATCTGTTTAAAGATGATCATGAGCTACCATAGGAATTCGATCTTACTCTTCCCCCTGATCCTACGCAGATGGAAGATGCTTCTAAAATGCTTATTGAGGAAACCATCAACATCAACATTGACTCAGAGGAGCAACCTAGAATAATAAAGTTGGGAGCTTCACTTTCAGCTCAGGAACAAAATACCTTTTTAGAGATATTAAAAGAATACATAGACATATTTGCATGGACATATGTAGATATGCCTAGTTTAGACCCAGAGCTAGTTGTGCAAAACCTCGTTGTGCACTTAGATGCCAGACCAATCAAACAAAAGTTGAGAAATATGCATCCTAAGGTGGCACTATTAATCAAAGAAAAATTAGAAAAGCTATTAGCTATTGATTTAATTAAACCTATTGATTATTCAAAATGGATCTCTAACATAGTCCCAATATAGAAAAATCTTGTGGGCATCAGAATCTACATTGATTTCTGTGACATTAACAAAGCATGTCCAAAGGATGATTTTCCCCTACCTAACATTGACATGATAGTCGCTTTAACAACTAGTTATGAAATGTTGTCCTTGATGGATGGTTTTTCAGGTTTTAACTAGATACGAATTGTGGAATAAGATCAACATAAGACAGGATTAATCACACCTCAGGGAATGTTTTACTACAAATGCATGCCCTTCTGGCTCAAGAACGTTGGGGCTACTTATCAGCTGGCCATGACAGTTATTTTCGATGATATGATAAGTGACATCATGGAGGACTATTTTGATGATATCCTAACCAAATCCAAAAGTAGAAAAGAACACCCTGAAGTATTGATGTGTATCTTTCAGCATCTAAGACACTATAAGGCTCGCTTGAACCCTAAGAAATGTTTCTTCAGTGTTTTATCAGGAAAACTCCTAGGGTTCATTGTTTCACAAACAAGGATTGAAGTAGACCTTGCAAAGGTTATGGCTATCACTGAAATGCCACCACCTACCACTCTACAGCAACTAAGGAGTCTACAAGGGAAAATTCAGGCAATCTATCACTTTATTTCATAACTTGCGGATAAGTGCCACCCCTTTACTCATTTTCTCAAGAAAGATGTCACATTCAATTGGGGACCTAACCATTTGAAAGCCTTTGTGCTACTCAAACAGTACTTGACTAGCCCACATGTACTAATGCCACCTACCCCCAATGAACCTCTCCTCTTATACATTTCCACTACCTAGTTTTCCATTGGTACATTACTTTCCCAATATGACTTATCCCATAAAGAGAGAGAGCAGTTTACTATCTTAGCCACACCTTGATCACATACGAGTTGAATTATCCCCAAATAGAAAAGGCCTGCTTAGCGGTTGTCTTCACATTCCAAAAGCTTCGCCATTATCTCCTGAATAATAAAACCAAGCTCATATCCAAAGTTAACCCTCTCAAGTACCTTTTATCCAAACCCACCCTCATAGGCTGAATGGCTAATTGGATCATTCTCCTGAGTGAATTTGATATCGAGTTTATGAATCATAAGTATTTAAAAGGATAAGTACTGGCTGATCAGTTGGTAGAAGCTCCTCTCCAAGAAATGGAACCTTTATGCTTAGATTTACCAGATATATCTATGATGTATATTGAGGAATCTATAGAATGGCAGATTCATTTTGATGGATCTTTTACCTTCCATGGATCCAGATCAGGAGTGGTGCTCATCACTCCAATAGGCGATGTCATACCATGAGCATTCTAGTTGGGATTCCCATGTACAAATAACATTACAGAGTACGAAGCACTCATTTCTGGCCTCAAGCTAGCTATTACATGGAACATCAGACAACTACGAGTCATTGGGGACTCTCAACTTATCATAAATCAGGTTAATGATGAGTACAAGGTTAAAGATGAGAAGCTTATTCCATATAAAAAAATGGTTGAAACTTTGAAGGAATATTTCACACAAGTCATATTTGAACAAAAACCAAGGTCACATAATAGATCTGTGGATGCCATGGCTACTATCGGGTCTCTCTTACACATAGCACTTGAGGAAAGCAAGATGCCTTTCTCCATGGAACATTTACAGGTACCTGTATATGATATGTCAAAGTCATGTTTGTCATGTGAAGTTGTTGGTCCTTTATCCCCTTGGTATGACCCTATCTTCCAATACCTACAAGATAGTACTCTTCTTCCCCCTCACATCACCCATTCTAAAAATAAATCCCTTATTCTCCACATAGGCCGTTATACCCTCCTAGGAGGCACCCTTTATCATCGTGGCTACGATGGGAATCTACTTTGCTATTTGGATGTTGTTGATTCTATCCATGCAATTAAAGAATTACATGGTGGTATTTTTGTGGAGCACACACTAATGGCATGGTCTTAGCTAAAAACATATTGAGAGTAGGCTATTATTTTCCTACCATGGAATCTGATTTGTTACAACTTTTTAAAGAAGTGTGAGCTATGCCAAAAATATGGAAATTTAATACATGCACCAACACAAGCCTTACAACCTATTGCAATGCCTTGGCCATTCTCTAAATGGGGCTTGGATCTCATAAGGAAACTCCATCCTTCTTCATCATATGGTCATACTCACATCATCACTACCACCGAATACTTTACCAAATGGGTAGAGGATGTCCCTCTTACCTATGTCACTAGTGCGCAGATTTCAAAATTCCTCATGAACCATCTCATATGCCATTATGGTATCCCCTCGACCATTGTCACTGATATGGTAAATCATTCAAAAATAAAAATGGTTAAAACATTGTGTCAACAATTCCATATCCAACTTAAGTGGTCTACCCCTTATTACCCTCAAGGTAATGGACAGGTCGAATCCACTAATAAAATCCTTGTATGGATTATGGAGAAAATGATCACTAAAACTAGTCATAATTGGCATCTACAGATACATCCCAACCTTTAGGCCTATTGTACCTCCATCCACACTCCTACTGGTGAGACCCCATATACACTTGTATATGGCACTAAAGCCATTATACCTTTGGAAGTGGAGCTTCCCTCCCTGAAAATATCTCTCAGAGACTATCTTGATAAAAATGAAGACTACAGGGTTGCTCGCCTAGTAGCATTAGAACTATTAGATGAAAGGCATATCAGAGTGCTCAATCACCTAAAAGTCTATCAAAAATGAGTGTCTAGAGGATATAAAAAACACATCATTCATCGGGAATTTTATGTAGGAGATCTAGTTCTCAAATAAAATTAGAAGAACACCATCAAAGACAGAGAAAAGAAAGGAAATTTCAAGGCTAACTAGTTAGGTCCTTATGTTATAATTGCAAAATATGGATCAGGAGCCTACAAACTTGCATATTCAGATGGTGAAGAGATTTTAGAACCTATGAATTCCATTCACCTAAAGTGGTTCTACGCGTAGGCATGATGAGAATATCAAATAAGAACTAAAAATTAGAAAAAAAAAAAAAAAAAAAAAAGCAAAAAAATGGAAAAATGAGAAAATAGTAAAGAAAAAGCAAGTTTCCCACATGTGAAAACCATGAAATTGTGGTGCAGTGGGAAGGTCTTTAAGTGAAAACTATTTTTTGGCACTCAAGGAAGATTCACCGGACACAAGTTACTCTTACGAAAGGATGGGTAATCATTACCACTTTTTAGATATGACCTTTTTCTGCTAGGTCTAGGAACCCTACTACGGCCACCTTTGCCTTGCCATGATCTAGTTTGTTTTCTCTTATATCTACATGGAGGACATTACCTTTGTATACTCCCATCCAATGATGAGCATACATTCACCATTGACACCTTCTCGCACATACACGCATGGAATTATACCTTTTGTATATTCCCACATCACACTGAGGACATCCACGCTTCTTTGTTCTTGTACATTGCTTTTAGAACATGACCTTGGAAAATACAAAAAAAAATGGAAAGCAATACACAAAAATCTAAAAATCTAGAAAATTTCCCTTTTCAGGGATAAAGCTATGTTCATCTCACAATGTTATCTTAGGGAAACCTAGACAACAATGAAAAACGTAGCTACGAAAACTTATCTTTGTAGATAAACCCAAAAACATTAGAAAATAAGTCAATGTTGTCTTACAAAAACAAAGTAGTGCTTTAATTACTTTTGGTTGTTGGTTTGTATAGTTTTGATGTACTTAGTCTGTTGAATTGTTTATTCTTTAAATGGATCATTTGCTTACCTTATATTGAATCTTGTTATATTTGATTGTGTATGGCATTGCATTCATTTAGTAACTCTCGTGCTTGTAAAAAAATTGTTGTAGGCTTCTTTATCTGTTATGTGCATCTATTAAAGTTCATTTTTACTTGCTTAGATTAGATCTCATTTTAATCTATTGTTAAACTTTTGCATGTGTTTGTTTAGTTGTAGTTTGTTAGGTTGTTTGTATGTGTATATTTGTTTAGTTTTATTAACTTTTGCTTTCATGTTTTGCACAATTGTTTGTTATCACATCTATCATCTATCATTTCATCACATTTCTAACATCATTCACTACATCAACTATATACGAAAATGCTAAGTATCACATCATGCATGTATGCTAAGCTAATCATCACATATCGTATCATCAATGGGGGCAAGAGGGGTTGCACATAATCACAAATCTATCCCCCCACACCAATATAATCTAGTATCATCCCAAGTGCTAGAATAAAAACTCAGAAATAAATCATGAAATCCAAAACATGTGGTGCTATCTACAGATACATCATCAATATGAAAGCATGAAATATACACATTTCTAAATCTAAGATATGTCACATACACAAAGGAAAGAGAAATCATATATCATAAATCCATCATAGTATGATACATAAAAAATGTCTGTATATACATGTATAAATGTCCAGGTTAGTACTCAAAATAATACATCATCAATGCAATATTCCATCAAAAAGGGGCATGCATCAAAAGAATCGATCCTTCTTCAAGAGGCACCCTCAAAAAAATGATACATACAACTATACATCAAAGTCAGCCTTCATAAGAGGCGTGTATACAATAATCTGTATAAAAAGAAGTGGTAAAATGAGGTCAACCACAACTCTCACCCTCATCAAGACTCCTGGGTCTATCACTTGGTCGACGGAATAATGGTGGCTATGATGGACCTACACCAGGGGTACCACCAAATAGTTTAGATGGCCTCTATCCAACCAGCTACTCTGGTATAGGATGCCTAATTGATCTCACTAAATGACCTAATCTCCATGACCTGGAGGCTGTTGCACTCGCATCTGACTATTGGAATGATACTACTCGTTGATCTATCAGAACTTCCCTGAAGTAGGAAGTCCTATAGTACAAGGCCTCGCCATCAGATCTCATTGCATCTCTTATAAAATCCACATCTCTAGAAGTGAGAGCTTCCTGTAGGGTGGCATCTCCCTGGCCTATGAACTTGCCAATATTAGCCTGAGCTTATCTCGAGGTAGCAACCTCTTGATCCCTATCTTCTGTAATAACTCGCACCTGGGCTCATGCCTGATCCCTCTCTATAATATAGCCATGTGACTGTGCCTATACATGGTCCCTCTAGGAAACAACCATCCACAATTGAGTCTGGGACTGGTGTAGGAGGCTCAATATCTGAGCACCCTATGTGGCCATCTCTCACATCTGACTCTACCATGAAGCACTATCGCTGCCCTGGATGGCCTATGCTATAGCTTGATCTCTCTCAGTGGTCAAAATCTACACTTGGGCATGTGCGTGATCTCACTCTACTATGAGGGCCTGTACCTATTCCCTAGTTGTGTCTCTCTCCATAGCCACCTATAACTGTATGGTAATAGCTTCCTGTAACTGCAGCTGAAGAGTAGCCCGCTACCCACCAGTGTTTCTACTCTCTGGAATATCAAGTGGTTGGTTTGTTCTAGAAGTACCTGCTAAAGAGGGGTATATTTCCCTGCTGGAATGCCCATTGAGGGAAACTCTATGTCCACTTCCATGTATACCTATCTCAACCTGGGCTTGGGACACTGTCCCTGTTGCTGCTGTGGTACAGGACCCTGTCTCCTGTCTCTCACATACTGGTGCACATCGGGCCCACCCTCATCATCATCATCATCATCACTATCAGTGCCACCAATGGCTCCACCCTCATCACCAATAGGAGGCCCTACTAGAGGAGGTCTCACACCGGAAATATGCACTACTCTAGATACAATCAAACGGTGGGGAAGCACACCATAATACCAAGGCTATAGCTATGTTTTAGACCCATCCTCTTTTTAGTCCTCTTGTCACAAGGACAAAATGATAGCCATGGCCACAAATAAAATTTTTGTGCTGATTCTAGTGGCACGATGTCATAGTACACCCCCCCAGGCCTGAGAGAAATTTAAGGAATTGGGAAAAAATATAGCTCGATGTCCAACCAAGCTTCCTTTGGGTCCTTTCTTCACAAGTATAAATGGATAGCCATGACTAAAAATAAAATTGGCATTCCTATTTCAATGGTGTCATGCCATAGCATGCCCCCTATCCATATCACACACCCCACACCTGAGACAGATATAGGGAATTGAGATTAGTGACCTCTAGGATAATTAAACCATTCCATATGAGAAATTGATTTTTATATACATTTTATGCAAAAAAATTTATATGTATGATAGCATAATTAATGGTCAACTCCCATGCAAAACATAGGCACGTGGTCAACAAGTAAATTTTGAATATTTTATTCTAGTTTAGGTATATGGTTAGTGATTGAATTTTGAATATTTTACCCTCACTTTAGGGTAACATTGCAAATACCTAAATTGAGAAAATATATGGTGTTCAAAGAATTGTTATCCCTTACACTTCTAAAAAGTAAACCAAATCAGAAGGTTAATATTTTCCTTTCCTCTCCTCTATCTGCATAGTTGACATACTTACGTAGCTAGTTGTTATCTCCTCCAATTTAATTTAGAAGTGGGTGAGAAAACAAGGTTTTGAAATTGGAAATTAGAAGGGTAATCTGTTGAGGTTGGAAACATCCCATGATAACTGGGAAGGGTATTATATATAATTTGGAAGCATCCCATTCCCATTCCTAATTATTATATTTTTCTATGTGGGTCACACACCAAGAAAGCATCGAACTATGCAGTCCAAGTAGGTCAAAGGGCGAGTCACAAGAAAAGAAAACATGTATTTTCCATCGGAAGAAGCACATAATGGATCTGCACAAGAAAATAAGATATAACAAAACCAAGTGCCCCATCCCGTTACTCCCCCACATCTTTGTGATGTTCTAAATCTTGGATTTTGAGAGAAAAATGTTGAAAATTATAGGGGAGGAGACGGATTTAGAGAATTGGGAACAAATATAGCTAGGAGTTCGACCCAGCCTACCTGTGTTCATCCTTTCACAAGGCCAAAGTGATATCCATGGCCACGAACAACATTTCCATGTTTATCCTGGTTGTATCATGCCACAATATACTCTAGCCATAGTACACCTCCCATGCCTGAGACAGATTTAGGGAATTGGTAGCGAATATAGCTAGGTGTTCGACCCAACCTCCTTTTGGTCATTCTGTCATAAGGCCAAAGTAATATTCATGGCCAAAAACAACATTGGTGTGTTGAGTGTGGTGGTAACATGCCACAGTGCACCACCCAGACCTGAGATGGATATAGGGAATTAGGAACAAATATACATAGGTGTTCCACAAAGCTTCTTTTTTGTCCTTTGGTCATAAGGCCAAAGTGATAACCATGGCCATGAAAAACATTGGTGTGATGATTTTGGTGGTGCTATTCCATAGTGCACCTTGAGCCATAGTGCACCCCCTAGGCCTGAGATGGATTGAGGGAATTGTTGAGCATCAAGCTCCCTATAATGAATATGGAAAGAGGATTCCCGAGTGGCTTGAAGTACTACAGGAACATGAATTATTTATATCTCTCTGGTAAAATTATTTCAAGAAGTTTTGAGTCACTCAATATTTAATGAAATTTAGACAACCAGTCACCTATCCATTATGACCATACTCAATCTCTACCTAATATCAACTCAGTAGGTAAACATTATCATATTCCAATGTAATATTCTAATCCTAACGATAGTTAATCTCTATATTTATTTTATTTTTTTGATGCAACATAAGGAACATTTGAGATTTTCGACAATTAGGCTAGTTATTACCGTATCTATTATTATAATTTTCTATTAATCACTAATCATTGCATGGGAGCATAGAATCTTCTAAAATTCACTAAAAATAGCCACAATGTAAAACATAGGCAGCACCACCCATGACACTAATTCAATTTTGGGATATTGAGATGAGAAAAGGAAATTAAAAGGATCATCTAAATATTTGTTGGTTCGAGAAAAAAATTGTAGATAAGACAGACCAAGGACATGTTGACTAAGAGCACTTTTAGGTATGTAAAAAGTGAACTGAATGCAAAAAATATCACCTAAATCAACATCTTGAACAGGGACTATTTAAATGAGGCACTTTATGCATGTTATTTTAGTGTTATGTGTGTAAGGGTCATTAGAACAATATGCATGCCAAAGTCACTAGAAAAAATTGTTACTATAAAAAAAAATAGATATTTTGAAAAGACATGGAAATTTTTAGAAAACACATTCATTTGAAAATAAACTAACAAACATTTTGGGTGTTATGGGGAAGGCATGAGTCACTCAAAATTCAATGAAACAAAGACAACTAGTCACCTCGCCATTACAACCACACTCATTCCGCACGCTTTTAATACACAATTGCATGTTACAGATAAAATATATTTACTTTTCTTGGGAAAATGTAATCATCCACAATATTGTTGGGTGTGTTTATGATTGAATACTACTATCAACATATGATAAAATTCCACTATATTTTATATCTTTTTGGTTTGACATATCCATAATTTGTCATCTACTTCCATAGTTTTAAATAGTTACTACACACATACTTATCATCGGATTTATAAATCATAATAATATAGTGATCACTAAGCTATTTTACAATGATTTTCTATTCAATCGATATTTTCAAATTAAGAAACATCATACCTCAGTGAGAGCTAAGCTATTCCTTCTAATAAGTAATAGACCTTAACGGTCACTACTTCATTACTTATAATCCATGACCAATCATTTTATCTTTAGTAGAGGAATGAAGGCTATGATCAGGGTGCAAAGGCTCATTCATTCCTATAAAAAGAAGCAAAGTCTTAACCGGTCCTATTTTTCGTGATGGACATGTTCATGAGCACCTTGTATTTACAAATTTTTTTTTTTTTTCCATGTTAATGAGCATGTTTATATTTATGTCTATGGTTATGTTATTAGCATAATTTGATCTTTGACTATGGTTATGACTATGGTTATGTGCTTAGTGTTGGCTGTGAAATTATTTTCATAAAATGGGAAATGCGATAAGTAGATCATAGGTACTTCAACATCCACAAAATTTATACATGTAGATCAACAGTACTTCAGCGTACAATGATGTGTTTTTGTATTTAAATTTTTTTGTGTTAATTGTTATTCATGTAGTTTTAAGAGTGGAATATTTATCTTATTTTTCATGATGGATTAATATTAATCATATTTTCCTTGATGGATTGGAAATGTTCAAGTGTGAAATATTGAATTAGATTGTATCATCAATGTCACTCATTTTTCCATTTAGTGATTAATGTTTGTTCTTATGTGTGCTCAAGAATAGGGGGAATTTTTAATGGGTTGATCGGGCATTCTATTTTCATATTTTTCCTTATGCATTTTCAGGTAATGTGAGTATCCTATGCTTCTTCTTCTTTTGTTTTCTAGTTTAGATTGTGAGATAGACTTTTATTATAGCAATTCAAAGCATAGACTAAGTTTACTCTTTTTCATTGATTCCAAACAATATATGCTAGACATTGACAATATTTTGGGATAGAATTTTATGCAACTATCTGGTCATTCCCAGGGTAAATTTGGAAATATCTTCTAAGTTTATTGAGAAAATTTATACATATAAATTTAAGGCAATGGCTATGGGTTGAAAATGGATTCACCAAAATCAGAGAGTGGGTATGGAGATGAATATTGAGCAAGCATGTCTTGCTTCATGGCCCTTTTTATAATCTAACTTATCTTATCAACTACACTAGGTGGACATGTCTATTTTTTTGGAATTAGGAAGGAGAGTGGAAATTCTCAATTCCTTCTCTGAATCAGTGATTAGTTTCTATATGAAAAAGGAACATAGTGTCGTTCAGCTAAATTCTTTGTATTTAGTTTCCATGTATGCTCATCTCTTGACACCTTCGTGATCGTGAGAGGTGTTGTGTGTCTTGGCATTAGAGGAGTATTATCAGCTCTTTTTTGAGGTTTGGCCGAGATCTCTAGTAAATTTACTTCAGATATTTGAGATTGGGTCTATGGTGGTGGAGCTGATCAAAATCATAGACATCTCTTTCAATTCTAAAGCTTGAGTAGGTGTAGGATCTATTTATTTTTTTTCCTATCTACATATATGTAAATAGTATAAGGATGTAATCAATCATATACCATTAGGTTCATAATGAAAATTTTTGTAGGCTTATATTGTTTACTTATCAAAAAATCATCTCGTCTAAAGTTCTTCATCACTCTTAAGACATTACATATGCGTGTTTGATTAGTTTTCATATATTATTTAAAGTTATATTTAATTTTAATCTTTCTTTCCAATTAATACATCTTTACATAATTTGATTTACTGCAAAATGGAAATTTGTATCTAATTATATGAGGTGAAGTAACTTCATTATCTTACACTAGAACTATCATACACTCTACACAACTATCTAGATATTAAGAAATATGCAGTGTGTTGACACCTAAGATGTGATTATTTATTCCAAGTTAAAATTAAGAAACGTGCAATGAGATTAATATGGATTATGTGTATTTTATTTTTCATTCAATCGTTATTTTGAAAATAAAAAATTATTAATCCTAGCAGCAGCTAAACCATTACTTTCAATAAGTAACGTATATTATATGTCACTAACCATTTTATTTGATACAAACCAATGTGTATTAAGAAGAAAAAATGCATAGGTCTGACCCTAGCGGTCACTAAGATAAAAAAAAGAGTGTTAACAACCATAAAATCCTAATTGATGTAAGAGCATATTTATAGAGGATAGAAGACATGAATAAGTTGAAGTCAAATTTATATATGCAAGAAAACATGTACTAGGGTGTTATTTAGTTTTCCCTCTATATTTAAGGTTTAATATGTGAATTATAATGGTTTTCACCATAGTGTAAGAGTAAGAGGTAAATTCCTAGGTAACTTGTGTGGATGTGAAGTGTCTTATCCACATAGGAGGATGTTGAAAATCTTCATAGATTAGTTTGTAATAGTTGTTAAAAGGTCAAAACAAGGAATTAGTTCCTATTCTCGAGCTATTAGATAGAAATATCTCTCAAATTAAGAAAATTAGATCGAAACAAGAAAGAAGATAACAAAAATTGGATTCTAATAAAGAGGAAAAAATAAGCATGAGGTCGAACAGAGAAGGAGGTAGATAGAGAGATGGGAATTTGGCATGGAGAAGGTGGTATAGTGTTTAATTTTTAAGGAATGATGGCAAAATCCATGATGTAAAGTTGTGTTTCAGTCATGAACGTTAATGAATTTGAGATGAATGAATCTTAAAACCTTCTAAATCTCTCTTATTACATGTACTCAAAGGTCCTCAGTATGTATTGCATGATTCTATTAACTAATGAGGTTAGTTTGAATGTTTTTGTGGACTATGTATGAGAGGACTTGATTGCGAAGCGAGGTATAAATGACCATGTGATTTAATTTACACCAAATCCATCGACTGGTAAAATAGAAGGATTCCCCAAGTGATAAGAAATCTAAGCATATTTATTTCATATCTTGATGATGCATCATAAGGTTTTTATAGCTAAATGCATACTCACGGGCTTAGTTTAGGGAATCGAATAAATTTTAAATGGATGGATAGAATTTGATGAATTTTTTTTAATAATCTCTTCCCCAACATGTAGAATAAATCTATAAATTTTCAAGGCATTTGGACATGCGTGTAAAGAGAAGTTAATGACAGAAATTTCAGGCATTGTGGAGAAAACGTAGAGAACATAAATAAGAGGTAATTTATGCATATTTTGATAAATTCTTGTGTCAGAGGCTTAATATTGGCAAGGATAATATGTTATAGTGATTTCAAGAAATAAATTATGTCTTTTAAAGTTTACTAATTCATCTTTGGCACATTTTTATATCCCAATTTTGAATGAGGCTATGAAAAGGATTGTCAAATCTTGTTCCCTCATATATTAATCAAACAATCCTTGAAATGATATACAATTTTTTGGTCTCTACAAGGATTTTGAAATTTCCATCTAATGATAACTTTAATATGGTCCTAATGAGCTTCATTAACCTAGTGACTAATGTGTTATATTCCTAAAAAGATGAATTGGAATTCATGATCTATACAAGACATTAATGAGGTTATATGGTTCAAGTGATGACTCATAAATTTTATGCATGTGTAATCATGATAACAAGATTATATTGGTTTCTCTATCATTGAAATGGTTATAACATCAGTATAATAACATATAAATTCTCAATCCTATTCTATTTGACACACACAACTCCTACTTCAAATAATAGTGTTCTGATATGCAGAGCTAACTATAGTTGACAAGATAAGCATGGGAAGTGGTGCATCAAATTTGGTGACAAGACTCTCAAGATCCCTATTCAAAAAGGAATAACTTATATCTTTAGTAGCTAGAGGGTAAGGAATCTTGACAATTGATGTCTTTATAATAAAGAAAGGTAAGTTTGAATGAATGAAAGGTGTATAAATCAATGAGAATACAGAGATTAAAGGTATAATGGGTGGTCTATAAGGTTGAGTTAGTTAGTAAAACAAATGTTATCAATGTTCTATATCAATGACAACACCTTACCTAGTTGAGTCAAATTTACATTGTGATTCTTATATTGAATATTTATCCATATATCAGTTTCCTATATGAAGTTTGTCATGACAGGGATGTTAAGGTATGTGAACCTAATAATAAGTGTATTTCAGGGGTCTAACCTTGCTTAATGATTGTGAATGAATAAGGTTGATAATGGAGTATTGAACATGCATGATGTTGTCATGTGGGAAAAGTAGGAAGTATTGAATGATGATATCTTCATATAATACAACTTAAGGAGTATATAGAGAAAGGTCACAAATTTTCCTTGAGTACCCATTCCATAGAATACTTGAGCATGTTTTCATGTTAGAGATAGGTAAGGTAAGAAAATAAAGAATTGAACTCCTAATGACCTACATTATGAGAAAAATTAATGTTTTCAATATGATCTACTTCACACATATTTAGAATACATAAAGGAGTATGAAGGTGGGTGACATCATGGGAAACATAGCAGTCATAAAGAGATTGGACTGAGCTAAGATGATGCATCACTAACTAAAATTTAATTTTGGCCGATAGGATACAATGCTATTATACAAAATCCTTCTCACCTCAGCAACAATTAATACGAGATGTCTCTCCATCACGATGTTGTAGGAGTACCCCGCAAATTTTGTTAATAATAATCTTTTTCCCAGACTAGGGAAAACCATCCATAGCCTTCGAGAGTATGAAATTTCTATTACACAAATATTTCTCATCGAAATAAGTAAAGGAAAATGCCTAGCGACCTCTAATATCTACTACTATGATTTTTTAGTCAATTGGTATTTTCAAATATAATAAACTGTTGAGTCTAGTGGCCACTAAGCCATTCCTTTCAATAAGTAATGGATTTTATCAATTGTTAATCATTTTATTTTATATGAACCAATGTGTATAACGAATGAAAGATGCAAAGGTCTGAGCCTATTAGTCACTAATATGAGAAAGGTTATTTTACAATGAAAAAAACATAACTCAACTTTAAATATGTCCTTTAGGACACAATGCTATTATACCCAATCCATCTTTCGTGAGAAACATCTAAGATGACATGTCTCTACACCATGATATTGTATGATCACCTTGCAATTTTTTTTAATAAAAATATTTTTCCCAACTAGGAAAAACCTTCCTTAGTCTTTGAGAGTAAAAAATGTCCACTACACACATATTTCTCATCTAAATATATAAAGAAAAATTCCTATTAACCACTAATATCTATTACTATGATTTGTTATTCGATCACTATTTTCAAAATAAGAAACTGTTATGCCTAGAATCCACCAAACCATTCCTTTCAATAAGTACTTAAGCTTAGCAATCTCTAAACATTTTCTTTTATACGAACTAATGTTTGATCTAACACAAGTAATGGATATTTTCTAGTCACTAAGAATTTTCCTTGTTACAAACAAATATGAATTATGTTTTAGAAAAAATATTCTTTTAATATTTATATAAGGTGTGATCCCTCTCGATGGTATGTAGTGCATCACTTGGCTCCACTAGCAATTGTATAGCCTATATGATACGATTATAAATAATGATAAATACAAGCGATCTAAAGCTATATCGATAGTTTTTCACAATGTTGGAAAGGAATCATAGGAATTATAGGGGCTAGCAGCTGCTAGGATTCTCCTCAAAAAATAAATGGACAACATAAGACATGCAGAGTTTTTCATTAGCAAAAGAATAACTTAGTGACCACTAAGACCTAAGGATTTATTATTTTAAATCCATTGTTGGAATAACAAATCATAGTATTGGAGCTTAGTGGTTACTAAGTTCATTCCTATATATAAGCTGATGTGAAATACATGTGAAGCAAAAAATTATGTTTTCGTTTTTCTAGAGTGAAATGTAACTAACACTAAAATATTGACAAACACAAGATATATTATAAATGTCATACCACTTGTCATAATTTTAGTGGGTTTTATTTACATAATAATATGGTGAATTTTTATAGTTTAGAAATATTTTGTAGGTGTTTCTTTAAATATAAGTTTCTTAATAAATATGTCAATTATATTGTTACCTAAATATCAGGTTCAAACTTTCCTCCTGGCATATTTTATTTGAATAATTATTTTAATTTAGTGCACACTATATCTAATAATATCGATATGTATTTTAATAAAAATAATAATAATAAATGTTTGTATATTGCTCTATTACACTTAAAAACATTTTTTAGAATTTTTTACTTATGTTTTATTATAATATGTTTGTATTATGCATATATTAATATTTGTCGGTGTCTTGAGAGTTTCAAAAGAAATATTTACCATTGTCCCACTTGCTTTAAAAGAAAAACTTATATTTTTTTCCCCTATCTCGCACCTTTTATTAATGAGGGATAATTTCAAAATTTTAATTGCGAAATCCCCCGCATTAAATGGGAATATTTAAAATTTCAATATCCTATACTTTTTCTTAATGAGGGGAAAATTTAAATTTTCATATCTCGCACTTTTTCCTATTTTGAAAAAAAATCATGGAATGTATCAATAAAAATTATTAAATACCTAGTAGAAATATTGATTATGGTTTATTTTTTTGGCATCATAGAAAAAAGGCTCTTAAAATAAGAATACAATACACACACATAGTATATTACAGGTCCAGGTGCATGAGTCCTGGCCATTTTTTGCAAGGGATCATTGAGGCAATATTTATAATCGTGTTTGCTGAGAAGACATTAAAAGAAGGCAAACAAAAGGGATTATGGATAGATTGCAGGTCCAAGTGCACAAATCTTGGCTATTTTTATAAATCGTGATTGTAGAGCAGGATGCACACAAAGGATGAAATCAAAGGAGGAAATAAAAAGAGGTTGTGTATATAATCTCTCAAATATTATTTTTGAGGGAGGATATTGATGTTTCACAGACATCATCAAGCACAAAATAATTTTATATACTACTAAAATAGGAATTTATGAAAATCATCTATTATAGTGTATGTGTACCTTTGTTGATTGTGAGCACTTTCAGTCGCTCTATCTTCTCCTAGTTCTTATGTTTTGCATGGAAATCCAGCCATTCTTTGTCATCCTCTACCTTTGTAGTTCCTTTTCATCACCTTGTCCCTACTTTGTTCTTTCTGAAAACACTTTTTTTTCCCAACAAAATAAAATGTAATCCCCTTTAAAAAATATATTCTTTCCAAAAACACAATTTTTGTTCTTCCCTAGATCTTATATTCATCTATGTTAAATGGGTTCCCTTTTCAACCCTTTTATGTCTCTCTTTATATAATTTTTTGTGAATTTTTTTTCCCATTCATACAATTTTATTTTCCTGATAGTGATTGTCTATCTCCCCAATTAAAAAACACACGTTGCATATTCACATTTTAAAAAATTGTAATGGTTGGAGAGACTCAAATTATAGTTAGGTATTCTTTATAAATTTATTTATTAATTTTTATTAAGATAAAATAAATAAATGTGGCTAAGTATTTCAATACTCATTGTTTATATGGTTGCTGCATTAACATTCGGGAAACAAAATTCACGTTAACAAATTAATTTAAAACTATAAAACCATGTTAAGTATCCTATTGTATGATATATATTTTTAACTATATACGTTTTCCCATGTAGAAATAGTCAAATGTAATGTCTTTAACAATCTTATTTTTATAAAATGGAAGGTAAACATATTATATATACATGTAAATATTATTAAATATAAATTTTAATCATTATATTTTTAAATATATATTTCCTTTTGCAGACCTTATGTTATGCCACAAAACCACATAGCTTTATGCCCTCCACGGTATAATTCTTTATTTCAATTACCATTTTGCGAAATTAGAATTTTATTTCTAATTAAATGTGAACCTAGAAAATAATAGATTTCGTATAAATTTTACTTTTTAATATGCTACACATCATTGGTGATATATAGGGTTTTGTTAAATATATTAAGACAGGATTGTACACGTGTATGTATGTATGTATATGTAAACTCAATCATGAAAATTTTTGTCTAGTCTAGTAACTACCAAGCTATAATTATTCTTCTGCGAAAACATCTCTATAGCTTAGCGGCCATAAGATTGTGCTGTTTTTTTTCCTATTGGTAACTAACTATTATTTGGACCTAGAAATCACTAGTTTATTTTTCAATTGTTTTATATGCAATGATTAACAATTTAGATTTATAAAACAACTTAATTATAAACATGATATAAGTAATATGGTAAAATATTCCAACAATAAATTGTAAGCCTAGGGGCTACTAGTTTCAACATGATATTCAAATCATATCACATGATATTCAAATCCTAACATGATATTTGAAGCCTAGCGGCTGCTAAGGTTGAATATTATTACATTGCATTGGTGCAACATAACAAAGAATTGATATTAGTGGACGTTAGGATATTTTTTATTTTTCATACAAGACAATTAGTAATGACTTACCTAAAAACTGAGTTGAGCTCCATTTTTATGTTTAGATTTTTCAACATGATATTTTAAGCCTAGTGGTCGTTAAGCTTGGAGTTTATTAAATTGCATTAATTCAAGAAAATGAACATTTGACATCATCGGCCACTAGTTTGGTTAATAGATTTTGTAAAATAAAATGATGAAAATATATAACGGTAGGATTCTAACAGACACTAAGGTAAACCATGATTTTTTATTCAATCACTATTTTGAAAACAAGAAACTAATGAACCTAGCGGTCTTCAAGCCATTAATTTCAATAAGTAATGGAGCCTAGCGGTTGCTAAGAATTTTCCTTGACAAAAACCAATGTGAATTATCCATTATACACAACAGATCTTATGAGAACTAAAAATGGATTGATCCCTTTCAAGGGTATGTCGTGCAACACTTGGCTCCACCAGGGATAGTCCAGCCAATATGATTTAATTATAAATAATGAAAATACTAGCAATTTAAAGTTGTACAAACAATTTTACGTTGCTGGAAAGGAATCCTAGAATATAAAGAGGCTAGCGGTCATTAGGATTATAATTGACAAATAAATGGACAACATAAAACATGCATTGATTTTCATTAACTCCTATTGAATGAAATATATTAGTAGACGTTAATACCAAAGACAAGTAATTAAGTTTAATGATCACTAAACATTTTCCTTGAAACAAACCAGAATGAATTACGTGTTAGACACAATATATCTTATGAGAACTACATAATTCTTGATCCCTCTTGAGGGTATGTAATGTAGACTAACGACCATTTGAGATAAGCAGCCTTTACACTAGTCATTATATTCTAGACAAGACAAATAGTAATTATTTTCCGGAATACTTAGTGATTGCTTATATGGGAGAGGTGTGTCAAATTTGGAAGCAAGTACTTGTTGCAATTTGTTAGGAAATTATATGTTAGTGTTCCATTATTGTTATTTACTATATGGTAATTAGTTGTTACTGGTTAGTAAGTTAGTAATATTGTTATAGAGTTGTTATTATATAACTCATTTACATATGTAAGTGGTGGTTAAAATCACTCACAAGTATTTTATAGGAAACATTACTCTATTTATTTATATGTTGTGTATTGAATAATATACAAAAATGAATTATTATTGTGTATTAAGTTGTTCCCTTACTTTGATTCCTCGATATCTAGAATCAAAGTTATATTTTATTATGTGTGCGGTAGAATAATAATATTTTTAATGAGACAATGTCATATTATGTACGGTTTCCTCATATTTATTGATTTTTTGTTGAAAAATATTAACATCAAAATTAGACTGTGCTGGTTCATTTTGGCACATATTGTCTTTAGCGTACTCAGATCAAGTTTAAGTGGAACGAATTTTCCTTCATTGTAATATCTAGTCTTTTGAACTAATAAAGGAGTTGCAACATTTCCCTAATGTGGTATTTATAGAAATTGGTGTATCCTCATCCATAGCCCTTCCTTGTAGATCCTTATATACGTCTTCAATTATGCTAGTAAGATTTGATGGATTCAGATATTTAGATTTGCATCCTCTTTTATCTATATTTATCTCGTATTAACCTACATGTGTACGAATATATTCTTGTCTACTCTACCCAGATGTTGCCTACTAAAGAAAAGTCCAGAGCTTGAATCTGATTCATGCATCGTCATTTGTCTATTGTGCCTCGATATTCTTTTGCTAATATTTTTGTTTGGCTTTTTTCTGTTCTATGCCCATTATCTCTAGTTTACAGAATTTATCACTAAAGATTGGCATTGCTTATTTGGCGTCTAAATCGAAGAAAAAATATTTTTAAAAAATCTTAGCGCCATCCTACATTGGTGATCTTTGACGTAACTTTTGTATGCCAGTAAATTTATTTTTGGCTCTTTTTGGAGAACGTGAAGATTGAGGAAGCCGCATATCTCCAATTACAAACTTGAAGTCTGCTTAATCTCCTCATGGTGATTCCTAAATCGCCATTCGTCGTCCCAAGAATATCATGTAGTTACCTTCATTGGATCATCTTTGAAACTTGATTTGTTTTGAATTTTCCTCCACGCAACTGAGAATCTTCTCATTCGTGGTTAGTGGCTGTCAAATTTAATTATCTGATCCTCAAGATACTTTTGGATACGGCGCAATAAAAGCCTTTTATTGGTCATTTCAAATAATATGTTCATCTAAGTTTTTTTGTTAGGGTCTATTTGTACTCAATATGATTTATCATGTATGGGTTGAAGTATTTTATCATGGTTTTTTTATGGGTTGGCATATCTTGTTTAGGATACGTGTCATTCTCGAGTTCTTGTGTGTTAAAGTTAGGAGTAAAAGTGTCTAGTTTAATATATATTTTTTAAAATTATTATTCTTTAAATTTTTTATTTTATTATCCAAGTTATGTAATTGTTTCTAGGTGAATAATAGGTTATTGAGTGAATTATTTTTAAAAAAAAAATGAGTCAAAAATAAAATTCAAATGTCTTTCGTTGTCAAGAGTCAGTCATTGTAAAATTCTTTAAAATAAATAAAAATCACCTTAGGGACGTATTTTTGGTGGAATCCAACGTCTATTTAATGCATGTTTTGGAGATTCATGGTCACATTCAACTGAGGTAGTAGCGTCATTAACTGAAGGATGTAGCAAAATGGAGGTTGGAGTTCAATCAATGACCTCTCATTAGTCATCAATGATGGAGCCACATTTTACTGTGGTATGAGTATTTTCTTTAAATTTTTGTAGTGTGCTTTCCGTTGTGTTTAGTGTTCTAGTTTAAGTAGGCGAGCAACAAAATTCAACATAATTTCCTATATTATTCCCTACAGTGAAATGCGATGAGGGTTGATAATAGTATTTTACACATCATGGCGTGGTTATAAATAAACCACTTGAAAACCTTAATTTTTGGTTTGTGGTACTTCACTTGTAAAACTACCATTTTGGATTTGTGGTTAACTATTTTAAAACCATGAAATCACATAATCATGAAAGAAGGTGCAAGTACAAAAGCAAGTTTTCCCCATGTTTACACTAAGGGATGGAATGTTAGGAAATTATATGTTAGTTCTCCATTATTTTTAGTTACTGTATAGTAATTAGATCTTACTACTTAGTAATATTGTTATAGATTTGTTATGATACAACTCATATTAGATTTACATATGTAAGTGGTAATTAAAACCACTCATAAACATAGGTGTGAGATGTTATAGGAGGTTTTCTATTTTATAGGAAACATTCCTCTATTTATTTGTATGTTGTGTATTGAATAATATACATAATGAAGTATTATTATGTGTTACGTTGTTTACCTATTTTGATTCCTCGATAAAATTTAAGTGTGAAACATATAACAAATACTTATAGTGGTGATTCCTTGTTGAGGACCTTTTTTCAACAAAATTAGATTATAGTAATAGAAGTTCATAATTTAATCTTGAGCGAGAATCTTGTTCATCTTCTCCCTACATATTTGGTAAATCATTTTGGACTATTTTCTTTGACGGGTGCTTTTCAGAAAATATGAAAGGCTATGATGGAAAAGATACTTCTTCAAGTTTAAATGATGAACTTATATTACTATGACCTAACCTTGCTTAACTAGGTCGCTAAGGTAGACCATGAATTTTTATTCGGTATCTATTTTGTAAACTATAAACTATTGATCCTAGCGATCTCCAAGCCAATCCTTTCAATAAGTAATGGAGGTTAGCAGTTGCTAATATTTTTCCTTGATATAAATTGTTATGAATTATGTGATATACACAATATATCTTATGAGAAATACATAAGGCTTGATCCCTCTCTAGGGTATGTAGTGCAACATTTGGCTCTACTAGGGATAGTCTAACTAATATGATACAATTATAAATAATGAAAAATACAGCGATTCAAAGCTGCATAGATAGTTTTTACATTCCTTGAATGGAATCCTAAAAAATCTAAATGTTCACAACCACTAGGATTCTTGTCGACAAATAAATGGACAAGATAAAACATGCATAGTTGTTCATTAACACCTATTGAAAGGAATATCTTAGCATCTGCTAAGACCTAACTCAATTCATGGAGATTAGCGATCTCTAAGCATTTTCCTTAATACAAAATGATGTGAATTATGTGTTACACACCATATATCGTATGAGAACTACATAAGTCTTGATCCCCCTCAAGGGTATGTGGTGTATCCTAATGACCATTTGAGATAAGTGGCCATAAGGATAGTCATTACACTCTAGATAAGACAATTAGTAATGAATTTCCTGAATGTTTAGTGATTACATGTATAGGAGAGGTGTGCCTGATTTAAGAGTGTCTATGTTTTGAAATTTCTTGGTGTAATACATAACATAGATTTCCAGTGGCGAATCATTATTTAAGACCATTATCCAGTAAGGTTAGATCATAGTAATAAAATTTCATCATTTAATCCTGAAGGATAATCATGTGCATCTTGGCATTACATATTTGGTAAATCGTGTGCATTTATATTCTATTATGGATGATTTTTAGAATAATATGCTCTACGTACACAAAAATACTTCAGAGTTGACTTTTATTCTTTGTTGTCCATTATAACTAAGCATCAAAACCAACTCCAAATTATTTTTGTGGGCATAGATCATATTTTTATGGAAATCATCCATCACAACAGATAGAAAAACATGATTTACCAAATGTGAAAGGCCAATATGCACATGATTCTCCTTCAGGATTAAATGTTGAACTTATATTACTATTATCCAACCTTGATGAGTAATAGTTTTCAGGATGGAATCATCTCTGAAATTTTATGTTATGCATTGAACCCATTAATTTTAACAAGCAATCATTGCAAAATTTCGCTCGAATTTCCCATGCGAGAATTAATAACGAGTTAGTTTGGGATGTTTTGATAACTAATGCATGTCAAGATATAATAACTCACCTTCCATGTCAAGAAGGTGGCATTAATTTAAACTTTTAAAATTTAATTTTTTGAAAAATTCATTACTTTCAATAAGTAATAGATGTTAGTTGTCATTATGAAAAAAAATTATACGAAAAGATGTGAATTATGTGTTATACACATTATATCTAATGATAAATACATAAGGCTTGATCCCTTTTGAGGTTATGTAATGCAACACTTGTCTCCATCAAGGATAGTCCATCTAATATCATAAATTATAAATAATAAAAAACAATAGTGATCCAAAACTATACATATGGTTTTTACAATGACTATATCTAATATTAGGAGCCTAGAGACCGCTAAGGTAGAATATGATTTGTTATTTGATTACTATTTTGAAAAAAGAAAACTTTTTTTCCTAGCAGCCAGCAAGTCATTCCTTTCAATAAGTAATGGATCTTAACAATTGCTAACCATTTTCCTTGATATGAACCGTTATGAATTATGTGTTATACATAATATATCCTATGAGAAATACATGAGGTTTGATCCCTCTTCATGATATATAGTGCAACACTTGGCTCTTCTAGGGATATTCCAGCCAATGTGATGTAATTATAATCAGTTAAAATCACTAGCGGTCCCAATATGTTAAGATAGTTTTTACAATGACAAGAGGTAATGGTTAAAACCTAGCGACTGCTAATTTAGACCATGATTTGTTATTTTGTCTCTATTTTCAAAATAATAAACTGTTGAGCGTATCTGCCATAAAGTGGTTCCTTTCAATATGTAATTGATCTTAGCAGTTGCTAAGCATTTTCTTTGATACGAACCAATGTGAATTATGTGTCATACACATTATATCTTATGAGAAATATATAAGGCTTGATCCCTCTCGAGGGTATGGATTGTTTCACTTGGCTCCGCCAGGGATAGTCTATCCATTATGATAGAATTATAAAAAATTAAAACAATAACGCTCAAAATTTGTTCAGATATTTTTATATTGACTATATATAATGGTAGGATCCTAGAGTCCGCTATGGTAGACCATGATTTTATATTCTATTATAATTTTTTAAATAATAAATTACTTATCCTAGTGGTTGTCAAGTCATTCCTTTTAATAAGTAATGAAGCTTAGTGATCTCTAACCATTTTCCTTTATATGAACAATTATAAATTACGTGTTATACAAAATATATCTTATGAGAGATATAGTACTTGGCTCCATCCCTCTATAGGGTATGTAGTATAGCACTTGGCTCCACCAGGGATAGCCCAACCAATATGATACAATTATCATCAATGAAGAAAATTAGTGATACATAGTTGTTAAGATAGTTTTTACAATGACAACAGATAATGGTTGGAACCTAGTAGCCACTAATCTAGACCAAGATTTATTATTCTATCTTTATTTTTCAAAATAATAAACTATTGATCGTAGCCTCCACAAATCTATTCCTTTTAGTAAGTAATGGATCTTTGTGGTCACTAAACATTCTCTTTCATACAAACTGATGTGAATTATGTGTTATACACATTATATATTATGGGAACTACATAGGGATTGATCCTAATTAAGGGTGTGTAGTGCAACACTTGGCTTCGTCAATGATAGTCCAACCAATATGATACAATTATAAACAGTAAAAAATAATAGTGATCCATTTTTTTACAGATAGTTTTTATAATGACTATATCTAATGGTAGGAGCCTAGCGACTGTTAAAGTAGACCATGATTTTTTATTCGATCGTTATTTTGAAAAAAAAAAACCTATTATATATAACTAATGCATGTTAGGATACAAAAACTGGCCTTCTGTTTCAAAGTAGGTGGAATTAATGCAAACAATGATATCTAAACTTTTGAAATTTTAATTTTTTAAGTACCAAATACAACAAGCAATCGCTCCAAAATTTGGCACACCTCACCCAAAATAATCATGACTAAGTGCGAGGGTAATTTAATTCATCTCATGTGTAAGTTAATGGAGAGTTGGTGGAAAATGTGTGGATAGTTAATGCATGCTAGGCTATGAGAACTGACCTTCATTGTTAGAGTAGATGGTATCAATGTAAATTATGACTGGTTCAGCTCCTATCCCTTACACACTTTGAAATATAATACAAAATGTCTATTATACACATATTATTTTTTAGCTTGCATAAAATACACTACTCAGCTAATGTTAAGCTCCATTTATACAATTAGATATTTAGACATGATATTCCAAGCCTAGCAGTCACTAAGATGAAATGTTGAGATTAGCATCTACTACGCAAATTATTAAATTCCTCACAAGCCAATGATTAGTCGCTGTTAGGCCATGATGTGTATTAAAATGGTTTGAAGTAACATTATGAACATTTGTGATTAACATTTTTTAGGTAGATTATTACAGTCTATACAAGACAATGATGTAAATTAATCTACAAAGTACTTATCCTTTTCATTTGTAATCTATAGCTTGTTGAAAGTTTTCCTAGAGACCGCTAAGCTCTAAAGTTCCATTGTGAATGATTTTTTAATATACAAAAATTAGCAGATTAATATATTGCAGCTCCTTGTTATTAATATTTGAAAAAACATCATTTATCCTTCCCATAAATTTTTGAATTATTATTTTTTTAATTCCTTTTACATGTAATATTCCTTCCATTGGTCACACTTTATTCACACAAATTCCATTTATTGAAGGAGAAAATGGTTGGAAGAAGAGAGATGAGGAATGGTTTGTAGAAATGCTTTTACAATAAAACTAACACATTGATATGTGGTTTTTTTTGTTGATGATGATGTCAAACATGAATTCGGTATGGTTCTATCTTCAGAAGTTCTTGATCAATGAACAGTGCATATTTAGGTTGAACGTATTGATGTTCAAATTAATAAATGCCTTATTCTTGAAATGGAGTTGTAAATTTCCTTTTTCAGAAAAGAAGAAATGTAGGATTCTATAGAAAATTAGACGTGTTCTTGTTATCGCCAAAAAACATCACCCTTTGATCTGTCATGAATGAATGGATAAAAATCAGTATTTTTCGGTAACATGGGATTGTCTCCAAGTTGTGATAATTACTACTTGAGACTAACCTATAGAGAAAGTTGCTTGCTCTACTTATTTCTATTGCTAAAACTACTCCTAAGAAAGGAAATACAATTATTTAGCTATATTCTATGATTCCAAGGGACTAGGGTAAGAAGGAGATGCATGCAATAAATCCTACACTAAGCATATGTGATAGCACCAAGAACAAGGGGAAAGACACTCTCAATGAGGTAAAATAAGATAATATAAAGGAAAAAAAGGAAGACCTGAGAGCCATAGTCCAGATCAACATTTATAGTCCCATTTTCACACATTTCACAATAGAAATAAACCCTAAAAAGTGAATAAACATACACAACATACCTACAAGTAAATGAAGAGGTGAAATAATGCATTAAAACACTAGCTAAGGCAAGAGATAGCCACAAAAAATGAATTGTATTGCTTTAAAGAGATGCACATATCATCACAATAAAGGGAGGATACATAATCACATTGAAAATTATAGATTTGAGGCATGCAAATCAAGAACACTTGTGGAACACTTTGAAATGATGCCCTTGTATTTTAAGAGGGTCCAACCTTTAAAAATGAGCATCATTTTACAATTTATAGAAGATAGGAAAGAGAGAGGAGGGAAAGAGAGTGAAATTTGGATTTCTTCATTCAACCATAAACAAGATGCAATGAATTCAAAATAATAGGCATGGGTACTTGTTAGTGCAAAATCACAGCACCCCTGGATGCAGATCAGGCTTCTAGGTTGATCACTCAGGCATCCAGTGTGATTGCACAACATGGAAACCTCTCTCCAAGCGTGGGACTTGTGAAACTGAGAGAGGAATCTCCAGAGAAGGCTGGTTCCTGCTCCTAAACTACCTGCCACAAGCTATTCCAGTGTAGGAAAGCTAATCTAATCCTAATCTAACAATGCCAAGGAGACAGAGAGAGAGAGAGAGAGAAAGGAAAAGAACAAAAGCCTACACTAAAACGGTGATACACCAGAGAAGGAGAATGTTGGACATCTATCAAAACTGCCATGGGACAAAGAGAGGTGAGCAATGGGAAGGATGGACAGATGCATCACAGGCCCAAGGATAGATTTCACATAGAAAATGTCCCAAAACTCCATGAACACAGCTCCAAACCTGTAATGAACATTCAAACATGCACAAATACCTGCAATGAAGAGAGGCAAGAAGAGAAACAAGCAAAAACGAGCAAGGATGGACAGATGCATCAAAAAACACGTTTTGTTGCTCCAGAAGTTTGCACAGAACATCATTTCAATAGTAAAAGGCAAAAACACCATTACAGAGCAAGGGAGGAGGTTCGAACTCCATTTTCAACCCTAGAGAAGAAAATAAGGGAGGGCAGAGCAGAAAAGATGAACAACTTGTTATCCCCATATAAAATGAGCCAAATCTGGCTTTATACAATGCATGGGTCGAGCCCAGGAGACAAAAAACATAGGAAAACATGTAAGCAGCCCAACCATTGACCAAAACGCATTCTTCATTAAAATCGGTGGTTGAGACATCACTTCTGGCCATGCTTCTGGCCATTATCATTAAAACTGGTTGTTGAAACATCGCTTCTGGCCATTATCACGCGTCAGAGTCATTTCTCAATTTTCTCCCTCCAAACTACACCAAAATTGAGATTGATCCCAGAATCATGTAGAAAATTTCAACAGCTTTCTGTTGATATAAAGAACGTGCAAATCCGAGCTCTGGATCAAAAGATATGTTGATTTGAAGATTTAGGGCACAGAATAGACCAAAACGGATTTTGAAATCTTTTCCCGTGCTTCGCCACCTGGACGACACGTGGCAGGCTCTGATTGGATACGTAATTCTCTCTCCTCTGCATTTGCATTGGGTTTGGGGAATGCCTCGACATGTGCTTGATGCTTGTGTTTTCCCGACACCCGCTTCCGCCGGTATTGCCAAGTTTTCCTTTGTTTCGGGTTCGGAAGTGTGACTTGCATTTGCATCGGGTTTGGGAGGTGGCTCGACATGTTTTCCTCCCATGCTTTTCCGACTTGTTTCCCTGACTCCAAGACCCGATTTCCTTTGTGTCGGGCTTTCCAACCCCTCCGACACATTTCTTCCTTGGTCGGGTTTTCCAACCCTTCCGGCATGATTTTTTCCTTGTGGGCCCTAGCTTGGACACATGGCACTATCCCATTGGTTCGGGTCAGTGCTTGAGACCTCGCCCTTTTAGCTTTTTGGACTTTTCTCCTTGTGACACGTGTCATGATTTGGTTGGTTCTTGGCCCTTTCGGCCCCTTCGCGCCCTTCGCGTCTTTATGTCCCGGATGTCCCAAACTGCTTGGGCCAAAAACTTCCGATCCGCCCGAAATGGGCTTCCTCATCCTCATTTGGCCGATGACGTGGCATTGTTTGATTGGCTTTCGGCTCCTTCGGCGATCCACGTCCCGCGCGTCCCTTCGTCCCGGATGTCCCAGTATGAACTTTCTCTGTTTCGGGCGAACCGGCCGGTTCGCGTCATCACGGCCCAAATGTCCCAATTACTTCCGGACTATTTGTTCTCATTTCGGTCGATCCGGCCGGTTCACGTACTTCACGTACTCTTGGCCCAAATGTCCCGAACTGTCTAGCTCAGCAGTTAGCCAATTTTGCTTCCTCCTTCGGCCGGATCAGTTTCCCACGTCCGCGCGTCCTTCTGGTCTGACTGTTCCGGTGCTACAATTCCCCGTTCCGGCCGAACCGGCCGGTTCGGGTCCTTCGCGTACCTTCGTCCCATATGTCCCTAAGGTGACCTTGAGCAGGACTTAGCCGATTTTCACGATTTTTTCTGGATCAATCTACTTGCCTTCTGCAACTTTTTCCGCATTTTCTCAGAGCTCGTTCTTTTCGACCTGGACAGGGAAGTTAGAAAAATTTCTGAAGGGACCCTAGAAACATGATTTTTGCCCTGGATCAATCAATTTTCCTGGGACTTGAGAATCTAATGCATGTTATCAAAATTTACCCTGGGGGTGAATTTTGGATAACAATTTGGCAACTCAGCGGGGTTACCTGCCTGCTAGGTAGAATGATCAGTAGCCTGAAGCAATCCATTGGGCATGGAGTCATAAGCAAGCCTGCAACTGATCTGAACTTTGAAAACCTCCCTCTGAGCCACTTGAAACCTACTGGACATGGAGTTGTTCTCACCAAAATGCCATTGGAATGAACTGTGCAAGAGCAAAACCAGCACACCAAAACTATGTACAAATTGAAAATCATACATGCTCCAAATGGAACATGCAGAGTGTGCACAAGCACTTCTTCTGCTGAAAGCAAACCTTCCTACTCTACTGTAACTGGGAGCAAAGGCAAGCTAAACAAACCCTGCAACTGGTTGTGCAAAATAGCTTCCTTTCTTCAAAATTGGCAGCCATGCAATTGATTTGGCACTGATCATGGCTGTTTGGATGGATGGAAAATCAACAAGAAGCTGGTCTTCTATCCAAATCATCAAGGTGTCAGCTGAAGGCAAATTCAATACCTCTTTTAGTTGCTCTGCATTTGGGTTGAAGAGGTATGACAGCTGATCCTTGATACTTTGTAGCTCAGCCTCATGCTCAGAAGCAAGCATGACTGGTTGTGACTTCTCCTTTGGCTCCAATGAAGCCAAATACCTGATTAGGCAAGGTCTGATCCGTTGAGTATGCCCGTTGCTGTGATTTTCAACTCCAAGAATGGAGTTCTCTTGTAGACCCTCCTGAATGGATGGTGTGGAAGAAATGGTGAAGTTCCTTTGTCCCTTCTCTTCCTCCAATGAAGAACATGAAAGATTAAAATCTTCCAATCTTGATTCCAAAGAGCTGCTATAAGATGCAGGCTTCTGCAAATGAATGTTCTCCTCCAGGACAGCAGACTCTTGTGTTTGGAATGTGGATGATGAAAGAGAGAATGGTGAAAACTCAACCGGCTCTTCTCCATCAAAACAGTTCTCCAAATCTGACAGATAAACTGCCTTATTGCTGTCCTGCTGCAAATATTCAACTTCCTCCATGGTGTCTTCTTGATCTGTAACTTGACCACCATGGTTTCTTTCTCCCTTCAACATTGAGTTTGAGAGGTCAAACTCCTCTTCAGCACTGGAACTTGAGAGAGGTGAAGTAGAAAGAAGAACTGAAGGTTCTCCTGTAGCCTGCTTTGTGCTCAGAGCTCTTGGATCTGCAATTTTCTCCCCCACAGCTGGAATGTGCTCCTCTTCTTTTGGATTTGGAGCAGCTTCTCCTTCCTCCAATGTTTGAAGACAATCTTGCTCTTGATTGAACTCTTCCTCCAGCATGAAGTTTGTCAAGTCAAACTCTTCAATCTGCTGCTCTAGAGGACAAGTTGGGACTGCAAGATCTTCTTCTTCTGCTGCAACAAAATCAGCCCTGGCCACCATTTGTTCAACCTTAGCCTCTTCTGTAGGTTTAACCATCAAGGGGATCTTTGTCATCCCAAATCTAAGAGCCCAACTCTTCAGACTTTGAATTTCTTCATCTTTGTTTGGCTTCTCTTTTTGCTGTTGTTTTCCTTGACTGGCATTCTGATTTTCATCCTCCCAACATGGATTTGGGAATGCAAGAGGAGGGATGGGTTGTAACTCAACTGATTTGACATTTTTTTGTGGTGGCGGAGGAGGTGAAACCTCTTGTTTCTTTGGAGTGGGAGGTATTTCATTTAGCTCTTGTGGAGAGGATGACTGTTTGGAAGGAAAAAGGAAAGAAGAATTGAGGTGTGGTGGAAGACTGAGAGGTGGAGACATGGGATCAACATTTGGGACAGCAGATGGAGAGTTTAAAATTTGCAAGTCCAAATGAGATGATGCTGCTTGAGTAATGGGAAGAGAAAAACCGGATGATGGTGTAGAACTTACCCATTGACAAGGTTGTTCAACACCGAATGTATAGGCCTCTATTTCTGCTGTCCATTGTGCAAGTTGGGGCAGCATCTTTATCATGAAGTCCAGCTTCTCTTGAGGGCTGAAGTGTCTTGGAAAAGGGCCTCCCCATGGACAAGGAGTCCTGTAACCGATTCCGAAAGCTCTCATTTGAGCTGTTGCTCTGGACTGCACCATCTTTACCTCCATCTTTTGGATCTTCTCCAACAGACCAGCATCTTGGATCTGATGGCCTTCATTGTATGCACACCCTTGCTCTTGGAAAGCTCCATAGCCAAACTGAGTTTGGCATTCCTGCTCATATGGGTATGCATGCTGATTTTGAATCTGCTCAAAATGTTGATTTGGAGGATTTGTAAAACATGTTGGAGGTGGAATATACTGCTGTTGTTGATGTGAATTCCATGATGGAAATGAAGTCATGATTGCACAACTTCATAGAATGAAAGAATGATGGAAGAGATGGAAGGAAGAATGGATGGAAAATGAATGAAAATGAATGGAAAGGAAGGTCTGCAACTTCAGAGATGGGTTGTTGACCAGATGGAGTCACCAGATGTGTTTGCAAGTGCCTCCAAAGGCTGAAATCTTCACAGGAACACATCAACCTGCAAAAGATGAAGTGGAAGACCTCTAGGTCCCACCGGGCATGCCAAAACTGTTAGTGCAAAATCACAGCACCCCTGGATGTAGATCAGGCTTCTAGGTTGATCACTCAGGCATCCAGTGTGATTGCACAACATGGAAACCTCTCTCCAAGCGTGGGACTTGTGAAACTGAGAGAGGAATCTCCAGAGAAGGCTGGTTCCTGCTCCTAAACTACCTGCCACAAGCTATTCCAGTGTAGGCAAGCTAATCTAATCCTAATCTAACAATGCCAAGGAGACAGAGAGAGAGAGAGAGAAAGGAAAAGAACAAAATCCTACACTAAAACGGTGATACACCAGAGAAGGAGAATGTTGGACATCTATCAAAACTGCCATGGGACAAAGAGAGGTGAGCAATGGGAAGGATGGACAGATGCATCACAGGCCCAAGGATAGATTTCACACAGAAAATGTCCCAAAACTCCATGAACACAGCTCCAAACCTGCAATGAACATTCAAACATGCACAAATACCTGCAATGAAGAGAGGCAAGAAGAGAAACAAGCAAAAACGAGCAAGGATGGACAGATGCATCACAAAACACGTTTTGTTGCTCCAGAAGTTTGCACAGAACATCATTTCAATAGTAAAAGGCAAAAATGCCATTACAGAGCAAGGGAGGAGGTTCGAACTCCATTTTCAACCCTAGAGAAGAAAAGAAGGGAGGGCAGAGCAGAAAAGATGAACAACTTGTTATCCCCATATAAAATGAGCCAAATCTGGCTTTATACAATGCATGGGTCGAGCCCAGGAGACAAAAAACATAGGAAAACATGTAAGCAGCCCAACCATTGACCAAAATGCATTCTTCATTAAAATCGGTGGTTGAGACATCACTTCTGGCCATGCTTCTGGCCATTATCATTAAAACTGGTTGTTGAAACATCGCTTCTGGCCATTATCACGCGTCAGATCCATTTCTCAATTTTCTCCCTCCAGACTACACCAAAATTTGAGATTGATCCCAGAATCATGTAGATAATTTCAACAGCTTTCTGTTGATATAAAGAACGTGCAAATCCGAGCTCTGGATCAAAAGATATGTTGATATGAAGATTTAGGGCACAGAATAGACCAAAACAGATTTTGAAATCTTTTCCCGCGCTTCGCCACCTGGACGACACGTGGCAGGCTCTGATTGGATACGTAATTCTCTCTCCTCTGTATTTGCATCGGGTTTGGGGAATGCCTCGACATGTGCTTGATGCTTGTGTTTTCCCGACACCCGCTTCCGCCGGTATTGCCAAGTTTTCCTTTGTTTCGGGTTCGGAAGTGTGACTTGCATTTGCATCGGGTTTGGGAGGTGGCTCGACATGTTTTCCTCCCATGCTTTTTCAACTTGTTTCCCCGACTCCAAGACTTGATTTCCTTTGTGTCGGGCTTTCCAACCCCTCCGACACATTTCTTCCTTGGTCGGGTTTTCCAACCCTTCCGGCATGATTTTTTCCTTGTGGGCCCTAGCTTGGACATGTGGCACTATCCCATTGGTTCGGGTCAGTGCTTGAGACCTCGCCCTTCGACTTTTTGGACTTTTCTCCTTGTGACACGTGTCATGATTTGGTTGGTTCTCGGCCCTTTCGGCCCCTTCGCGCCCTTCGCGTCTTTATGTCCCGGATGTCCCAAACTGCTTGGGCCAAAAACTTCCGATCCACCCGAAATGGGCTTCCTCGTCCTCATTTGGCCGATGACGTGGCGTTGTTTGATTGGCTTTCGGCTCCTTCGGTGATCCGCGTCCCGCGCATCCCTTCATCCCGGATGTCCCAGTATGAACTTTCTCTGTTTCGGGCGAACCGGCCGGTTCGCGTCATCACGGCCCAAATGTCCCAATTGCTTCCGGACTGTTTGTTCTCATTTCGGTCGATCCGGCCGGTTCGCGTACTTCGCGTACTCTTGGCCCAAATGTCCTGAACTGTCTAGCTCAGCAGTTAGCCAATTTTTCTTCCTCCTTCGGCCGGATCAGTTTCCCGCGTCCCGCGCATCCTTCTGGTCTGACTGTTCCGGTGCTACAATTCCCCGTTCCGGCTGAACCGGCCGGTTCGGGTCCTTCGCGTACCTTCATCCCATATGTCCCTAAGGCGACCTTGAGCAGGACTTAGCCGATTTTCACGATTTTTTCTGGATCAATCTACTTGCCTTCTGCAACTTTTTCTGCATTTTCTCAGAGCTCGTTCTTTTCGACCTGGACAGGGAAGTTAGAAAAATTTCTGAAGGGACCCTAGAAACATGATTTTTGCCCTGGATCAATCAATTTTCCTGGGACTTGAGAATCTAATGCATGTTATCAAAATTTACCCTGGGGGTGAATTTTGGATAACAATACCCTGCTAAGGTCACTCCCCCATGAAACATTTCTTGTATGAGAAGAAATGGACACCCTACCTCGTCAAAATTAGTGATTGAGCAATCTGTAACTGTTATTTTGATTTTGTGATTGTATTTCCTCTTTTTCACCCACCTAGCTTCATCAAATTTAAGAAATCTAATTTCCATGTTGTAGTACATGATGAGACCTTTCTAAAAATTCCAATTTTGTAAAATTTGGAGTTGTACGGTGAAATTTATGGCCATCTGAAGTTAGGGGTGCTATACTTCACTAAATGTAAGTCATTGAGTTGTTCAATCGATCATTGGTCAGGTCCATAGCCTTACAAAACACCCTTGGAAAACTAACACACTTGAAAAAGGAATTCATTATTATCCCTAAATCAACTACAAATTTTCCAAAGTCCAAAAATGAAGCTGTGGGTTGTTGGAATAACATGGGGGTATTTTAGAAAATGGTTCTTGTATTAAACATGGTTTGTATTTTTGGATGTTCATAGACTCTAAAAAAACAAGTTGTGCAAATTCCCATGAAATTCATAATGGCATGAATTCGATATTCAAGAAACTGTATAAATATGACAATGCCTCTTTTATTTTTCATTATATGAATAGAACATGTTTTCTTTCTCCATTGAAACATGTCAAGCTATTTACAACACTAAGGAAAACTTATATGTCTAAATTAGAGATAGATATCTCTAATTCAAAGATGCACATGACTAAAAATAATAATAAATCGTCTGCATTGTTGTCAATAACGATAAGTATTTTCAAGAAAGAATAATATTCAATCGTTGAACAATTTAATTTATTTTTTCTCAATGGTGATGTATTTCCAATTAAAGTTTCTAAGTGTCATGTAACACATCGAGAATATAAATAAAATCCTATAGATGAGGATAATGTTGACCTTCTTGTCGATTCCATGTTGATTAATGTTATCCCTACATATAGGGACATAATTCTTCTTCCATTTTTACATTCTGTAAAAGACAATGAAACTCGATGATCTAAATGACCTGAAAAGGGATGATGTGTAGTTCTACATTCTTGACAGCCAACATACAATATGTGCCCAAAATAAATTATCTTAAAGTAGTTACAAGTCATTACATACCAGGTTTCAGTTTATAAAGGATCACATTCTATCTTCAAAAGAATCTAACGAAGACATTATTAATATTTGCAAGCAGCAAAATGAAGTAGACAAAACTTGGATTGAAACCAATTTTATTGATTTACTCTACAATGCTCTATCAATTTTGCAATCCATAGGATGTAGTCAGAAGCCCGAAGTAGGAAACACAAAGACAAAAGAGTGGAGGGTAACAAATTTTAGTTTTAATGCATTAATATTTAAAATTTAATTTTTTTAATATGCACAAAGTAAATTTACTATTTACGCTTTGAATGCAGAGCTTTGAGAAATAACGTCTTGTTATTTTTGGCATGTAAAATCCAGAGATTTTTTATTCAAAATGGACTTTCCTATTATTGTCTGAGGATATATGTCTAAGATTTGGATCAAAATTACGCAGGAAAATGCACAAAATAATTAATTTGACTCAGTAATATTTCTTTCTTTCAAATTCTCACCATCACAATACGTGCCTATTATATAGCCAAACAAATATCCAAACAACCTCTGATTATTTAGGGAGGTGTTATAACAAATAACATGTAATAATATTCATGGGTATAACACTCCAACCACTAACCTATACGAATAGCCACCCAAACCTATATTAGTGAGTTATTTATTAAAAAATTCACTTTTACAATAGCAATTACATTTCTACATTTATAATTACTAACACCACAAATATAAATGTAAACATTATTTTCCTAAAATTCCCCCCTTAATGTTTACATGGTAGTAAAATAACTTTCACACTTCCTCTGCAGCTTGCCACCTGTTCTTACTCATGATTTTGGTACAACACTCGAACTGAAGGTAGAAGAAGGAACACATCAACTTCTTATCAACCATGCACTGTTGGGAACACATTTGACCTATAATTTTGGGAACTCAAGGAGGAACACATTTAAATAGCCTTCAATGGTTTTCCAGAGGCTAACCATAAACCAAGGTATCAACAGGAACACATATGATTGTTCAACCTCTTCAAGAATCATGATGTTGCATTTCACTATGTTATTTGTTCTTCATTATGTGATTATATTAGAGACTACATAAAAACTACTCACATATAAAAGTGAACAAGAAAGAACCTTTGTTCTTATTTCTCACACCATACTAGTAATATGAAAAGCACAATTGAAAACAAACCCTCTTCACACATGTACCCATTTATCACATATGAAGCGGCCCCATCGTTGGTGACTGATGAGAGGTTATTGGTTATCCTCCAGCCTTCAATGACTCCATCCTCTAACCATGTGTTTTTAACTCAGTTGAATGCGAACATAAAGAATATTTTTTTCCACATTGATCTTATTCTTTTCTCTTCCCCACTAATGTGAATTTTTTTATTTTTCAGACATCGAGTAACACCGAAAATGTGTCCATATGTAATTTTTTATTTTTTTATTTTTCTTAATTTTACAGACTTTTGACAACAAGACTAATGACTCAATGAAATACCTATTAATGATACAATAAAAATTACTAAACTTTTCATACTTTTACTTGGCTCCCAATCATGACATTTAAACTCTATTATTTTTGAAACTTGGATATGACTATAGACCTAAGAGATACAAGACACACTTAATTAACAATGACAAGAAATTAATACACCTAACAAACTACTATTATAAAGATTGAAGTTGACTTACAACACACTTTAACAATGAGACAATTGAATGACTTATTTGAATAATCTACTCAATATATACCTGACTTTAAAGGAGGACACTTATATTGAAGTAACTCTATTTGATAAATAGGGTCGATACTTTTGTTGATAAGGAAAAGATAAGCATGTCTATTATTTCTGTTGGACAAAACTAATGATAATAAAGACATAAAAATAAACAGACCTTTATACTTTATAAATCCACAAGTTCTTGAATTGAACTTGGTGCAATGATTTTTGTTGAAATATGTATGTCTTGCTAAATAGTAAGCTTTCAGTTGTGTCATTGTGTTCAGAAAAGTAGCCCGAGCAACCTGAACATGCAGAGCCTTTTAATGATGGAGATAGCCTATATGAGGGTAAGTTGTGGGTTGGGTGTCAAGATCAAGATGAATATGTAGATCCACAAGCCACCAAATAGAAGGTAGAACATGCAGGATGAATTAATTCGTCGCCATGAAAGTAGAGTAACCCATAGATTAATAGTCAATGTAATAACTTTGTCAGGGATGACCACAAAACAAACAAAATAGGAACCAAAATAATGACCAGACGGAGCTCATTTCAAAGGTACTAATGATAGCTGAGGTGAATAACAACATGTCATTGTTGGAATATTACAACTACAATAGAAATCAATATAACACCGAATCGACTGATAATGATTAGTAGATCAATCTGAAATAGCCTAGAAAGGAGACAAATACGTATGCATTTGCATTCATGGTTGTTGATCTCTCAACAACCTCCTATGAAAATTATTATGTCTACATTTTTTACAACACAAGAACTCCCTTTACACCTTCTCTGATCTACTATGCAACAGTGAATAGGTGAACAATATCACTACACAACTTCCCCATACCACGAGTGCAAAATGCAACAATAAATTACAAACACAAATGGAATACTAACCAATCTTAAATACTCTCTGAAAAATAATTCTCATATAATAATTTCACCATTAGCAAGGAAATAAAGAATTCCAAATTCCCTTAATACAACATTAAGCTATACAGAACATGATCCTGCTTTGATACTAAATCTAAGCTTTGGATCAAACTTGCACAAGAAAACACATAGAATAATTAATTTGACACAATAATATTTCTTTCTTTTATATTCTCACCATCACAATACATGGCTATTATATAACTAGACAAATATCCAAACAACCTCTGATTATTTAGGGAGTTTTTATAACAAATAACCTATAATAATATTCACAGGTATAACACTCCAATCACTAACCTATACAACTAACCACCCAAACCTATATTAGTGAGTTATTTATTAACAACTTCACTTTTACAATAGTAATTACATTTCTGCATTTATAATTACTAACACCACAAATATAAATGTAAACATTGTTTTCCTAATAATATGGACAAAATGGACAACAACCTTTAATTTTTTTAGATCAGGTGCGCTTTCTTACTCTCCTTTTAAGGATAATTTAACTAACTTTCAACCAAATTCACTGGCATGGTCCATGATCAATTCCTTCAAGGCTACAAGAGGAATGACCGATGAGGAACTATCAGTACAAGTTGAAACAATGCAATCATGGAATGTATGGCTAAATAACTCTATTGAGGCAGACGACATAGCACACACTTTTGAATCTTACTTCCAGAGAATAAAAGATAACAAAAAAATGAGAGGAAAGGTTCTAAAATATTTGAAAAATAAATATATAAATAATATTGTATTCGTAGAATGAAATATAAACAATGTTATTCAAAAATTTAAACTATATGAATCTCACTACCACCCGTTGTGTGTACTCTTGGGAGAAGAGAGAATAGGAAAAAAAATATTCCAAAGGAAGTGAAAAATCAGAAAGAAGAAAAATTAATGTTGAAGTGGAAAAGGTTCTTCCAATGGAAGTGCAAAGGATTTTATACAACTACACGATTTCAATGGAAGAAAAAATGCTAGTAATGATGAAAGATACATATGAGTTTACCTGTGGATTTTCATATTCCTTCCAGATTCAGTCAATAATATCATCTAAACTGTCAAATAATTCATTCAATACAAAATTTCTGATCACAAATTTCTACAATTTTTCTTTTGATATAACTTCCGATGTAATAATGGACATGCTTACAGTTTTCGGATCTAGTCTACTAAATTGAATTATTATTGTTCTCTTAGTTATCACTTATTCAAAAATGTTAAGATAATAAATAATAAATAAATACATGTGAAAGGTTAAAGAAAAGGGGGAATCACTAATGGAGGGATGTTACAAATTTTATGATAGCAATGGAAAATTTAATAGCTTTTATCTTATGTACACAATAACTGGTGTGCACAATTGTGATGCTGACAATGACGAGAGGGAAACAATCTTTAGGGATTGGATGGAGCAACTTCCATAGTAATTTTTGACTGTAGATAAATCATCCTATGGGGAAAGACACATCCTTTTCTTTATGAGATACCTCATGAGTTATGGTCTCATATGTTCACTCGACTCTCTTTTGGAAATTCTCTAATAATAGTGTTTTATGGCGGTAGTGTTGAATCACATTTTTTGGTTAGCCTAGGTCTATCTACAATTTTTTTGTTGAGATTCATGATAAATTTTTTTTTTTGTAAAACATTACTATTCTCATCTGGAAAAAGGTACATCAATTAAGACAACATTAAACAATTCTATCAGTTTAATGCCTTTGAACTGATACATACAATATTTATGTAGACAAACAACAAAGAGAGGAAATTACTGTCACTTCAAATCCACTTAAAAATAATGGAGATGATTGTCATTCTGTGACATGTCACTACTGACATTCAACTTGTTACACCATATTTGTTGTTTTACATAAGCCAATGAATCTATACCAGGTGATTGACATTTACCCATTTTAAAATTTTATCATTGTGTTATGTTTTTTATTGTCATTATTTTCATTTATTCAATAATAATTTACATTTGTAAAGTGTTGATACTACATGAGGAGATTATTGGCACATAATGCATTAATATGCAGACAAAACCTGGTATGTTAGTCATGTGTAATTATAAACAAAACCATTTATAAGCCCCACATAATTGTAAGAACCTATAACAAAGTGGTTTAATTGTTAAGTTTATTTAATGTTGTGCCCATACAAGGAATGGTGGCCACTAAGCTCATCAAATATTGTCTAGCCAAACATAGTATAGGAAATAATGGCTTAGCCTAGTGATCGATAATATACATCTATAATTATCTAATATTGTCCAACAAATGGTAGTACATTACATAGAATTGATTTATATCATGAATTTATTTATGTCGACATGAAATTTATTATGAATTGATTAATGTTTTTGAAATAGAACATGTATCAAAAGAACGTGGAAGAGGGAAATGGCGAGGCAATCCAAGATGTAAGATCAATTAGTAAGCGATAGCCTATTGAAATGTTTATTTATTTTAATTGGGTAATATTAAATTTCAGACAATTGAAAAATTGATTTTTTCTACTTTCTGTACAATTTTCCAAATAGGATTATCTAATTATTTTAGATTTAGAGGGTTTTCTATATGAGAAAAATGAATCCCATAAGGATATGGGTCATTCAAATTCAGTAAGAATACTATTAACTTGTGAGGTGGACTCAAAGAATTTTAAAAATTACTATCAACAAAAATTAAAATGGGATTCCATGTCTAGCAAAATCACACTTCTGCTGAAATTGAAAATATAGAGCTTGAACCAGGATTTGAATAACAAATATACACCGTTGAATTGAGAAGTAGTGGAGTTCTTGTTTAATGAAATACTTTCGGGATACTCCAAAAGAACTGGAAGAGGTTAGAGGGTATAGGAGAATGACCAAGCTTAGAATATGGAGTCAATCAGTATCGTAGTAGCACTTATCTCTCCAACATGATTGTCTCCACCCTTGAATTGTTTAACTATCCCTAAATTGGGTTATGATGAGTTTTTTTTTACTTTCGTGCATTTATTCAATAAGGATTATTTAATTATTTTATATTTTTAGAGTTTTATATATGAGAAAAATGAATCCCATAAGGAGTTGGCATTCAAGTTCTTTAAGGTAGACTATTAACTTACGAGGTGGCATAAAAGAATTTATAAAATTACTATCAACAAAATTTAAAGTGGGATTTTGGTCTAGCAATCTCACTTCCAACAAAAATGAAAAGATGGTAAAGGATTTGAAAAAATAGTAGTTGAATTGAAACTAGTAGTTTTTTAGGGGAAAGAACATTGCATTGTACAAGATGGAATTGTAGTAAAATATCTACAAAAGGTTTGGAGTAGAGATAATATTTTTTTCTGCTCTAGAGACATATTGTGTATCATAATAGGTACAAAGGGAAACTATATAAAATAATTTATGGTGGGGAGAAAAATAAGTGGAGAAAATTATTCCAAAGATATGTATTTGATGAAATTTTTTGACAAAAATGTATCACTGATAATGTCTAAGGGTTTGAGTGTTATAGAGGGCATCAAAAATTGGAGGAAGTAAAAACTATATAACTATTTATTATTTCAATTTTTTTTACATAATGATATTGCTACACATTGTAAAAAAGATACATTCATATTCTCACTCTTTATTTCATATGGTGAGATTTTATATCTATAATTTAGATGTATTTATATATTCACCGTGTTTAAGTTGAGAATATAAATATATAAGTTTTTTGTGTGAATTATGAAAATAAAATATTACCAAAAAAACATTTTGAGATATTTTTGTAATAAAATTTAGAAGACTAAATTAATTACTATCTTTTTTACAGATTCAATTAGGAATCCTGGGGGGAGGTATGGTTTTTGATCACCTTGGTATATGTATTAGAGCTTATGCGGGACCCATCAGAAATCATACCAATAATTATGTAGAATCTAAGGACATGCTTTGGGTACCAGGTTATGCAAATATTTGAGAATAAAATCCATCATCATAAAATGTGATTCCTTATGTGTCATCAACGCTGTAAAAGATTAGATTAATTGTGTGTGGAAACTTAGCAACATCATCAAGGAATCTCATATGATGTTGGAATCATTTGAAAAGGTGGACATCCAACATACCTTTAGATTAGGTAATAAATATGTGGACGTACTTGCTAATCATGAAAACAAATTTAAAGACCTGATGACGTGGCCAGGGACATATATTCCTTATAAAATCATTATAAAGTTGATAAATGATGACATGTCCTTGAAGGAAGTGTAATTATGGAAACCATAAGTCACATGCTTGGGAGTTCAAAAAGATCTTCTTCTTTTTGGGAAAGGATATGATTCATTTTCTATGTCATTTATTCAAGTTTTTTGATATTAAAGACTCTATTATATTTGAGCTCATAGAGAGAAGGGGTGTTTGGAAAACAATGGGTAGTAAAAGTGTCTGAATTGAGACCATTTCCTACCGTCACCTAAAATATTACACCATTATTTTGAGTTTGTTGCGCATAGGTGGTTTCTCTAAGTATATTTAACGTTTAAAAGGTAACAACCCATCACTCTCTATTGATTTGTTTAATTCTTGGGTTGAGGGGGGATTTAACTTTAGGGGGGTTAATATTAGGGCTATTGAAGAATCCTAGATGAGATAACAGGGCTTTCTATGGATGATCTCAAAATTTATAAAGTTAAAATTAGAAGAAAAAATGAGTTAGCCAATTTTTTGATCTTGGTGAGCATATTGTTTCTTATGATGATGGTTTTTCCCGTACTTATCTCCCTGATCACTGGGCCAATGTCTATCTTGTTGTCATGAAATATTTGAACTTGGAAGGAAAATTTAGGAAGATTTTCTCTTATCACCTCTCCATCCTAAATTTATTTCGAAGGAAATAAGCTATGAGTCTGGATTTCTTCCTTTACAGGTCCCTGTTGTCCACCATTTTTTACTTTAAAACAATAAAGTTGATGTTCCTTTACATCATGGTTTGATTATCCTATTGGTGTAAAAAGGAAATCCCATTATCCCAACCCAACCATTGATTTCTAGTGACACAAAGTTTGACCATGAAACCCTAACCATTTGTTATTAAATGTATGAATAAAATGAAAGGGAAAGACACCCCTAAAGGGATAGCTAATGTTCTTTGCAATCTGAAAAGTGGTGTTTAGAATGTGGGTGAGATATCTAGTAGTAGGGAGAGAGAATTTGTGGACTAGGAGGCTAGTTTAATGCATGGTAAGTCAACTGCTAATACCATTCTTATGGTCAATAATAATTTGATCCAATAATTGAAGGAGGGACACCATAAAATTGAGGTTTAGAATAAAATAATTGGGGAAATTCAAGTTGATTGTGCCATGCAGGAGAAGAGGGTTTCTATCCTTTATGATAAAGTGGAAAAAGTCTGAAACACCAAGAAAAACATGAGGTTGATCTTTAGAAGTTTTGACAGTGAACACACCTCGGATACTGAGACTAATGGTAATATTGACATAGAGACCATAGACACCCATCCTGAGGATAAGAATGAGAAAATTCCAAAAGAATATGAGATCAAGGATACCAAGCCTATGGAAAAGGAGGAGAAAATACCTAATTGCGTGATCATAAAAGTGGTAGGAAAGAAAGACAACAAACCAAGTGATAGAACTCATAACAAGGAAAAAGATAACTGATGTGAAGCCTTTTGTTGTCCTTTTGTTGTTCTGATTTCTATTATCTGCTACTTTGTTATTTTAGTTTTTGTCCTCTTATAGTTTGTTTATAAAATCATTTGTAATGGTTAATATGAAGAATTCCTATAATCTGGATCTTTTATGTGGTGGTCTGCTCTCAATATTTTTTGAATTTGCCTCCCTGGATTTTTCATGGTTTAATGGTTAAAATTGGACTCTTTTTTTGTACATGGTTTTTTTGTTCCCTTCAAAAACAATTTTTTTACCTTATCCAAAAAAATGGGAAGGCTTGGAAATCACTAGTTTTAGGAGTTGAAGGTTTTGTTTTTTGGAATTTATTGTATCCGCGAAAAATAACCTTGTAATAGGGTTCCATATTTTAGAGTTTGGAATAATAAATACTTTGAACAAGTATTTAGTGTTGAATTGATAAGAACTACATTAGAATATTTTTACATTTCCTTATGTTCTAAATTTATGTATTCAATAATGGTGAACTACATGTTCATTAAAATATTTAGTTGGCTGTGAGATACCCACTTTAGTTTCGTTTTAGGATTTTAAAAATGTAAAATGAAAACGAGTACTAATTAGCAAGTACTAGACATTTTGGTAATGTCTATGGTTAAAACAATGTACATTTGATCAACAATGTGAGATTCATGTCATACAAGTAAATGATGAAATTAATTTCAAAACCCCAACATGCTGGAGATTTGATGTAAAATATATGACCGATTTATTAATTTACACTCAGTTATGTATATGGTTGAAACGTGCATGAAAACACAAGAATATGTGTAGATCGTTGAAAACCTTAAAATGCACTATTTGCACTTGAATTATATTTTTTATTTCAAAACCAACAATGTATTTTGCATTTACATGGAATAAAATAACTACCTTGAAGTTGTTAAATATTCATAGTGCGTAATCATTTTTTTATTAAACGTTTTTCAACCAAAAAAATTGTTTCTAGTACAATGTGAAAAAAAAATGCAGCTTTTATTTTTGGCCAAATTCACCACCCAAAACCATTTCATTATTTTTTCTTCATTTTTAGATAAGAAAATATCCAACATGAAACTGATATTATTCGATACAAATGGAGTTTTGGCACATACCATTCACAAGGATGATTCATCGGATGAGATGTTAAAATATCTTGGTAACATCAACCTCAAAAATAAAATATTATTTTTTAAGACATAACGTCAAAGAATTCTTGTAAGGTTGAAAAAACATTTCAAAATAGTTTTATGGACATTAGACAAGAAATTCAAATATTAATGACATGATGCCTTCATTCCTTCAATACATTGGCTTGAAGGTTAGCAACTTTGAGTTTGTATTTACACAAGAAGATTGCATCGTGTTGAAACGTACCAATTATCAAGGTTCCGGGATTCCAATGATATTTCTCAAAAATATTTGCAAAATTTTGGGAAATTTTAATGGATATTACAAGTGTAAAAATACAGTGCCTATAGATGCAACTTTATAGAGAAAAACAAGTTCAATGATGTGGGGAACTATGTAATTGCTAAAAAAAATTAACATACAATATAAATAATTAGATAACTACTTGATAGATGCATTTTGGCCTATGTTGCAACTATTTAAGTATGTGAAAGACAGACATGATGTCATTAATTACAAAAAAATCCTATTATAATTATGTAATTTGTCCCTAAATTTATTTGAGAGCACGTTTTTGTAATTCCTTTTTTAAATTTAGAAGTATATATTTGGGAATGGTTTTTAAATTAACTATGTTACTAAACTATGGTGGTCCAATTGTATAACAATGTTATGAGTATATCTTAAATGTTAATGCATAATCTCATAGTTTTTCTTTAGCAATGTTATTTTTTGTAATGTCTGTGACTATCTTTAGTAATGTTATAATAGGATAAAATATTTAAGTATTTTTCTATCAATAGATAAGATAGTATATAAAAAGGATAAATAATATTTTTATTCATAGTGAATTCTATTTTGATTAACTTCAATTTACCTAGATACGCTGTATTGGCATTATCTAATGGACACTAAGTTTTAAATATCTTACTTTAATTTGTTAAAGCCATATAATCCTCTCAAATTCATAATGTCTTCTTCACAAATTGTTCACATCGGTTTATATAAATGAAAATTCTTAGTGAATGATAACTTTGTGATAATGATTATAATCTCCATCACTCTATTCAGAATACGAAACATTAGTTCTTAGCATCCGCCAAGATATTTTTTTTTATATAAAATAGCTTCAACGATGGTAGGGAATTTAAGGAATTGGCACATTCCCAACTAGCTCAACCCAATTTAGTGTGTTCATAGGTATCATGTAAACAATCTTAACTTTCTATGATTTATTTTTGTTAATTTTGGAGCCCATCTTCGGGAATAATGTTACAATAAAATTTAAAAAAATTCTTAAAATGTTTTATTATAATTCTACCTTTAGTAAAGGAATTTTAATTTATTTCATATTTATATTTAAATACAAAAATATATATGGGATGGTTTTACAATTAATTTTAATTAATTTCATATCCATATTTAAATATGAAAATGTATATGGAATGGTTTTACAATTAATTTGATATCTATATTTAAATATGAAAATATATCTAAATGGTTTTACATTAATTTGATATCTATATTTAAATATGAAAATATATTTGGAATGGTTTTATAGTTAATTACATTCTCCTAGTTTGGATCGTTTCCTCTACTAGTTTCTTTAGAATATCTTCAATAATTCTCTGGTTGTGCTAAGGTTCAGTCACATATAGTAAATGAACCTGGAAGTGTCTCACATCTCTTGAATGTCATTATTATAGCAGCTCCACTAGGCCGACAAGACGTTTTAATTATTCAAATCTACATAGTTTAATCTTATAGACATTTTAAAACTGATAAGAACGATTATTCCAAAGCAAAATACCTAATGCATAGCGGCCATCTATCCTGTATAAAAAAGAAACATGTTCTGATTATCATTGTTTTGCAGACCAATGTTTTATTCCCTGAAATCATTAAATGTTTTTTCTCAAATCTACATAGTTTAATCTTAAAGTTATCTTAAAACTGATAAGAACTCTTTTATTCTAAAGCTGAAAATAATCTTTAGTAATTGGTTGGTTAGCCCGATGTTATAAATACATAAACATGTAGTGTTTACATGTTTTGTAGATCAATAGTTGGACTTCCCTGAAATTATTAAAACTTTTTTCCCAGATTTGCATAGTTTAATCTTAAAGACATTTTTAAAACTGATAAGAGCCTTATTCCAAAGCAAAAATTAAGCCTAGCAGCCGCTAGCCCGTATAAAACAGAAACATGTTTTGTTTATTGTTTTTGCATATCAATGTTGGATTCCCTGAAATCATTAAATGCTTTTCCCAGATCTGCATAGTTTAATCTTAAAGACATTTTAAAACTGATAAGAACCTTATTCCAAAGTAAAAATTAAGCCTAACGGGCGCTTAGCCCATATAAAACAGAAAAATGTTCTGTTTAATTATTTTGCAGATCAATGTTTGATTCTTATGAAATCATTAAATGATTTTTTCCCAGATCTACATAGTTTAATCTTAAAGACATTTTAAACTGATAAGAACCTTATTCCAAAGCAAAATTAAGCCTACTAGACCGCTAGCCCATATAAAAGAGAAACATGTTCTATTTATTGTTTTGCAGATCAATGTTGGATTACCTGAAATCATAAAATGTTTTTTATCAGATCTGCATAGTTTAATCTTAAAGACATTTTAAAATTGATAAGAACCTTATTCCAAAGAAAAAATTAAGCCTAGCAACCATTAGCCCGTATAAAATAGAAACATGTTTATTTAATGTTTTGCAGATCAATGTTGGATTCCCTGAAATCATTAAACGATTTTTCCCAAATTCATTAATTTAATCTTTAATTTAATATATTGGACTTTGGAAGAAGGTATAATGGGTTCCAATATTTTAATTTTTGAATTCCAATATTTTGATTTTCATATTCCAATATATGTGATTTTGGATTTCGATATATGTGATTTTAGATTCCAATATATGGTGAGTTTTTATTCCAATATGTGTGATTTTATAATACAACAAATTCCAATATTTATCATTTTGAAATCAAAAAATAGTAATATTGGATTCCAATATTGCCTATATTTTTTAGCTTCTTCGACTACAATAAGTCCATTTATAGTGAAATAAGTGTTCCATCATTTTCATCATTTTATCTATTCATTTTATACTAGTTATCATTTGTAGTTTTACATAAGTTTCTTCTAGTACAATCTTTTCAAAAATTGTCTCATTTTTAAACCACATGTAGGATATTAGTTATTCCCATAGGTATCTTCATCACCCCTTAGTCGATGGCGATTGGACCCTTTATTTTTTCCTCTTCTATTTGACCTCCAAAACTATCCCAAATCTCCATTTTTAGAACTATACATACTTCTAAATCTCTTATAGCTCATATTTTCATTATGAAGCCTCTCTATTTTCCATCAATATATGATTTGTTATTATTTTTTATCACCAAAAATGTTTACTATCTGATCGTCATTAATCGGTGTTCTTATCCCTTTACTTTATCCTAAGGCCTCTTAAACACATTAAAACATCTATTTCTGTATTTCATAAACTTCTAGGCTTTTCATAATTAGCGTTAGAAACATAAATATATATTTTGTATAATTTTTTGTCTTTTTATTCATACTTTATCAAAAACAAACATTTTTCTCTGATTGTCATTGATCCTTGTCATTTATGGATATTTTTTAAGCATAAGACATATTTTTTATAAATATAGTTTGATCTAACAAATTTTTCTACAAGAATGGACTTTCTACATATCACTATTCTAGGTCAAACACATCCCATCACTAGGATTTATGAACTTCAATTCATCCTCTAGTTATTTGTGTGGGATAACTTTGACATCCTCCATGAACTAAATTTATGCACCATCATGTTTGCACCAAAATTTGAGGACATCGAAGAGTAGTTTGAAATCCTTAACAAAATCTGAGAAGAAACTGAGGATTACTTCAAAGACTTTGAGATATTCATTTCCCTTTCTGGGGCCACATACAAAGTTGATCAAAACCTTACTATACCCCTTGAATTTTATCTTTGTCATTATTTATATATTTTTTTATCAATGCAACTTAATTGTATCAAAATGATTTGACACCCTTCAAAAAAGTCCCTTATGATTCCTGGGATCGGCTTTTTCCAAGAAACTCATTATCATATCTATCTAATATCTTTAGTTTAGTTATCTTTTCGTATAGGTATTCTCTCTCATTGAAATAATGATCATTCCTTACATTTCCTATATTCCATCATCTCAACATTGTGATTATCAATGCAAGTATCAGTAAACCCTGCTTAATTGATTGTTACATACTTTTTGTTTTTGATAGCACTAACCCAAAACTACCTTAAACAGTATGTGATGATAGAATGCTACTTAGGAATAATTATAATGAGATAGATAGGTGAATTTAGAGAAAAGAGGATTGATAAGATATCCCAACTCATGTGATGTGGGAAATCCAAAAGGTAGAAAAAGGACAAGACATCCAATGGTAGGATGTCAAGTCATGGAAGGTGATTAATCCAAGTAGATTAAATAGCCTAGGAAAGAATGGGATATTTAATATATTGCATATAATATGATAAATTCAAGGGGGGTCAAGAGCACAAATGAAGGCATAAGATGTTTCTTTAAAACCCAAGTGGGGGCCGAGAGCCTAAGCAAAGGTGTAGGATTAGGGAAAAAAAAGAAAATAATATGTAATCATTGTGTTCACGACTAACAAGCCTTGACGGGAAAAATATCATAGTGTGTCAGTGATAATATCATCAACTTGATGCAGAATGTGGCTTTGGGCATGGGTCATGAGGTCCTCAATAGCATGTTGTGTAATAGCTACATGTCAATGGACTTTGGACCGCATGTCAAATAAGATATCATTTATCTTGTCCTCTAACTAAGAGAGCACACCACACCGAATATCATCAAGAGTGGTGCAAGGATTAGGTAAAGGTGGAGGCCCATATGTAGGTTGTGATCTAGGTGGTCTAGGGGAATGTATGAGGTTCTTGATTTAACAAAAATAGATTAATGCTAAATCTTAATTGTTAAGTAACTGAATGTAAACTATGATATAAAACTACCAGATACACTATGACATGAAAAATAAGCAATAAAATATGAAAACCTAATTGCAAGAGAGAAAGAGAAGGAATTGGCTAATTTGAGCTTGATTCAGGACTGGTGTAGAAAGAGAAAACTGTTGAACATAAGGTAAATTGTGTCATTATTACATACTAAAAAATATAGATTTATCGGATAAGGATGGACTAGGGGAGCTACACTGGGTCAAGGGTGCCTGGGTGGAAAAAATTTCTTCTGAGTGCCCATGACTATGAAAGTGGTCGAAATCAAGTTTTCTTATGTCACAATATTTTCACTAATATTCATTGTTAGTCGTATGTATGTCGAAATATGATTTTCATAGTACTTGAAATCTCCAAGACAAAATTTCACCTGCAAAACCCTCAATACCACATCAAATATAAATAAGAAATATGCAATATGGGGAGTCGTAGTGACCTCGGTAGACATCCAACAAAGTGAACTTACAACCAAGCCATACACTATATCTCAGACTCAAAGTAGTTCATGTGAGTGTGTGAAATAATCATGCCCTAGGCTTCCCTTATGCAAGTGCACTTAATAGTGGGTTATATCTTGATGTAGCAATGTAGATAGATGTTTTGATGGAATAATGAACTTCCCCTTCCTATGCAGTGTATGCATAAAGTAATCCTTTTTCCATTGAATGAATGTTAGATGGATTCCTTTAGTTCTCTTATATTCCTTTAGATGCAAGCTTAGGTGATGATAATAGATGCTTAGAGCTTGGTCCTTTATTGTTATCACATAGCTATGTATTTATATGATTCCCTTAGTTTAATTTTGTAATAGACAACTAAAAGGCCAACCCATAAGAAAATGAGAGGCATAAAAGATAAAAGAGGCCCAAAAAGATCAAGTAAAGTGGAAAGAGGTCAAGGCCACCTGGGCGGTGGCATCCTGGCTGGGCACTAGTATCTAATGTCATGAAAGATAATCAAATAAAATACTAACTTAGATGTAGGGTGTGTAATATAAAATATAAAATAATAAACACAGAAAAATGGGCAAAGATATCTATTCTGTGCTTAGGAATCATGTAAATGTTATTATGCTTTTAGGACCTACAAATGTAACAAAGTGCATGATTTTTTTATCTACATTTTCCCCCAATTTATTTTTGTGATCAAATACTGAATAACATAAAGTAGTTATAATATTCATACCTAATAACCATGTAGATTGTGATGGTGATAGTATACCGAAGAGATAAGTGAAAGCGTGGAAGATAAGAAAGAGGAAATGACCCTAGGGTTGAAGTGTATTTTTTTGTACCTATTGTTGTGTGTGATTTTTATGTTTTATGTAGGGATAATTCTTGTTTTGTATCAAGGAAAGACCAACAAAAGAAGAGTAAAAGAGTAGTCAAAGTCATGTATTATGAAAAATATTTAAAAGTAGTAAAAGAAAAGTGTGCACCTGATGAACATGACTGTAAAAGGATAGAAAGATGTCCTAAAAATGTTGTTAGGATCAAGTTTTTTGGGATATCCAATACCAAGAGTGATTTTTTTGGGATATTTCATGCCAAGAATGAATTTTTGGGCAATCACATGCCAAGAGTGAGTTTTTTGGGTGATCTCACGCCACGGTAGAAGAGTTTTAGGGAAATAGGTCTAGTGATACTCTCCTTCTATGATTGCTTCTTGATTATACACCATTGTAGATGGTGTGATCTTGTTTTGTTCTGAGTTATACCTAAATTAGTTCTGAATTTCTTCCAATTTGTACTAATTGCAATGGATATAGAATGAATTTTTCTCACTGGTGGACTATGCATGTAAGATGAAACTGCCTTATAAACTATTGTGGACTATGTTGATCTGAGAAATTAATTAGATTTTCCCCTAGGATATAGGCACCTAGGGGAGGTTAGGAGCACCTTGGGGCTAATGTCTAAATTTTAGTGTTGGTTTCTGTGCTGAATTGAGGACCCATGTTAGATTCTTGATCATTTCTATAACTGTATCATGTGTTGATTTTATATTATGTATATTCAAACTATAGCTCTGAGCTACTGTATAGGGTGACTGATTTACCTAATGTATGCCCCCCTCATTTGGGGTGCATGCATCATCGCTAAGATAATGTGGCCTAATGGAGAGGACCTGATGTTGATCCAAAATTGTATCCTTGCAGGGGAGAGGGGTGTGTATGGTAGAAATAAAGGCACATAAAAACAAATTGGCTAAATCGATGTGTTAGTAGCAATAGAAGAAAGCATGTAATATAAAAATAGTGTAACAAGAAAATGTGTATACAAAATAGACCACAAAAATTGGGTTTAAAACATGGTACATCGCTCACAATATCACATGAAAATCAGGGACAAAGTGGAAAAAATAGAAATAGTTATCAAACAAGACATAGGGGCCCACAAATAATGACATACAATAGAAAAAAAAGTTTGTTAGACAAGCATGGTGGCATATACTCATGTAAATAAAATGCTACATATGAAGCACCCGTTAACATGTTAGAAATATGAAAAGTATGTCCAAGCATGTATGTATTTATGCAATAAGTAGTGTAATAGTAAGAATAGGAAATAGTATGTAATGAAATGATAGAACCTATAATCTATGAGAAATTAGATGCTCCTAGGAGCCTTGGTGGGACTGATAAGAGGTATAACTCTTAGCATCATTACAGTGTGGAAATATTTATAAGATCTCTGCATTCATAATTAAATACCAAGTCAGTATACATGTGTATATAGAAAATAGATTGACATACTAATTATTTGTCTAGCATGTGTTTCACCTAATTCTAGAGCATTTATTTGAATGTTGATGAAACAAATAAGGGTTAAGGGGTTAGGAGGAATGCCTGTTAAGATGTAGCTTGAGAGTTATTATGCGCATATGACTTCTAGATCCACAACTGATCGTGAGAGCTTCCTTTTTTCTTGGAGGAACTACCTGAAATGGAAAACAATACCACTAAATAAAAGTTAAACAATATGTGCAGTGGACTACCTAGTGTGTGCTAGATCCGAGAAGTGTGATACTTCCTAGACAGTTGTCAATCCACTATTTAAAACAACTTAATGCAAACAATAAGGAAATCCTATTGTAGTTAAAATGATTTAGGTATCTCATTCATCTAGAATAAGAAAATTCATTCACAATAGGCTAAGATATGTTTGAATATGAAGGTCAAGGTCTTGGTCAGGGTACTGGTATGGGTTAAGGTGAGGTTCTGGGTGGTTTTAGGTATTGGGTAGAGAACGGAAGCTCAGTTCTTGTTTTTTAGTAAAAAATAGAGAGACCAACATCGGTTTAGTATGACCGGTGTCGATTTAGGTTAACTGGAGACAATTGTGGGTAGCCGGCATCAGTATGGTCATGGTACAAGAAGCTCAATACAAACTTGGTGGGGTGACAGATCTAAGGCTACATGGAAATGGGAGGGAAATGGCCAAGTTTGTATGGGTCTTAGGTATGCACATGGATGATTAAAATCTAGGTATCGGCAGTTCAAGGGTGTGGAAAAAAGGATGGTCAAGTTTACATGGAGGCACAATGGTGGGGGAATGGAAAGGGGAGCATAAAATAATAACAGAAGTAAAATGATCTATCTAAATGATGATAAACAAGTACTAGTTAACAAAACTTACTATTTGTATGAGCTTGATGCTTGGTTGGTAATGGTGGGTGATCAAATGGGATGAACTTGATGTAGTGTTGGAGCTTCCCCGGATGTTCCCGTGAAGGAAAAATGGCTGTGTGATTGCTTCCAGTTCTAGCTATGGATGCTTTGATGTGTGTACTAACATTGGTTCTGCTTGCATACAGCTCTAGTTTTCTCACTTGTCCTCAAAAGATATGATTATCTCTTATAAATGTACCAACCTTGAAATAAGGTTGTTTTGGGGGTTAAATGGTAACCGAAGGTAGTTCCAGCTTAACTGGTGGTGGTTTAGGATGACCGGTGTCGGTTAGGGTGGGACTTCCTAGGTTTACTAAATTAGGCAGATCCCCTTGATTTTCTGGGCTCTCGTTCATTTTCTCTACGGATTAGAATGGAAGCTTTCTTCTAACATGTAGAAATGTGGTTAGAGGGAATGTAGGCATTGATTTTTAGGGTTTTGGTAGGTCTTAGTTAGTTATGGCAACTTACTAAGAATAGGTCTTAGGGTGAGGTGGATATGTGGGCATTATCCCAATTAGGATATTTAAATAATAAATATGGTGAGGATAATGAATTAATTAAATTAAATTAATTAAATTAATATTATAGTGGGGTGAAGGGGGGCATGGCTAGGTGGATGTGTTCAAGGTGTTTATTTTCTGAGGGACCAAGGGGAGTGTTGCCCAATTTTGGTGTCTACATTTTTCCCCTTTTTGTTGTGTAGCTTGTATTGGTAAGCGACGCTGACAAAAATAAGATGTGGTTGCCCCATGTGTGGGTGAAGGTGATCCCCTCTAACTAGGAACTGACGAGGTAGAAGGTAGAATTGGTGAGTCGTTTGATAAAAGTTGAATGTGATGAAGAGGAAGGTGGGTAATGGGGGAAAAAAAGAAAAGGGTCTACTCAGGTAATCTAGGTAATGGGTTAAGTTCAAAGGTAGTAACAGTCAAATGCACACACACGTATAAACTGTAGCATGGTACCAGGTTAAAGAGCAAGGAAAATATACATTGTCTAAGGTTAATAGGTTTATCCAAACAAGTTTGAAGTGATTCTGGTATCCAAGGTATATGATATGGTTAGGAAACACGATGTAGGTTAGGTCCAGGAACGTTTAGTTATGTTCTGGTACACCGAGTGTTGGGTTAGGATAAATGGTCACAGAAAGAGGCAAGGTAAGGTCATTAGGTCAACAACATAGGTAATAGTATTGCAAGGTATAACAAGCACATGAGGTCACAGATCACTAGTAATGTTCTAGGTCCAAGTATCTAGGTCACGAAATGGGTAGGACCAAGGTATGGGTAAAATAACAAGGCCTTGAATGAGGACGAGATGAGGGGATAAAGGGTAAGCTCAAGAAGGTCAAGTGGTGTGGCCAAGTGAGGTGAGTGTAGGATTAAAAGGATTCAGGTCAAAAATTGGGGGTAGGGTGTAGGAAAAATGCTAAGCAGGGAAACTGATGATGGTTTAAGGTAACCAATGTCGGTCACACTAGACCGACCATGATAAGCTAGGGCATGGGACTGATGTCAATTATGGTAAACTGACAGTGGTTAGGTCGGGGTTGTTATAAAAAGAGAAAAACACACATTTTTTCAATTCATTTGTGTTTTTCAAAAGAGGAGAAAATGACAGAAGAGAGAGAAAAAGGTGAAAAGGGACAAGGTGAGACTGAAGGCTGAGTTGGTGAGCATCGTGGAAGAGGATAGTTGGGAGATAGGTGGATCCATGAGCTAAGTTGGATCGATTGGAGTGGATTGATTGGTTAGAAAGCAAGAGGTCATTTGGTGATGGTAGAGGTAGGAGAGGGATTAAGGGGACCACCAGTGTAGCAACCAGAGGTACCACCATGGAGACGGTAGTGAGATGAGGTAAGGTTCAAAATCCATTTCATGTTTTTTTTAAAGAAATTGAAAGAAATTTGGGTTGGGGGGAAAGATGGCTTTGGGGGGAAATTAAATTTGAATATGAGGGGGGAAAATTGGGTAAATGAGGGACAAGGGAGGGAGGGAATAAGTAGTATGCTGGGTGGGAAGGATTATAGGTTAGAATGTGGGTGGGGAGGTGAGGAATGAGAAAGAAATGGGAAAGCTAGGGCACGCTGCCATTGGATGACACCATGATAGTGACCAACATCAGTCAAATGTTGACTGACATCAGTGGTGTATAACTAGGATTGGTCACGGATGAGGTGATCGATGCCAGTTATGGGTAAACCATTGTCAGTCTGGGAGGAATGGCGCTAGTTTGGGGGATAAAACACTCGCCTAAAAAATGTGGAATAGGAAAGGGTTGGGTGGTTGGGACCAAGTGTCGACACTTGTGGGCAAGTAGGTATGGTCAGGGAGTGGGTCAAAATGGAAGTAGGTAAGGGGTGCATGTAAATAGGTAAAGTGATGCCAGGTTGGTTAGGGTTAGGGTAGGTTAGGGAAGGATTGGGTAAGTAGGAAGGTGATATGGGGTTAGGTAGGGTTAGGTTGAGTAGGTGTGGATTGGGTTGGGTAAGGTTAGGGTGAGTAGGTGTGGGTTAGGTTAGGTAAGGTTAGGGTGAGTAGGTGTGGGCTGGGTTGGGTAAGGTTAGGGTGAGTAAGTGTGGGTTGGGTTAGGTAAGGTTAGGGTGAGTAGCTGCTGGTTGGGTTTGGAAAGGTTAGGGTGAGTACGTGTGGGTTGGGTTGGGTAGGTAGTTAGGCCATGGGATAAACGGGTAAGTAGCGAAGTAAAATAGGTAGGGTAATGGGTAGGTATGATTGTGGGTATGGTTTGAGCTTGAATAATGGGATTGTTGTGTTGGATGCAGGTGAGGGATCAGTTGAGGATGCAAGATAGGGTGCCACCCCTACTCGTGAAAGTGTGAGGCGTAGTGAAAACTGAGGAGTTGTGGCATTTTGAGGAGGTGGACCTTAGTGGGGTCTAACGTTACCAACATGCAGTCTGGTAGCCAAGTCTAATGGTCACCCTCATTAATATATGGGATTCGGTGACCAACACATTCCACCTACCGATGGGTGAGATGATAGTCACCTTGGAGGATGTGTTAGGATCCTACAGTTATCTATATTAGGTACGCAAGTATGTTTGATCTCCTCAGAGACATCCAAGGAGTTTATGCTGACTATATTTGGTGAGGGGATGAAAGAGATGACATTTCATAGTGCGAGCCTAAGCTATGGAGAGATGTACCTAGACCATCTAGAGGAGATGAGGCTAGTAGTGCTACTGATGGAGGAAGTCTGTTGCTTTACACTGCTAGATGCAGAGGGTGGGAGATTCCCACAATGTCCGATGAGAATATTGCATGACATGATGATGGAGAGGACCTGATTTTCTTGGGCGCCAACATTCTTGGTGCAGTTATATATAGAGTTATGGGCTTATGGGAGACTGTGATGATTTATCCTATGTTGTACATTCATTCTTCACTATTGGGCCTATGAGCATATTGTCTGTGTGCATCTAGTGGGTATGTCATGAGTATATGCCTTTTAGCTAGGTTTTGTACAAGTGGGGTACATGCAATGGGTGCATGTTATTGGAGGGCAGCAATCAGACACGGATACACATAATGTAGCATACTACCATCTGCTATTAGAGGGATTTTCTAGAGTAGATATTATATAGAAATTATATGTGGGTTATCCCTCATATAGACAGATGTCTGAGGAGTTAGCTAGTCTTCAACTACTTAGATGGATAAAGGGGCGCCATGTAAGAGAGCACGAGATGATCCCCGTAGATAGGGTATGATGGTAGTTTAGACTATTACAAGATATACCACCACCCTTCCCATAGTACTGTAGGGATGATGTGGAGAGATCACTACCACTTCCACAACCGACAACACCTATTGGGGAGGAGGAGCAGGTTATAAACTGGTAGATTGATGATGTTAGAGTGACGAACAGGTATAGATAGTGGTGGGCGGCCTAGCTATGGGCAGTACCTCCTAAGCTCAGATAGCCAGATTTAGCCACCATCACTGTGTAGAGAGACACCCTATAGGGGTAGGTGGCAACCCTGATTACCTAATTCGGGATGGTACAAGGGCAGTTAATAGCATCGGAGGTAGAGTTGGCCACATTTCATGCACAGGTGGCAAGTTTATAGGTCCAGATGGCCCAGGGTGGAGATGGGGATGGTGATGATGGTTAGGTGGCCACCTTATAGGCACAAGTTATAGGGTTACAGGGGCAACTAGCCGCTGCACAAGCATAGGTAATAGGGTTGTAGGGCTAGTTAGCCACTACACAGGTATAGATCTATATCTTACAGGCCCAGATATAGGCACAGGGGCAGAGGCCGATAGCACCTCCACAGGTACCAGGACGTGGTCTAAGTTTATAGGAAGGGGTGGGATAGGGTCCCACAAGACAGGTATAGGGGATAAGGCCAATGGGGCCACCATAGACAGTACCCCTATCTAGGTTACAGGATGCCTTACATGAGGCTAGATACTATTAGGATTAGTTGATGGTGGCTGAGATAGATTTCCTATCCTATGGAGAGTACAGGGCACAACAGGCCTCTAATGAGAGGATGAGATCCTGTCACACAACATGGAGAGCACAGGGGGCCATCGAGCCCCGAGACATGATCAGGGTGAGCCCAACAGCTCATGGAGGCCAGATTCAAGTGATGTACCCACAGGGGGTTGACCACGATCTATGGAGGGTGATGAGATGATATTAGGCTGTCAGACAGGAGCTGAGGAGGAGACCAGAGAGACTAACACAGAGGATGTCCAGCAGGATGAGACCTAATGCCCATCCCTATATTTTGATGTATTTTAGTCATTTTTTTATATATACTGGCCTACGTGCCAAAGATGGTGAGGATGTATGAGAGTTTTGTATATTTTTGAGCATATATCAGCTTGCGCACCAAAGATGGTGAGGCTATATATGATATTTTTTACAGAGTTGTTTATTTGTACTGGCTTGCATGCCGAAGATATTTATGTATATGGATACACATGATTGGATATTTGTATTTATAGAGATGATGATGATTATGGGCATTATGTGTTTGTGTTGATAACATTTTATTATTATGCATAGATGGATTTAAGATAGGTGTGTTAGGCATGGATGGAGTCAAGTTATAGGCATGAATCGAGTTAGGTTATGTTTTAACAATGAATGAAGTTAGGTTTTAGGTATGGATTGAGTTAGGTTGTAGGCATGGTTAAGTCAGGTTGTGGTATAGGCATGGATGGAGTCAGGTTTTGGTCTAGGCATGGATTGAGTCAAGTTTTTATTTTAGGCATGGATGGAGTTAGGTTTTGTTTTAGGCATGGATGGAGTCAGGTTTTTGTTTTAGGCATGGATGGAGTTAGGTTGTATGCCTGGTTGAATTAGGTTGTAATTCATTAATTTGTGTAAGGAATAATGAGATCGACTATGTTTAAGATGTTTTATAATACATGTATGATAATGGTAGACATAATAAATGTATGTTTGATGATGATAAAGGTGGAAAGTAATTTGTTGTGTAGTTTCTTTAATTTCCAAATTTTTTGATATAAAAAGGGAAACTAAGTAGGGTAGAATGTGATTTAGGAATATGAAAGATGAATTGGTTAGGGTAGTGAGTGGCTAAGCTAACCTCCAAGGGCACCAAGCCCTCAGAATGTTACCTACAAAGTTTCAGCGAAAAGGGACCTCAGGCTAATGTAGTTCTCCCATAAGCTAGGGAAGAATGTGAGGAGGTATAAGTATAGGTTGGTAGGTTATAGGCATGATTGAATCTAGGTATTTTAGGTATGGATGAGTTATGGGAAAATTGGTTTAGGTGATTTTGATTATGGTGGAAGAAGAAGATTACCCAAAGGTAAGCATTGAGGACCAAGTCCTGTATAAGGTAATCAATACGTAATAAGGAAAGTTAAAAGATAAGAGGAGGTAAGAAAGCCACCTAATTGGTTAGGATCATAACGAGTAAGTCATACCTGAGATAGGCTGGTCAACGGAAGACCCTAAAGACTTTACATGATCGATTATTCTAAGGGTGAAAAGTAGTCACATGATCACCAAATATCATGGTTCCATGAGGTCCCTTGAGGTGGTAGGAAATGAGACTACAAATGGTGAGAGGGTGAAAAGTGGTATTTTATATGGTAGTAGATATCATGCTTTTTGGTAAGAGATCCAAGGTCACAATGGGCAAGTCCATGACGAATTTTTTTTAGGTTACTTGTATTTGAGATAAACTGATCAATGAGGTAAGTCTATATGGGATGAGGAAAATAACTCATTGAGGTCTTCGTGAAGTTGATTGATGTAGGAAGCTTTAGATTCTTGTCTTTTTTTAAGAGCTGTACATAGCTTTCCTTTGAGGGAGCAATCTATTTATAACAGCGATTGTAGAGAGAAAGATTTCCTTTTGAGGGAGTCATCTTTTTATTTGAAGTTTGACTCAAGGAGTTAGATCCCATGTGAGGGGTTTTAAGTCATAGACAATACCAAGGTGAAGAATAAGATTCTTGTGCAGAAAGTAGGGTGAAACAACCATGGGATATCATCTAAAGGTATACAAAAAGTATCCATGAGAATCATGCTATGTACAATACCATGGTACACATATTCAAGAGAAGATAAAAAGTGACATGTATGCACATGATTCTTTTTTAATCATTAGTGAGGTGTGGGAAGTGGACAGTGCTCAAGGGATGAGCATGAAAAGTGATAGAAGATGAGGTATGGCTAAAATTCAACAATATAATGGTCAAAGATGCAAGGCGTTAAGGGCCTAAGGTTTAGGTTTACCATCGAGTGAAGATAAATGATAAGTACCTGATCGATAAGTATGAGTCATGATGTATGGTCCTATCTAATTAGGAGAAAAGTTTCCCTATTACTTTTTTCTACTTTGGTTATAGGTGTATTTTATTTTAGGACAAGGTCACCAACGTGGAAGATTCATCCATGGATGCATTTGTCATAGGCATGTTTGATACATTTTTTGTCAACTTACCGATGGTCAAGAGAATTAAGACAACATTCATTGAGTAAATCAAGTTGTGTTAAATGGTCCTGATGAAATTCATCATCAGTGAGCATGTCATTGAGAGAAATGTGGAGTGAGGGAATATGGACTTCGAGAGGTAGAATATCCTCTGTACCGTAGACTAGAGAAAAGGATGTGGCAATAGTGGAAGTATGGATACTAGTGTAGTATGCCCACAGGGTGAAAGGAATGTGCGTATGCTAGTCCTTCCCAATATCATTAACCACTTTTATGATAATTTTGTTCAGAGTTTTGTTATTGGATTCGGCTTGGCCATTGGTTTATGGGTAGTAAGGTGATGAGAAACTTAGTTTAATGTTGAAGGCATCGCAAAGTTTCTGTAAGGTTTTATTTTTGAATTGTTTGTCATTATCAATGATGAGGTGATGTGGGACACCAAAGCAATAGATGATGTGATGATTGATGAACTCACATATTTTCTTGGCTTTTGTGGAAATGAGAGGTATGGCTTCCACCCATTTTGTGTAGTATTCAGTAGTGGTGATGATCCATTGATGTTGTTGGGAAGAATGTGGATTGATCTCTTTGACAAGATCCAAACCCCATTGAGAGAAGGTTCAAAGGTCACGTGTGACCTACAGGGCATGACTAGGTGTATGATGAAGGTTTGCATGTTGTTGGTATTTTACACAATGCTTGACATAGTCACAACAATCATGGTTGAGGGTCGGCTAGTAATATCCTAGGCAAAGAATACTCTTAGTAATAGCGAGGCCACTGAAGTGACCTCCACATATGCCATCATGAACTTCCTTAATGGTATAAGGAGTTTTGGAACTCGTAAGGCACCGTAAGGGAATGCCATCAAATCTACATTTGTAGAGGAGGCCACCCATGATGATGTAATGAGAGACCCTTTTGAGAAAGGCTCATTTTCCATAATGAGTGAGGTTGGAAGGCAAGATGGAATGGGAAAGGTAGTCTGATTATTGTTTATACTAAAGGTCACTCAGGTTAGGGGTAGCAGTTCCAATAGAGAAAAATTTACGAGGTAAATAAGAGGGTGATTGGAGTCTTTTTATGGTGACAAATATTTTAGAATCGGTAGGTGAAGCTGGGATTTGAGAAGCCAAGTAGACCATGGTATCTGCAAATTTTTTGGTTGAACATGGGACGGTTTAAAGGGCGTAGCAGTCGAAGGTGGTCAAAAGTATGTCTATGTGATGTTTATACTTTTGAAGTGTCTCATTATGACATTGGTATATACCATTGACTTGGTTTATGACCAATTGGGAATCACCAAAGATGTTGATGGATTTGACATCCAAGGCATGGGAAGCTTGGAGACCTAATACGAGTGTTTCATATTTGGTAATATTGTTTGTATAATCAAAATCTAGTTTGAAAGACAAAGGCATCAGTTCACTATCAAGAAAAATGAGGATAAATCCTATCTACCCCCACACTGACACTTAGATCTGTCAAAGAAGAGTGTCATTTGGTAAGCGGGCTTGTCTAGGGAAAGGGTGACAATTGACTCATCTGGAAAGTCAAATTTGAGGGGTTGATCCTGGAAATAGGTGCATCAACCAATTGGTTGGCAATATCTTGGCCCTTGATGGAATTTTGATGGATGAATTTGAGGTTGAGGTCAGCCAGAAGCATAAGCCAACGTGCGACACGTTGATTTTGGTAATGTTTGGCATACATGAAGTGTAGGGGGTTAGTGTTGGTCACAACATAAGTTTTGTGATTAAGTAGGGAATGGCGGAGTTTCATGGAAACAATAAATAAGACTAAGCAGAATATTTTCCTGGCATGGTTGTATTGGGTTTCATAGTCCAAAAGAGTACAGATTATGTAATAAACCGTCTGCTCCTTATGTTGTTCATCGCGATGCGTGAGCATAGCTCCCTAAGGTAGTGATCGGTAGCTTAGATATGTATAGGTAGAAGGGTTGGTCTTCTTTAAGTGGGATAAGTATGGGTGGTTGGAGAAGGTATTGTTTTAAGGCCTTCAAAAGCTTTGTGGTAGTCATCATCCCATTTGAAAGGAGACATCCTTTTTGAGAAGGTGATGAAATTGTTGACAACGAGTCAGAGAGTTGGGAAATGAAATCGGTGAATGGACTGCAACTTACCTTGCATAGGCTATGAGAGTTGTCCTAGGGTTAGTGGGCGGAGGCATTTCAAGGATGTCCTTGACTTTAGTAGGGTCAACTTCTATACCACGTAAGGAAATGATAAATCTGAGGAAGCTTTCCTAAGAGAACCGTGAAGACGCACTTTTTAAGTTGAAGGTGGATGTAATATTTAATGAGGGCGATCAAAGATGGTTTTGAGGACAACAAGGTGCTCAGAGTGCGCATGTTTAGATTTAGTCCAAGAGATCATCCACGTAATCTTCCAATATGCGATGCATGATATCATGGAAGATGTAAGTCATGAGCATGCTGATATGTAGCACTAGTGTTTTTAAGGCCAAGAGGCATGACCCGATAGCAGAAGGTCCCCCAAGGGGTAATGAATGTGGTTTTGTGCTGATCTTCTGGGGTAAGTAAAATTTTGTTATAACTCTGAGAAACCATCCATGAGTGAGAGCATATCATGACCCAGCCGGTAAGGTCAACTAGTTGATCAATACCAAGTAAAGGGAAATTCATCTTTCGGGAAAGCTGAGGTTGAGGTCACAGAAGTCCATGTAAATACGAAGTCCCCCTGTTGCTTTAGTGATAGGGACAATGTTAGAAATCTAATGAGGATAATCAATGGGTAAGATGAAGGAAATGGAAAGAAGGCATTGAATTTATTCTTTGACGAGAAGAGCAATGCGAGGGTGTATTTTCCTCAGCTTTTGTTTCATAGGTTTGGCATTAGGAACGGTTACGATATCGTGGACCACTATGGTGGGGTCAATACAGGGCATGTCTGCATGTAAGACCAAGTGAAAAGTGTGGTTATGAGCTTCTAAGAAAGAGAAGTGATGGCTTCCTGTTTAGCAACATCTAAAGATTGTCTGATCTTTAGGATGTGCGGATCATCCTGAGTATGAATTTTGATCTCGATAGTCAATTCATTCAACATGGTTTGTGTCTTAGAGGGTAACGACCGATGAATATATGAATCTTCTGCACCAAGGTAGGTGAGTATGGATTCATCATCCTGAGCATTGAATGATGTTAATGGTTAAGGTGTGTCATCATTGATCATCTCAGGATATAGGAATGGGACGAGTGGAAGGGAGCCTCACCCTCATGTTGATATAGTCAAAGGCCCCAAGGAAATGGTGTTTATGAAAAAAAAATAGTTAGGAGGGATAGATTCATAGATCCATTGACTTCTATCGGTGAAGGTTGGTGATGGTGGTGACAAAGGTGGAGAAGGGCTAGATGTCCTCAATGAATTCAATGCGGGCCTGTCTTATTAGAAGTGGTCGAGTAAAGCCAGTACCACTCCTGTCATTATGTTTGTGGGTGGTACATGGAATAACAGTATGGCGACCCTGCTTGTAAAATCCAAAACAAAAACCCTTCCACACACAACGGTGTAGGAAGGTGTGGGCGAAATGGCGATTGGTAAGTGATTGGAAGTCCGCATGGAAAATGGGTGGGGTTATGAGGGTGGTTCAGGTGTGTAAGGTGTAGTATCAAGTCCCCCATAGGTGAGACTAGTATGAAGATGAGGAGGACCATAAAGGAGGTGTTATCCTATACGGTGATCATAGTGATGGTGTTGGTGAAGGACTCCATACTCATGTGGAGTAAGGAAGGTGTTGAAACTATATAGGTGGCATACTCCCCTAGAGTGAGGCATTGAAAAATTTCACCTTCTAAGGGATCAGTGGTTGGTATGTGGGTAGCTAGTATGGACGATTGTGTCAGAGGTTAGATGCGGAGGTAGTGATCTAATGGATTGACAGGCTGATGGGTTACCCGTGGAGGTTATAGCAGCGGTAGGCATGGAGGAGGTAGGTGTGCGGTGAAAGCAGTGGTTGTACTGGTGAGAGTGTGGGTGTAAGTGTACGATGAAGTGGTATTGGTTGCAGAAGTAGACGGCTTTGACCGGTATGAGTACATCATTGGGTTAGTAAAGCATGTTGCATGTTTTGAAAGGTGATGGGTCAGTTGGAATGGTATAAAGTGTGTCCTTCGTGTTCAAACTTTACATAATGATGCAAAGTGGAGGGAACACAACGCATGACACAGAATCCAGGGTCTACTAAGCAACAAGCTATATTGGAATTCCCCCTCCAAAACATAAAACAATTCAGGAATAGTGTGGGGGGCCCATGCGAACATAGAAGATGACAATGCCTAGAGTGTAGAGGTGATAGCATGTCATTGAATGAAAGAAACATGAACATGATGTTTGTGCATGTAATTTTTAGGTATGAAAATTTGAGCAAATGCATGGGATGAAATGATGTTAATGCTAGCACCTCCATCAATCATCACATGGTCGTACCCGTATGTCATCAATGTGTAAAGAGATGAAGAGGGCTAGGTCTGGGGTCATCGATTTTGGTATGGCAGTGTAATCTATACCTCTGAGATGCTGAGGGAGGCCACTTGGTGAACAAGGTTGGAGGTGTAGGATGAATGAGTGGTAATTTGTTGAGAGAGGCTATATGATGGGGTGTGATAATGGAGGCTACGGGTGTAGGGTCATTGGGTAAAACCTCGATAGATTGAAGAACATATATGAGGGCTTGACGATGAGTTTCCGAGGTTTGGATGAGGTCATATAAGGACATTTCTGAGTGGATATTGGTGTAATTGTTTGAGCATAGGTGCGATGTGTGATGCCATTTAAAAATGGGGTATGTGGGGCCGCGGATAGTTATCTTAGGTATGGGTGTAGATGGTAGGTATCAGGTATAGGAATTGGTTGGTGGGTCAGCTACCTTTTCTTTACCTTTGTCTTTCTGCAGCACATGTAGTGATGTGTACCATGTTGATCTAAGGTGAGGGAATTTTTCAAATGGAGAAGGTGTAGCCTAATGAAAGGTATAACGACATGAAGGGAAAAAACCTATCAGTTGAGTGAGAAAGAAAGCTTGTGAGGTCAGTTGGGCACATCGACATTTGGGTGGTGGCATGGCGAAGTTCTCTGATGCGAACCATGTTAATTTCAAATTTTGTGTGTGGTTCTAGGAGCTATGAGGAGTGGAGGTTTCGGTGGTTGAGTAGGGTAGTAAGGGAAGAACTGTGGGAATGGGTGTAGGTGAAGTAGGATCCTCGTTGAGAAGTTCATCATCATGTCAAAGTTGGTTTCTTCAGGTGGACACAATTGGATAAGAATGATTTTCAAAGCCTTGCAGTTCCTCCACATCATGCCCTGGCACATGATGGTATGCGTAAATTTTGGTATCATCAAACCCCTTTGGCTTGGGTTTGAGGGGGTCGTAAGTTCGGAGTGGTGGTAATGTGATAACAGAAGTCTCGAGGAGGTTGGTTAAAATTTTGGCATAGGAGCTTGCTAGTGGATCACAATGGGAAGTGAATGTGGGTTTGGGTGTAGGTGTGGTTGGTTGTCTGAGGAATGGTCCTTTCTATGAAATGGTAGGAATAAGATCAAGCTATGGGTTTAGGCACCTGGTGGGGTCTTAAGGTATCGGTCGGGTTCATTTAGGTATGGGTACAGTAGATGGACGGGTAGAGAGGGTGTGGGTGTCGTTTTGACTACCTTGTCGTGAGGGTAGTGGGATTTTGTATCCTTATGTTGTACCTTCTTGGGTAAAGGTGATACATGGGTATACGGGGTCTATAAGGAAAAGTAAGATGGAGGAAGAGGGTGATTTACCCATGGGGATAGTGGGGGTGCTATGAAGGTAGATGGTGTAGGTCATGCTTGAGGTTGTGAGGGACAAGAGACTGAAGTGTAGTGGGTAGTGAAGCAATGGCTCGAAGGTATTGGAGATATAGGTGGTAAAGATGATTGTAGATGTGAGGATATGAGTCGTGTTGCAAGCACCTGGGTAGGTTAGAGATTTGTGATGGTAGGAATGGGCTGGTTGTGTTATCTGGGTTACTGAATGGGTGGATGGGTGCTTGACCTTGCTAGAAGAGCAAGGTCCTAAGATGTATTGTTTCACTCAGAATGTTTCGTTCCTTTTAGAAACAGATAAGGGTTGGGGCTAGGAGGAATACCTGTAGAATGTCGAGATGGTGTGCGCGTACCATAGAAAAATATCAGGCTGACTGCGAAGAACTCCTTTTTGTCTTGGAAGGACTACCTGAAAAATAAGAACATAAGACCACAAGATTTTAATTAGATAATAAATGAGGAAACTGCCTTGGGCCCAGGAAATATAAAACTTCCTTTCGAAGGTGGTCAGTTCCCCTGCTAATATGAATTAACACAAAAGACTATAAGATATTAATTAAATTGCTTTGTTGAACTGGGTAGGGGAAAGGCTGGTTATTGGTTATAGTCAGTATAACCAATGCCGGTTACTGATAACCGATGGCGGTTACTGGTGACCGATATCGGTAGATTCTAGGATCTGAAGGTTAGTTGTTTTGTGGGGTGGTGGTGTTATTTGGTAGTTGTGTTATTTGTAGGGCTGTATATAGGTGATATTAGGAAATAGGGTGATGAGAGGTAGATGAATGACAGTTAGATGCAATGATACGTTGGGTAGTGGATCCAAGAATGGATTTGTGGGGACATATGATTTAAAGAGTCGAAGAAATGTTATTAAAGAGGACATGCAAGAAGTAACTTACTGATTATTCGCGGAGATGCAGGTCCAAGAGCTCTGATGGCAAAGGCAGAACTGAGGTAGGATGGTCTAGCACATAGCAGATCAAATCAGCTGAGTATCACAGGGCTCTGGTATCCAGTTGCAGTCCTTGGCTTACTCTCCTTGTCTCTTCACTTGTCTCTGCTTGGTCAAGTGAAGATCTGGACTCTCTTGATCACTCCCAAATGATCTCTGTTGATTCAAAAATCCTTCGACCTTGATCCAAAAATCAAATTCCGATCCTTTTTTTTTGGTTTGGGGAGGCCATTTACAGGGAACCGATGGTAGTTACGTAACCGACGGCGGTTGAGTAGGAACCGGCATCGGTAAGGAAAAAGTAGGCTATTTTTAGTAAAATAGCCCACCTTCCCTGCTTTTCTCCCAAGAGATTAGTTGCGGGCTTGGTCAAGTGACTAGAAGGTCGGTTTTGGGTGCGAGAAAGGGGTCATTAGTCATGGGTGTAGGTATAGACCAAGTTTTAGGTCTTAATTAGGTTAGTTTAGGATTAGGGCTAGGTCATGATGAGGTGGCAAAATGAGGTGGTAGGTGAGGTGATGGGGATTTATCAATTACAAGTTAATTAATAAATAATTGTGTAAGGTTTAGGTAATGAGGTTAGGTTGCGAAATGGGATGCGGGTCACAAGGGGTCGTAAGACACGAATTTGGTGTCTACATTAGCCCCTTATTGTCGTGTAGCTTGTGTTGTAAAGCTACGCAGACAATAATATGAAGTGGTTTCTCCTGTTAAGGATATAGGTAATCCCCCTCAAATCTATCACAGATTGAGTGAACGGGAAATCAGGGATGGGGTTGATAAAGGGTACATGTTGTAGAGAGGATGGTAAGGTGGTGGGGTAGGTCCAAGGCAGCAGACGCATGTTGAAATGCAATAGTACGACTAGGGTACATGATTTGACGAGCAAACCAGCAATGTATAGGCAAAGGTCGATAGTTTATCCAAACAAGGGTGATATAATCCTGGTATCCAAGGCATAGGAATTAGCTCCAGGGTATATAATAGGTAAGGTACAGGAACGTTTAGGCGTGTTTGGCAGTACCAAATGGTTGGTTTGGTTGAGATAAACGTCACGGTCTAGGTCTAGGCAAAGTTGGTTGACAGATCAAATTAAGGACCCTAATCATGCTAAAACATGAACAGGTGAGCTCGATTGAACAAAAGGTACATGATGGATGGATAAAATAAAACGTTGATTATGGGTATGGTATTGAAGTGATATGGCCATGGGTCGAGGCAAGTTGTTAGGTTACAGCCTTGGGTTGGGCCGGATGGTTAGGGTGAGGCCTTGGGTCGGGCCAAGTTGTTGGGGTGGCGGCTTTTGAGTCGGGTCAGATGGGTAGGGTGAGGCCTTGGGTCGGGCCAAATGGGTAGGTTGAGGCCTTGGGTCAGTCCAAATAGGTAGGTTGAGGCCTTGGGTCAGGCCAAATGGGTAGGGTGAGGCCTTAGGTCGGGCCAAATGGGTGGGGCGAGGCCTTGGGTCGGGCCAAATGGGTAGGTTGAGGCCTTGGGTCGGGGCCGAATAGGTAGGTTGAGGCCTTGGGTCGGGCCGAATAGGTAGGTTGAGGCCTTGGGTCGGGCCGAAATGGGTAGGGCAAGGCCTTGGGTCAGGCCAAATAGGTAGGGGCGAGGCCTTGGGTCGGGCCGAATAGGTAGGTTGAGGCCTTGGGTCAGGCCGAATGGGTAGGGCGAGGCCTTGGGTCGGACCAAATGGGTGGGGCAAGGCCTTGGGTCGGGTCGAATGGGTAGGGCGAGGCCTTGGGTCGGGCCGAATAGGTAAACAAATGGTGTTCAGCAAAAGTGTATATAGGTGATATGTGGTTAAAAAGGGGCAAATGGTAAATAAGGGCAAAAAAAAAATTGGGGGAAAGTTGGCAGAAAAACCGATGTCGATTCTACATGACCGATTTCGGTTAAGGGACCGATAGCGGTTCATTAGGGAAAAATGAAACCGATATCAGTTAAAGGCGAAAAACCTATAAAAAGAAAAATACGGCTTGTCATTGTCACTTGTGTTATTTGAAAACCAAATTGATTTGTCTGACGTGGAGAGTTGAGATTGGAGGTTTTATTGAGTGAGGTGGAGCTTTTTTACTAGAGGAGTGAGTTGTTTGCGGGCCCGAGTGAGGAGGAGGCAGCAGTTGATTGGCCGGGGACCCAGCAGATCAGAATTGGAGCTATGGCACAGGCAGGAGGAGCAGGAGGGGCTGGACCAGCTGGACCACCACCACCCATCCCACCATGACGACGTGTCGTTGTTCGGGTAGGTTCGAAACTCTTTATTTTGTGCATTTGAATGGTATTAAGCTAAATTGCCGGTTTGGGTAGGAATTTACATGTTTTAGGAAATAATGAGTAAATGGACGTAATTTGAAAAACGAAGAGGATAGATAGGTAAAATATGGCAAGGCGGCTAGGTGGGTAGGTTTTTAGGGTGTTTGGGTGGGTAGATAAGTAGAAAAATGCAAAAATGTGGGTGGGGGGGTCGCGCGGGGGTTCGGCTCCGGGAAATGACAGTGACCGATGTCGGTCGTTAAGCGACCGGCATCGGTCGCAAAATTCTAGGGGCTAGGTTCTGTGTGGTTGACCGGCGTCAGTCGGTGGTTGACCGGCGTCGGTGGGAAGAGGGCTATGGTCGGTTGTTTGGGACCGGTACCGGTCCGTAGTGTTTGTGTTGTTTTGTTTTGGTTTGTTTTGTTTGTTTGTTTTGGCTTGTGTGGGTTTATTGGGGGTTTGTGTGGGTTTGTTTTGTTTTGGGGTTGGGTGGGGTTGGGTTTGGGTTGGGCTTGTTTTGTGTTGGTATGTTTTGGGGTGTGGGTGGGGTTTGTTTGGGTGGGGTGGGTTTGGTTTTGTGTTGGTATGTTTTAGGGTGTGGGTGGGGTGGGTTTGGTTTTGGGTCGGTTTGTTTTGGGTCGATTTTGGGCTTTGGGTTGGATAGTGGTTTGGGTTGGGTTGGTATGGGTTATAGTGGAAAAGGTAGGTGACTAGAGGGGGGGGTTAGAGAGTCGGGGTGTGGTCGGGGGGATAAAAAGGGGGTATAGAGGGTAAAGTAGATGATGTGATAGAGAGTTGGTCTAAGGTTGTGGGTTGGTTTTGCAGGCATGTTAGCAGTTGACAATGCGGGATAGGATGCCCCCACTGTTGGTGCGGATGCGGCCACACGTATCTGCGGCTCATGGGGCGATCATGCATGAGGTGGGACTTGGCGGAGTCCAGCGATACTGAGCTATTGATAGAGATCACAGCCTGATGGTCACCCTCATCGAGAGATGGGATCCGGCGACCAATGTGTTCCATCTCCCGACCGGAGAGATGACCATCACATTGGAGGATGTGTATCGCATCCTTCGACTGCCGATCGAGGGAGAGGCAGTGTTCCAGGTAGATTCAGAGACGGCGATGGACAGCATCCTACAGGTTTTTGGAGATGCAGCCGCACTACTTACCTATCACAGCGCGAGTATCGGGTATGGTGACATGTACCGTGCGCACCGACACGAGACACGACTAGCCGTGCTGATGATGATTGGGATCACCTGCTTCGCCCTCCCGGACTCAGAGGGAGGCCATTTTCCACGAGCATTGATGGGGGTGCTGCCTGAGATGGTGGAGGAGCATACTTGCTATGCGTGGGCACCAGTGTATCTGGTGCAGCTATACAAAGAGCTCTGGGGTTATCGCCGGATGCGGCGATTTGGTATTTGTTTGACTTTTTTACTTCACTGTTGGGCATATGAGCACATCATATGCATCAGAATAGTAGGGTTACCCCAGCAGCCAGGGCCACAGGTTATATACAGATACGGCTTTCAGAGGTGGTTGGGAGTCGTGGGGCAGCCACGAGCAGTGCTTGCGGGGAGAGACGTTGCCTACTACAGGCATTTGTTAGAGGGCCTAATAGCGGTAGATATCATATGGAGACCTTACAGAGGTCATCACCCGCACAGAGGAGGCCGAGTACAGTTACGTTAGATCCAGTACACTTTCTGGATAGCAGGACGGAGGCCAGGAGAGTACGAGAGGATACCCCTAGAGAGGGTATGCAGGCAGATGGGGCTGCGACAGGACGAGCCCACCTCCCCTCCCTCAGTACAGGAGGGATGATGTAGAGGCCCCACTACCTGTACCACAGCCCTTGGATCCAGATTGGGTTGCTGAGAGGCCAGCAGATGACAAAGTAGATGATGCTGGTTGTACAGGAGCATACATGGTGTGGTGGGTTGGTCAGAGAGCGGTGAGGGTAGCACAGCCCGCACAGCCAGACTTGGCAGCTGTGACGGCAGAGAGAGATCAGCTCAGGGGTCAGGTGCAGCTCTTACAGGGGCAGCTTGCTGCCACGCAGGCACAGATAGGGGTCTTACAGGGGCAGCTAGCCCAGGCTCAGGTACAGGTATAGGCAGCACCACCACCAGCAGCACAACCATAGGTGTAGGTACAGGTACAGGCAGCAGTACCAGTAGCAGCACAGCCACAGCCCCAGGCACAATTACAGATACCACCACCAGCAGCAGCACAGCCACAGGCACCACCAGCACAGGCACAGGGGGTACTGGCAGTAGGAGTCTGGGGACCAGCCCCAGTACCGACGGTGGCACGGGATAGATACATGGAGGCGAGAGCGGAGGCCCGGTACTATCAGGATGTTCTTGATAGTACCAGAGCTGAGTATCAGCCATATGCAGCACACTGAGTGGAGACCTCACGTAGTCAGAGATCACAGGGAGGTGCAGCCACAGCCGGCGTGTCTGTTACAGGCAGGAGGCGAGAGGTGCCACAGGGACCAGCAGGGAGAGGTGCCGAGGGCGGTGGGGAGAGCTGAGGGATCCCTGCATTGTTTTTGTATTTGTATATTGGATATGGGCACCAGTCTGCGAACCAGTTATGTTTATAGAGGCCTGCGTGCCTACATATTACTCATTTATTCATTCATTCATTTATTGTATACCAGCCTGCGAGCCAAGTACGGGTTGTACAGTTGGTACCGGCCTGCAAGCTGAGTATATTTTTGATATGAGGGACCGGCCTGCGAGCCGAGTCGAGATTATTGATAGTTATTGCGGCCTGCATGCCAGCTTTTTTGGATTATGAGATCACAGAGGCCCCGATGTAGGGCATAGTTTATATTTGAAAACTTGTATATATATATATATATATATGATGTTTTGATCCATATGCAGTGTTGAAAATGTTTTTAAGTATTTCGTCAATGGTTTGTGGTATAAAATATATGATGAGTTTAATTGACATGTTGATATATGGATGATGTGTTATATGATGAAATGTTGCATGTTTTGGGCTGGTTTTGTGACATTGTTATATATGTATCTGATGAGTTGGATTCAAATGAGGTATAGATAGATAGTTTTTTGTTTTTTTTTTTTTGGTTTGGTATCCTTAGCTGATGGCTGGTTTTTTTTTGTAAAATAGATGATGTTAATGAAATTGTAATGATATGTGTGGTGGATGGACAAATATGGATAATGGTGTTGTGATGCAGGAAAATAGGCGGGCGCGACAAAAATTAGGTAAGAAAATGAAGAAAAGACCATGTTTCAAAAGGGCGGGTGTAACCGATATCAGTTAGATAACCGATGCCGTAGTTAGTAGACCGATATCGGTTATATGACCGATACCGGTTATTTAGGTATCAGCTTTTCTAAAAATAAAAAAGCTAGGGTGGCAACTTAAGTTCTAATTTTGAGAGCCATGCAAGAAGTTAAATACGCGAACGCGACGCTTTTTGACGACTGAGACAAGTAATTACACGAGAAATTTGAGTGATAAGGAGAAAAGAGACAGGGAAAGTGAATGTGATCTGAGATTCAGAAGACAGAAAGGCAGGTTTGAAAAAGGTGGTAATAATGGCAGGACGAGGAGAAACATCCAGCAGGTAGGGACAAGAGGGAAGACAAGGGCCACCTCAAGCTACTGCAACCCAAGAGGTAACGTTTTGTTTGTGATTTGACTACTGCATGTTTTATGAATAAGATGGGGGAGAGTATGTGGGTAGATATGAGAAAGAAAAGATGATAACAAGGTTTATAAATGGGGTGAGTGTTATGTGGTAGGTAATCAAGGGTTTCAGGTATGTCTGTGTATACAGAGAGGAATAAATGAGTAATTTATTGTTGTAGGTGGTTGTTTTAGGCAAGGTGTATGAAAGTAACAGGGACCGATATCGGTTAGGGATAACCGGTATCAGTTATTCAGCCGGTACCGGTTAGCTGTAAACGATACCGGTTGCTATAGGAATTTCCAGAATTTGAGAAAAAACCCGGGGAGATTTGAGGAATTGAATGGTTTTTTGTTTTTTGGATGTATGCAGGCAGAGGTAGGGTTGAGGATGAATGATAGTGTACCAGTGCTGTTGTCACGAATCCGAGTGGATGTAACGCCAGCTGAATGGACATTGATAAATCGTTTGGGGTTAAGTGGAATCCGCTATTATTCATGAATCACATGTAACCATGCTATGTTACAGGCGTTGATTGAGAGATGGAATCCTGAGACAAATACCTTCTATCTGCCAATAGGGGAAATGACAGTAACATTGGAAGATGTGTTGCATATTTTGAGACTCCCAATTACAGGAAAACCAGTATATCAGGCATTACCTAGCGCGACACGGGGAGCGATAACAACAGTATTTGGTCCATACGCACGAGATTTAACACAGCGAGGTTTGTCATTTACGTATGGGATAATGTATGCAGCACATCCTGAGGAGACAAGGTTAGCAGTAATATTAATGATAGCGGTAGGGTATTATGCATTACCGAGGGCAGAAGGGGGAAGATTTCCAAAGGCATTGATGTGTGTTATCTGGGAGATGATAGAAAGGGACGTGACTTTTGCATGGGCACCTGCATATTGGCAGAGTTATATAGGGGTTTATGGGCTTGTAGGTGAAATCACAGGACGACACTGGATTGTTCATACTTATTACACTGTTGGGCCTATGAGCACATTGTTTGTGTGCGACCAATAGGCCATTCCATCCAGTCAGGAGAGACCGGAGTACAAAGGTTGGGATTCAGATGATGGGTCCAGACAGAACAAGAGGCAAGATCTCAGGCCGTGATGGGTGACATTGAGTATTACAGGCAGGTATGGGAGAGGGTGATGATTGCTGATATCTGTTGGAGGCCTTACGGGAACTATATGGTAACAAAGAACATAGCTGAGGAGTTGAGGGGTGTAGAGCGATTGAGGTGGATCGCGGGGCACAGGCTAGGTGAATATGAGAGGATTCCTCTAGATCGCGTGCGGTGACAATTCAGATTTTTGCAGGATATACCCCTGGCTTATAGACCATATATGAGGATTGATGCAGAGGCAGTATTCTCACCTCCCCAGCCAACACCCCCAGAAGGGCCTGAAAGAGTAGCTAGCCGATCGCAGGGGTAATGGATGCAGGGAATGACAGAGGCCGATAGATTATGGTGGGTAGCAGAACTGTGAGGTGATAACGTGAATCATCCTGACATTAGCTGGTGATTACAGGGGGAAGGAAGGCAGGGGGGGGGGCGAAGGGGGGAGGGGGGGGGGGGGGGGGGGGGGGGGGGGGGGGGGGGGGGGGGGGGGGGGGGGGGGAGAGAGGACATAAATGCGTAATTATTGTTTGTAGTGGTTGTTTAGGCAAGGTGTATGCGAAAGTAACAGGGACGATATCGGGAGGGATAACCCTGTTATCAGTTATTAGCAGGGTACGGTTAGCTGCTAAACGTACCGGTTGCTATAGGAAATTTCCAGATTTGAGAGGAAAAAACCCGGGGAGATGGGAGATTGAGGAATTGAATGGTTTTGTTTTTTGGATTGTATGCAGGCAAGAGGTATAGGTTGAGGATGAATGATATTGTACGAGTGCTGTTGTCACGAATCCGAGAGTGGATGTAAGACAGCTGAATGGACATTGATAAAGCGTTTGGGGGGTTAAGTGGAATCCGATATTATTCATGATACAGGTGGTAACCATGTAGTTACAGGCGTTGATTGAGAGATGGAATCCTGATGAGGACAAAATACCTTCTATCTGCCAATAGGGAACATGACAGTAACATTGGACGATGTGTTGCATATTTTGATGACTCCCAATTACATGCAACCATGTATATCGGCATTACCTTCGCGCTCTCACGGGGGCGATAACACACAGTATGTGGTCCATACGCACGAGATTAACACAGCGAGGGTTGGTCATTTACGTATGGGCTTTCAATAAGTATGCAGCACCTCTGAGGAGACAAGGTTAGCAGTAATATTAATGATAGCGGTAGGGTATTATGCCTTACCGAGGGCGTAAGGGGAAGATTTCCAAAGGCATTGATGTGTGTTATCTGGGAGATGATAGAAAGGGACGGTGACTTTTGCATGGGCACCTGCATATTTGGCAGAGTTATATAGGGGTTTATGGGCTTGTAGGTGAAATCACAGGACGACACTGGATTGTTCATACTTATACACTGTTGGGCCTATGAGCACATTGTTTTGTTGTGCGACCAATAGGCCATTCCATCCAGTCAGGAGAGACCGGAAGTACAAAGGTTGGGATTCAGATGATGGGTCCAGACAGAACAAGAGGCAAGATCTCAGGCCGGTGATGGGTGACATTGAGTATTACAGGCAGGTATGGGAGAGGGTGCTGATTGCTGATATCTGTTGGAGGCCTTACGGGAACTATATGGTAACAAAGAACATAGCTGAGGAGTTGAGGGGTGTTGTTAGAGCGATTGAGGTGGATCGCGGGGCACAGGCTAGCGTGAATATGAGAGGACTTCCTCTAGATCGCGTTGCGGGTGACAATTCAGATTTTTGCAGGATATATTACCCCTGGCTTATAGACCATATATGAGGATTGATGCAGAGGGCAGTATTCTCACCCTCCCCAGCCAACACCCCCAGAAGGGCCTGAAGAGGTAGCAGCCGATCGCAGGGTAATGGATGCAGGAATGACAGAGGCCTAAGATTATGGTGGGTAGCAGAACTGTGAGGTGTACTGGATCATCCTGACATAGCGGTGATTACAGTAGAGAGGGATCGTCTGCAGCGTTTGGTTCAGCAACTCCAAACGCAGGTGAATGAGACAAGAGGATTGTTAGTGGTTGCGGGAGTCAACGGGCGGAGAGACTAGAGGCTGGAGTCCTCCATGCGAGAGGGCATATTCATATGTTACAGGAGAGATTGGTAGATCAGTGGGCGGTACCAATAGCCATGGTACCTTTGAGGACAGAGAGGCCTGGCGAGAGGAGTCGACGATCACGATCATCACCTAGTTCGGGATGAGGCGTGAGGGTCTAAATAAATGTTAGCAAGGTATAAGAATAAATAAGAGTACCGACCTGCGTGTCGATGATAGAGAAGATGTATTTGTTTAACATCTAAATAAAACGAGATATGTATGTTGATTTGAGTTATAATAATAAGAATGTTTTTGTTTTGATTTTCATTTTTTTGAAAAAAGGATAAAGAGGAATGTGATTAAATAGAAATACACAAAAATATTTATATTTACCACACATGATAGGTTATGGTAGGGGATGGTCGAGCTAACCTTGGGAGACCCCATGTCTCCGAAGTGCTGCCTACATAGCCCATTGCACAAAGCAAGGAGGGGACTCAGACCGATGTAGTTCTCCCTTAGGATCAGGGAGAGGCGAATTCAGGCAATTTGGTACGGTTTAGGCAATTGGTTGGTTGGTAAGAATATTGATATTAATATTGGTAAGGTAAGGTTGTTGGTGTCGGTAATGAATTGGCGATGTTGTAAAAGGTATAAGTGAAGCAAAAGTGAGCCTACCCAAGTAGAAGGGAACCATGTCCTGATTAAGATCAACACACAATCCTAGATGCGAGGCAAAGCGGAAAGAGTGCTCCGTAGGTGAAAAGAGATAAACAAACCACACAACATAGAACAAGCTTGAAGCCCTAGGTACCGTGCATAGACGAGAAGTCAATAGGTGAAAAGAGTTGTATGATCACAATATATCGGGTGTACGTTACGTCCCTTGAGTTGAAACAAATGGTGAGGTGAGGTGGATGATATAGCTGAGGTACAGAGAACTTGTTACAAAGTGAGTGTTCTGACGAAAGAGAACCTACCCTAAATAGACAAGTCCATGACCCAAAAAGTTCTTTTTGAATGAGGCTTTTATTTGACTAAATGTAGACTGATTGATGCCGGAAGTCTACAAGGGATATTGATTGTACTATTCTTGAGGTCTTCACGAAGCTGATCAATGCGAGAAGCTTCTGATAAAGGCTGACTGTGTATAGCTGTCCTTTGAGGGAGCAGTCTATTTATAGTAGCAGATATGATTTTAATGCATATCTGTCCTTCGGGGGAGTAGTCTATTGATAATAGCAGCAATAGTTCGGCACATAGCTGTCCTTCGAGGGAGTAGTCTATATTTAATTTAGATGACTAGATGTTCTTTTGGCATGAAGCATCTAGTTTAGTAGGAAGTTTGACTCAAGAAAATCCCATAAGAATACGGCTTATTTTAATACTTTGAAGTCATGGACTAGACTAAAAAGGGGAAGGCATCGTTTAGGTGAGGTGAGAATCAAACTATGTGAGCTTGATTTTCATTATGAGGTATAAGAAACGAAGTGCATGTAGTGGTAAATGAGCTCAAGGGACAAGCGGAAGGTAGATAAGAAGTGATATAACACTAAATTCAATAGTAGAATGGTCGAAGATGCAAGGCATTAAGGGGTTCAGGCTCAGGTTTACCATTAAGCGAAGCTAAACGATAAGTTCCTGATCCATAGGTGTGAGTGATTATATAAGGCCCAATCCAATTGGGAGCAAATTTTCCACATTTGCTCTTTTCTAGTTTGGTGACATGTTGATTCTCTTTGAGGACAAGATCACCAACCTTAAAGGTACGCTCATGAAGTCACTTATCATAAACACGTTTGATACGTTTTTGATAGATTTGAAGGTGATCAAGAGCTGTAAGACGACGTTCGTCAAGAAGCTCCAATTGGGCTAACCGCTCTTGGCGGAAATCATCATTGGTGAGAATATCCTGAAGGGATATTCTAAGGGAGGGTATTTGTATTTCAAGAGGCAAAACAGCCTCGGTACCGTATACCAAAGAAAAAGGTGTGGCATTAGTGGAGGTACGAATACTAGTATGATAAGCCCAAAGGGCAAAGGGGATGTGATCATGCCAATTTCTGCCGGATTCATTGACAACTTTCATGAGGATTTTGGTTAGTGTTTTATTAGAGGATTCGGCTTGTCCATTTGCTTGTGGATAGTAGGGTGATGAGAAGCTAAGTTTGATGCCAAATTTGTCTCAAAGGTCTTGCAACAACTTGTTTTTGAAATATTTTCCATTATCTGTTATCAGGCGATGAGGAACACCAAAATGACAAATAATGTGGTGGTTAATGAACTCTACAATTTTTTCTTTTTTAGTTGAAATGAGTGGAATAGCCTCCACCCATTTTGTATAGTATTCGGTTGCTGTGATAATCCATCGGTGACATTGCGAAGAGGACGGATGAATCTCACCAATAAGGTCTAAACCCCATTGTCAGAAAGGCCAAAGATCTTGTGCGACCTGCAGCGGATGGCTAGGATTATGTTGAAGGTTAGCATGTTGTTGACACATAACACAACGCTTAACATATTCGTAGCAGTCATTATTGAGAGTAGGCCAATAATAACCAAGGCGAAGGATTCGTTTGGCCACGGCAAGGCCACTAAAATGCCCGCCACAAATACCATCATGTACTTGTTGGATGGTATGGGTGACCTCCGCGCCGGTGAGACATCGAAGGAGGATGCCATCAAAGCCACGTTTATAAAGGAGTCCCCCCATAACTACATAACGAGAAACACGTTTAAGAAAAGCACATTTACCAGTACTAGTAAGGTCAGATGGGAGAACAGAGGTTGTAAGGTAGTCGTGAAATTGGTGATACCAAGTATCCTGTGAATTAGCAGACATAGTATTTATCATACAAACTACTGGGGTTGAGTAGGATGGGGTAAAAAGTTGTTGGACCACGACGAATAATTCAGAGTCAGTTGATGAAGCTGGAATTTTCGAGGCTAAGCAAGCCATAGTATCCGCAAATTTGTTAGTGGAGCGGGGAATGGTTTGGATAGAATAGTGAGTAAATAAGGCTAAAAGTGAGTCCACGTAGTATTTGTACTTTTGAATTTCCTCATTTTTACATTGGTAGATGCCCATAACTTGATTGACTACCAATTGAGAGTCACGAAAAATATTGATAGATTTGATACCTAAGTGTAACGCAACTTGGAGACCCAGAACAAGGGTCTCGTATTCCGCTGTATTATTGGTGCAGGGGAAATCAAGCCGGAATGAAAGAGGCATAGGTTCAGCATCAAGAGGGATGAGAACAACGCCGGCTCCTCCGCTGCGCTGGCATTTAGATCCATCGAAGAAGAGGGTCATTTGATACGACTATTCTCCGAGTGAAAGAGTGGCGATGATTTCATTGGGGAATGTAAAATTGGTAAATTGTTCCCCAGGTAAAGGGGCTTCCGCAAGTTGGTCTGCGATGGTTTGTCCTTTGATTGATTTCTGGTGGACAAACTCAAGGTCGAGGTCAGCGAGGAGCATGAGCCATCGGGCGATGCGTTGGTTTAGATGAGGTTTGGCATACATGTAATGGATGGGGTCTGTGTTGGTGATGACGAAAGTTTTGTGATTCAGAAGGTAGTGTCGGAGTTTGGTAGCCACGAATGATAGGGCTAGGCACAACCTTTCTACATGTGTATACCTAGTCTCATAGTCCACCAAAGTACGACTTATATAATAAACGACTTGTTCTCGATTTTCAGAGTCACAATGTGCAAGCATGGCCCCTACAGCGTGGTCAGTGGTGGAAAGGTAAAGGTAGAAAGGGTGGTCGTCTTGAGGTGGGATAAGCACGGGTGGCTGCAAGAGATAAGTTTTGAGAGCTTCAAAGGCTTGGTGGCACTCTTTACTCCATTGAAAATCAATGTCCTTCTTAAGGAGGTGATGGAAAGGTTGACATCGATCTGAGAGTTGGGAGATGAAACGTCGGATAGATTGAAGCTTACCTTGTAAACTATCTAATTGTTTGAGATTAGTAGGTGGGGGCATTTCTAGAATAGCTTTGACTTTAGATGGGTCGACCTCAATGCCACGCAAAGAGACAATAAAGCCAAGAAGTTTTCCCGAAAGGACACCAAAGACACATTTCTTTGGTTGAAGGTGGACAGAATATTGTAACAGGCGATCAAAGATAATGGTTAAAACATCGAGATGTTCACTGTGATGTTTAGACTTGCCAAGAAGATCGTCGACGTAATCTTCAAGGATTTGTGCATAATGTTATGAAAAATGTAGGTCATAGCCCGCTGATAGCTGGCACCAGCATTCTTAAGGCCGAATGGCATTACACGGTAACAGAAGGTTCCCCAAGGAGTTATGAAGGTAGTTTTGTGTTGATCGGCAGGGGCAACCAAAATTTGGTTATATCCTGAAAAGCCATCCATGAGAGAAAGCATTTCATGACCCGCAGTGAGATCAACAAGTTGATCAATGCTTGGTAGGGGGAAGTCATCCTTAGGGCAAGCGAGGTTAAGATCCCGGAAATCCATGCATATCCGAAGTCCCCCCGTTGCTTTAGTGATAGGTACGATGTTATAAATCCATTGAGGATAGTCAATAGGCAGAATGAAGGAAACAGAAAGGAGTCGTTGGAGCTCCTCTTTGACCAAGAGGGCAATGCGTGGATGCATTTTTCTCAATTTTTTTTAATTGGCTTGGAATCGGGTTTCAGTGTAATGTTATGGACAGCAATTTCAGGATCAATTCCTGGCATGTCAGCGTAGGACCAAGCGAAAGCTTGGTTGCGAGCACGGAGGAATGTAGTAAAGGTGACTTGTTCTGATGCGTTAAGGGATTGTTCGATCTTCACAATGTGAGGATCCTCCTCCGTGTGGATGTTGATTTCTATAGTAGATTCATTTAGCATGGTTTGGGTTTCTGATGGTAAGGCTCGTTGAATATAAGAGTCATCCGCGCCAAGGTAAGTGAGGATGGAGTCATCATCCTGACACTCAACAACATTAATCAAAGGCGAATCCTCTTCGATCATGTCTGGATATAGAAGGGGAAGAGAAGATGGGTCCTCATTATCGCGTTGATAAGTGAGAGGACCTATGAAGATAGCATTTATGAAAAAAAAAGTTAGGAGGGATAGATTCAGGATCTATCGACTCTGTGGGAGACGAAGGCAAAATGGGTGATGATGGTGTGGTAGGGGTAATGTCATTGTCTTCTAGAAGACAACTGACATGAGGTTCCGTCGATGTAAGTGTTTCCAGAAATCCGAGACTACTACGATCATTATGTTTACGTGTGGTGATGGGGATGAGCATATGTCAGCGTTGTTCATAAAGACCAAAACCAAAGCCTTTCCAAGCACAACGAGTCAAGAAGGTGAGGGTGAAGCGAAGATTTGTCAGGTATTGAAAATCAGATTGGAAGGGAACCACACCAAGAGGAGGTTCAGGGGTAATGGAGGCTGCGTCAACACCCCCATACGTTAGGTTGGTGCGGCAATGGGGTGGTCCGTAAGAGATTACCTCCCCCACGCGACGGTCGTAGGTGGGATGTGCATGTAATTGTCCGTACTCCGGTGGGGTAGGGAAAGAACTAACGTTATATAGGTGGTACTCCCCCAGCGTAAGGCATTGAAAAACATCGACTAAGGGGTCGGAGGTTGGGATGTTAGCTGCGGGAAGGGAAGTGGTTTTTGCGACGGTGGTTTCATCAGTTGAAGGCGTAGGCACGGTTGAGGTGGATGGTTGAGGTACATTTGAAGAGGATGGTTGGGTTGAATGTATGGGTGTCTTGATTGGTATAAGCACATCGTTAGGGCGGTATAACATATTGCAGGTTTTAAAGGGGGGGAGGATCAGCTTTTACGGTGTAGGACTTCCCCTCGTACTCAAATTTTATGCATCTATGTAATGTTGAGGGAACGCATCCCATGGCCCGGATCCAAGGACAACCCAGCAATATATTATATTGGAACTCTCCCTCAAGGACATAGAAGAGTTCAGGTAAAGTATGTGGTCCTACCCGAATGTTGAGGATCACGGTGCCTAAGGTAGAGGTAATAGCATCATTGAATGATCGCAATATGATGGGGTTGGTGCACATGCAACTGGAAGGGATATTCATTTGTTGGAAGGCTTTTGAAGAGATGATGTTTAGGCTAGCACCCCCGTCAATCATAACACGACATACCCGAATGTCCTGAACGTATGCTGAGATAAAAAGAGCAGGGTCAGGATCTTCGGTACCAAAGTCGATAATTTCATCTTTAGAGAAACTGACTGCAGCAGTTTGTGGTACAGAGACGGAAGTGGTTAGGGCGGTGGGTTGTTTGGTGAGAGAGGAAACGTGATTGGGTGTCAGAATGGAGGCAACGGGAAGGGTTTCATTAGGTAAGACCTTGATCCCCTGAAGAATTTCAATGAGAGCTTGTCGATGAGATTCAGAAATCTGAATGAGATCATATAATGTCATTTTTACGGGTGATTGGTGAAGCTGTTTAATCATGGCTCGATGGGCAGCTCCATTAGAGACGGGGTAAGAGGGTCCATGAATAACCACTTTGGGTGGTGGTGCAATCGGGATGCTAGACGGAGAAGGAGAGGACGCAGGTGCACTTTCTTTCACTTTCTCATTGTTTTTCTGTGCTCGAGTAGCAACACTAATCATATTAATCTCGTAGACCGGAGATGAAGAAGATGATTGGGATAAATCATGGTCTTCAAGAGGTGGGCTTGTAATAATGATAGATCTTGGTGAGGCGGGGACAGATGGTATAGGAGAGGGAATGGAAACTAAAGGTCTCTCCCTTTGTAAGTTGTCTTTCTTAACCTTTCTATCTGGGAGAGGTGACTGATGAAGGATGGTTTTTAACGCTTTGCATCCCTCCACATCATGTCCTGGTGTGCGGTGATAAGCGCAGATCTTAGACTCATCATAACCTATAGGTCGAGGTTTAGATGGGTCATAAGGTCTAAGTGGGGGTAGGGAAATGGTCGCATTCTCTACTAACATAGCAAGGATTTTGGCGTAAGATCCTTTGAGTGGGTCAAAATCAGAAGAGGATGAGGGTATTGATTGCGCGGGTTTTGGTAATGTTTGGGCGTGGTTGGTTCATATGGGTGGTGGTTTAGCCGAGGGGTGTTGATACATGTTTTTCACTAAACGTGGTTTCTTTGGTGCAGAAGCTATATTGGATGATGAGGCCACAGATGGTGTGGTATCAGAAAACAACCACGGGGAAATAGGAGTGACCGAAAACAAATCTTTTGATGATGGAATTTTTTTAGGGTTGATAGGTGGACAAGATACGCGGAGTGACGGTGTTGCTATACCCTGGGATCTCTGTATGTGTGCAGAAGGCGTAGGTCGCTTTAAAGGAAACGCAGGAGGTATGACATATTGATGTAGGGTAGAGGGATGGGGTCCCAATATGGAAGGTAGGTGTGATGATGATGGTTTTAGTTGTGATAGAGGCATAGGTTGAGGAGATTGAGTCTATCTCTTAATGGGGTGGACGGCTTTATTTTTAGATAAATCAAGCCGCTTAGGTGGGTGTGTTAGACTGGGTATGGGTAAGGTCCCAAGCGTAGGGGAAGATTTGGCAAAGTTAATAGAAGTGGACGGGGCATTTGGTAGAGGTGAGAGGGGTGAAGGTGAGAACATGGGCATTTTAAGCTTCTGTAAACACTTCAGGTATATGGTGGAGGCCTCAGGATCGGTCATTTGCATTTGAGTAGAATATGGCGTACTCAAACGTTCCCATAGGACCTGTCTATCTTCTGTGGAATGACAGTCCTCACGTGTGAATGTGAACTTTTTTACGGAAGAAAGGTGGGTTGTGATTCCGGTCCAATGTGGGTGTGATACGGGGGGTAAACGAGGCACTGTATCAATAGATGTCAAGAGGTCGACCGGTTGTTGAAAAGATTTAGGTGATGAAGGACTAATAGGTAGGAGGGCATGTTCGAGAGGATCCGTCATGGTTAAATAATTTGGTGATGTTGGTGCAAGATATTCCTTGTCTAAGGATGTTAAAAGGAGTGGCGTACCTTCCTCTTGTGCAGCAAGAGGGGTAGAAGGGGAAATCTCGGAAATAGATAGGTTAGATAACATCCGTTCGCAATCTTGTAGGGATGTGGTATAAGAATACTCATCGATGGGAAGAGAAGTCTGGGTAGTTAACTCCTTTATGGGTAAAGGAATGATTTCACTTTGGTTCGATGGAGGTAAAGGAGGTTCAGGCTCCTGTGTTAGTGAAGAGGCTTGATTCAAAATTTTCTCGATAGAGGCTTTGGGTTGGGTATCAAAGACTGCATGGATCTCATGAACACTCTCCTCGGCTAAGATATCCTGGTTTACGTTGCTGTTGGAAGAGTGATTCGGGAATGGTTTGTTAAATATTTTCAAATTTTGGTTGGCAGGGGCATTACGATTATCAAGGGTTATATCCCCTGCGTCAACCATTTCCTGTACTATGTTTTTCAACATCTTGCAGTTTTCATGACTATGTCCTTTTACGCGGTGAAAGTTATAGAAGTCATTTTCTCTGTACCAGGAAGGTATGGCGCGAGTGGAATCAAACCTGGAATGAGGTTTAACAGGAGGTAATGTAATGGCTCCTACTTTGAGCAATTTTTCCAATATCACACCATATGTTTCTCCCAAGGGAGTGTAGTTGATGGGCTCAGCTTTGTACTTATAGGTGGTTTTTGGTGGAGTATTGGACGATGCTTGAGATTTGAGCATCACCGCGTGGACAGCTCCTTTTAATTTAGAAGAAGTAGACGCGTGAGGAGTGGTGGTATTTGGTTTATTGGTAGAATCAAGAGTTCGGAAATTGGGGTTTTTGTTGCGCAACCGCAATTTCTCTTCTTCTAAGGCTCGAATTTCTAGTTTCCGAGCCATGGTAAAGGCTTCATCGAATGTACGGAAAGTTTGAATTTGGAGGGTAGGGGAGATGTGCTTAGCGCAAGCTCGCGTAAACAGTTTGATAAGTTTGGTTTGAGGTAAGGCATACGTAAGTTGGTTGATAAGGCCCCGCCATCGTCCAACGAAATCTGCGATAGATTCATCCTCAAATTGTCGGATGGCATAGAGGTCGGTGATAGATACCTTCTTGGCAATGTTAATGGAGAAATGATCCAAGAAAGATTGGGCTAGTTGGTTAAAAGAGAAGATTGAGTGCTGGGTTAAAGCACTGTACCACTCCAAGGTAGGTCCTGATAAGGACATGGGAAAGGTGCGGAGTAACAAGGCATCATCATGGGCAATCAAATAACAAGCATGTCTAAATGATCGCAAGTGTTGTTGAGGGTCCTCTTTACTGTTAAAATGGGTAAATTTTGGTAACTCCCATTGAGGAGGATATGAATGAAGGGGGATAGAAGGGTGAATGGGCTCCCGAAAAACTTTCTCGTATGTCAAGGCGCTACGAATTCCTGAAACAGAAGCCTCAAGGTTTTGCATTTTGTCCATCATTTGTTTAATTAGATCAGTAGTTGGATGAGATGATGGTGTGGTTGTGGAAAACAGAGGTAAATTGGGCCAAGGACCACCGCTAGACCCTGGTGGGGTTAAGTGTTGATAAGGTGTGGAGGATGAATATGTTGAGGCAACCGAATAGGGATGTCCCATACAGGATGTTGAGGTCACTGGATACGTGTATGGGAATGAAAAGGTAGGCGGAGCTTGAGAAGGAAAGCTCGTGTGGATAGGTGGCAAAGAGAAAGTCATGAACGGATCAGTCTGCAAGAGAGATGAGGTAGGGGCAGTCGGCGGTAATGATATGTGGGGTCCGAGGTTAACCAACAGAAAGCCAATCTGAGTTGTATGAACCTCTGAAGCCGTCGGATTGGGAGACGGGGCTAGAGATGCAGGAAGCAAGGCGGTATTATCAGGCGGAGTGGGAGCTAAATGAGCAGCTATACTAATAGGCATACCCACAAGGAGCTGACCATCAGGCGTACGGTCAGGGGTATGAGACAAATAGTATTGTACAACACTAGGATTAGCATCTAGAAATTTGGCAAAGTCCTTATCTCCCATAGGGATTTTAGGAACCTCGCTGGTATCCGTAGGATTCCCCACAGAATGTGAAGGGGGTGATTCAGGAAAAGAAACAAAGCAAGCGTGTGAAACCATGGCGGAAGCTTGCTTTTTAGTGATAACAACCATGGACAGGAGTTCACAGTAGGGTTTCAATCTGTTAGGAACAGAAACAAACTCAGACTGGTAAAATTGGTAGGTTGCTGGTTTGTCAGGAATTGGAAAAGAGAGTAACCGATATCGGTCTAGTAACCGATGTCGGTTACACTATAGCTGACGTCGGTCAGGTAACCGATGTCGGTGTAAGAAGTCTGGGCTAACAAGATACAAAAAGGCTGCTAATTTGATTTTTAACAACATTTAGTATACTTGTCCAATTATTGATCACAGAAGATAGAGTATGAGAAAGAAAACAGAACTAAAAACAAGCAAGATGCACACACAAATCCAGAGATTAACCCTAGGGTTAATTTTAATTATCGTGGGTGTAGACACCAAATTTGTGTCTTACGACCCCTTGTGACCCGCATCCCATTTCGCAACCTAACCTCATTACCTAAACCTTACACAATTATTTATTAATTACCTTATAATTGATAAATCCACATCACCTTACCCGCCACCTCACTTTGCCACCTCATCATGACCTAGCCCTAACCCTAAACTAACCTAATTAAGGCCCGTGACTTGGTCTTGACTCACATCCATAACTAATGCCTCCTTACTCGCACCCAAAGCCGACCTTCTAGCCACTTGACCAAGCCCGCAACTGATCTCTCGGGAGAAAAGCAGGGAAGGTGGGCTATTTTACTAAAAATAGCCTACTTTTTCCTTACCGATGCCGGTTCCTACTCGACCGTCGTCGGTTACGCAACCGCCATCGGTTCCCTGTAAATGGGCTCCCCAAACCAAAACAATGGATCGGAATTTCATTTGGAAGATCAGTCAAAGGATTTTTGGATCAACAGAGAGCATTGCGAGCGAGGAACAGAGTCCAGATCTTCACTTGACCGAGCAGAGACGAGTGGAAATACCAGAAGTGTTTACAACCAAGGAGATCAACTTGCATCTTTGTCAAAACCAGTAAGTCACATCTTGCATGTCCTCTGTTATAACATTTCTTATGCTCTGTGAATTTCAGTCCTCCTAAATCCATCTCTGAATTTACTACCCAACGTGTCATTGCATCTAACTATTATTCCTTTGCTTCTAATCATCTCGTTTCCTAATATCATCCATAAACCAGCCTTACAAAACACCATAGCTACCAAGAAGATCATAGAACCCACCGGCATCGGTTATCAGTAACCGGCATCGGTTCCTCTGATCAAAACCAGAAAACCAGCCTTTCCCCTACCCAGTTCAACGAAACAATTTAATTGATATTTTGCAGTCTTTTGTGTTAATTCATATTAGCAGGGGAACTGACCACCTTCGAAAGGAAGTTTTATATTTCCTGGGCCCAAGGTAGTTCCCTCATTTATTGTCTAATTAAAATCTTGTGGTCTTGTGTTCTTATTTGTAGGTAGTCCTTCCAAGACAAAAAGGAGTTCTCTACAATCAACCTGATCTTTCTCTACGGTACGCGCACACCATCTCGACATTCAACAGGTATTCCTCCTAACCCTAATCTCATCTGTTTCTAAAAGGAATGAAAGGATAGAAGCAACTCTATTCCCAGTAGCTGAAACATTCCGAGCGAAACATTTTGGCACGCCTGGTGTGACCCATTTTGGGTTTCTTTCTCTTGCTTATTTTCATTTTAGGAAGCATTTTTGTTGTTGCTGCTTTTGTTATATATTTCGTAAAGAATTTGTCTTGCTTTCCTAGTTTCGCACTAGTGAAAGTCATCTCTCTTGCTTCATCGAACATAATTTTCGATTTGGGTTTAAAACACATGCATTGCATTCCTGCTTGTTGTTCTTCAATTCTAGTGAACATAGATTAAGTAACAGGTCGTACACGTGGGGGTGATATCCACGGTATTGACAGGAAATTAACCCTAGTTTCACTGCACAACACATACCGAATCACTTCACCATTAACACAACAGCTCAAACATCCCCCCTTTTCCGTGGTATTCCTCCGCCCGATTGAGGTAACCTTATAAGCCAAAACAAACTTGACATTTCCCCTAGGTCTTGTTGTTTAGGATTCTGACATCATCTTACGTCTAAAGGCATAAGCCCACGATAACTAAAATTAACCCTAGGATTAGTCTCTGGATTTGCGTGTGCATCTTGCTTGTTTTCAAATTCTGTTTTTTTTCTGTCATACTTTGTCTTCTGTGATCAATAAGTTGATAAATATACTCAACGTTGCTAAAAATCGAATTAGCAGCCTTTTATATCTTCTTATCCTAGACTTTTGACACCGGCATCGGTTAAGGGACTGACGTCGTTTGTTCTGTGACCGACACCAGTTAGTAAACCGATATCAGTTACTGTCTTCATCAGCCCCTGACAAACCAGCAACTTGCCAAATTCATCATTCTGAGGTTGTTTTTGTTCTTGATAGATTGAAACTTTCCTGTGTGTTCTTGTCCATGGTTGTAATTACTCGGAAGCAAGCCGCCGCCATGGTTTCACATGCCTGCTCTGTGTCTTTGCCTGAATCACCCCCTTCACATTCTATAGGGAACCCTACAGACACCAGTGAGATCCCCCAAATTCCTGTAGGAGACAAGGACTTTGCCAAATTTATGGATGCTAATCCCAGCGCTGTACAATACTATTTGTCTCATGCCCCTGACTGTACGCCTGATGGTCAGCTCCTTATTGGCATGCCTATTAGTATAGCTGCTCATTTAGCTCCCACTCCTCCTGATAACACTGCCTTACTTCCTGCATCTCTAGCCCCGTCTCCCAATCCGATGGCTTCAGAGGTTCATACGACCCCGATTAGCTTTCCTTTGGTTAATCTTGGACCCCATGTATCGTTACCACCAACTGCCCCTATCTCATCTCTCTTTCAGACCACTCCATTCATGACTTACTCTCTGCCACCTATTCACACGAGCTTTCCTTCTCAAGCTCCGCCTACCTTTTCATTCCCATACACGTATCCAGTAACCTCAACACCTTATATGGGACATCCCTATTCTGTTGCTCCAACATACTCATCCTCCATACCTTATCAACACTTAGCCCCACCATTTTCCAGCGGAAGCCCTTGGTCCAACTTGCCTCCGTTTACCACAACCGCACCATCATCTCATCCAACCATAGATTTCATCAAACAAATGATGAACAAAATGCAAAACCTGGAGGCTTCTGTTTCAGGAAGTCGTAGCGCCTTGACATACGAGCAAGTTTGTCGGGAGCCCATTCACCCTTCTGTCCCCCTTCATTCATATCCTCCTCAATGGGAGTTGCCAAAATTTATTCGTTTTAACAGTAAAGAGGATCCTCAACAACACTTGCGATCGTTTAGACATGCTTGTTATTTGATTGCCCATGATGACGCCTTGTTACTTCCGCACCTTCCCCATGTCCTTATCAGGACCCGCCTTGGAGTGGTATAGTGCTTTAACCTAGCACTCGATCTTCTCTTTTAACCAACTAGCCCAATCTTTCTTGGATCATTTCTCCATTAACATTGCTAAGAAAGTATCTATTACCGACCTCTATGCCATCCGACAATTTGAAGATGAATCTATCGCAGATTTCGTTGGACGATGGCGGGGCCTTATCAACCAACTTACGTATGCCTTACCTCAAACTGAACTTATCGAACTATTTATGTGGGCCTGCGCTAAGCACATCTCCCCCACCCTCCAAATTCAAACTTTCCGCACATTCGACGAGGCCTTTACCATGGCTCGGAAACTAGAAATTCAAGCCTTAGAAGAAGAGAACTTACGGTTGCGTAACAAAAACCCCAATTTATGAACCCCTGATTCTACCAACAAGCCAAACACCACCACTCCTCACGCGTCCACTTCTTCTAAATCAAAAGGAGCTGTCCACGCGGTAATAGTCAAATCTCAAACACCGTCCAATACTCCGCCGAAAACCACTTATAAGTACAAAGCCGAGCCCACCAATTACACTCCCTTGGGAGAAACTTATGGCGTCATCCTGGAGAAATTGCTCAAAGCTGGGGCTATCACCTTACCCCCTGTTAAACCTCACTCTGGGTTTGACTCCACCCGCACAATACCTTCCTGGTACAAAGAAAATGACTTTTGTAACTTTCATTGCGTAAAAGGACATAGTCATGAAAACTGCAAGATGTTGAAAAACATAGTGCAGGAAATGGTTGATGTGGGGGATATAACCCTCGATAATCCTAACGCCCCTGCTAACTGAAATCTGAAAATTTTCAACAAGCCATTCCTGAATCACTCGTCCAACAGTAACGTAAACCAAGATATCTTAGCCGAGGAGAGTGTTCATGAGATCCATGCAGTCTTCGATTCTCAGCCAAAAGCCTCTATTGAAATTTTTTGAATCAAGCCTCTCCACCAACACAAGGAGTCTGAACCTCCTTCACCACCATCAAGCCAAAGTGAAATCATTCACTTTACCATAAAAGAGTTAACTTCCCGGACTTCTGTTCTCATCGACGAGTCCTTCTTACAACCACATCCCTACGAGACTGTGAGCAGATGTTATCTAATTTTATCTATTTCCTAAACGTCCCCTTCTACCGCTCTTGTTGCACAAGAGGAAGGCTCGCCACTCCTTTTGACATCCTTAGAACGAGAATACCTTACACTGACATCACCATATTCTTTAAACATGACAGGACCCCCTCAAACACGCCCTCATTACCTATTTAGTCCTTCATCGCCTAAATCTTTTCACGACCGGTTGACCTCTTAACATCTATTGATACAGTGCCTCATCTACATCCTTGTGTCACACCCGCAGGTGGATTGAAATCAACCACCTTAGATTTCATCAAACAAATGATGAACAAAATCAACCTGGAGGCCTTCTGTTTTCAGGAAGTCGTGAGCGCCTTGACAACGAGCAGTTTGTCGGAGACCCATTCCCCTTCTCTGTCCCCTTCATTCAATCCTTCCTCAATGGAAGTTTGCCAAATTGATGCTTTTAACAGTAAGAGGAGCCTCCACACACTTGCGATCGTTTTAGACATGCTTGTTATTTGATTGTGCCCAATGACCCCTTGTTTACTCGCACCGTCCCCATGTCCTTATCAGGACCCCCCCTTGGAGTGGTATAGGCTTTAACTAGCGACTCGATCTGCTTTTAAAACTAAACCAACTATCCAGTCTTTCTTGGATATTTCTCCATTAACATTGCTAAGAAGTATCTGTTCCGACCTCTATGCCATCCGACAATTTTAAGATGACTATCGCGAGGTCGTTGGACTATGCGGGGCCTTTCAACCACTTACGTATGCCTTACCCTCAAACTGAGCTATCTACTGATTTAGTGGGGCCTGCGCAGCCATCCTCCCCACCCCTCCAAATTCAACTTTCCGCCCTTTCGACGAGGCCTTTACCATGGCTCGGGTAAACTAGAAATACGCCTTAGAATAAGAGAACTTCGGTTGCGTACAACCACCCCAATTTATAGCCCCCTTATTCTCCAACAATCCAACACCACCACTCCTCCGCGTTCCACTCTTCTAACTCATAAGGACTGTCCACTCGGTCATAGTCAAATCTCAAACACCGTCCAATACTCCGACGAAAACCACTTATAAGTACAAAGCCCCACCCCATTACACTCCCTTGTTGAGAACTTATGGCGTCATCCTGCGACATTGCTCAAAAGCTGGGGCTATCACCTTACCCCCCCTGATTAAAACCTCACTCTGGGTTTGACTCCACCCGCACAATCCTCCTGTACAAAGAAAATACTTTTGTACTTTCATTTGCGTAAAAGGACCTAGTCAGAAACTGCAAGATGTTTTGAAAAACATAGTGTCGAAATGTTGTGTGGGATTAACCTCGATGATCCTAACCGCCCCTGGCTACTGAAATCGGAAATTTTCACAAGCCTTCTGATCACCGTTCCAACAGTAACGTAAAACCAAGATATCTTAAGCCGAGGAGAGTGTTCATGAATCCATGCAGTCTCGGATTCTCAGCTCACAGGGCCAAAAGCCTATTGAAATTTTTTGAATCAAGCCTCTTCCAACCAGCACAGGAAGTCGGATCTCCTTCGACAACCCCATCAAGCAAAGTGAATCAATTCCTTTACCGCTAAAAGAGTTAACTTTCCCGCGTCTGTTCTCATCGACGGAGTCTTCTTACACCACATCCCTACGAGACTGTGAGCAGATGTTATCTAATTTAGCTATTTCCTAACTCCCCTTCTACGCGTCTTGTTGCACAGAGGAAGGGGCTCGCCACTCCTGTTGACATCCGTAGCGAAAATACATTACCCTGACACTCACCATCTTCGTTAGCAGACGGACCCCCTCAAACACGCCCTCTTACCTATAGTCTCATCGCCTCAATCTTTTCAAACGAACCTGTTGACCATCTTACTCTATTGAATAGTGCCTCATCTACCTCCTGTGTCACACCCGCAGTGGATTGAAATTACAACCCACCGTTCTTTCTTCATACAACTTATAAAGCACACCTGAGACGTCATTCCATATAAGATAGACAGCCCCTAATGGGAACTTTTGAGTACCCCTTTTTCTACTCAATGCAAATGATCTATCCTGATGTCTCCACCGATATACCCTAAGTGTTTACAGTAAATTAAAAAATGCCCCTGTTCTCACCTTCACCCCCCCTCACCTCTACCAAATGCCCCGTCCCACTTCTATCAAACTTAACCAGATCTCCCCTACGCTTGGGACCTCACCAATGCCCAGTCTAACGCACCCGCCTAAGCGACTCGATCTATCCAAAAATAAATCTGCTCCGCCACCTAGGAGACAAACTCAATCCATGCCCCTATCACAATCAAAACCATCATCGTCATACCTACCTTCCATATTGGGACCCCATCCCTCTACCTTACATCAATATATCATACCTCCTGCGTTTTCTTCAAACAAACCTAACGCCTTCCGCACCTATACAGAAATTCCAGGGTATAGCAACACCGTCACTCCGCGTATCCTGTCCACCTATCAACCCTAAACAAATTCCATCATCAAAAGATTTGTTTTCGGTCACTCCTATTTCCCCGTGGTTGTTTTCTGATACCACACCATCTGTGGCCTCATCATCCAATATAGCTTCTGCACCAAAGAAACCACGTTTAGTGAAAAACACGTATCAACACCCCTCGGCTAAACCACCACCCGTGCGAACCAATCATGCCCAAACATTACCAAAACCCGCACAACCAATACCCTCATCCTCTTTCGATTTTGACCCACTCAAAGGATCTTACGCCAAAATCCTTGCTATGTTGGTGGAGAATGCGACCATTTCCCTACCTCCACTTAGACCTTATGACCCGTCTAAACCCCGACCTATGGGTTACGATGAGTCTAAAATCTGCGCTTATCATCGCACACCAGGACATGATGTGGAGGGGTGCAAAGCTCTAAAAACCATCCTTCGTCAGTCACCTCTCCCGGATAGAAAGATTAAGAAAGAAAAATTACAAAGGGAGAGACCTTTAGTTTCCATTCCCTCTCCTATACCATCTGTCCCCGCCTCACCAAGATCTATCATTATTACAACCCCACCTCTTGAAGACCATAAGTTATCCCAACCATCTTCCTCATCTCAGGTCTACGAGATTAATATGATTAGTGTCGCTACTCGAGGGCAGAAAAACAATGGGAAAGCAAAAGAAAACACACCTGCGGCATCTCTTTCTCCGTCAAACATCCCGATTGCACCACCACCTAAAGTGGTCATTCGCGGACCCGCCTATCCCATCTCTAATGGCATTGCCCACCGAAATATGATTAAACAGCTTCACCAGTTGCCCGTAAAAATGACACTGTATGATCTCATTCAGACTTCTGAATCTCATCGACAAGCTCTCGTTGAGATCCTTCAAGGGATAGAGGTTTTAGCTAATGAAACCCTGCCTGTCGCCTCCATTATAACACCCAATCACATTTCTTCTCTCACCAAACAACCCACTGCCCCAACCACTTCTGTCTCTGTACAACAAGCTGCTGCAGTCAGTTTCTCCGAAGACAAAATTGTTGACTTCGGTACAGAAGATCCTGACCCTGCTCTTTTCATCTCAGTTTACATCTGGGACATTCGGGTACATCGTGTTATGATTGACGGGGGTGCTAGCCTAAACATCATCTCTTCAAAAGCCTTCCAATAAATGAATATCCCTTCTAGTTGCATGTGTGCCAACCCCATCATGTTGCGGTCATTCAATGACGCTATAACTTCTACCTTAGGCACTGTGATCCTCAACATTCGGGTAGGACCACGTACTTTACCCGAACTCTTCTATGTCTTGGAGGGAGAGTTCCAATATAATATATTGCTGGGTCATCCTTGGATCCGAGCCATGGGATGCATTCCCTCAACATTACATAGATGCATAAAATTTGAGTACGAGGGGAAGTCCTACACCGTAAAAGCTGACCCTCGCCCCTTTAAAACCTGCAATATGTTATACCGCCCTATATGATGTGCTTATACCAATCAAGACACCCATACATTCAACCCAACCATCCTCTTCAAATGTACCTCAACCATCCCACCTCAACCGCGCTTACGCCTTCAACTGATGAAACCACCATCGCAAAAACCACTTCCCTTCCCACAGCTAACATTCCAACCTCCGACCCCTTAGTAGATGTTTTTCAGCGCCTTACGCTGGGGGAGTACCGCCTATATAATGTTAGTTCTTTCCCTACCCCGCAGGAGTACGGACAATTATATGCACATCCCACCTACGACCGTCGCGTGGGGAAGGTAATCTCTTACGGACCACCCCATTGCCGCACTAACCTAGCGTATGGGGGTGTTGACGCATCCTCCATTACCCCTGAACCTCCTCTTGGTGTGGTTCCTTTCCAATCCGATTTTCAATACTTGACAAATCGTCGTTTCGCCCTCACCTTCTTGACTCGCTGTGCGTGGAAAGGCTTTGGTTTTGGCCTTTACGAACAAGGCCGACATACACTCATTCCCGTGACTACCCGTAAACATAATGATCGCAGTGGTCTCAGTTTTCCCGAAACACCTACACAGGAGACACCTCCTGTCAGCTGTATCCTGGAAGAAGAAGACGTCGCCCCTACCAAACCATCATCACCCACTTTGCCATCATCACCCATAGAATCTATAGACCCTGAATCCATCGCTCCTAACTTTTTTTTTCATAAATGATATCTTCATAGGTCCTCTCACTTATCAACGCGATAATGAGGACCCATCTTCTCTTCCCCTTCTATATCCAGACATGATCGAAGAGGATTCGCCTTTGATTAATGTTGTTGAATGCCAGGATGACGACTCCATCCTCACTTACCTTGGCGCGGATGATTCTTATATTCAACGAGCCTTACCATCTGAAACCCAAACCATGCTGAACGAATCTACCATAGAAATCAACATCCACACGGAGGAGGATCCTCACATTGTGAAGATTGGACAATCCCTTAACACATCAGAACAAGCCGCCTTTACTACCTTTCTCCGTGCTCGCAACCAAGCTTTCGCATGGTCTTATGCTGACATGCCAGGAATTGATCCTACCATTGCCGTCCATAACATCACCCTAAACCCCGATTCCAAACCAGTCAAACAGAAATTGAGAAAAATGCATCCACGCATTGCTCTCTTGGTCAAAGAGGAGCTCCAATGACTCCTTTCTATTTCCTTCATCCTGCCTATCGACTACCCTCAATGGATTTCTAACATCGTACCTGTCACTAAAGCGACAGGGGGACTTCAGATATGCACGGATTTCTGGGATCTTAATCTCGCTTGCCCCAAGGATGACTTCCCCTTACCTAGCATTGACCAACTTGTTGATCTAACTGCAGGTCATGAGATGCTCTCTCTCATGGATGGCTTTTCAGGATACAACCAAATTTTGGTTGCCCCTGCCGATCAACACAAAACTACCTTCATAACTCCTTGGGGAACCTTCTGTTATCGTGTCATGCCATTTGGCCTTAAGAATGCTGGTGCTACCTATCAGCGGGCTATGACCTACATTTTTCATGACATTATGCACACTATCCTTGAAGATTATGTCGACGATCTTCTCAGCAAGTCTAAACATCGTAGTGAACATCTCGATGTTTTAACCATTATTTTTGATCACCTGTTACAATATTCTGTCCGCCTTCAACCAAAGAAATGTGTCTTTGGTGTTCTTTTGGGAAAACTTCTTGGCTTTATCGTCTCTTTGCGTGGCATTGAGGTTGATCCATCTAAAGTCAAAGCTATCCTAGAAATGCCCCCACCCAAAAATCTCAAACAATTGCGTAGTTTACAAGGTAAGCTCCAATCTATCCGACGTTTCATCTCCCAACTCTCAGATCGGTGTCAACCTTTCCATCACCTCCTTAAAAAGGATATTGCATTCCAATGGAGCGAAGAATGTCACCAAGCCTTCGAAGCTCTCAAATCCTATCTCTTGCAGCCACCCGTGCTTATCCCACCCCAAGACGACCGCCCTTTCTACCTTTACCTTTCCGCCACCGACCACGCTGTAGGAGCCATGCTTGCACATCGTGACTCTGAGAATCGCGAACAAGCCGTTTATTATATAAGTCGTACTTTGGTGGACTATGAGACTAGGTACACACATATAGAGAAGTTATGCCTAGCCCTATCATTCGTGGCCACCAAACTCCGACACTACCTTCTAAATCACAAGACTTTCGTCATCACCAATACAGACCCCATCCATTACATGTATGCCAAACCTCATCTGAACCAACGCATTGCCAGATGGCTCATGCTTCTCGCCGACCTCGACCTTGAGTTTGTCCACCAGAAATCAATCAAAGGACAAACCATCGCAGACCAACTTGCGGAAGCTCCTTTACCTGGGGAACAATTTACCAATTTCACATTTCCCGACGAACTCATCGCTACTCTTTCCCTCACGGAGGAGTCGTACCCAATGACCCTCTTCTTCGATGGATCTAAATGCCAGCGTGGCGGAGGAGCCGGCATTGTTCTCATTCCTCTCGACGCTGAACCTATGCCTCTTTCATTCCGACTCGATTTCCCTTGCACTAATAATACAGCGGAATACGAGGCCCTTGTTCTGGGTCTCCAAGTTGCGTTACACTTAGGCATCAAATCTATCAACATTTTTGGCGACTCTCAATTGGTAGTCAATCAAGTTATGGGCGTCTACCAATGCAAAAATGAGGAACTTCAAAAATACAAACACTACGTGGATTCACTTCTAGCCTTATTTACCCACTATTCTATACAAACCATTCCACGCTCCACTAACAAATTTGCGGACACTATGGCTTGCCTAGCCTCGCAAATTCCCGCCGCACCAACTGACTCTGAATTATTCGTTGTGGTCCAGCAACTTTTTGCCCCATCCTATTCAACCCCGGTAGTTTGTATGATAAATACTGTGTCTACTAGTTCGCAGGATACTTGGTATCACCAATTTCACGATTATCTTACAATCTCTGTCCTCCCACCTGACCTTACTAGTAACGGAAAACGTGCTTTTCTTAAAAGTGTTTCGCGTTATGTTGTCATGGGGGGACTCCTCTATAAACGTGGCTTTGATGGCATCCTCCTTCGCTGTCTAACTGGCGCGGAGGCCACTCATACCATCCAACAGGTCCATGACGGTATTTGTGGTGGACATTTTAGCGGCCTTGCCGTGGCCAAACGAATCCTTCGCCTTGGTTATTATTGGCCTACTCTCAATAACGACTGCTACGAATATGTTAAGCGTTGTGTTATGTGTCAGCAACATGCCAACCTTCAACATACTCCTAGCCACCCGCTCCAGGTCGCTCGAGATCTTTGGCCCTTCTCACAATGGGGTTTAGACCTTATTGGTGAGATTCACCCGACCTCTTCACAACGTCACCGTTGGATAATCACAGTGACCGAATATTACACAAAATGGGTGGAGGCTATTCCACTCATTTCAATCAAAAAAGAAAAAATTGTCGAGTTCATTAACCACCACATTATCTGTCGTTTTGGTGTTCCTCATCGCCTGATAACAGATAATGGAAAATCTTTCAAAAAACAAGTTGTTGCAAGACCTTTGTGACAACTTTGGTATCAAACTTAGTTTCTCATCACCTTACTATCCACAAGCCAATGGGCAAGCCGAGTCCTCTAATAAAACACTAACCAAAATCCTCATGAAAGTTGTCAATGAATCCGGAAGAAATTGGCACGATCACATTCCCTTTGCCCTTTGGGCTTATCGTACTAGCATTCGTACCTCTACTAATGCCACACCTTTTTCTTTGGTATACGGTACCGAGGCTGTTTTGCCTCTCGAAATACAAATACCCTCCCTTAGAATATCTCTTCAGGATATTCTCACCAATGATGATTTCCACCAAGAGCGGTTAGCCCAATTGGAGCTTCTTGACGAACGCCGTCTTACAGCTCTTGATCACCTTCAAATCTATCAAAAACGCATTAAACGTGCTTATGATAAGCGACTTCATGAGCGTACCTTTAAGGTTGGTGATCTTGTCCTCAAAGAGAATCAACATGTAACCAAACTAGAAAAGAGCAAACGTGGAAAATTTGCTCCCAATTGGATTGGGCCTTATATAATCACTCACACCTATGGATCTGGTACTTATCGTTTAGCTTCGCTTAATGGTAAACCTGAGCCTGAACCCCTTAATGCCTTGCATCTTCGACCATTCTACTGTTGAAATTAGTGTTATATCACTTCTTATCTACCTACCGCTCGTCCCTTGAGCTCACTTACCACTACATACACTCTGTTTCCTATACCTCATAATAACAATCAAGCTCACATAGTTTGATTCTCACCTCCCCTTGATGATGCCTTCCCCTTTTTAGTCTAGTCCATGACTTCAAAGTATTAAAATAAGCCGTATTCTTATGGGATTTTCTTGAGTCAAACTTCCTACTAAACTAGATGCTTCACGCCAAAAGAACATCTAGTCATCTAAATTAAATATAGACTGCTCCCTCGAAGGACAGCTATATGCCGAACTATTGCTGCTATTATATATAGACTGCTCCCCCGAAGGACAGCTATGCATTAAAACCATATCTGCTACTATAAATAGACTGCTCCCTCGAAGGACAGCTATACACAGTCAGCCTTTATCAGAAGCTTCTCGCATTGATCAGCTTCGTGAAGACCTCAAGAATAATACAATCAATATCCCTTGTAGACTTCCCGCATCGATCAGTCTACATTCAATAAAATAAAAGCCTCATTCAAAAGAACTTTTGAGTCATGGACTTGTCTATTTAGGGTAGGTTCTCTTTCGTCAGAACACTCACTTTGTAATAAGTTCTCTGCACCTCAGCTATACCATCCACCTCACCTCACCATTTGTTTCAACTCAAGGGACGTAATGTATGCTTGATATATTGTGATCACACAACTCTTTTCACCTATTGACTTCTCGTCTATGCACGGTACCTAGGGCTCCAAGCTCGTTCTACGTGGTGTGGTTTGTTTAGCTCTCTTCATCTACGGAGCACTCTTTCTGCTTTGCCTCGCATCTAGGATTGTGTGTTGACCTTAATCAGGACACGATTCCCTACTACTTGGGTAGGCTAACTTTCGCTTCCCTCATACCTTTTACAACATCACCAATTCATTACCAACACCATCAACCTTACCTTTACTAATCTTAATATTTTTACCAACCAACCAATTGCCTAAACCATACCAAATTGCCTGAATTCGCCTCTCCCTGATCCTAAGGGAGAACTACATCGGTCTGAGGCCCCTCCTTGCTTTGTGCAATGGGCTATGTAGGCAGCACTTCGGAGACATGGGGTCTCCCAAGGTTAGCTCGACCATCCCCTACCATAACCTATCATGTGTGGTAAATATAAATATTTTTGTGTATTTCTATTTAATCACATTCCTCTTTATCCTTTTTCAAAACACCGAAAGTCAAAACGAAAACATTCTTATTATTATAACTCAAATCAACATACATATCTCGTTTTATTTAGATGTTAAACAAATACATCTTCTCTATCATCGACACGCAGGTCGGTACTCTTATTTATTCTTATACCTTGCTAACATTTACTCAGACCCTCACGCCTCATCCCGAACTAGGTGATGATCGTGATCGTCGACCCCTCTCGCCGGGCCTCTCTGTCCTCAAAGGTACCACGGCTATTGGTACCGCCCACTGATCTGCCAATCTCTCCTGTAACATATGAATACGCCCTCTCGCATGGAGGACTCCAGCCTCTAGTCTCTCCGCCCGTGACTCCGCAACCACTAACAATCCTCTTGTCTCATTCACCTGCGTTTGGAGCTGCTGAACCAAATGCTGCAGACGATCCCTCTCTGCTGTAATCACCGCTATGTCAGGGCGCTCACGTACACCTCGCAGTTCTGCTACCCACCATAATCTATAGGCCTCTGTCGTTCCTGCATCCATTACCCTGCGATCGGCTGCTACCTCTTCAGGCCCTTCTGGAGGTGTTGGCCGGGGAGGTGAGAATGCTGCCTCGGCGTCGATCCTCATATATGGTCTATAAGCCAGGGGTATATCCTGCACAAATCCAAATTGTCGCCGCACGCGATCTATAGGAATCCTCTCATATTCACCTGGCCTGTGCCCCGCGATCCACCTCATTCGCTCTACACCCCTTAACTCCTCAGCTATGCTCTCTGTTACCATATAGTTACCATAAGGCCTCCAACAGATATCCGCAACCGTCACTCTCTCCCATACCTGCCTGTAATACTCAATATCACCCGTCACGGCCTGGGATCTGGCCTCTTGTTCTGTCTGGACCCATCGTCTGAATCCCAACCTCTGCACTCCAGTTTCTCCTGACTGGATGGGTCGGCCTATTGGTCGCACACAAACAATGTGCTCATAGGCCCAACAGTGTAATACGTATGAACAATCCAGCGTCGTCCTGTGATTTCGCCTACAAGCCCATAAACCCCTGTATAGCTCCGCCAAATATGCAGGTGCCCATGCAAACGTAACATTCCTTTCTACCATCTCCCAGATAACACACATCAATGCCTTTGGAAATCTTCCTCCTTCTGCCCTCGGTAATGCATAATACCCTACCGCTATCATTAATATCACTGCTAACCTTGTCTCCTCAGGGTGTGCTGCATACATTACCCCATACGTAAAGGATAAACCTCGCTGTGTCAAATCTCGTGCGTATGGACCAAATACTGCTGTTATCGCTCCCCGTGCCACGCTAGGTAGTGCCTGATATACTGGTTCTCCTGTAATAGGGAGTCTCAAAATCCGAAACACATCTTCCAATGTTACTGTCATCTCCCCTGTTGGCAGATAAAAGGTATTTGTCTCGGGATTCCATCTCTCAATCAATGCCTGCAACATAGCATGGTTCCGTGTAATTCGTGAATAATAACGGATTCCACTTAACCCCAAACGATTTATCAATGTCCATTCCGCTGGTGTTACATCCGCTCGGATCCGTGACAACAGTGCTGGCACATTATCATTCATCCTCAACCCTGCCTCTGCCTGCATACACCAAAACAACAAACAACCATTCAATCCGTCAGGGTTTTTCAAACATTCTGGAAATTCCTCCAGTAACCGGTATCGGTTATACATAACCGATATCGGTTGAGTAACCGATACCGGTTCTCCCTAACCGCTACCGGTCACTGTCAATTACATACATCTTGCCTAAAACAACCACCTACGACAATAAATTGCTCGTTTATTCCTCTCTGTATACACAAACATACCCAAAACCCTTGATTACCTACCACGTAACACTTACCTCACCTATAACCCTTGCTATCATGTTTTCTTCTTCATATCTACCCACTTAATCTCTTATTCATAACACATGCAAAAATCAAATCACAACCAAAACATTTACCTCTGGGGTTGCAGTAGCTTGAGGTGGCCCTTGTCTTCCCTCTTGTCCCTGCCTGCTGGATGTTTCTCCTCGTCCTGCCATTATCACCACTCTTTTCAAATTCACCTTTCTACTTTCTGAATCTCCGATCGCATTCACCTTCCCAGTCTCTTTTCTTATCACCCAAATCTCTCATACAAATTCCTGTCTCTCTTCTCCTTATCACTCAAATCTCTCATGCAAATACCTGTCTCAGTCGTCAAAAAGCGTCGCGTTCGCGTATTTAACCTCTTGCATGGCTCTAAAATTAAAACTTAAGTTGCCACCCTAGCTTTTCTATTTTTAGAAAAGCTCATACCTAAATAACCGGTATCGGTTACTTAACCGATATCGGTCTATCAGCTACCGATATCGGTTCCCTAACCGATATCGGTTACACACCTATCTTTTCTCAACAACGTTCTTTTCTTCATTTCTCACCTAAATTTTTGTCGCGCCCGCCTCTTTTCCTGCATAAACAACACAATTTACCACATTTGTTCATCCACCACACATAGCATTACAATTTCATTAACATCATTTATTTTATACAAATACACAAACCATCAACTACGGATATCAAGAAACTATCAATCTATACATCATTTGGATCCAACTCATCAGTTACATATATCACAATGTCACAAAACCACCAATTCATCACATAACCTGACATTCATATATACGTGCAAAAACAAAAACATCAACATCATCCATCTATCAACATGTCAACTAAAACTTATCATACATTATATATTACCAACCATTAACAAAATATTTAAACACATTTTGAACACTGCACGTGGATCAAAACATCGTCTCTATATATATACAAATTTTCAAAAATACAATGTGCCCTACATCGGGGCCTCTGTGATCTCATAATCCACCAAAGCCGGCACGCAGGCCGCAATAACTGTCAAAAAATCTCGACTCGGCTCGCAGGCCGGTCCCTCGTATCAAAAATAGATATATACTCGGCTCGCAGGCCGGTATCCACTATACAACCCCTACTCAGCTCGCAGGCCGGTATACAATAAATGAATAAATGAATACATGAATAATACATAGGCACGCAGGCCTCTATCAATACACCCGGTTCGCAGACCGGTGCCCATCTATCAATACACCATGTCTGGGATCTCTCAGCTCTCCCCACCGCCCTCGGCACCTCTCCCCGCTGGTCCCTGTGGTGCCTCTCGCCTCCTGCCTGTGACGGACCCACCAGCTGTGGCTGCACCTCCCTGAGACCTCTGGCTCCGAGAGGTCTCTGCTCTATGTGCCGCATAGGGCTGATAATCAGCCCCGGTACCATCAAGAATATCCTGATAGTATCGGGCCTCCGCTCTAGCCTCCATGTAACGCTCTCGAGCCACCGTAGGTACTGGGGCTGGTCCCCTGACACCTACTACCAGTGCCCCCTGTGCCTGTGCTGGTGCCGCTGGTGGTGCCTGTGGCTGTGGTACCTGTACCTGTACCTGTGCCTGGGGCTGTGGCTGTACCGCTGCTGGTGGTGGTGCTGGTACCTGTGCTGCTGCCTGTACCTGAACCTGCACCTGTGGCTGTGGTGCTGGTGGTGGTGCTGCCTGTGCCTGTGCCTGAGCCTGGGCTAGCTGCCCCTGTAAGACACCTATCTGTGCCTGTGCTGCAGCTAGCTACCCCTGTAAGAGCTGCACCTGACCCCTAAGCTGATCTCTCTCTCCTATCACTGCAGCCAAGTCTGGCTGTGCAGGCGGTACTATCCTGGCTGCTCTCTGCCCAGCCCACCACACCCTGTATGCTCCCGTGCACCCAGCATCATCTACACCCTCACCTGCTGGCCTCTCTGCTACCCAATCTGGATCCAAAGGCTGTGGTGCAGGTAGTGGGGCCTCTACATCATCTCTCCTGTACTGAGGAACGGGAGGTGGCTCGTCCTGTCGCAACCCCATCTGCCTGTGTACCCTCTCCAGGGGTATCCGCTCATACTCTCCTGGCCTCCGTCCTGCTATCCAGAATGTGTACTGGATTAGGCGCAACTGTAAGCGGGCTCCTCTGCCAGGATGGTGACCTCTGTAGGGTCTCCATACAATGTCTACTGCTGTAAGGCCCTCTAGCAAATGTCTATAGTATGCCACATCCCGACCTGCCATAACTGCTCGTGGCTGGCCCACGACCCCCAACCACCTCTGAAAGCCATATCGGTATATGACCTGTGGCCCTGGCTGCTGGGGTAACCCTACTGGCCTGATGCATACGATGTGCTCGTATGCCCAACAATGCAACAAAAATGTAGAACAAATACCAAATCGCCTCCTCCGGCGATAGCCCCATAGCTCCCTGTATAATTGCACCAGATATACTGGTGCCCAGGCGTAACAGGTGTGCTCCTCCACCATCTCCAGCAGCACCCCCATCAATGCTCGTGGGAAGCGGCCTCCCTCTGAGTCCGGGAGGGCGAAGCAGGTGATCCCAACCATCATCAACACAGCCAGTCGTGTCTCGTGTCGATGCACACGGTACATGTCACCGTACCCGATACTCGCGCTATGGTAGGTCAGTAGCGCGGCTGCATCCCCAAAAACCTGCAGTATGCTGTCCATGGCAGTCTCTGAATCTACCTGGAAGACTGCCTCTCCCTCGATAGGTAACCGAAGGATGCGATACACATCCTCCAATGTGACGGTCATCTCCCCAGTCGGGAGATGGAACACATTGGTCGCCGGATCCCATCTCTCGATGAGGGCGACCATCAGGCTGTGATCTCTCTCTATCGCTCTGTACCTCTGGACTCCACCGAGTCCCACCTCGCGCATGATGGCCCAATGAGCCGCAGATACGTGTGGCCTCATCCGCACCAACAGCGGGGGCATCCTATCCCGCATCGTCAACTGCTGACGTGCCTGCAAAACCAACCCACATCCTTAGACCTACTCTTTATTACAACATCTACTTTATCATCTAAATACCCTTTTTTATCCCCCCGACCATACCCCGACTCTCTCCCACCCCCCTCTAGCAACCTACCACCCTAAAAACCCAAAACCATCCCACCCAAAACCAACAAAAAAAAAACAAAACCCCAACAAAACACATGCAACCCAACCCTACACCAAACCCTTCTCCACCCCTAACCCAACCCCAAACCCAACACCCACACCGACCCACAACCCAACCCAAAAAAAAAACTCTCCCCCCGACCCTACACTAAAACCCTTCTCCCACCTCCACCTCAAACCCAACCCAAAAGCCCAAAAACCCAAAACCCAACCTCCAACCCACACCCCCCACAACCCTACACCCAACCCCAAAAACCCACAACCCAACCCTTCACCAAACCCTTCTCCCATCCCCACCTCCACCCAACCCAAAAACCCCAAACCCAACCCAAAAACCCAAAACCCACCAAGCCACCGACGCCGGCTGATACATGACCGACGCCGGTCACCAACATCAGTCCCTTTCCCTACAATTTTGTGACCGATGCCGGTCGCTTAGTGACCGACATCGGTCACTGTCTTCTCCCGGAGCCGAACTCCCGCGCGGCCCCCCAAAACCCATTTTTTACCTATTTCTACCCATCTACCCACCCAAATACCCTAAAAACTTACCCACCTACCCACCTTAGCCTATCTAGCCTATCTACCCTCTCCCTTTTTCAAATCATTTCCATTTTCTCATTATTTCCTAAAAAAGGTTAATTCCTACCTAAACCCCCAATTTAGCATAATACAACCAAATCACCAAATTAAAGAGTTTCGAATCTACCCGAATGACGACACGTCATCATGGTGGGATGGGTGGCGGCGGTCCAACTGGTCCAGCCCCTCCAGCTCCTCCTGCCTGTGCCATGGCTCCAATCCTGATCTGCTGGGGTCCCCGGCCAATCAACTGCTGCCTCCTCCTTAATCGGGCCCACTATCAACTCTCTCCGCCAATACAATCGCTCCACCTCACTCAATCAAGCCTCTAATCCCAACTCTCCACGTCAGACAAGTCGATTTGGTTTGCAAATAACAAAAGTGACAATGACAAGCCGTATTTTTCTTTTTATAGGTTTTTCGCCTTTCACCGATATCGGTTTCATTTTGCCCTAAGGAACCGGTATCGGTCCCTTAACCGATATCGGTCATGCCGAATCGACATCGGTTCTCTACCCAACTTTCACCCCATTCTTTGCCCTTATTTACTCCTTGCCTCTTTTTCACCAATATCGCCTCTATCCACCTTTGCTGCACACCATTTGTTCACTTGTCCCAGCCTGACCTAAGGCCTCAACCTACCTATTTCGGCCCGACCTAAGGCCTCAACCTACCAATTGGCCCGACCCATTTGGCCTCGCCTCAACCTACCTATTCGGCCCGACCCAAGGCCTCAACCTACCTGCCCCGACCCAAGGCCTCGCCCTCATTTGGCCCGACCCAAGGCCTCAACCTATACCTATTCGGCCCGACCCAAGGCCTCGCCCTACCAATGCCCCAACCATTTGGCCCGACCCAAGGCCCCAAGGCCTCGCCCTACCAATTTGGCCCGACCCAAGGCCTCAACCTACCCATTTGGCCCGACCCAAGGCCTCAACCTACCCATTAGGCCCGACCCAAGGCCTCGCCCTAACCATTAGGCCCGACCCAAGGCCTCAACCTACCCATCCGGCCCGACCCAAGGCCTCACCCTACCAATTTGACCTGACCCAAGGGCCACCGCCCAACCACTTGGCCTGACCTATATGGACCTAACCCAAGGCCGTATGGCACTTCAATACCACTTGGCCTGACCCACGGCCGTACCACTTCCATCCCTTACGTAAAATCAACACCATACACTTTTATCCATCCATCATGTAGTTTTTTGTTCAATCGAGCTCACCTGTTCGTGTTTTAGCATGATTAGGGTCCTTGACTTGATCTGTTGACCAACTTTGCCTAGACCTAGACCGTGACGTTTATCTCAACCAAACCAACCATTTGGTACTGCCGAACATGCCTAAACGTTCCTGTACCTCACCTATTATATACCCTGGAGCTACTTCCTATGCCTTGGATACCAGGATTATATCACCCTTGTTTGGATAAACTATCGACCTTTGCCTACACATTGCTGGTTTGCTTGTCAAATCATGTACCCTCGTCATACTATTGCATTTCAACATGCGTCTGCTTCCTTGGACCTACCCCACCACCTTACCATCATCTCTACAACATGTACCCTTTATCAACCCTATCCCTGATTTCCCGTTCACTCAATCGGCGATAGATTTGAGGGGGATTACCTACATCTTTAACATAAGAAACCACTTCATATTATTGTCCGCGCAGCTTTACAGAACAAGCTACACGACAATAAGGGGCTAATGTAGACACCAAATTTGTGTCTTACGACCCCTTGTGACCCGCATCTCCCATTTCGCAACCTAACCTCATTACCTAAACCTTACACAATTATTTATTAATTACCTCATAATTGATAAATCCACATCACCTTACCCGCCACCTCACTTTGCCACCTCATCATGACCTAGCCCTAACCCTAAACTAACCTAATTAAGGCCCGTGACTTGGTCTAGACTCACATCCATAACTAATGCCTCCTTACTCGCACCCAAAGCCGACCTTCTAGCCACTTGACCAAGCCCGCAACTGATCTCTCGGGAGAAAAGCAGGGAAGGTGGGCTATTTTACTAAAAATAGCCTACTTTTTCCTTACCGATGCCGGTTCCTACTCGACTGCCGTCGGTTACGTAACCGCCATCGGTTCCCTGTAAATGGGCTCCCCAAACCAAAACAATCGGATCGGAATTTCATTTAGGAGATCAGTCAAAAGGATTTTTGGATCAACAGAGAGCATTGCGAGTGAGGAACAGAGTCCAGATCTTCACTTGACCGAGCAGAGACGAGTGGAAATACCAGAAGTGTTTACAACCAAGGAGATCAACTTGCATCTTTGCCAAAACCAGTAAGTCACATCTTGCATGTCCTCTGTTATAACATTTCTTATGCTTCTTGAATCTCAGTCCTCCTAAATCCGTTTCTGAATCCACTACCCAACGTGCCATTGCATCTAACTGTCATTCTTTTATCCCTCATCGTCTCATTTCCTAATATCATCCATAAACCAGCCATTACAAACACCATAGCTACCAAGAAGATCCTAGAACCCACCGGTATCGGTTATCAGTAACCGCCATCGGTTATCAGTAACCGGCATCGGTTCATCTGATCAAAACCAGAAAACCAGCCTTTCCCCTACCCAGTTCAACGAAACAATTTAATTGATATTTTGCAGTCTTTTGTGTTAATTCATATTGGCAGGGGAACTGACCACCTTCGAAAGGAAGTTTTATATTTCCTGGGCCCAAGGCAGTTCCCTCATTTATTGTCTAATTAAAATCTTGTGGTCTTGTGTTCTTATTTGCAGGTAGTCCTTCCAAGACAAAAAGGAGTTCTCCGCAGTCAACCTGATCTTTCTCTACGGTACGCGCACACCATCTCGACATTCAACAGGTATTCCTCCTAACCCTAATCTCATCTGTTTCTAAAAGGAATAAAAGGATAGAAGCAACTCTATTCCCAGTAGCCGAAACATTCCGAGTGAAACAATGGGCTTATGATTTTAGACGTAGAATGATGTCAGAATCCTAAACAAGAGACTTAGGGGAAATGTCAAGTTGTTTTGGCTTATAAGGTTACCTCAATCAGGTGGAGGAATACCGCGGAAAAGGGGGGATGTTTGAGCTATTGTGTTAATTGTGAAGTGATTCGGTATGTGTTGTGCAGTGAATTTAAGATTAATTTCCTGTCAATACCATGGATATCACCCCCACGTGTACGACCTGTTACTTAATCTACGTTCACTAGAATTGAAAAACAACAAGCAGGAATGCAATGCACGTGTTTTAAACCCAAATCGAAAATTATGTTCAATGAAGGAAGAGATATGACTTTCACTAATGCGAAACTAGGAAAGCAAGACAAATTCTTTACGAAATATATAACAAAAGCAGCAACAACAAGTATGCTTCCTAAAATGAAAATAAGCAAGAGAAACAGAAACCCAAAATGGGTCCCAACGGGCGTGCCAAAATGTTTCACTCGGAATGTTTCGTTCCTTTTAGAAACAGATAAGGGTTGGGGCTAGGAGGAATACCTGTAGAATGTTGAGATGGTGTGCACGTACCGTAGAAAAAGATCAGGCTGACTGCGAAGAACTCCTTTTTGTCTTGGAAGGACTACCTGCAAAATAAGAACACAAGACCACAAGATTTTAATTAGATAATAAATGAGGAAACTGCCTTGGGCCCAGGAAATATAAAACTTCCTTTCGAAGGTGGTCAATTCCCTTGCTAATATGAATTAACACAAAAGACTATAAGATATTAATTAAATTGCTTTGTTGAACTGGGTAGGGGAAAGGCTGGTTATTGGTTATAGTCAGTATAACCGATGCCGGTTACTGGTAACCGATGGCAGTTACTGATGACCGATATCGGTAGAGTTTAGGATCTGAAGGTTAGTTGTTTTGTGGGGTGGTGGTGTTATTTGGTAGTTGTAATATTTTTAGGGCTGTATATAGGTGATATTAGGAAATAGGGTGATGAGAGGTAGATGAATGACAGTTAGATGCAATGATACGTTGGGTAGTAGATCCAAGAATGGATTTGTGGGGACATATGATTTAAAAAGTCAAAGAAATGTTATTAAAGAGGACATGCAAGAAGTAACTTACTGATTATTCGCGGAGGTGTAGGTCCAAGAGCTCTAATGGCAAAGGTAGAACTAAGGTAGGATGGTCTGGCACACAGCAGATCAAATCAGCTGAGTATCACAGGGCTCTGGTATCCAGTTGCAGTCCTTGGCTTACTCTCCTTGTCTCTTCACTTGTCTCTACGCGGTCAAGTGAAGATCTGGACTCTCTTGATCACTCCCAAATGATCTCTGTTGATTCAAAAATCCTTCGACCTTGATCCAAAAATGAAATTCCGATCCTTTGTTTTTGGTTTGGGGAGGCCATTTACAGGGAACCGATGGCGGTTACGTAACCGACGGCGGTCGAGTAGGAACCGGCATCGGTAAGGAAAAAGTAGGCTATTTTTAGTAAAATAGCCCACCTTCCCTTATTTTCTCCCGAGAGATTAGTTACGGGCTTGGTCAAGTGACTAGAAGGTCGGTTTTGGGTGCGAGAAAGTGGTCATTAGTCATGGGTGTAGGTATAGACCAAGTTTTAGGTCTTAATTAGGTTAGTTTAGGATTAGGGCTAGGTCATGATGAGGTGGCAAAATGAGGTGGTAGGTGAGGTGATGGGGATTTATCAATTACAAGGTAATTAATAAATAATTGTGTAAGGTTTAGGTAATGAGGTTAGGTTGCGAAATGGGATGCGGGTCACAAGGGGTCGTAAGACACGAATTTGGTGTCTACAGGATGAAAAGGGTGAAGGTGATGAAGGTGTGATCGGTGAGGTTGGAGTATGAGATTTATGGGATTGGTTCTTCTGTTTGGGGGTTGGAGTAGGTTTGGTGTTGGCTTTGGAGGATGTAGCTAAATCTAATTTGATGGGTGGATGAGTAAGGATGGTGGTTGAGATGACCCCTAAGGTAGTAATAGGTTTAGGCAAGGAAGATGATGTAGGTGTGAGCTTTGATGTAGATGCATGTTGGGTTATGGGTAGGGGTGTGAGTTGAGCCATGAGGGGTATCATGGTGGAATTTGTGATAGTTGTGGTTGTGTTTGGTTTGATTGGCTGAAATATTTTTGGATAGATAGTGGAAGTGTCAGCAAGTGACATCTGCATTTGTGTTGAGATAGGGAGTAGAAGACACCACCAAAGTAATGCTCTATCCACATAATCTAGGCGATCAGCTAAGCATGAGAAAGGCACTCTTATAGACGAGGTTGATGAGTATTTAATGGTGATTCCCATAAAATGTGTCTTAGAGATGGGGAATTTGCTAGCTTCGGCTTCCATGGGTAAGAGAGCCAAAATTAAGTCCACAGGATCTTGGGTAACTGATGGAGAATGATCACATAGAGGAAAAGGTATCTCTATTGGATCCTTGATAGGTGGAGGAGAAAATGGGTGATCCTCTATGGGTGGAGGAGATAATGGGTGCTCCTCTATGGATGGAGGAACTGATGGGTGCTCCTTTATGGGTGGAGGAGATGATGGGTGCTCCTTTGTAGGTGGAGGAGATGATGGGTCCTCCTCTATGGATGGAGGAGATAAACAAGTATCTTCCATGGATTGGAGAAGTACTGTGGGTAATAGCTCTCTATGTGGAGAAGTCAAAGGTGAAATAGTCTTGATGTTAATGGAAGGATCCTCAATAGGTGAGGAAGGAGGTGAAGGGTGTTCCTCTATAGGTGGAGGAATAGGTGAGGTGGGTTCAAGTGTAGGAGGAGGACTTTGGGCTAGGATTTCCTTGATGGAAGGAATATGAGGTAATGGGGTAGCAACAGGTGTATTGCTGAAAATAGTGTGGACCTTGCGGGTATGGCTATCATGAGTTGAGGTCTCTCCAGTTTGATCAGAAGAAGTGGCATGATTAGGAAATGGTTTCTTAAAGATATGTAGGTTTTGATTGGTAGGTGCGTTAGGATTATCCAAGGTTAACTCACCTTTCTCAAGCATTTCTTGGACAATGTTTTTAAAAGTGATGCAATTTCCATCACTATGAACCTTTACTCGATGATAGTTGCAGAAGTTGTGCTCTTTATACCATACGGGCATGGGGCGAGCAGGGTCAAAACCAGTGTGTGGTTTTATGGGAGGAAGGGTAAAGGCCCTAGCTTTAATGAGATTTTCTCAGACAAAAGAATAAGGCTCCCCAATTGGGGTGTATTTCCATTGTTCCCATCTTAATTGAAAATTTTGGATAGCAGAAAGATTAGTTGAGGGACTAGCCTGATTTGATGGATGAGCTGGGCTGGCCTTGAGTACCACTACATTAGTGGTTCCCTTGGCTTTTAAATAATTGTTCTGTGGTTTCGAAGAAGAAGAGGTATTATTTGATTTGAATGCTGAATTATTATTGCGTAGTTGAATTTTCTTCTCTTCGATGGCCCGAATCTTTAGATTTCGTGCCATGGTGAATGCCTCATCAAAGCTTTGGAATTTTTGGACTTGCAGGGTCAGCAAGATATGTCTAGCACAAGACCGCGTGAAGAGCTCTATGAGTTTGGTTTGTGGTAGTTGTAATGTGAGTTGATTGATCAAGCTACGCCAATGAGCAAAAAAATATTCAATAGATTCATCATCATACTGATGCATAGAGTACAGGTCAGTCATGGTAACCTTCTTAACGACATTAATGGAGAAGTGATCCAAAAAGGCTTGGGCTACCTGATTAAATGAGAATATGGAGTGTCTAGGTAACCCCCTATACCAATCTAACACAGGCCTGATCAGAGACATGGGAAAGGTCCTCAGGAGCAAAGCATCATCATGGGCGATTAGATAACCCCCGTGTTTGAAAGACTACACATTCTGTTGTGTGTCCTCTTTGCTATTGAAGCAGTTTAATTTAGGAATTTCCCATTGCATGGGATATGGAAGGATAGGAATGGATGGGTGTATAGGATCATTACAAATCTCATCATAGATGAGATTGTTATGAGCACCAGAAACTGATGCCTCTAATTTCTGCATCTTATCCATCGTTAACTTGATTAGGTCATTGGTATGTTGTAATTGTTGGGTACCTCCTTTAGCGTAAGGAGGTTGGTGTTTGACATATGATGGAGGTGGCATTCATGTATATGGTGATATTGTATAGGTATATTAAGAATGGTGAAGTGAAATAGCGGGTATGTACCCAAAATGAATGATAGATGAAACATGAGGATGTTGATAATACGTATATGGAGGTAGAAGGGTCATGGTGACCCTAGTGGCAATGGGGGCTAAGGATTATGGAATAGAAAGAAAAACATTTTGAAAAGGGGTAGAGGTCACTGACACTAGGGGTGGTTGTGTAGCTATGGGTATTTATGAAACAATAGGTGTGGATGAGGTTATGTCCTGGGTGGTTGGCGAAGGTATAGTGGATGTGGTGGGTGCAACAGATGTGGCAGATGCATTAGTCATAGCAGGTATGGGGCCTAGCTATGAAACATCTGGAGGTAAGGTAGGTGTGGGTACCGTGGAACCAGAGGAAGTTGGATCAAAAGTAGGAGTGAGTGTCGGGGGAATAGATACGGGCATGCCATATATCAACTGAATTGAGGCATCTCGATTGGATGAGTGGGAAAGATAAAATTGCAAGGCGATAGGGTTCTACTCAAGGAGTCGTGTGAACTCCTCATCTCCTATGGTGATAGTGATGGACTAGATAGGATCCATGGGTGATAAAATAGAAGGTGGTGAAGGGCTAGGTGGGAGTGGTTGATGACTGGTGTGGAATATGAGGGCATTTTCTTGGCTTCGGGTCAGCACCATATTAACAAACACTGACGTGGTAGGACTTCTTTATGTAAATGACACAAAAATACATTAGAGATAGGATAAATAAGTGGTGGTAGGTGAATTGGGGTTAATATTTCAGCTGAAAAATTACACAGTCTAACTGATGCTGGTTAGGTTAAACTGATGTTGGTCACAGGTTACCGCGATCAGTCACTATGGAAAGTGGACAGTTGGTCAAAACAAGGAAAAAGGCCAATACTTTGCCAAGTATGTAAGATGCTGATGGAATTACCAGGTCAGTGAATATGATATGAATAATAGAGACTCTGAATAACATAGTAGGTGAATAGGTTTCCTTTTGGGTAGGTTAACCAAAAGAACAGTGAACCGACACTAGTTGACTGAAACTGATGACAGTCAGAGGGTAACTGACAAAGGTCACTGGAATGACACTGGTTACTATGAAATTGAAACATCGATGAAGAAAATGTGATTGTGAGTTAAAATTAAATATGGAATCAAACCTAGAATTTTGAGAATGATGAGAATATGGTCTTGGCACACTCAGATGAAGTTGGAATACACCAATTATGATGAGGAGCGTCCAAGGGGAAATAAGAAAAATGAAGAACGTGACCTCTCACCTCAAAACGCAAGCCAAATAGAAACACTAAGAAAAATAAGATCCTAAGGGTGCTTTTTCTATTATGTTTGTTTATCTTATGCTATTTAAGGACTGACTCATGAACATTAAAATAAATTTTTTTGGTAAGGATGGCTTCCTATGAAGAAGGAGATCTACAAGGAGAGGTTTCAGGTATGTTATGGTGGGGGCGGGCAATCCTTCAATGGGGTACTAGATAGAGATAACTAGTGGGGTGCCCACTATGCCGTGATCATGTGATCACCTACAACTTCTTCCGAGTGATATGTTGTTTAAGAATGTGTATATTTTTTAATTTTGTGATGTTTGGTAAGACTCAGAGAGAGAAAGAGAAAGGAAGTGCTTTTCTATGATTCGTTTGTCAACCATCAGCTGGGCATGACTTCCAACATATAGATTGCCCTCAATTAATGTGAGCTAATGCAGAGAAGAAGAATGAAATTAAAAAAGTTTTAAACCCAAATTGAAATGTTGAATTCGATGACAAAAAAGATGAATAGGAGAAGGTATTATCTTTCACTAATGTGATACTAATGAAAGGGAAGAAGTGTACTTTCTAAAGCACCAAAATATGACTGATTTTAGACAATAGAAGATGAGAAGGTTCTAGGAGAGAAATTTTAATGTAAGAACCTTTTAGAAAGGAAACAAAAATGTAAATTTTCACCTACAAATGAAAGAATGCAAATAACCCCGAATGGGTCCCACTGGGTGTGCCAAAATGTTTCACCTGATTCTAGAGTTTTTCTTCGAATGTTGACAAAACAGATATGGGTAAAGGGCTAGGAGGAATACCTATTAAGATGTTGGTTGTAGGTTTTTGCACACGTATGACTTCTTGATCCATAGCTGATCATGAGAGCTTCCTTTTTGCTTGGAGGAACTACCTAAAATGGAAAACAAGATCATGCAATGAAAGTTAAATAGTATATGTAGTGGACTGCCTAGCATATGCTAGATCTGGGAAGTGTGATACTTCTTAGATGGCTATTAATCCACTGTTTAAAACAAATTAATACTAATAATAAAGGAAATCCTATTGTAGTTAAAATGATTTAGGTATCTCATTCGTCTACAATAAGCAAATTTGTTCACAATAGGCTAAGCTATGACTGAATCTGAAGGTCAAGGTCTCCATGAGAGTACAAGTATTAGTTAGGGTAAGGTTCTGGGCTGTTTTAGGTATTGGCTAAAGAATGGAAGCTTTGTTCTTGGTTTCTAGTTAAGAACATAGTGAATGACGTTGGTCTGTTATGACCAATTTCAGTTTATGTTAACCAGTGATGGTTGTGGGTAACTAGCGTTGGTATGGTTGAGGTACAAGAAACTCAGTAAAAATTTGGTGGGGTGACAGATCTAAGGTTAGATGGAAATGGAATGACAATGGCAAGGCTTGTGTGGGTCTCAAGTATGCACATGAATAATTAAAATCCAGATATGGGTTGTTCAAGGGTTTGGGTAAAAGGATGATCAAGTTTTCATGGAGGTAAAATGGTGGTGGAATGAAATGGGAGTAGAAACTAATGACATAAGTAAAAGAATCTACCAAATGATAAATTGATAGGTGCTGGTTAACAAAGCACTTACTATTTGTACGAGCTTGATGTTTGGTTAGAAATGTTGGGTGATCAAATGGAACAGACTTGGTGTGGTGCTGGCGCTTCACCAGATGCTCCTGTGAAGGAAAATGTCTCTTTGGTTGCTTCAGGTGTTGTCTATGGATGCTCTGATGCATGTACTAATATTGGTTTTGCTTGAATATAACTCTGATTTCGTCACTTGTTCTCAGAAGAAAATGCCAAAACTCTAAACAATGTGCTAACCTCAAAATAAGGTTAGTTTGGGGGTTAAATGGTAACTGATGGTAGTTCTGGGTTGACCGATGGTGGTTTAGGGTGAGAAGTGTTGGTTAGGGCAGGATTTCCTAGGTTTTCTAAAATGGGCAGATCCTTTTGATTTTCTTAGATCTCACCCATTTTCCCCCAAGGAATACAATGGAAGCTTCCTTCTAAGGGATGGGAATGTGGTTAGGAGGAATATATGATTTTATTTTTAGGGTTTGGGTAGGTCTTAGTTAGTTATGGTAACATACTAAGAATAGGTCTTAGGGTGAGGTGGCTAAGTGAGGTGGATAGGTGAGGTGGATGTGTGGTTATTATCCAATTAGGATATTTAAATAACAAATATTGTGAGGATAATGAATTAATTTAATTAAATTAATTAAATTAATATTAGAGTGGGGTGAAGGGGGCCATGGTTAGGTGAATGTGTTCAAGGTGTTTATTTGACGAGGGACTAAGGAGAGTGTGACCCAATTTTGGTGTCTATAGGAATGCTTCTAAAAAACTAGATTTGAGATGTATCCCATTCATATAAATGTGAAATTCTTCTCCATTGAGCCTGGATAGATGAAATGAATTCACCTCTTGGAAAATTGTGATGATGGATGACCCGCTCTAGAGAGCATCAAACTTGTCATGCCTACCTATTTTGGATCTATCTTTGTCCTATTTGAGAATTAAATCTTCCTCTTGGAGATTCCTATCAGATGTTTTCTTGTCAAATGATTTCTTTACATAATCCTGATGTTATTCCAAGGTTCTCATGGCCTTGTTCCATACTTCCTCTAATTCCATAAGTTCATCAAACCTTACTGATAAGGAAGCATTATCCATGACTTCAAGCTGATGGACCAAATCCAAGGAAGGTAATTCCAGGGAGAACAAAAGTTTTTCTTCTCTTACATATACAAAAACGAAAGGATAATTTCTGATGGCCCTTTTGAGGTGAGATCTGATCTGCCCATAAGGCAATCCAAAGTTGTGTATGCCAAGTCATCCTATTAGCTTCCATTGTGTGCTTAATAATCCTTATGAGGTTTTTGTTGCTTGAATCAGCCAATCCATTTCCTTGTAGATAGTAATTGGATGAATTCTTGAGGTAGACCCCATTTTTAACAACCCATTCACTCAACTTGAACTCCTATGTGAAGGGGATACCCAAGTAAGGGAATGAGGCCTGAAAGATGGACTATTAGGATGATGAGAACACCAAGGAGGTCCTGTGTCATTAGGACCTTCTAAGAAATCTAGAACTACCTTCTCTTAGCTCTCCTTCAGATACTACCAGGGGGGCTAGATGCTCTAACTAGTGAAAAGAAAACTTCAAAAGGAGGCTAAGGAAACAGTGTGGATGGTGGAAAACTTGTTAGATGGAGTGATTAATCATACCTATTATCAAGTCCAACCCCCATTTGAGACAAAGGGTTGGTCCACTTGACATTAGACAACTTGCAGTGGCACAGAGCTTTCAACTTCTACTTTCCCATGAACATAGGCACATTCCTTACATTAAAGGTTACCCAGATGAATGGGAAAATCATGATTAGAGGCCCAAGTATAACTAGAATCTTGATAGTAGCTGGCATCACATGATCTATGAATTAGATAGCTGAAATTTGTGCATAGTGGATAGTTAATGTCAATCCAGATAGTGCCATTATGAGAACTCTTCAATAGTTTCTTACTTAGATTGATTGTGGTCCCACGTTACTAAAGGAGTGACATCTAATTTAAGATCCTTTCGAAATATACGTATATCTACTGAAGAACATATGGCATGATAGATCATGATCAGACAAAAGTGCATGAGTGGTTGATTTTTATCCATGTTCATTAGCAACTATAAAATTAAGAGGCCCTGAAGAAGGAGGAGGCACAACATGATCTTCATGATTAGATGAACCATTTGTAAACTTTTATAGCATGCTTATCCCATCAGTGTTTGAATATTTTGAGCATCATGGTCCTCATCACCTTGATCAGATTCCATGTCTGCAGGCACAGTTGTTGAGCACAATTACATTTGCCTCAATAAGATCTTAAATGATTTTGGTAAATTTTAAATATGTATCAGTCATACACTGTCTAGCACATTCATGGTAGTCACATCCAGCACACTTTTCATTCATCTCTTTATTCAATTTAGGGAGAGATGGATCCTTGATTCACCTAGTTTGGGACACCATCAGATGAATATCTATTTTTGGACAACATGTGGAAATAGAAGGCTCGGAGTGTTTCACCTAATTCTTAGATCGTTTCTTTGAAGTCTTGAAAAAATAGATAGGGTAAGGGGCATAGCAGGAATACCTACTCAAATTTTGGTTGATAGGTTGTTACATGCGTATGAATTCCAAATCCATAGCTGATTGTGCGAGCTTCCTTTTGGCTAGGAGGAACTACTTGTAATGCAAAACAAGACCACTAGAAGGAATTAAACAATATGGGCAGTGAACTTCCTAGTGTATGCTAGATCTAGGTAAGTGTGATACTTCCTAAATGGCTGTCAGTCCAATATTTTAAAAAATTTAATGATATAAAAAAAGTAAATCCTATTGTAATTTGAAATGATTTAGGTATCCCACTTAAAACACAATAAGAAATAGATCTAATCTAATAGGCTAAGCTAGAAATAGAATCTAAAGGTCAAATGATTGGTTCTGGGTCTCTGCAGGTTTGATAGATGTTCTCAGCGTAGATCACAGGTGAATGAGGGTGAGGTGAAATTAGGTGGGTAGGTATCTATTCTGGGATGTGTGGGCAAATACAGAGAGCCAATGTCAATCAAGGGTAACCGAAGACGGTCAAGGGTGACTGGTGCCTGGTTACTGTGGAGATTTGGAAATGTCATAGAATAAGTTTTAAGTCTCCTTTGTGATTGTACAAAGGACTTTGGTTGAGTCAGGATGAGGTATTGGGTGACTGGGGTAGGCTTCAGGCAAGGCTTTCATGGGTATATGGAGGTGGAAATGTTGGAGAAGGTCAATAGGTGGCTAGGTAAACAATAGATAATAAAATGATGATGAAATGAAATAAACCAGAGAAAGTATGATGTTATACTTACTTGGATTCTGATCTTGAATGCCTATGATGTGAGGGATGGAGGTGCTGATGAGAGGTTTGAAGGTTGCAAGTGATCACCAATTGAAGAAAAGTATTCTGCATAGACTGTATGTGCATTCCTCTTTGCTTAGTTAGATCAGATAATGGCTAGGATGGCTTTGTAGGAAAAGATGTTTGATATCCTTCCTTGCATGTGAGTTTTCACTGGAATTTTCTCTCTGAAGATGTGTTATCTCTCTTAGATGTGTTCTTGCCCATCAAATTTCTCCCAATGTTTTCCATCCTTGAGAATAAGGTATATTAGGGGTTAAAATGGTAACTGACGGTGGCCCGGCTTAACCAGTGATGGTTAGGGTTACCTGGCATTGGTCAAGGCAGGATTTCCTAGGTTTACTAAAATAGGGAGATCCTCTTGATTTCCTTGGATCTCATGTGGTTATCCCACAGATTAGACTGGGAGCTTCCTATGAGAATGTAGGAATGTGGTTAGAGGGAATGTAGGCATTGATTTTTAGGCTTTGGGTAAGTCTTAGTTAGTTATGGCAACTTACTAAGAATAGGTCTTAGGATGAGTTGGTTTGATGAGGTGTCTAAGTGAAGTGTATGTGTGGATATTATTTAAATTAAGATATTTAAATAATAAATATGGTAAGGATAATGAATTAATTTAATTAGATTAATTAAATTAATATTCGTGGGGTAAAGGGGGGCATGGCTTGGTCAATGTGATGAAGGGTGTTTATTTGTCGAGGGACCAAAGGGGAGTGTGACCTAATTTTAGTGTCTACATTTTTCCCCTTTTTGTTGCATAGCTTGTATTGGTAAGTGATGTTAACAAAAATAAGATGTGCTTGCCCCATGTGTCAATAAAGGTGATCCCCCTCAAACCAAGAATCGATGAGGCAGTAGGCTGAAGCGGTGAGTGGTTTAATAAAAGGAAAATGTGAGGAAAAGGTAGCATAAAAAAAAGGTGAAATGTCTACTTAGGCAATCTAGGGTATAGGTAAGGGTCAAAGGTAGCAACAGTCAAACACACACACACACACACATATAAACTGCAACACATAACTGTGTTGAAGAGCGGGTAAACTCTACATTGTCTAAGGTCAATAGGTTTATCCAAATAAGGTTGAAGTGAATCTGGTATCCAGGGTATAGGATATAGTTAGAAAAACACAACGTAGGTTAGGTGTAGGAATGTTTAGGTATGTTCCGGTACATCATAGGTAGGGTCAGGATAAATGGTCACGATAATAGGCTAGGTAAGCTCATTAGGTCAATCAATGCATGTAGCAGTGCCACAAGGTATAGTGAACACATGAGGTCAAAGGTCACTAGTGATGGTCCAGGTCTAAATATCGACGTCATAGCATAGGTAAGGCCAAGGTCAGGGTAAAAAAATAAGAAGTCCCTAAAGGAGGACAAATGGAGGTAGGAAGTGATGAGGTTAGGAAAGGTAAGGTAGTGGGTTGGGTAAAGGTTGGATGGGGTAAAGGAGCAAGGGATAGGGTGGGGTAAAATGGAAAAGTAAGGGCAATCTGTAGCTGAGGGTGACTGGTGGTGGTTAGGTATAATCAATGTCAGTATAGGAAAACCAACGATGGTTAGGTAGGGAATGCGATCGATGCCGGTCAATGGTAACCGACATCGGTTAGGTCAGGTGGGTTATAAAAACAAAAAATCCACATTTTTACTATTCATTTGTTATTCATAAAGTGAAGAAATGACAAAAGAGAGAGAAAAAGTGTCTAGAGGAAATGGGACAATGAGCTGGCAGTCTGATTTGATGAGGGTTGGGTTGGTGAGTAGTGGGTGCATGGGCGTAGGGTGAGAGATTTGATTATTCGGAGGTTACAAGAGCTATTTGGTTATGGCATAGGCTAGAGAGGTATTGAGTAGGCCACCATTATAGCGGCTAGATGTGCCACCGAGATGGCGGCAGCGCGACGAGGTAAGTGCCTAATTCTATATGGGTGATTGGATAGATTAGAGGATTTTAGGATTGTTGTTTGTAGGGTATTGTGAGTTTTTGTTTTTGTGGGTGAGAAAAAGGAAAGATAAGGATATGGGGAGAATAATGGGAAAAAAAGAGGGGGGGAGGGTAGTAAACTATATAGGTGGGGTGGGTAGAGGTCCTAGGGTAGTGTAGGTCATACTAGGTGGGGTAAAAGGGACAGGTGGGAGAGTTGTTTAAAAAGCGGGTTTGGGAAGTCACAAAATTTTCCATGATAGTGACCGGCATCAATCAAGCTTGGCCGACATCGGTTGGGTAGAACCTAGATCAGTCACCTAACAGGTGACCAATACCGGTTAAGTGGTAACCGTGGTCGGTAAAGATGAACCGGTAGTGGTCACCAAATAGGTGACCGATGCCAGTTTAAAGGTAACTAAAGTTAGAATAAACCAGTACCAGTCAGGCTTTTAGGCACAAGGGGGAAAAAGTGATGTAGGGTAGGTAGGTGAGATGGGTAGGGTAAAAATAGGGTGGAGGGTAATGATAATTCATTAATATGGTCATGGTAAAATGTGGATTAATATCATACTTAAATTAGATGCAGGGGAGAGTGCAATTACACATGCGAGATAGGGCTCCGCCTTTGCTGGTGACATTACGTGGCTTAATAACCCCTTTGGAGCTGCAGCATGTGGAGGCAGTGGGCTTGAGTGGGATTCAACACTACTAACATGTTGTTCGGCAGCCTATCTTGATGGTCACGCTCATTGATAAATGGGACTCCGTGACCAACACATTCCACCTTCCGACGGGTGAGATGACTATCACCCTAGAGGACGTGTTCTTGATTTTATCGTTACCCAAATTGGGTACCAAGGTTTACTCTATCTCCTCCAAGGCCTCAGAGGAGCTAATCGAGATATTTTTAGCAAGGGGGCAGTAGATCTGAGATTCTATAGTGCCATTTTGAGCTATGTCAAGATGTACCTACCCCGTCTGGATGAGACGAGGCTAGTGGTTCTATTGAAGGAGGTAGTGTGTTGCTATGCACTACCAGATGTAGAGGGTAGATACTTTCCCCGATCACTGATGTGGGTGCTCCATGATATCATGGTAGAGGAGACTCAATTTGCATGGGCACTAGCATATTTGGTGCAGCTATACTGAGAGTTGTGGGCATATGGGCGGTTGCATAGGTTTGGCCTGTGTTGTACATTTATACTACACTACTGGGCCTATGAGCACATATTATGTGTTCAACCTATAGGGATGCCTCAAGCAGATGCATTCCCAGTGAGATCTATGCAGGTGACATACAAGAGATGTGTTTCGGTTGTAGGAGAGTGGAGATCGAATAGGTCGACATATGATGTGGCCCATTTTTGGCAGTTGTTGGAGGGGTTGTCTAGAGTGGGCATTATTTGGAGGCCATATGTGGGATTACCCTCATATAGGCACATGCATGAGGAGCTATCTATGCTCCAGCTAGAGAGGTGGATACAGGGTTGCCATGTCAGGGAGGATGATATGATCCCGGTAGACAGGGTTTGACGGTAGTTTAGGCTTGTATAGGGTATTCCTCCGTCCCTCCCATAGTATTAGAGAGATGACGTGGAGAGGACTCTACCTCTACCATAGCCTACCGTGCCTATAGGGGAGGAGGAGGAGCTAGTGGATCAGTAGATAGATATGTTTTGCATAGAATGTTTCCGTTCTAGAATAGAGTTACTTCTATCCTTTCATTCTCTTGAGAAACAGATAAGGGTTAGAGCTAGGAGGAATACCTGTTGAATGTTGGGAAGGTGTGCATGTACCGTAGAGAGATCAGATCGATTGTGAAGAACTCCTTTTTGTCTGGGAAGGACTACCCGTAAATAAGAATGCAAGACCACCAGATTGTTGTTAAACAATAAGTGAGGGAACTTCCTTGGGCCCAAGGAAATATTAGATTTCCTTTCGAAGGTGGTCAATTCCCTTTTAATACAAATTAATGCAAATGATAATAAACAAGCTATTGCGAAATCACGATTTAGGTACCTCGTTACAAAGCAATAGAGACTAAACTACCAATAATAAAATGTCATGATGTTTGTTTGGTCACTGGTTATTGACATGTTCAGATCAAGTTACAGGGATAGACCAGACTAAATCTGAGGTTGTTTTGAGGTGAATAGGTAAAAGGCTGGTTTTGGTATAAGTCACAGTGACCGATGCCGGTCACAAGATAACCAATCATGGTTAGCAGACCGCTACCGGATAACCACCGGTAGAGAATAACCGTGCTTCGGTAGAGGTTGGTTGAGGGTGATTGTAGGGGTTTTTTATGTGAGGGGAATAGTGATGACGGGGAAGACTCAGAGAGTGATAAAACTATCTTCTGGGAAATGATGTATGGATGAAGGTTAAGTGCAAGGTGTTGGTAGGTGGTAGATCTAGGGTGAGCTTATAATTACTATCAATTAAAAGTTCAAGAAATGGTGTTTAGAAACATATAAGACACTACTTACTGGTTCCTGATGAAGATTCAGGTCCAAGGAATGTGGTGGTGACAGTAAGGCTTGGTTGGGATGATCCGGTATTGGAAAGAGAGCTGATGAAGCTATCCTCAGTATTTTCCAATGCTTGAATGAGGGTGACAGTGATCCAGTGGCCCAGTTGCAGTCTTCGGCTCGATGCTCTTCTCTGCAACCTCTTCTTTTCTTCACTTGTCTTGTCTTTTGCCAAAATGAATTCCGGATCCTTTTTTTTGGTTGGGGGAGGTCATTTACAGGGAACTGATGGCGGTTTCCTAACCGATGCTGGCCGCATAGGGACTGACGTAAGTTAGGTCAAAGTTGGCTATTTTTAGTAAAATAGCGAACCTTCCCTCCTTTTCTTCTGAGGGAGTCAGTTATGGGCTTGGTCAAGTCATTATTAGGTTCGTTTTGATGCGGGTGAGGGGTGATGAGTCATGGGTGTGGGTTTGGACCAAGTCATAGGTCTTAATTAGGCTAGTTTAGGGTTAGGGCTAGGTCATGGTGAGGTGGCGAGGTGAGGTGGCAGGGTTGGAGATGTGGATTTATTAATTATAAGGTAATTAATAAATAATTAAGTGTGTAAGGTTTAGGTGGTGAGGTAGGGTTAGGTTGCGAGATGAGATGTGGGGCACAAGGCATCGTAAGACCCAAATTTGGTGTCTACATTTGCCCCTTGTTGTCATGTAGCTTGTCTTGTAAAGCTGCACTGACAATAATAAGAAGTGGTTGCCCCAATTAAGGGTATAGGTAATCCCCCTCAAATCTATCACAGATTGAGGCGACGTGAAATCAGGGATAGGGTTGATAAAGGGTGAATTATGATGAGATGATGGTAAGATGGTGGGGTAAGTTCAAGGAGGCAGACACACGTTAAAATGTAGTAGTGCGACCAGGGTACATGGTTTGAAGAGCAAACAAGCAATTCATAGGCAAAGGTCGATAGTTTATCCAAACAAGGCTGATATAATCCTGGTATCCAAGGCATAGGAAGTAGCTCCAGGGGATATAACGGGTAAGGTACCAGAACATTTAGGCATGTTCGGTAGTACCAAATGGTTGGTTTGGTTGAGATAAACGTCACGGTCTCAGTCTAAGCAAATCTAGTTGGCTGATCAATTCAAGTATTATAGTCATGCTAAAACACGAATAGGTGAGCTCGATTGAACAAACAACTATGTTATGGGTGGATAGAATCATAATTTGTGGGCTTCAGTCATGGTATTTAATTAGTGCAGTCGTGGGTCAGGTCGATTGGTTGGTTATAGCCTTGGGTTGGGCCAATTGGTTTGTTACGGATTTGGGTCAGGCCGATTGGTTTTTTCTAGCCTTGGGTCAGGCTGATTGGTTTGTTGTGGCCTTGGGTTGGGCCAATTGGGTTATTGCGGCCTTGGGTCGGGCTGATTGGTTAGTTGCAGCCTTGGGTTGGGCTGGTTGGTTTGTTGCGGCCTTGGGTCGGGCCGATTGGTTTGTTGCGGCCTTGGGTCTGGCCGATTGGTTTGTTACGGCCTTGGGTCGGGCCAAGTGATTGGTTGCGGCCTTGGGTCGGGCTGATTGGTTTGTTGCGGCCTTGGGTTAGGCCGATTGGTTTGTTGCAGCCTTGGGTTGGGCCAAGTGATTGGGTGCGGCCTTGGGTCGGGCCGGTTGGTTTGCTACGGCCTTGGGTTGGGCCGATTGGTGGGTGGTGGCCTTGGGTCAGGCCAATTGGGTGGTTGCAGCCTTGGGTCAGGCCAAGTAATTGGTTGCGGCCTTGGGTCGGGCTGGTTGGTTTGTTATGGCCGTGGGTTGGGCCGATTGGTTGGTTGCGGCCTTGGGTCAAGCCGAGTGGTTTGGTTGTGGCCTTGGGTCGGGCCAATTGGTGAGTGTTATCAATATAAATACGTGAAAATATTTATATTTTTAAGGAGAAGACAACACATGATAGGTGATGGTAGGGGATGGTTGAGCTAACCTTGGGAGACCCCATGTCTCCAAAGTACTGCCTACATAGCCCATTGCACAAAGCAAGGAGAGGCCTCAGACCGATGTAGTTCTCCCTTAGGACTAGGGAGAGGTGAATTCAGGCAATTTGGTTGTGGTTAGGCAATTTGTTGGTTGGTAAAAGTTTGATGTTGGTAGGGTAATGTTGTTGGTGTTGGTAAGGTATTGGCGGTGTTGGTGTGGGTATAGGTGAAGCGAGGTTAAGCTTACCCAAGCCATAGGGAACCGTGTCCTGATTAAGGTCAACACATAATCCTAGATTCAGGTAAAAGAGGCAAAAAGTGTCCCATAGTTGAAAAGAGCTAAACAAACCATGTATTATTGTAGGATGAGCTTGAATCCCTAGGTACCTTGCATAGGCGAGAAGTCGATAGGTGAAAAGAGTTGTATAATCACAATATATCGGATATACGTCACATCCCTTGAGTTTTGTTGTTTTGAAGAATGGTGAGGTGAAGTGGATGGTATAGCTGGGGCACAAAGAACTTGTTATAAGGTGATTATTCTGATGAAAGAGAACCAAACCTAAATAGACAAGTCCATGACTCAAAAGTGCTTTTGAATATTGCTTTTATTTTTCTGGATATAGACTGATCGATGCGGGAATTCTATATGGGATATGCATTTTTGTTGTTCTTGAGGTCTTCACGAAGCTGATCAATGCGAGAAGCTTCTGATAGAGGCTGACTTTGTATAGTTGTCCTTCAAGGGAGCAGTCTATTTATAGTAGTAGATGCGGCTTTTGTGTATAGCTGTCCTTCGAAGGAGCAGTCTATTTATAAAATCAGATGTGTCTTTGCACATAGATTTCCTTCGAGGGAGAAATCTATGTATAACTTAGAGGTCTAGATGTCCGTTTGGCATGAAGCATCTAGTTTTGCAGGAAGCTTGACTCAAGAATATCCCATAATTGTATAATTGAGAACGTGTTATTTTGATACTTTTAAGTCATGGACCAGACTAAAAAGGGGAAGGCATCTTTAAGAGGAGGTGATGATCAAACCACGTGAGGTTGATTCTACTTTGAGATGCATGAAACAAGGTGTATGAGGTGGTAAATGATCTCAAGGGACAAGCGCAAGGTAGATAAGAAGTGAGGTAAAACTAAATTCAACAGTAGAATGGTCGAAGATGCAAGGAATTAAGGGGTTCAGGCTCAGGTCTACCATTAAGCGAAGCTAAATGGTAAGTTCCTGATCCATAAGTGTGAGTGATAATGTAAGGCCCAATCCAATTAGGAGCAAATTTTCCATGTTTTCTCTTTTCTAGTTTGGTCACATGTTGATTCTCTTTGAGGACAAGATCGCCAATATGAAAGGTACACTCATGAATTCACTTATCATAAGCACACTTGATGCACTTTTGATAGATTTGAAGGTGGTCAAGAGCTGTAAGATGACGCTCGTCAAGAAGCTCTAATTGGGCTAACCACTCTTAGCGGAAATCATCATTGGTGAGAATATCCTGGAGAGATATTCTTAGGGAGGGGATTTGTATTTCGAGAGGCACAACAGCCTCGGTACCATATACCAAAGAGAATGGAGTGGCATTAGTGGAGGTACGAATGCTGGTACAATAAGCCCAAAGGGAAAAGGGGATGTGATTAGGCCAATTGTTTCCAGAATCGTTAACGAATTTCATGAGAATTTTGATTAAGGTTTTGTTATAAGATTCAGCTTGTCCATTTTCTTGTGGATAGTAGGGTGACGAGAAGCTAAGTTTGATACCAAAGTTGTCAAAAAGGTCTTGTAACAAATTATTTTTGAAATATTTTCCATTATCTGTTATCAGGCAATGAGGAACACCAAAACGACAGATAATGTGATGATTAATGAACTCAACAATTTTTATTTTTTTTGGTTGAAATGAGTGGAACAGAATCCACCCATTTAGTGTAATATTCAGTTGCCATGATGATCCAACAGTGATGCTACGAAGAAGGTGGGTGAATCTCACCAATAAGGTCTAAACCCCATTGTGAGAAAGGCCAAAGATCTCGTGTGACCTGTAACGGGTGGCTAGGAGTATGTTGAAGGTTGGCATGTTGTTGACACATAACACAACGCTTAACATATTCACAGTAGTCTTTATTGAGAGTAGGCCAATAATATCCTAGGTGAAGGATCCACTTGGCCATGACAAGGCCACTAAAGTGCCCGCCACAAAGTTCGTCGTGGATTTGTTGGGTGGCATGAGTGACTTCAGCGCTGGTTAGACAGCGAAGAAGGATACCATCGAAGCCACGTTTATAAAGGAGTCCCCCCATGACGACATAATGAGAAACACTTATAAGAAAAGCATATTTTCCATTAATAGTAAGGTCAGGTGGTAGAACAGAGGTTGTAAGGTAGTCGTGAAATTGGTGATACCAAGTATCCTGCGAATCAGTAGATACATTATTTACCATACAAACATCCGGAACTAAGTAAGATGGGGCAAAGAGTTGCTGGACCAAGACAAATATGTTTGAGTAAGTTCGTGAGGCTGGGATTTGCGAGGCCAAGCAAGCCATGGTATCTGTAAATTTGTTAGTTGATCGGGGAATGGTTTGGATAGAATAATGAGAAAATAAGGTCAAAAGTGAATCCACGTAATGTTTGTACTTTTGAAGTTCCTCATTTTTACATTGGTAGATGCCCGTAACTTGATTGACTACCAATTGAGAGTTTTCAAAAATGTTTATAGACTTTACACCTAAGTGTAACGCAACCTGGAGACCCAAAAAAAGGGCCTCGTATTCCGCTGTATTATTAGTGCAGGGGAAATCAAGCCAGAATGAAAGAGGCATAGGTTCAGCATCAAGAAGGAATGAGAACAATGCCTGCCCCTCTGTCGCGCTGATATTTGGATCCATCGAAGAAGAGGGTCATTGGATATGACACCTCACTGAGTGAAAGAGTTGCGATGAGTTCGTCAGGGAAAGTAAAATTGGTAAATTTTTCCCCAGGTAAAGGGGCTTCTGCCAGTTGGTTTGTGATATTTTGTCCTTTGACTGATTTCTGGTGTACAAACTCAAGGTCGAGGTCGGCAAGGAGCATAAGCCATCGGGTGATGCATTGGTTTAGATGAGGTTTGGCGTACATATAATGGATGGGGTCAGCATTGGTGATGAAAAAAGTTTTGTGATTCGGGAGGTAATGTCAAAGTTTGGTGGCCACGAATGATAGGGCTAGGCACAAATTTTCTACATGTGTATAGCTAGTCTCGTAATCCGTAAAAGTACGGCTTATGTAATAAAAAGCTTGTTCTTGATGCTCAGAGTCACGATGTGTGAGCATGGCTCCTATAGCATGGTCGGTGGTAGAAAGGTAAAGGTAGAAAGGGTGATCATCCTGAGGTGGGACAAGCACGGGTGGCTGCAAGAGATAGGCTTTAACAGCCTCAAAGGCTTGGTGGCATTCCTCGCTCCATTGAAAGACAATGTCTTTTTTAAGGAGATGATGGAAAGGTTGACATCGGTCTGAGAGTTGTGAAATGAAACGCTAGATAGATTGGAGTTTTCCCTGTAAACTACGTAATTGTTTGAGGTTAGTGGGTGGGGGAATTTCTAGGATTTCTTGGACTTTAGCTGGGTCGACCTCAATGCCACGCAAAGAGATGATAAAACCAAGGAGTTTTCCTGAAAGGACACCAAAGACACATTTCTTTGGTTGAAGACGAACACAATATTGTAACAGGTGATCGAAAATAATGGTTAAAACATTGAGATGTTCACCGCAATGTTTAGATTTGCCAGGAAGATCATCGACATAATCCTCAAGGATAGTGTGCATAATGTCATGAAAAATGTAAGTCATAGCCCACTGATAGGTCGCACCAGCATTCTTAAGGCCAAACAACATGACACGATAGCAGAAGGTTCCCCAAGGAGTAATGAAGGTGGTTTTATGTTGATCGGCCGGGGCTACCAAAATTTGATTGTAGCCCGAGAAGCCATCCATGAGAGAAAGCATCTCATGGCCTGCAGTGAGATCAACAAGTTGATCAATACTAGGTAGGGGGAAGTCATCCTTTGGGCAAGCGAGGTTAAGGTCCCAGAAATCCGTACATATCCGAAGTCCCCCCGTCGCTTTAGTGACAGGTACGATGTTAGAAACCCATTGAGGATAGTCAATAGGTAAGATGAAGGAAACATAAAGGAGTCGTTGAAGCTCTTCTTTGACCAAGAGGGAAATGCGTGGATGTATTTTTCTCAGTTTATGTTTAACTAGTTTGGAGTCGGGTTTCAAAGTAATATTATGGACAGCAATGTCAGGATCGATTCCTGGCATGTTAGTGTAGGACCAAGCGAAAGCTTGGTTATGGGCACGGAGGAAGGTAGTGAAGAAAGTTTGTTCTGATACGTTAAGAGATTGTCTGATCTTCACAATGTGAGGATCGTCCTCTGCGTGGATGTTGATTTCTATAGTCGATTCATTCAACATGGTTTGAGTTTTAGATGGTAAGGCGCGTTGAATATAAGAGTCGTCCGCGCCAAGGTAAGTGAGGATGGAGTCGTCATCCTGGCACTCAACAACATTAATTGAAGGTGAGTCTTCTTCGATCATGTCTGGATACAGAAGGGGAAGAGAAGATGGGTCCTCATTATCGTGTTGATAAGTGAGAGGACCCAGGAAGATAGCATTTACAAAAAAAAAAAAGTTAGGAGGGATAAATTCCGGGTCTATCGACTCTGTGGGTGAAGATGGCAAAATAGGTGATGATGGTTTAGAAGAGGTAATGTCGTTGTCTTCCTAGATACAACTGACATGAGGTTTCTTTGGTGTAAGTGTTTTAGAAAATCCAAGACCACTATGATCTTTGTGTTTGCGTGTAGTCACGGGAATGATTGTATGTCGGCCTTGTTCATAAAGACCGAAACCAAAACCTTTCCAAGCACAACGAGTCAAGAAGGTGAGGGAGAAATGACAATTTTTTAGATATTGAAAATTGGATTGGAAGGGAACCACACCAAGGGGAGGTTCAGGGGTAACAGAGGGTTCGTCAACACTCCCATAAGTTAGGTTGGTGCGGCAATTAGGTGGTCTGTAGGAGATCACCTCCCCCACACGACGGTCATAGGTAGGATGTGCATGTAACTGTCCATACTCCTGTGGGGTATGGAAAGTGCTAATGTTATATAGGTGATACTCCCCTAGCATAAGGCGTTGAAAAACATCTACCAAGGGATCTGAAGTTGGGATGTTGTCCATGGGGAAAGAAGTGGTATTCAAGGCGGTGGATTCATTGGTCAAAGGTGTGAGTGTGGTTAAGGTGGATGGTGGAGGCATGGTTGAAGTAGATGGTTGGGCTGGATCAATGGTGCCTTGACTGGTACAAGCACATCATTAGGGCGATATAACATATTGCAGGTTTTGAAGGGGGAAGCGTCAACTTTGACGGTGTATGACTTCCCCTCATACTCGAATTTGATGCATCTATGTAAGGTGGAGGGAACGCATCCCATAGCCCGGATCCAAGGGCGGCCTAACAACATGTTGTATTGGAATTCTCCCTCAAGGACATAGAAGAGTTCGGGTAAGGTACGTGGCCCTACACGAATGTTAAGGATCACGGTGCCTAAAGTAGAAGTAATAGCATCATTGAATGAATGCAACATGGTGGGGTTGGCACACATGCAGCTAGAAGGGATATTCATTTGTTGGAAGGCTTTGGAAGAGATGATGTTTAGGCTAGCACCCCCGTAAATCATAACACAACATACTTGGATGTCCCAGACATAAGCTGAGATGAAAAGAGCGGGGTCAGGATCTTCTACACCAAAGACGAAAATTTCGTCTTCGGAGAAACTGACAGTAGTGGCTTGCTATACAGGGATAGAAGTGGTTGTAGAGGTAGGTTGTTTGGTGAGAGAAGCGATGTGGTTGGGTGTTAAAATGGAAGCGACGGGAAAGGTTTCATTAGGTAGGACCTCTATCCCTTGAAGGATCTCAATTAAAGCTTGTTGATGTGATTCAGATGTTTGAATGAGATCATAGAGTGTCATTTTGACAGGAGATTGGTGAAGTTGTTTGATCATGGTGCGGTGGGAAACTCCATCAGAGACGGGATAGGCAGGTCCATGAATGACCACTTTTGGTGGTGGTGCGATCGGGATGGCAGAACGGAGAAAGAGAGGCCGCAGGTATGTTTTCTATAGCTTTTCCATTGTTTTTCTGACCTCGAGTAGCAATGTTAATCATGTCGATCTCATGGATACGAGAGGAGGAAGATGGCAGGGATAAGTCATTGTTCTCTGAGAGGTGGGGTTACAATGATGATAGATTTTGACGAGGCAGGGATAGGTGGTATAGGAGAAGGAATTGAAGCTAGGGGCTTCTCTCTCCGTAAATTATCTTTCTTAGGCTTTCTATCCGAGATAGGTGACTGACAAAGGATGGCTTTCAAAGCTTTGCATCCTTCTACATCATGTCCTGGTGTGTAGTGGTAAGCACAAATTTTAGACTCATCATAACCTATAGGTCGAGGTTTAGATGGATCATAGAGTCTGAGTGGGGGTAGGGAAATGGTCACATTCTCCACCAACATATCAAGGATCTTGGCGTAAGATCCTTTGAGCGGGTCAAAGTTAGAGGAAGATGAGGCTATTGATTGGGTGGGTTTTGGTAATGGTTGGGTATGGTTGGTTCGTACGGGTGGTGGTTTAGACAAGGGGTTTTGATAATTAGATTTAACTAAACGTGGCTTCTTCGGCGCAGAAGTCATGTTTAGCTGGTTAGATGATGAGGCCACAGATGACGTGGTGGCAGGAAACAACCACGGGGAAAGAGGAGTGACAACAAACAAATCCTTTGATGATGGAGTTTGTTTAGGGTTGGTAGGTGGATAGGATACTTGGGGTGATGGTGTTGATACACTCGTGGATCTCTGTATGGGTGCAGAAGGTGCAGGTCATTTTAAAGAAAACGCAGGAGGTATGATGTATTGAGGCAAGGTGGAGGGGTGAGGTCCTAATATAGAAGGTAGGTTTGACGGCAAGGGTTTTAGTTGTGACAGAGGCATAGATTGGACTTGAGGAGATTGGGTTTGTCTCCTAGGTGGATGGACGACTTTATTTTTGGATAAATCTAAACGTTTAGGTGGGTGTGTTAGGTTGGGTATTGGTGAAGTCCCAAGCGTAGGGGAATGTTTGGTTAGGTTAATAGAGGTGGATGAGGTATTTGGTAGAGATGAGGGGGGTGAAGATGAGGACATAGGCATTTTGAGCTTTTGTAAACACCTCGGGTATATGGTAGAGGTGTCTGGATTAGTCATCTGCATTTGAGTAGAGCAGGGTGTACTCAAGCACTCCCATAAGACTCATCTATCTTCTGGGGGATAACAGTATTCACGTGTGAACATGAACTTTGGTATGGAAGAGAGGTGGGTTGTGATTCCGGTCCACTGTGGGTGTGATACAGGGGGTAAATAAGGTGATGTATCAATGGGTGCTAAGAGGTCAACCGGTCACTGGAAAGATTTAGGTGATGAAGAACTAATAGGTAGGAGGGCATGTTCGAGGGGATATGTCATGATTGAGGAGTTTGGTGATGTAGGCTCAAGGGGTTTCTCCTCTAAGGGTGACAGAAAAAGTGGCAAGCCTTCTTCTGTTGCAACAAGAGTGGTGGAAGGAGATGTTTGGGAAATAGATAAGTTAGATAACATCCACTCATAATCTTGTAGGGATGTGGTGTAAGAAGGTTCATTTGTGAGAAGAGAACTCTGGTTGGTTAATTCCTTTATGGGTAAAGGAATATTAGGACTGTCCTCTTGTCCTGATGAAGGAGAAGGGGGTGAAAATTCCTGCGTTGGTGAAGAAGATTGATTTAGAATTTCCTCAATAGAAGCCCTGGGTTGGGAGTTGAAAATCGCATGGATCTCATGCACACTCTTCTCCTTGGCTGAGGTGTCTTGATTTGTGTTACTGTTAGATGCATGGTTTGGAAATGGTTTGTTGAATATTGTTAAATTTTGATTAGTGGGGGCATTAGGATTATTGAGAGTTATATCCCCTGCATCAGCCATTTCCTGCACTATGTTTTTCAACATCTTGTAGTTTTCTTGACTGTGTCCCTTCATGCGATGGAAGTTACAGAAGTCATTTTATTTATACCAAGAAGTATTAGCACGGGTAGAATCAAACCCGGAATGAGGTTTAACAAGAGGCAAGGTGATAGCTCCTGCTTTAAGCAATTTGTCTAAGATCACACCATAAATTTCTCCCAAGGGAGTGTAGTTGATGGGCTCAGATTTATACTTATAGGTGGCTTTCAGTTGGGTATTAGACAGTGTTTGAGATTTGACCGTCACTGTGTGTACTACACCCTTTGATTTCGAAGCAGCCAATGCGTGAGAGTTGGTGGTAGATTCTTGAGTTTGGAAATTTGAGCTTTTGTTGCGTAACCTCAATTTATCCTCCTCTAAGGCTTGAATCTCTATTTTCCAAGCCATAGTAAAGGCCTCATCAAAGGTGCGAAAAGTTTGAATTTGGACGGGGGGGAAATGTGTTTAGCGTAGGCTTGCATAAAGAGTTCGATGAGCTCGGCCTGAGGTAAGGTGTAAGTAAGTTGATTGATGAGGCCCTGCCATCATCCAACGAAATCTGTGATAGACTCATCTTCAAATTTTCGGATGGCATAGAGGTCGGTAATGGATACTTTCTTGGCAATATTGATGGAGAAGTGATCCAAGAAAGATTGGGTTAACTAGTTAAAGGAGAAGATTGAATGCTGGGTTAAAGCACTATACCACACCAAGGCAGGTCCTGATAAGGACATGGGAAAGGTACGGAGTAGTAAGGCATCGTCATGAGAAATCAGATAGCAGGCATATCTTAATGATTGCAAGTGTTGTTGAGAGTCCTCCTTACTATTAAAGCAAGTAAATTTTGGTAATTCCCATTGAGGAGGATATGAATGAAGGGGGATAGAAGGATGAATAAGCTCCTAAAAAACTTGCTCGTATGTCAGGGTGTTACAACTTCCTGAAACAGAAGCCTCGAGATTTTGCATCTTGTCCATAATTTGTTTGATTAAGTCATTGGTTGGGTTAGATGATGATGTTGTTGTTGTAAATAGAGGAGGATTGGTCCAAGAGCCGCTATTAGACAGTGGTGGGATTGAATGTTGATAAGATAATGGTGATTAATGTGTTGGGGCAGCCAAATAAGGGTGTCATATATAAGAGGTTGAGGGCCATCGGATGAATTTGTGGAAATGAAAAGGTGGGCGGAACTTGTGAAGGAAAGCTCGTGTGTATAGGTGGCAGAGAGCAAGTTATGAAAGAGGCAACTTGCGAGAGAGATGAGGTAGGGGCAAGGGAAGGTAGTGATATGTGGGGTCCCAGATTAACCAGAGGAAAACCAAGTGGTGCAGTATGAACCACCGAAGTTACTGAGCTGGGAGACGGGGCTAAGGATGAAGATGGTGAGGCAGAGTTGTTAGGTGGGGAAGGGGCTAAGTGAGCGGCGATACTAATAGGCATACCAACGAGGAGCTGACCGTCGGGTGCATGGTCATGGGTATGAGATAAATAATATTGTACGGCACTAGGATTATCATCCAAAAATTTGGCAAATTCCTTATCTCCGACAGGGATCTTGGGAAAATTACTGGTATCCGTAGGATCCCCCATAAGATGGGAAGGGGGTGACCCAGGAAAAGGCACGGAACATGCATGGGAAACCATGGCTGCAGCTTGTTTCCGGGTGATAATAACCATGGAAAATAGGACACAATAGGGATTTAATCAATCTAGAATGAAAACAACAACAAAATTTTGGAATTGATAGGTTGTTGGTTTGTCAAGAACTATTAAACACAGTAACCGATATCGGTCAGATAACCAATGTCGGTCTGAATGTAGCCGGCATTGGTCAGTTAACCGATGTTGGTAGTATGGGACCGGTGTTGGTCACTGTGAAAGCAAAGAGAGCATGTAAGAAGTTGCTAGTTGGGGGATAACAATGCTTAATATGCCTACCAAACAGTCTTGAAGTGATTACTGAAACAGTGTATGACAGGAAAACAGAACTAAAAGCAAGCAAGATGCACAAGCAAATCAATAGACTAACCCTAGGATTTTTTTTAATCACTTTGGGCTTATGCCTTAGATGCCAGATGATGTCAATCCTAAAAAAGAGACCTAAGGGAAATGTCAAGTTTGTTTTAGTTCATAAGGCTACCTCAATCAGGTGGAGGAATACCGCGGAAAGGGGGGATGTTTGAGCTGTTGTGTTCATTATGATGTGATTTGGTATGTGTTGTGCAGTGAGAGTAAGATTAATTTCTCGTCAATACCATGGATATCACCCCCATGTGTATGACATGTTACTTAATCTACGTTCACTAGAATTAAAAACAACCAGCAAGAATGTGATGCACGTGTTTTAAACCCAAATCAAAAATGATATTCGATGAAGCAAAGAAGATGACTTTCACCAGTTCAAAGATTCCAAAGAAAGACAAATTCTTTTACCAAAAATGACAAAATATTTTGTGAATATTTAGAAGAAAGAAACAACAAGTATGCTCCCTATATGAAAGCAAGCAAGAAAGAAAGAAACCCGAAATGGGTCCCACCGGGCTTGCTAAAATATTTCACACATAATGTTTCCGTTCTGGAATAGAGTTGCTTCTATCCTTTCATTCTCTTGAGAAATAGATAAGGGTTAGGGCTAGGAGGAATACCTGTTGAATGTTGGGAAGGTGTGCACGTACCGTAGAGAGATCAGATTGATTGTGAAGCACTCCTTTTTGTTTGGGAAGGACTACTTGTAAATAAGAATGCAAGACCACTAGATTGTCGTTAAACAATAAGTGAGGGAACTTCCTTGGGCCCAGGAAATATTAGACTTCCTTTCGAAGGTGGTCAGTTACCTTTTAATACAAATTGATGCAAATGATAATAAAGAACCTATTACAAAATCATGATTTAGGTACCTTGTTACAAAGCAATAGAGACTAAAATACCAATAATAAAACGTCATACTATTTGTTTGGTCACTAGTTATTGACATGTTCAGATCAAGTTACAGGGATAGACTAGACTAAATCTGAGGTTGGTTTGAGGTGAATAGGTAAAAGGCTGGTTTTGGTATGAGTCATAGGATAACCGATCGCGGTTAGTAGAACTGGTACCTGTAGAGAATAACTGAGATCGGTAGGAGCAGCAATTTAGGGGTTTTTAATGCAAGTCGGTTTAAGGTGGTTATGAGGTTTGGAAGGTTGGTAGATGGTCGAGGGGATTTTATAATTATTAGGAATTAAAAGTTCAAGAAATGGTGTTTAGAAACATACAAAATACTACTTACTGGTTCCTGATGAAGATATAGGTGTTAGTGCAAAATCACAGCACCCCTGGATGCAGTTCAGGTTTCTAGGTTGATCACTTTGGCATCCAGTGTGATTGCATAACATTGAATCATTTCTCTAAGTGTGGGACTTGAAAAAATGAGAAAGGATTCTCCAGAGAAGGCTGGTTCCTATTCCTCTGTTCAGATGCACACGAAATATGTAGAGGGTTTTCTCAAAACATAATCTAATCTGCCAAGGAGACAAGGTAAGAAGATGCATAAAATAAATCTAAGCTAATAGAGGTGATGCACTGAGGAATGAAGAAACCTATTTTGCTAGTGAACACAGACCATTTGAATGTGATATAAGATCATGCACAGATGAAAAAACCTGCAGTGAAAGACCAGGAGGATGCAAAAATGAACATAGAGAGGGTTGAGAATCATCCACAGACATGTATTACTTGCTCCAAAGATTGATACAATACACTACAGAATGCCATGAGGCAGAAAAGTATTACAGTTCAAATGAGAGGTTCGAACTCCACAAATTCGCCTGAGGAGAAGAAGGGAGAGGCAAAACAGAAAAATGTTCGACCCTTGAAAAGAAGCTCCTCTTTACAATATATAGAAAGAATGAGAGAGGAAAGAGAGAGGGGGAAGCCAAATCTACTCCAACAACCTCCAGGTTGCATTCAGTTCATCTCATTATGACAGAAGTGGCGGATCCTGGCAAAACGGCGGGGCTGTCTAACAGAAGTGGTGAACTGTCTGCTGCATTAAAGTTGTTTGTTGAAGCATTACTTCTGCTTGTTATTTCGTGCCAGAGGTGTTTCTTGATTTTATCTCTCCAAACTGAACCAAAATGCAAGATTTACCCTGGAATCATGTAGAGAATCTCACAAGCTTTCTGTTGATATAAAGAACGTGTAAATCCGAGCTCTGGATCGAAAGATATGTCGATCTGAAGATTTAGGGCACAAAACAGGCGAAAACGGATTTTTAAATTTCTTCCCGCACTCTGCCACCTAGATGACATATGGCAGGTTTTGATTCGCTAAGCAACTCTCTCTCCTCCACCTCTCGGTGGGCTCTCCTTTGAAATTTCCTTGTGGGCCCTAGCTGGGACACGTGGCACTATCCCATTGGTTCGGGCTGACCCTTCAAATCTCACCGTTTGACCTTTTCCCTTTTCCCTTGTGACACGTGTCATGATTTGGTTGGTTCTCGGCCTTTTCAGCTCCTTCGCGTCCACCACATCTATTTGTCCCAGATGTCCCAGTGCTGCTTGGGACAAAATCCTCTGGTTCACCCGATTCGGCCGGTTCGCGTCCATTTGTTCCACTTGTCCCTGTGCTTCGCAGGACAAATTCTTCCGGTTTGCCTGATCTGGCCAATTCGCATCCTCACGGCCCAGATGTCCCATTATTCTCTGGACTGTTTGTTCTCATTTCGGCTGAACCGGCTGGTTCACGTATCTTTGTCCCAGATGTCCCAAAGTAGTTAGTGTGAAAGTTCTCCTTTTCGGCCGATCCGGGCTTTTGTGCGTCCGCCGCCGCCCATTTGTCCCACTTGTCCTAGTTTTCCTTGTGCTAGAGTTTCTCGTTTCGACCGAACCAGCCAGTTCGCATCCTTCACGCACTCTTGTCCCACTTGTCCCTTTGCTGTTTGGGTCACCTGTAGGCTTTTCGGCCGATCCGCACCTTGACATCCCAAATGTCCCGACTGTCCCGGGGACTAGGACTTAGCCGATTTTCACATTTTTTCTGGCCCAAGATTATCTTCTGCAACTTCTTCGCATCTTCTCAGAGCTTGCTCTTTTCAACCTGGACGGGAGAGTTAGAAAAATTTCTAAAGGGACCCTAGGAAACATGAATTTTTGCCCTGAATCAATTTATCTATCTGGGACTTGAGAATTTTAATGCATGTTATCAAATTAACCCTGGGGGGGTGAATTTTGGATAACAATAGGTCCAAGGAATGTGGTGGCGATAGTAAGACTTGGTTGGGATGATCCGGTATTGGAAAGCGAGCTGATGAAGCTATCCTCAGTCTTTTCCAATGCTTGAAAGAGGGTGACAGTGATCCAGTTGCCCAGTTATAGTCTTCGGCTCGATGCTCTTATTTGCCTTTCTTTCACTTCTCTTTCTTCTGCCAAAATGAATTATGGATCCTTGTTTTTGGTTGGGGGAGGTCATTTATAGGGAACCGATGCCGGCCGTGTAGGGACCGACATTGGTTAGGTCAAAGTTGGCTATTTTTAGTAAAATAGCCAACCTTCCCTCCTTTTCTCCCGAGGAGTCAGTTGTGGGCTTGGTCAAGTCATTATTAGGTTCATTTTGATGCGGGTGAGGGGTGATGAGTCATGGGTGTGGGTCTGGACCAAGTCATAGGTCTTAGTTAGGTTAGTTTAGGGGTTAGGGCTAGGTCATGGTGAGGTGGCGAGGTGAGGTGGCAGGGTTGGAGATGTGGATTTATTAATTATAAGGTAATTAACAAATAATTAAGTGTGTAAGGTTTAGGTGGTGAGGTAGGGTTAGGTTGCGAGATGAGATGCGGGGGAAAAGGGCATTGTAAGACCCAAATTTAGTGTCTACAAGATGACATCGGATGTATAGACATGTACAGGTAGTGGTGGGCAGCTCAATTACGAGCCATACCACCTAGACTAGGGCAACCTGACTTAGCTACCATTATAGTGTAAAGAGATGCCCTATAGGGGTAGGTAGCGACGCTGATTACCTAAATAGGTATACTAAAAACACGGGTAGAGGGGTCGGAGGTAGAGGTACCAGATCTACGAGTATAGGTGGCCAGTCTACAGGCCCAGATGGCAGAGGGAGAGGATGGAGTAGATGTAGGATATGTAGGAGAGAGAGATGGAGATAGAGATGGTCAGGTGACAACCTTAATAACTTAGGTGGAAGGTTTATAGGGCCAGTTAGCCACAACCTAGGCACAAATTGGGGCCTTATAGGCCCAAATAAAGGCACAGGGGTAGGGGGTACCACCACAGGCACAAGGAGCTAGTCCTAGTTCAAAGGCTGGCACAACGCAGGTTGCTACAAGGTAGGTACAGGGGCTAAGACCTATGCGACCACCACAGACCTTGCATGTATCTAGGTTATGGGAAGCCCTAGGTAAGGTGAGATATTATCAGGATCAACTCATGGTAGCTGGGATAGACTTCCTATCCTATAGAGAGTATAGAGCACAACAGGCATTTAGTGAGAGGATGAGATCCCGCACACATAGTGTGGAGAGCACAGGAGATCAGGGAGCTCTGAGGCTAGCTTAGGGAGAGGCATCCAATGCATTGCAACTAGCACTAAGTGAGGTGTTAGTAGGGAAATAGGAAGTCAAGGGTGTAGGTGACACAGAGATGGAGGAGATCCGGTGAGATGCCTGAGATGCGGTCACCTGATTCTTGATGTATACTAGTGATTTTTGTGATATATATGCCGGCCTGTGTGCCGAAGGTAGTTGTATTCTTTATCACATACCAACCTACATGCCAAAGACAGTGAGGATGTATGATTGATTTTTGTATATTTTGAGCATATACCGGCCTATGTGCCAAAGAGATTTTGTATTGATTCATTCATTCTTTTTGTATATATGAGACCGACTTGCGTGCTAATGATACTTTTGTATTATGTATATTGGCTTACGTGTCGATATTTTTGAGATGATGGACAGAATGAGATAGACATGTATATTGAGATACACATTTATTGATTTGTATGATGAGATTCATGGTATTTCATTATTTGTTGATGTGTGCATGAGACATTGGTTTATGGTGTGTGTTAGATGAGATATGGATTTGTTACTTTTATGTGGATTGAAATTAGGTGAGTTAGGCATGATGGAGTTAGGTTTGTTTAGGCATGGATCGAGCCAGGTTAAAGGCATGGATCGAGTCAGGTTTGGTTAGTCATGGATCAAGTCAAGTTTAGTTAGGCATGGATCGAGTCAGGTTATAGCCATGGATCAAGTTAGGTTTGGGTTAGGCATGGTCGAGTTGAAAGTAGGTTTAGTTATGATTCATTATTTTTGCAATGAATGATACTATGGGTCATATGTGAAATGTTGTATAATCTATACATAGTGATGATAGAGGGATGGTAGGTGTAATAAATGTATGCTATGGTAAGCAACTTGTAATGTATGTGGCTTAATTTATAATTTTGGTATAAAAGGGGAACTAAGTGAAGTGTGATGTAGATGGTTAGTTAGGCATGGTTGATGATTTTTTTCAGGGTAGATAATGGTAAAACTAACCTCCAAGGGCCCCATGCCCTCGGAGTGCTGCCTACATAGTCCCGACAAAAGGGACCTCAGGCTGATGTTGTTCTCCTATAAGCTAGGGAAGAATATGAAAATGATTTGGTAGGTTTTTGGGCATGTTGTGGGTTTAGGTTTAATAGGTGTGGGTAGATTATAGGTAAAAGGATGTAGGTGAAGGCAATTATGGCGAAAGGGGAGGATTACCTAAAAGGTAAGCATCGAGGACCAAGTCCTATATAAGGTAATCAAAACGTAAACAAAGATGGTTAAAAGATAAGAGGGGGGGCAATAAAGCCACCTGAATGGGTAGGATCATACCGAGTAGATCATACCTTGGAGGAGGTGAGGAACACAAGAACCTAAAGACATTGCACGATTGACATGTTCTATAATGAAAAGTAGTCACAGCATCACCAAATATATAAATTCTAAGATGTCCCTTGAGGCAATGAGGAAATGAGAGTGGAAATGTTAAGGAGGGTGAGAGGTCATTAATTTTATATTTTTTGAGTGACAAGGCCCTTGAACAAGGGGTCCTAGGTCACAGTGTGCAAGTCCATGACTAAAAAAGTTTTTGTTTTGATAGACTGATCAATGCGGGAAGTCTATATGGGATAAATAATATGGTACTCCTTGAGGTCTTCGTGAAGTTGATCGATGTGGGAAGCTTCAGTTTCTCTCATTTTATTTTATTTTTTGTTAAAAGCTTCACATAGTTTTCCTTTGAGGGAGCAATCTATTTATAGCAGCAATTTTGTTGAGAGGAAGATGTCCTTTTGAGGGAGTCAAATTTTTATTAGAAGTTTGATTCAATGAGTTTGGTCCCATGTGAGGTATTTGAAATCATGGACAAGGCCAAGGTGGAGGATAGGACTCTTGTTCAAAAGGTGAGGTGGAACAACCATGGGATCTCAGCTAAAGGTAGATGAAAAGTATCCATGAGAATCATGCTATGTGCAGTGCCGAGGTACACATATTCAAGAGAAGATAAAAAGTGACGGGTATTCACATGATTCTTGTTTAATCATTAGGGAGGTGTATGGATTGGATAACAGTCAAGGGACGAGCCTGTAAAGAGACAAAGGGTGAGGTAGGACAACAAGTCAAGAATATAATGGTCAAAGATTTAATGTGTTAAGGGGCTCAGGTTCAGGCTTACCCTCAAGTGAGGATAAATGATAGGCACCTGATCCATAGGTATGAGTTACGATGTATGGTCCAAGCCAATTAGGAGTGAATTTTCCCCCTTTACTTTTTTCTTCTTTGGTTATGTGTTGATTTTATTTCAATACAAGGTCACCGACTTGGAAGGTTCATTCATGAACACGTTTGTCATAAGCACGTTTGATACATTGTTGGTAAACTTGAAGGTGATATAGAGTGTTAAGATGACATTCATCTAATAACTCAAGATATGCTAAATGGTCCTAACAAAAGTCATCATCAGTGAGCATGTCATGGAGAGAAATTTGGATGAGGGGATCTGGATGTCGAGAGGCGGAACAACCTCTGTACCATAGACCAGTGAAAAGGGTATGGCCACAGTGGAAGTGTGAATACTAGTACGGTATGCCCATGGGGCAAAAGGAATTTGCCTATGGCAATCCTTCCCAGTATCTTCAACCACTTTCATGAGAATTTTGTTGAGGGTTTTGTTAGTGGATTTATCTTGGCTATTGGTTTGCAGGTAATAAGCTGATGAGAAACTAAGCTAAATGTTGAAGGTGTCGCAAAGTATTTGTAATGTTTTTTTTTTGAATTTTTTTCCATTATCAGTGATGAGGCAATGAGGAACACCAAAGCGACAAAACATGTGATAGTTAATGAACTCACATATTTTCTCAGCTTTTGTGTAGATGATTGCTATGGCTTCCACCCATTTTGTGTAGTATTCGGTAGCAGTTATGATCCATTGATGGCATTGGGAAGATTGAGGATTGATTTCTCCTACAGGATCCAAACCCCATTGAGATAAGGGCCAAAGGTCATGAGTGACCTGTAAGGCATGACTGGGTGTATGATGAAGGTTGGAATGTTGTTGAAATTTTACTCAACATTTGACATAGTTGCAACAATCATGGTTAAGGGCCTGTAATGCATGACTGGGTGTATGATGAAGGTTGGAATGTTCTTGACATTTTACACAACGTTTGACATAATTACAACAATCATGGTTAAGGGTCAACCAATTTTAACCTAGGAGAAGAATACACTTAGTAATAGTAAGGCCACTAAAGTGACATCCACATATGTCATCATGAACCTCCTTAATGGTATGAGGAATTTCAGAACTTGTGAGGCATCATAAGAGAATACCATCAAACTCGTGCTTATAGAGGAGTTCCCCTAGAATGATGAAACAAGAGACCTTTTTAAGGAAGGCGTGTTGTCTGTTACAGGTGAGATCAGGAGGTAAGATGGAGAGAGAAAGGTAGTCGGAGTATTGTTTATACAAAAGGTCACTTGAGTCAGGGGTGTCAGTTCCGATTGAGTAGACATCGTGAGGTAAATAAGAAGGTGAATGGAGGAATTGTATGGTGACAAATATTTTGGAATTGGCAGGGGAAGTGGGTATTTGGGAAGCTAAGAAGGCCATGGTATCAATAAATTTGTTAGTTGAATGTGGGATCGCTTGAAGGGTGTAACAATCAAAGGTGGTCAAAAGTATGTCTACATGATGTTTATATTTTTTAAGTTTATATTTTTTAAGTATCTCTTTACGATATTGGTACATACCATTGAATTGGTTTATGACCAATTGTGAACCACCAAGGATGCTGATAGATTTGACATCTAGGGCATAGGCAGCTTAGAGACCTAGTAAGAGGGCTTTGTACTTAGCAATATTGTTGGTGCATTCAAATTATAGTTTTAAAGACAAATTCATGGGTTCTCCATCAAGAGGAATGAGGATAATACCAGCCCTACCCCCACGCTGAAACTTGGAACCGTCGAAGATGTTATGTTTGTGGAGCCTATTTTCATGTTAGAGTGTGGTACACCTTATATGTGTTACACTTGGGTATTTTTACGGTGGTCCCGCTCACTGGTAAGTGGGTCAGGGGGGTTCGGGGGGGTGAAGCCCCTGAAGCAAAGTTTCATGGGTGGTTTATTAACCCATGGGTAATGGGTAACCGTTATGGGCTGTTTTTGGGCCCATGGTTTTTCGGTACCCATTGTTTTGTAAAACCACCTCTTCGGCTACCCATAGGTTTATGGGACGGTTTTTTTTTTTACCCGCTGTTTGATACCCATGGTTTTGTAAAAATACTTAAGCAATTGTCTATTTATATGGTCTTATGCATATGATAGAAATACAAGCAAATGTATTGCAGATGTGTTTTGAATTCAGGTGTGAATTCTGTAGAGTTTGTTGAGCATAGCTCCAAACAGATATGGGTATTGTATTGAGAGAGTGGAGTCTTTTAATAAAATCTGAGCAAGTGATTCTTGGTGGATGTAGCCCAAATTGGGTGAACCACGTTAAATATTGTCTCTCTGTGTTGTGTTATTTATTCTGCACTTTTATCTGAGATCTGTAATATTTTCTGCATATTAGTTTCTACTGTTGCGATTTTGTAAGGGGGTTCATCCAGGGAAAGAGTAGCAATTGACTCATTGGGAAAGTCAAAATTAGAGGGTTGATACCCGAAAATAGGTATGTTGGCCAGTTAGTCGACGATAGCTTGGCCCTTGATGGACTTTTGATGAATGAATTCAAGGTCAAGATCAGCTAAAAGCATAAGCCATCGCATGGCATGCTAATTTTGATAAGGTTTGGCATACATGAAGTGTAAGGGATCAGTGTTGGTTATGACATAGGTTTTGTGGTTGAGTAGGTAATGGCGGAGTTTGGTGGAAACAAAAACTAAGGCTAAGAAAAGTTTTTCTGGATGGTTGTATCAGGTTTTATAGTCTGAAAGAGTACAACTTATGTACTAAATTACCTGCTCCTTGTGTTGTTCATCGTGATGAGCGAGCATGGCTCCAAAAGAGTGATCCTTAGCTGAGATGTATAGGTAGAAAGGTTGATCATATTTAGGTGAAATGAGTACGGGTGGTTGGAGAAGGTATTTTTTTAGGGCCTCAAAATCTTTGTGACATTCTTCATCCCATTTAAAGGAGACATCCTTCCTAAACAAATGATGAAATGGTTGATACCGATCAGATAATTATGAAATGAAATGGTGAATGGACTATAATTTACCTTACAGGCTACAGAGTTGGTGAAGGTTAATAGGTGGAGGCATTTTGAGGATGGGCTTGACTTTAGTAGGGTCAACTTCTATACCATGGAGGGAAACAATAAATCCCAAGAGCTTTCTTGAGAGAACCGTGAAGACGCATTTCTTAGGCTGAAGGAAGACACAATATTTAATGAGGTAGTCAATGATGGTTTTGAGTATGGTGAGGTGCTCGAAGTGATGTTTAGATTTGGCCAAGAGATCATCCACGTAATCTTCCAATATGTGATGCATGATATCATAGAAGATGTAAGTCATAGAATGCCAATATGTGGCACCAACATTTTTAAGGCCAAAAGGCATGACTCGATAGTAGAAGGTCCCCCAAGGGGTGATGAGCGTGGTCTTGTGTTAATCTTCTAGGCCAAGTAAAATTTGGTTATAACCTGAGAATCCATCCATGAGTAATAGTATCTCATGACCAGCGGTGAGGTCAACCAGTGTATCAATACCGGGCAAGGGCGAGTCATATTTTGGGTAGGCTAGGTTAAGGTCACGGAAGTTTGTGCAAATGCAGAGTCCCCCTATTGCTTTAGTAATAGGGACAATGTTAGAAATCCAACGAGGATAATTAATGGGTAAGATGAAGGAAACAAAAAGAAGGCACTGACGTTCTTCTTTGACGAGAAGAGAAATGCGAGGGTGCATTTTCCTCAGCTTTTGTTTGATAGGTTTGGCATCGGGAACGATTAGGATATTATGGACCACTATGGTGGGGTCAATACCAAGCATGTTTGCGTAAGACCAAGTGAAAGCATGGTTATGGTATCGGAGAAAAGAAGTGATAGCTTCCTATTCAACAACATCAAAATATTGTCTGATATTTAGGATGTGTGGGTCATTCTGAGTATGAATGTTGATCTCGATAGTCAATTCATTCAACATGGTTTACATCTCAAGGGGTAACAACTAACAAATATATGAGTCTTCTACACTAAGGTACGTGAGTATGGATTCATCATCCCGACATTGCATGACATTAATTGTATGTGTTTCATCATCGATCATTTCAGGATATAGGAATGGAAGAGTGGAAAGGGCCTCACCTTTGCATTGATAAGTCAAAGGCCCTAAGGAAATGGTGTTTATGACAAAGTTTTTTAGGGGGGATAGATTTAGGATCCATCGACTCCGTTAGTGAGGGTGGTGATGAAGGTGGAGCGGGTGAAGGTGGTGATGAAGATGAAGGTGGAGAAGGGCTAAGGTCCTCAATGAGTTCAATGTGGGCCTGTTTGATAGGAGGTTCAAGAAATCCAATACCACTTCAGTCGTTATGTTTGCATGTGGTACATGGAATAACGGTATGGTAGCCTTGCTCATAAAATCCAAAACCAAAACCCTTCCACGTATAATGGTGCAAGAAGGTACGGGAGAAATGGTAATTGGTAAGTGATTGGAAGTCAGTGGAAAATGGGTGGGTTTGTGATGGTGGTTCAGGTGTGTAAGTGGTAGTATCAAGTCCCCCATAGGTGAGACTAGTACAAAGATGAGGAGGACCATAAAGGAGGCATTATTTTATACAGTGATCATAGTAAGGGTATTGGTGAAGGCTTCCATACTCGTGCGGAGTAAGGAATGTGTTGAAACTATATAGGCAGTACTCCCCTAGAGTGAGGTGTTGAAAAACACCTTCCAATGGATTAGTGGTTGGTAAGTAGGTAGCTGGAATGGATGATGCGGATGTGGAGTTAATGGATTGAGAAACTAATGGGTCATTCGTGGAGGTTATAGCAGCGGTAGGAATGGAGGAGGTATGTGCAGTGAAAGTAGTAGCTGTACTGGTAGGTGGAGGTGTAGGTGATGTGGTATTGGTTGTGGCGGTAGACGGCTTGATAGGTATGAGCACATCATTGGGTTAGTAAAGCATGTTGCATATGATCACATCATTAGGTCGATAAAGTGTGTTACATGTTTTGAAAGGTGATGGGTCAGCTGGAATGGCATAAGTGTTTCCTTCGTGTTCAAAATTTACATAATGATGTAAAGTGGAAGGAACGCAACCCATGACATGGATTTAGGGTCTACCAAGTAACAAGTTATATTAGAATTCCCCCTCTAAAACATAAAACAATTTTGGAATAGTGTGGGGACCCATGTGAACGCAGAGGATGATAGTGCCTAGTTAGTTATGTGCATTTGAGCATGCAATTGTCAGGTATGCACATTGAAGAAAATGCATGGGATGAAATGATGTTAATGCTAGCACCTCCATCAGTCATAACACGACATACTTGTATGTCATCAATGTGGATGGAGATGAATAGGGCTGGGTCTAAGTCATTATTTTGGTGTGGCGTGAACTCCTCCTTTGAGAAGATAAGGGAGGCCACATGGTGAATAAGGTGGAGTGACGATGAAGGTGGTAATTTGGTGAGAGAGGCTACATGATGGGGTGTGATAATGGAGGCTACGTGTGTAGGGTCATTGGGTAAAACCTCAATAGATTGAATAACCTTCATGAGAGCTTGACGATGGGATTTTGAGGTTTGGATGAGGTCTCATAAGAACATTTTGAGGGGAGATTGATGTAATTGTTTGAGCATGGTGTGATGTGTGATGCCATTAGAAATGGGGTACGTGGGGCCGCAGATAGTTATTTTAGGTATGGGTGTAGATGGTATGTTGAGTATAGGATTGGTTAGTAGGTCAGTTGCCTTTTCTTTTCCCTTCTACACATGTGTAAATACTTGTATCATGTTTATTTGAGGGGAGTTGGAAAAAGGAGAAGGTGTAGGATGAGTGTTATAACGACATGAAGGGAAAAAACCTACTTGAGGATAGAATCCTTGTGAGGTGAGCTGGATGCAATGACATTGGGGTTGTGGCGTGAAAAGTTCTCTGATGTGAACCATGTTAATCTCAAATCTTGGGAGTGTCTCTAGGAGATGTGAGGGTGGAGGTTGTGGATGTTGAGTGGGAATTGTTGGAATGGGTATCGGTGAAGTAGGATCCTCATAAAGAAGGTCGTCATCATCAAATTTGGTTTCTAATGGACACAATTGGATAAGGACGGTTTGCAAGGCCTTGTAGTTCTCCACATCATGCCCTGACACAAGATGGCGCAAGTTTTACTGTCATCAAACCCTTTTGGCTTGGGTTTGAGGGGGTCATAAGGTTGGAGTGGCAGTAATGTGATAACAGAGGTCTCGAGGAGGTTGGTTAAAATTTTTGCATAGGATCCTACTAGTGGATCACAATGGGAAGTGAACGTGGGGTTGGGTGTAGGTGTGGTTAATTGTCGATGAACTATTTTTAAAAGAGTAGGAATGGGTCAAGCTAGGGGTTTAGGTGCTGGCGTGGTTTTAGGTATTGGTCGTGTTTGTTTAGGTAGGGGTACAATAGATGAACAGGTAGTAGGGTTTTTTTTTTGGGTTGCACCTTCTTGGGTAAAGGTGATGTGGGTGTACGAGGGCTAGAAGGAAAATCAGATGGAGGAAGAGGGTGAGTTACCCATGGGGATAATAGGGGTGCTGTTAAGGTAGATAACGTGGGCCATGCTTAGGGTGTGAGGGGTAATGATTGAAGTGTAGTGGGTAGTGAAGCAATAGCTAAGGGTATTGGAGGTATTGGTGGTAAAAAAACTGTAGGTACGGGTGTAAGTTGTGTTGTGTGTCTGGGTGGGTTACAGGTTTGTGAGGAAAGAATGGGTTGTTATGTTATTGTTTTATGGATGGGGGAAGGTTGCTTGACCATTTTGTGCAGCAGAGGTCTTAAGATAGATGGGACAAGTGCGGGTGTGATTGGTGTGGTCAGGGTATGACGTCAATGAGTTTGTTTATTTGGATTGGGTTTTAGAGTAGGTGTGGTATTGACATTGGAGGATGTAGCTAAATCCAGTTTAACAGATGGATAAGTGAGGCTGGTGGTCAGGGTGACCCCTAAAGTGGTAATAGGTTTAGTTGAGGCAAATGTTATAGGTGTGGGTTTGGGCTTCGATGTAGGTTGGGTTATGGGTAAGGGTGTGGTTTGAGTGCTAACACGTATCATGGAAGAGGTTAAGACAGAGGTAGTTGTATTTGGTTTGATTGGTTGAAATGTGTTTGCGTAGATAGTGGAGGTTTCACTGAGGGATCTATGCATCTGTGCTAAGATGGGGAGTAAGAGGTGCCCCCATAGTAAAGCCCTATCCACATAATCTAAATGATTGTCCAAATGTGAGAACGACACGTTTGTGGGTGGAGTTGGTGAGGACCTAATGGAAATTCCCATAAAATGTGTCTTAGAGATGGGAAATTGGCTAGCGTTAGCTTCCGTGGGTAAGAGTGTCGAAAGTAGGTCTACAGGATCCTAGGTAGCTGATGGAGAATGTTTGCCAAGAGGAAAAGGTATCTCAACTGGATCTATGATAGGTAGAGGAGATGATGGGAGCTCCTCTACAAGTGGAGGAATATATGGGCATGCCTTTTTGTGTGGAGGAGGCAATGGGTGCTCCTTTGTGGGAGGAGATAATGGGAGCTCCTATGTGGGTGTAGGAGGCACTATAGGTAAAGGTTCTTAAGTGGTGAAGCCAGGGGTGAGATGGGCTTAATGTTAGCGGAAGACCCCTCCATTGGTGATGAAGGAGCTGAAAGGTATTCCTTTGTTGGTGAAGAAACAGGGGACGTTGGTTCTAACGTAGAAGGAGGATTTCGGGCTATGATCTCATCTATGGAAGGAATATGGGGTAATTGGGAGGTGACAGGTACCTCATTAAAGATAGCATGAACCTCGTGGGTATGGGTATCGTGAGTTGATGTCTCACCGGTTTGATTGGATGAAGGGGCATGGTTTGTAAATGATTTTTTCAAGATTTGTAGATTTTGGTTGGGGGTGGCATTGGGATTATCCATAGTTAACTCACCTTTCTTGAGCATTTCTTGGACAATTTTTTTGAAAGTGATGCAGTTTTCATCACTATAACCCTTTACTTGATGATAGTTACAAAAATCATGTTCTTTATACCATGTAGGCATGGGGCAAGTAGGGTCAAAACCAGTATGTGGTTTTATAGGTGGAATAGTGATGGCTCTAGATTTGATAAGCTTTTTTAAGACATAAGAGTAAGGTTCCCTAACTGGGGTATATTTTCATTGCTCTCATCTGAATTATAAAGTCTGGACAGGTGAGAGATTAGATGAGGGTGTAGCCTAATTTGACGGATGAGCTGGGCCGGCCTTGAGTACCACTGCATTAGTGGTGCCCTTAGATTTTGAATAATTGGTTTGTGTTTTGGAAGAAGAAGAGGTATCATTCAAATTGAATGCTGAATTCTTATTGCGTAATTGGATTTTCTTCTCTTCAATGGCCCAAATCTCTAACTTTCATTCCATAGTGAATGCATCATCGAATATTCAGAAGGTTTGGACCTGCAAGGTTAGGGATATATGTCTAACATGACCCCATGTGAAGAGCTCGATGAGTTTAGTTTGTGGTAGTTTGAAGGTAAGTTGATTGATCAGGCTGCACCAATGAGCGAAAAAATCTATGATAGATTCATCCTCATACTGACCTTTGGAATATAGATCGGTCATGGTAACCTTCTTGACGATATTGATAAAGAAATGGTATAGGAAGGCTTGGGCTACTTAATTGAATGAGAATATAGAATGTTTAGGTAACCCACTATACCAATCTAATGCATGTCCAGTGAGGGACATGGGAAAGGTTCTCAAAAGCAAGGCATCATCATGAGCGATCAGATAACACTCGTGTTTGAACGTCTACAAATGTTGTTGTGGGTCTTCTTTGCTATTGAAATGATTGAATTTAGGTATTTCCTAATGCACTAGGTATGAATGGATATGAATAGATGGGTGAATAGGCTCATTGAAAATCTCATCATAGGTGAGAGTGTAGTGGGAGCTGGAAACCAATGCCTCCAATGTCTGTATCTAGTCCAATATCAATTTAATTAGGTCCTTGGTGGGTTATGATGATTGGATGCCTCCTGTAGCATGGGGAGGTTGGTTTTGGGCATAGAAAAGGGGTGACACTCTAGTGTATGGGGCTTCCATGTACGGTGGTGGAGAAGAAGGTAGTGAAACAGGGGGTACATACCCAGAATAAATAATGGATGAAACAGGAGGTTGTTGGTAGTATGTATATGGGGGTGGAAGGGTCGTGGTAACCCTAGTGACAATAGGGGCTAATGATTATGGAATGGAAAGAACCACGTTCTGAAATGGGGTAGGGGTCATCAACACTAGAGGTGGAAATGTAGCTACAGGTATGTGTGAGACATTAGGGGTAGATGATGTTATGTTTGGGGTAGTCGTCGAGGGTACGGTGGATGTAACAAGGGCCACAGAGGTAACAAACATGACAGTCATAGCGGGTATAGGACCTAACTGCAAAATGGTTGGGGGTAAGGTGGATGCAGGCAACACGGAGCTAGATGGGGTTGATACAGGAGTGGGTGTGAGATTTGGTGGGATAGATATGGGCATGTCGTATATCAACTGACTCGAGGCATCTCGAGTGGATGAGTGGGAAAGGTAAAACTGCAAGGCGGTAAGGTTCTGGTTAAGGAGTCGTGTGAACTCTTCATCTCTGGTAGCGATAGTAATAGGCTAGATGGGATCCATGGCTAGTGATAAAATAGAAGGTAGTGAAGGACTAGGTGGGAGTGATTGACAATTGGCATGAAATAAGAGTGTTCTTGATTTTCTTCGGGTCAACACCATGTGAACTAGTACTGATCAGGTAGGGATGCTTCTCTGTAAATGACATAGAGAACAACAAGAACAGGTGAATCTGGTGACAAAAATTTGATTAAGTACCAAATGGTGGTTGGAATGTGAAATAGGATAACTAATGCTGGTTAGGGTAAATTGACGCTAGTGAGGGGTAACCACTACCGATTACTATAGAAAATGATAGTGAGTAAACAACAAGGCAGAAGGTAAAATCTGACTGGTATGCCAAATATGAGGATGTTTAAAATGTCAATGGGAATAATGACAGTGACAAGGGCTGTGAAAAGTAGAAGAAAGTGAATAAAAATGTCCTTTTGAATAGGTTAGCAAAAGGACATGGAACCGACGTCGGTTGGGTATAACTGATGGTGGTCAGAGGTATTTGACGATAGTTACTATGTAGAATTAGACCCAAAATTTTGAGAATGATGATGATATGGCCCAGGCACACTTAAGTGAAGCTGGAATACACCAGTTGTGATAAGGAGCATACAAGGATGAACAAAAAAATGACGAACGTGCTCTCTCACCTCAAAATGTAAGCCAAGCAAAAACACTAAGAAAATGTGATCCTAGGAGTGCCCTTTCTATTATGTTTGTTTAGCTTATTCTATTTAGGGACTGACACATGAATTGTGAAATAGAGTTTTGGGTCAGGATGGCTACCTACAAAGAAGGAGATCTAAAAGGTAAGGTTTCAGGTATGTTATGGTGGGGGTGGGCTTCACTCGAAAGTATGACTCAATAGAGCAGTGAGCTAGGTGCCCACTGTGTCATGATCATGTGATTACCTACAACTTCTAGGTAGGATGTTGTTTAAGAATGTATGTATTTTAATTTTTTATGTGGTTTGGTAAGACTCAAAGTAAGAGAAAAGGATAGAAGTTATTTTCTACAATTCTTTTGTCAACCATCAGTTGGGCATGACTTCCAGCATATAGGTTTCCCTCAATTAATGTGAGCTAATACAATAAATCAGAATGGAATGCACTTATTTTTAAACCCAAATCAAAAATGTGAAATTGAATGACACAATAAAATGAAGAAGAAGACGGATGATCTTTCACTACAATGCAGAAAACATGAAGAAATGGTTCTCTTTAATTACACCAAAAGAAAAGTTTCCTTTAGAGAAAATAGCAAGAAGAGGTGGGTTATCAAGGAATATAATTAGTGTGTACGCTTTTCAGAAGGGAACAAAACACATAATTTTTTCCTAGGAGTGAATGAAATGCAAGGAACCCTAGATGGGTCCCACCGAGCATGCAAAAATGTTTCACTTGATTCTTATATCATTTCTTTGAAGCGTTGACGAAACAGGGTAACGGGCATAGGAGGAATACCTATTAAAAATTTAGTTGATGGGTTGTTGCATGTGTATGACTTCTAGATCCATGGCTAATTATGAGAGCTTCCTTTTAGCTAGGAGGAACTACTTGTAATGAAAACAAGACCACCATAAGTAATTAAACAATATGGGTAGTGAACTGCCTAGCGTATACTAGATCCGAGAAGTATGATACTTCCTAGATGGTTTTTAGTCCACTATTTTAAACAATTTAATGATGTAAACAAAGTAAATCATATTTTTTATTTAAAATTATTTAGGTATCTCACTTAAAACAAAATAAGAAATAGATCTAATCTAACAGGCTAAGTTGGAGAAGAATCCAAAGGTCAAATGATTGGTCTGGGTCTCTACAGGTTTGATAGAGGTCTCGGGTAGATCACAGGTGAATGACGGTGAAATGAAATTAGGTGGGTAGGTCTCTATTCTAGGCTGTGTGGGAAAATATAGAGACTGGTGTCAGTCAGGGGTGACCGAAGGCAGTTAGGTGTAACAAGTGATGATTACTATGAGATCTGGAAATGTCATAAAACAAGTTGTAGTCTCCTTTGTGATTGCACAAAGGACTTTGCTGAGTCGGGGTGAAATATTGGGTTACTGGAGTAGACTTAGGAGAGGTTTTAATGGGTATATGGAGGTGAAAATGTTGGAGAAGGTCAATAGGGGCCAAGATAAACAATGGATGATAAAATAATGATGAAATTAAATAAACCATGAAAGTGTGATGTTATACTTACTTGGATTTCATTCCTAAATGCCTATGTGTGAGGGATGGAGGTGTTGATGAGGGGTTTGAAGGTTACAAGTGATCACCAACTAAAGAAAATCTTCTGTATTGGCTGCATGTACATTCCTCTTTTCTTGGATAGATCAAATCATGGCTGGGATGGCTATGTAGGAGAAGATGCCCAATCTCCTTCCTTGCATGTGATTTTTCACTGGAATTTTCTCTTTGAAGATGTGTTATCTCTCTGAGATGTGTTCTTTCTCATCAAATTTCTCCCAATGTTTGCAAACCTTGAGAATAAGGTAGTTTAGGGGTTAAAAGGGTAACTAACGGTGGTCTGGCTTAACCAGTGATGGTTAGGGGTAACCGGCATCGGTCAAGGTGGGATTTCCTTAGTTTACTAAACTAGGGAGATCCTCTTGATTTCCTCGGATCTCATGTCATTATCCCACGGATTAGACTGGAAGCTTCCTATGAGCATGCAAGAATGTGGTTAGAGTGAATGTAGGCATTGATTTTTAGGGTTTGGGTAAGTCTTACTTAGTTATGGCAACTTACTAAGAATAGGTCTTAGGTTGAGTTGGTTTGATGAGGTGTTTAAGTGAAGTGTATGTGTGGATATTATTTAAATTATGATATTTAAATAATAAATATAGTGAGGATAATGAATTAATTTAATTAGATTAATTAAATTAATATTAGTGGAGTGAAGGGGGCCATGACTTGGTTAATGTGATGAAGGGTGTTTATTTGTTGAGGGACCAAAGGGGAGTGTGACCTAATTTTAGTGTCTACACAGAGCATAAGGAAATTTTATGAATGTATGCTTTGGAGGTTTCCATTGAATATTTTTAGCAGTAGAGACAATGTTAATAGTATTTTTTTTTCAATAGGTTTTGGAGATGGGTTGAAAGCATATTTTCCTTGAAACTGATTAGAAGATGATGAAGCATGATCATGATATTTGAGCTTTCCCATCAATAGGAGTTTAATTTTGTGTAAGTCAAGAGTATGGCATAGTTGATCAAATGATGGAAAGGTCTCAAAGATAACACTCTCTTGCAATGGAGATAAAATATTTTGGACAAAAATATCTTGCAATTCTTAATCAACAAGAACATTATTCATCTTATCTAGATTCTTTTATATTGTAATACATAGTGTGTTAGATGCCCATTAGATATTTGTGTTATTTGTGTAACTTAAGAAGATGATATTTTAGAACCGATATTGATTGAAAATGTGCAATAAAATCATCAGATAAATGTGTAAATGAGGTTACCACATAAATGGGTAGATTGTAAAACCAACGTATGGTGTAATCTTAGAATATTCAAGGAAATATCTTAGCTAGAAAAATATGATCATCCGCATAATCGAGACATGCCACATGAAAAGATCAAATATGCTCTTGAGGTTCACCATGGCCATTGAAGGTGGGAAGCTTAGGGGTGATGAATTTTGGAGGAAGTACATAAGTGGAAAGGGAGGGTGTGAAAGGAGTGAGAAGGAGTAGGGTGGAATCAAGAGATGAAGATGCACAAGAAGTATCCTGCTAAAGTTGACGGATTTGATCTTGGAGATCTTGAGAGAGAGAGGATTGGTCTTGAGTGCTAGAGGAAGATATTTTCCATGTCTAAGAAGTGATAGGATGAGTAAAATTATTGGTAAGGGTACGCATAAAAATAGTAACATTGAAATTAGGTGGAATGGTTGAATTAGAAGGTTGAGTAGTAACAGGCATAGAAGTGGTAGTCGATGTAGGAACATTAATCTCACCTAGATTGGTGGCCTCCTCACGAGTAATGAATAAGATAATATCTATATCGTACAAATGTTCAACAAGATGAGAATTGATATCATGAAGGTCTTCATTAGTAAAGGGTGTATGAGTTTTAGCCATGATAAAAATAGGAAAAAATACCTAGAAGTAAGGTTGGGCTTGAGTGATGAGTTCACCAAATGATTTTTTAAAAATGGATTAATGTTAATCCATAATTTCAAAATAATTGAATGTACACTATGATATACATCTACTAGATAAACTATGACACAAGGAATAATTTCATTAAATATGACACCCTATGTAACACCCTGAACTGTGTTACTTCCTCCTATGCATACAAGTGTTGATATGTGATTTCTTTTGTAAAAAGGATGTGTTCCTTTGGTTGAGAAGTCATGCTTGATATGTACTGTATCTTCTTTGCAGATTGTAGATCTTTGACTAAGTCTGAATATGATTAGACTCGTTTATTTATTTCATTTTGCATCTGAGTTTAATCTGATCTCGGAATGAATTATAGAGTTATCCATCTATAAGATCTAGCCTTGGATCAGTGGAATTGATCCAAGTATTGCTTTAAGTTATTCATGATGAATTAAAAGAAAATTATAAACCTTTCACAGGTTGTAAGGTCTGAATTTGTTGAATAAACTAGTCCAGAGTATAACTCAGGTTGATCATGTGAAATGGATTGGTACCCGATATCGAAGTATATCTGGAAGGTCTCGATCGTGGGCCAGGTAATAATTCAGTTACATAAGATTCTGTATCCTAAGGCAGAACAGGAGCTAACCCTGTTCAAGAATGCATGTTGTAAGTCTTTTTTTGAGCGTGCGGAATCTAGACCTGACTGGAATTATTAATGTTAGTAACCTAAAACTAAACTTAATCTAGGGGTTAGATTAGTGTTAATCTAACCTAGACCTAGGCTAAGAGCTAATGTTCTAAGTTAGTATCTATGTGTAAAGTGGTTAGACTAAGTATTATCCTAAATTCTAACCTACGTTACTAACCTAACTATTGAACAAGGATTTTGGGGACCTATGGAGGGGTGTGAACCATGGGCGGAATTTTCTATGTCATTAAATACAATGGATAAGTATGAAGGACAGGTATTGGAGGAGGTTTTAGAAACGGCTAACCTAAGCCGACGTGGCAGGTCGCCAAAACTGAAAATGGTCTTGAGATTTTATTTGTCTATCGCCAACTTTGGCGGTTGGTGGCAGTGGAGTTTGATCGAGAAACTTGTAGTAAATGCAATTAATAAGCTTGGTAGTCGAGCTCGGAATTTGCGAGAAGGCATGCAATGTGGGAAGTTGTTGTTTTGTTTGGCTTATCGCGAAATTTGGTTGTTTTTTTGCCTGTTCACTGGTTCTTTGCACCAGTCTTCTTTGTGTTGCATGGCAAGTATGAGCTTATCTAACTCTTTTCTTTGGCAAGGAAAATATATATGTCATGGGGAAAGAAAAATTTTGTTGGTCGCTATAACTTGGAAAAGCAAAAGGAAGTCTGATCTCTTTCAGTGGTCTGCTTCGGAATTTTGAGCAAATATCCAGGCATGTTAGGCCCTAACCTTTAAAAATCTTGCTATCTTTCAAGTGATTTCATTAGAACAACACTGTTCAAATGATTTATGGAAATAGATGATTTTCTATGGTTGTCATTGTGTGATTTTTGCACTGCATCTTCATGATGGTTCGATTTTTTTCATTTATCCTTTGATGGGTGTTTATTAAATTCGAACTGTGGCTTTATTTCTTTGTGTTTGCATTCTGGTTTAAATATGTGAAATATATGAAAAGAATGTATGCTCGGCATTCTCGGCGAGAGCCCATAAATTGTTCTTGTGAGGGGTACAGGCCATTGTTATGCTTGTTGATTTTTGTCGTCAATGCTTGTTGTGGAAACTGTCGGAAGAGATACTGATGGACATTGTTTGATTGTTAAGTTAATTGACCTTTTTCTTTTATAAGCTCTGTCGTGGTTGTTATGTAGTGGTGATAATGATTCTGGTTTGGTTTGGTTATAAAATTTTATAGTTATTGTGAAAGGTAACTCACTGTGTTACAGTATTCATTTACGACCTTGCTGGAGTTGTTTTTCCCCTTGCGTGGAGGTTATGGGGATTCAACCCATTGATAGTATTGATATATAAATACATATGATTATTGTATTGAAATGACTCTTTGCAGTCCTCTGAAAGAATCGTATATTATGATCCGTTGTTGAGGAATTAGATACATCTTGAATATTGATAAATTGTATTCCGTGGGAGTCTTGTAGAAGTAACAGGTCATACGACCTCTGTTATTTGTAATAAATTTTGGTACAGACCCCCTGGGTATGCATTTACGTTTCCTTATGTGTAAGCTTGTTCGAGAATTTTTACTAGGTTCAGTTGAATTCCTTGTTATGAAATCGGTATTTGATTTTCTTACACCTGATTTATAATGCTTACTATAGTTGGCATAGATAGAATCATTAACTATTTTTATGTTATACTGTTGTTGGGACTCAGTTGAATTCTTGACAGATAAACAGTGTAACTGCTTCAATTATGACTGTTGGGTTTTCTATTATTTTGACCCTGTGGATTCCTTGAATATGGGAAGATATCTTGTTTTTCGGCTTCTGTATAAGCTATACTGCGAATACTGTTTGCGGATTTAGTTTAAAGTCCTTGAGTGGTAATCTGTGTCACTGTTTCTGTATAAGCCTGAGATTGAACATGTGATGTTTATTTGGCCTTGTTGGATTTCTGTGAATAGCTTGACATCTTGTATAATGGCTTTTATGAAGTAGGTCATGGATACCATACTTTCTACTCTGATTTCATTCAGAAGTAACTATGATATTCTATGTTGTGTTTTCTTTAAGATTACATGCCAGTTGATGTGGCTGTGCGTGATGCGTGGTTTTCATTTAAAATTCTCTCTGCTTAAGTCGTAGGGAGATGTCATTGCTCAAAGGAGTTCGAGTTTCTTGTTGGCTGTGGTAACAATTGAGTTCCTTTGAATTCGACCTTGGCTATAAAAGCCTTACAGTGTTGAAAAGGATTGAAGAGGCTGTAGATTGTTATTGGGATTATAGGCGTGTTATGCCTTCCTTGCTTTGATATCCATTTTTGAGTATGAATGAATTTAGGAGTTAACTGTACCTAAACAAGTAACGACAGTAGTTGTCTTCTTGCCTGTCGCTTCTTGCGTGAGGTCATTCTGAGTCTGCTTGGTAGATAGACACCTTTGTTTGGCATGGGAGCTACTGTACTGTAGTTGCATTGTTGTAAGTTTTAAAACAGTGGTGCTAATGATTGACTCGACTGATTTATTTGCATGTGTATTAAGTGAATGCCTTGCTTTTGGAAAGATGGTACAGTCATGAGCTAGTTCAGAAGGAAATATGTACAATTGTTTATTTCTCTTTTGTTGTAAATTATAAGTTGATATAATTGTTTAACTAACATTTGTAATCATTTTTACATAATGACGGTTTCAGGATTGATATGATACTCCTCTTTTTAAGTTGAATATAATGACTGCCTGATGTTTGTTCATCTTGGGATTTACAATGAATAATTGCTTAAGACACTTTTGTTCTTCTTGATTTCTATTATGTTAATGAATTATTTGAGAAGTGTTTAGGACTATTCTGTAACGATGATAAAGTTACACATTTGTAGTCATTTTTGTATTACAAAGGCATAGTCTGAATATGTTTACTTGTTTGGTGAATTGATCTCATTTAAATAGGGTGTTTAATGAAAACAATTGATGGATTGCAATTGTTTTAAGAGTTATTGCTTATCATGCTGAGTTCATCGAACTGACTCATGTTGACTATTTTTACATATGGTTGCCATAAGTGGTAAAAGCATGCAAATCTAATAGGATAATCAGATTGATTAAATTTGATTTATAAGTGAATTACATCTTGATTTTCTAAATGTACCATATAAGGAAAGATGTTCCTTTTTCAGTTAAGTAATGTATCAAGTATGCGGAATGCATACAATGTATTTGATTAGATCTGAAGGAATGGGAATTGATATTGTTACTTATGTGTCTATATTCTTATCTTGATAGTTTGACCTTCTTCGGTTCAAATGATCTAAAGAGCATTGTTATTATTATATAATTTGGAGACTTTTGTGATTATCAATGTAAGCTTTGCAAGAATATAAGACTGAATTCTTATGATTGTTTAGCAGTTCTGGTATGTTCTATCATAAGCTAAATTGAAATTTAGGTAACTGTCTTTGGAAGATAGGATTAAAATATACCTAAACAGAATGCTAAACAAACTGAATTAAATTATTAATCCCTAGTCCTGATTATGACAAGACAACATTTAATTGGATTCTGAATCATTTATATTTGATGCTAATAAGTATGATATAAATTCAGTTATGAGAACTGATATAAATCTAATGGGGTTCAGATGGCTATCTCATGAGAAATTTATGAGATATCGACCAATTCCGTTGTTTTAGAATCATATATATTCTAAGAGCTCTGTGATGAGACCTTGGTCTTAATAACTCATCTGTGTAGTGGGTTTAATTGAGAAAGATCATACTTTGATGAGGAATCCCGGGTTTGGGAAAGGCTAACCTTAAGGGAACATCTTTACTATAATTTAAACTCAACGTGCGTAACGCATTGTATTAACTAGATCTTTTCGAGATGGATTTAAAGGTTGACAGCACAAGTCAACTGTAGGGTTGTACCTCCGAGAAGATTAGGATCTTCTCGAAGTTACAACAATGCAGGTGACTTATGACGACACCCTTTGCATTGATCGCTAAGATTTACACTTGATCTCGTACAAGTTACTTTTGGACCGATTAGGTATGTGGTCACATTATATGGCTGCCTAGGAGACTCAGAGTATCTTGACACACTGGTTTAATTAGGATTGACCCAGTATGTCATCTTATCCCTAGTCTTCGGGAGCATCCATATAACGTGGTTACCTTACTAATCTGCTCCCGAGTGATTAACTGGGATAAAAGGGACTGACAGAAGTCGGTATAAGACATTCTACATAACATGGGAATGGGGTGAAGGACGTATTCCAGATTGACGAGTATGCCGTTAAGGAATACGAGACATAAGCAGTATGTTTCAAATCTTTGGCCAAAGTATCGCAAGCTGCTGATTGCGTCTTCCTAATTCACCTAGTCTAAGGGATGGGATGCCAATGAATAAAGGTAACAATTATTCAGTTAGGTTCCTTGGACAGAGCATTCTGAATCCTAGAATAGGGAAGAGAACTGCAAGAGTGATGTGTTAAATAAAAATGCCAACTCTTATTTCTCATGAATAGATCAGTAGATTACCGAGTCATGGAATGAATAGATTGGAGGTACTCTGAGTCATTATAGCTGCATATGGTTATCTATTATATGAATGGTTATTTGAATTGTGAGTTCTAAATTATGTATTTAGAACCAGGATGCAATTATAAAAAAAAAAATTTGACTTGTTCTATTGTCTAAAATGAGGATGTTACATCTTGGTATCAGAGCTGAAGGTTGCAGCTCTTGGACCTATTGTGTCCATAATCTTATAAAAACTTGAATTTTCTTGTAACAGAAAATGGTTAGAATAAGGGGGAACGTTGCAAATAATGCTCCACCCGAAGGAGTGAGTGGCAACAACCCAGAAACTTGATGAGATCCTTGCTACCCTGTTGGACACAAGAGATCGCTTAGCTGTACTGGAACAACAGGTGATGGGAAATGAGGAGGATGAAGAAGCTGATAATAATAATCATCCACCTCCTGATGACAACCCCAATATGGGTGTTGATGTTAATGCTATGAATGCACTTATCCAACCAGAAAACAAAAAGGCTAGATTGGCAGTAGAACTCACTAATGATATAAAAAGGATAAGTCCACCTAAGTATGATGGCACCACATTAGGAGATGGAGCTGAGAACTAGCTCAGTGAAATGGAGAAGTACTTTTCAATAAGGAACTTCTCAGAGGAAACCAAAGCTATTTGGGGAGCCTATCAGCTTTCCCACGAAGCATCTTCGTGGTGGGATAGCCGTAAAGCTGAACTAAACATTGATGAGACCAATATTACTTGGGATCAATTTAAAGGATATTTTAGGCAACGTTGGCTGCCACAACTTTTCTATGATCAGAAAATGACAGAATTTCAGAACTTAGCTCAAGGGAAGCTAACGGTAACTGAATTCTGGGAGCGGTTTAAAAAACTCCTCAAGTATGTACCACAGTATCAAACTGACGAGAATTTTAGAATATGGAAATTCATCATGGGATTGAATCCTGTAATAGGGGGAGAAGTCGATGTTCACAGTCCAACCACTATGGAAGGAGTTGTTGAAAAGGCCATAAGGCAAGAACAGAAATTAAAGGCTATTTTTGCTCATAAGGAGGAAGTACGGAAGAAGACTGCAAACCCTTCTTCAACCTCTCTTGCACCCAGAAAAGGACCATGGAAAAATTTTGGAAACAAGAGTAAGTTTCCAGGAGATAACAATAAGAAAGCAGTAGTAAATCAGCCTGTTGGAAACGTAAGGGATAATTTTTCTAAAAATTATAACAATGGGCAGAAGCCCTATGGAGGACAATGTGACAATTACAAGGCTGGAGGAAATTCTGAACCTAAAAAGTGACTTGTAGGAGGCTGCTACAATTGTGGCAAAGACCACTATGCAAATCAGTGCCCTTTGAAGAAGGATGATCGTAATCAGCAACATAAGATACATGCTGCAGTAGCAGACAAGCAAGCTAAAAAGCAAGTGACACCTATAGAAGTTCTGGGTAAGTTATTCGGCATACCTGTCACTATTATTTTTGATACAGGAGCTACTGAATGTTTTATATCTAATAAACTTTCTTCTAAACTTAAAAGAAAAGATGGAAAAATGGATAAATCTTGGACTTTGCAGTATGGTAATAACTCTGTTCATACAGTGAGTATGTGTCTTTTTGGGGCAGTCCTTGACTTACCTAACTTTTCCACGGAATTTGATCTCTATGTTACACCTTTAGGATCATATGACATTATCATTGGTGTCAATTGGTTAGCTGACCATAAGGCAAAGGTAGATTGCTATGAAAAGAACATAAAGTGTTTAGATGATCATCTAGAAACAGCAGAGATTCAAGGGGTGAAACGGGAAATTTCAGTTAGAAAACTGTCAGCTATGCAGCTTAAAAAGGCTAAAAATAAAGGATGTACTCTTTATGCGGTAAAGATATCTAAATCTTCAGAAGAAGATGGTGATTACATGAAGCAAATTCCTCTGATACAAAGTTTCAGGGATGTTTTTCCTGAAGAATTACCAAGGTTACCACCCAAGAGAGAATTTGACTTCACCATTGAAATCAAACCGGGAACTAAACCTATTTCCAAAGCACCTTATAAGATGACTACTACAGAGTTAGTCGAGCTTAAGGCACAGTTGCAAGAACTTTTGACAAAAGGTTTGATCAGACCAAGTGTTTCACCTTGGGGTGCGCCTGTGATATTTGTGAAAAAGAAGGATGGAACACTTAGGCTGTGTATTGATTATCGGATGTTGAACAAAGCAACAATCAAGAACCGATATCCACTTCCAAGGATCGACGATCTATTTGATCAGATGCATGGAGCAGCAGTTTATTCTAAGATAGACCTTCGATCTGGTTATCATCAGTTAAGGATTAAAGAAGAATATATTCATAAAACAGCTTTCCAAACAAGGTACGGACATTATGAATTCACGGTTCTACCCTTTGGATTAACTAATGCACCCGCAGCCTTTATGAACTTAATGAATAATATTTTTCAAGAATATCTGGACAAGTTTGTACTTGTATTCTTGGACGATATTCTCATTTATTCTAAAAGAGTTGAGGAGCACAATGAACACTTGAGGATAGTTTTGGGAATTTTAAGAAAAATAAAGTTGTATGGTAAGTTATCCAAATGTTCTTTCTTTGATTCAGAAGTTCACTATTTGGGTCATGTCATAAGCAAAGAAGGAATTACTGTAGATCCTTTAAAAATAGTGGCAATAACTAAGTGGCCTGAGCCAAAGAATGTGCATGAAGTAAGAAGCTTCATGGGTCTTACAGGTTACTATAGAAAATTTGTAAAGGATTTTTCTAAGGTAGCTGCACCAATAATCTCATTGCAGAAAAAGGATAAGAAATTCTTATGGAACGACAAGTGCGAAGCGGCTTTCAAAAGTCTGAAAGACCAGTTGACTTCTGCACCTATATTAGCTATACCAGACCCTAATGGGAATTTTACTGTTGTAACGGATGCTTTTGGGGAAGGCCTTGGAGGTGTTTTGCTACAAAATGATCAGGTCATAGCATATGAAAGTAGAAAACTTAAGATACATGAGCTGAATTATGCCCCTCATGATTTGGAACTTGCTACTATTGTTCATGCACTTCAAGTCTGGAGACACTACTTACTTGGGAAACCTTTTGAGTTGAAAACTGATCACTTGGGACTGAAATATATTTTTACTCAGCCCAATCTGAATGCCAGATAGAGAAGGTGGTTAGAATTTTTATCACAATATGACTTTGATATTAGCTATATCAAAGGGAAGGAGAATAGAGTAGCTGATGCTCTAAGTCGTAGGAGACACATTTCTGCTCTTATAACATTAAGAACTCAGTTTAAAGATGAGGTAAAAAGTGCTTCAGAATCTGATGCATACTTTCAACAAGTAAAAGCAGTGCTCGTTGCAGAACCTAATGATATAAGGTATATAAGGTTTTCATTTTGATAATGAAGGAATCTTGCACTATGAAAACAGGGTATATGTACCTATGCTGAACGATTTGAGAAAGAAGTTGTTAGTTGAATTTCATAATTCACCTTTCTCTGGACACCCGGGTATCACAAAGATGCTTGCTGATTTGAACCAGCAATACTTTTGGAAAGGTATGAAAAAGGATGTAATTAATTTTGTGACTCATTGTCTGGAATGTCAGCAGGTGAAGGTAGAACATATGCACCCTGCTGGACTGTTATATCCTCATAGCATACCGCAGTACAAATGGCAAGTAATAACCATGGATTTTGTACAAGGACTACCTATGTCCAGGAATAAACATGATGTTATCCTGGTAGTTGTAGATAAACTGACTAAGGTAGCTCATTTCATTGTTGGAAATCTAAAGGAGGATTCACTAGTACTGGCTAAAAGATTCGTACACAAAATTTTTAGATTGCATGGTGTACCAGAATTGATTATATCTGACAAGAGATCCTAGAATGACTTCAAGGTTTTGGCAAACGCTTAACGCAGCCCTAGGAACAAAACTAAACTTCAGTTCTGCATATCATCCAGAAATGGATGGACAAGCTGAGAGGGTAAATCAAGTGTTGGAGGACATGTTGCGTATGTATTGCATGGATCAACAGTATAAATGGGAGGAGTACCTTCCATTAGTTGAGTTTGCCTACAACAATACTTATTACTCATCTCTTAAAATGGCACCATTTGAAGCACTTTATGGAAGAAAGTGCAGAACCCCTATTAGTTGGGACAGTGTCGAAGATAGAGTGGTAATTGGACCAGAAATTATCACAGAAATGGAACAGCAAGTTAAGCTGATTTGTGAATGATTAAAGGAAGCAACGGATAGATAGAAGAGCTATGCTGACCTTAAGCAGGTTGATAGAAAGTTTGAGCTTGGTGATAAGGTTTTTCTTCGCGTTAAACCCAGAAAGAGTTCTATAACTTTTGGCAAGGCTACCAAATTGTCACCTCAATTCGTGGGACCTTTCAAAATTGTCAAAATAATCAATCCTGTAGCTTATCGTTTAGCATTACCACCTGCTTTATCTCGCATGCATGATGTTTTCCATATTTCTTTTCTTAAGAAATATGTTTCAGATCTGTCACATGTTTTAAATTGGAATTCCTTGTAGGTCCAAGACCCAGGAATAATCATGGTTAAACCCACACGAGTGCTAGAAACTCACCAATTGCATTTAAGAAATCGTGAAATACAACAATGTAAGGTCCAGTGGGACCAGTTTAACGAAGAAAGTGTAACTTGGGAAAATCTGGAAGAGATGAAAATTGCTTTTCCTTCTCTTTTTCAATAGAATGAAATCTGTTGACAAAACATTCTTTTATGAACTTATTTTTTTTTTAAGTAAGTATTTATGAAAGCCAGATGAAGGCAAACATTATTCATGTTGAATAAAATGTGTTGTGACATTGATTTCTAGAACTATTCAAGTTGGAAAATAGTCACATTGATTTGAGAACTAATAAATTAGTTGACCTGAAGGTTAATTGAATATGTGATCATCGGGATGATGAATATTTTTCAGGAGGGAAGCATGTAACACCCTGAACTGTGTTACTTCCTCCTATGCATACAAGTGCTGATATGTGATTTCTTTTGTAAAAAAAAGGATGTGTTCCTTTGGTTGAGAATTCATGCTTGATATGTACTGTATGTTATTTGCAGATTGCAGATCTTTGACTGAGTCTGAATATGATTAGACTCTTTTATTTATTTCATTTTGCATCTGAGTTTAATCTGATCTCGGAATGAATTATAGAGTTATCCATCTATAAGATCTAGCCTTGGATCAGTGGAATTGATCCAAGTATTGCTTTAAGTTATTCGTGATGAATTAAAAGAAAATTATAAACCTTTCACAGGTTGTAAGGTCTGAATTCGTTGAATAAACTAGTCCGGAGTATAACTCAAGTTGATCATGTGAAATGGATTGGTACCCGATATCGAAATATATTTGGAAGGTCTCGATCGTGGGCCAGGTAATAATTCAGTTACATAAGATTCTGTATCCTAAGGCAGAATAGGAGCTAACCCTGTTCAAGGATTCATGTTGTAAGTCTTTTTCTGAGCGTGCGGAATCTAGACCTGACTGGAATTATTAATGTTAGTAACCTAAAACTAAACTTAATCTAGGGGTTAGATTAGTGTTAATCTAACCTAGACCTAGGCTAAGAGCTAATGTTCTAAGTTAGTATCTATGTGTAAAGTGGTTAGACTAAGTATTATCCTAAATTCTAACCTAAGTTACTAACCTAACTATTGAACAAGGATTTTGGGGACCTATGGAGGGGTGCGAACCATGGGCGGCATTTTCTATGTCATTAAATACAATGGATAAGTATGAAGGACAGGTATTGGCAGAGGTTTTAGAAATGGCTAACCTAAGCCGACGTGGAAGGTCACCAAAACTGAAAATGGTCTTGAAATTTTATATGTCTATTGCCAACTTTGGTGGTCAGTGGCAGTTGATTTTGAGCGGGAAACTTGGAGTAAATGCAATTAATGAGCTTGGCAGTCGAGCTCGGAATTCGCGAGAAGGCATGCAATGTCGAAAGTTGTTGTTTTGTTTGGCTTATCGTGAATTTCAATTTTTCTTCTGCCTGTTCACTGGTTCTTTGCACCAGTCTTCTTTGTGTTGCATGGAAAGTATGAGCTTATCTAACTCTTTTCTCTGGCAAGGAAAATATATATGTCATGGGGAAAGCAAAATTTTGTTGGTCGCTCTAACTTGGAAAAGGAAAAGGAAGTCCGAGCTCTTTCAGTGGTCTGCTTCGGAATTTTGAGCAAATATCCAGGCATGTTAGGCCCTAACCTTTAAAAATCTTACTGTCTTTCAAGTGATTTCATTAGAACAACTCTGTTCAAATGATTTATGGAAATAGATGATTTCCTATGGATGTCTTTATGTGATTTTGGCACTATATCTTCATGATGGTTCGATTTTTTTCATTTATCCTTTGATGGGTGTTTATTAAATTCGAACTGTGGCTTTATTTCTTTGTGTTTACATTCTGGTTTAAATATGCGAAATATATGAAAAGAATGTATGCTCGGCCTGCTCAGCGAGAGCCCTTAAATCATTCTTGTGAGGGGTACAGGCCACTGTTTTTCTTGTCAATTTTTGTCGTCAATGCTTGTTGTGGAAACTGTCGGAAGAGATACTGTTGGACATTGTTTGATTGTTCAGTTAATTGACCTGTTTCTTATTATAAGCTCTGTCGTGGTTGTTATCTAGTGGTGATAATGATTCTAGTTTGGTTTCGTTATAAAATTTTATAGTTATTGTGAAAGGTAACTCATTGTGTTACAATATTCATTTACGACTTTACTGGAGTTGTTTTTCCCCTTGCGTGGAGGTTATGGGGATTCAACCCATTGATAGTATTGATATATAAATACATATGACTATTGTATTGAAACGACTCTTTGGAGTCCTCTGAAAGAATCGTATATTATGATCCGTTGTTGAGGAATTAGATACATCTTGAATATTGATAAATTGAATTCCGTGGGAGTCTTGTAGAAGTAATAGGTCATATGACCTCTGTTATTTTTAATAAATTTTTGTACAGACCCCTTGGGTATGCATTTACATTTCCTTATGTGTAAGCTTGTTCGAGAATTTTGACGAGGTTCAGATGAATTCCTTGTTATGAAATCGGTATTTGATTTGTTTACACCTGTTTTTGAATGCTTACTATAGTTGGCATAGATAGAATCATTAAATATTTTTATCTTATACTGTTGTTGGGACTCAGTTAAATTCTTGACAGATAAACAGTGTAACTGCTTCAATTATGACTATTGGGTTTACTCTATTATTTTGACCCTGTGGATTCCTTGAATATGGGATGATATCTTGTTTTGTTTGTCTTCTGTATAAGCTATACTGTGAATACTGTTTGTGGATTTAGTTTAAAGTCCTTGAGTGGTAATTTGTGTCATTGTTTCTGTATAAGCTTGAGATTGAACATGTGATGTTTATTTGGCCTTGTTGGATTACTGTGAATAGCTTAACATCTTGTATAATGGCTTTTATGAAGTAGGTCATGGATACCATACTTTCTACTCTGATTTCATTCAGAAGTAACTACGATATTCTATGTTGTGTTTTCTTTAAGATTACATGCCAGTTGATGTGGCTGTGCGTGATGCGTGGTTTTCGTTTAAAATTATCTCTGCTTAAGTCGTAGGGAGATGTCATTGCTCAAAGGAGTTTGAGTTTCTTGTTGGCCGTGGCAATAATTGAGTTCCTTTGAATTCGACCTTGGGTATAAAAGCCTTACAGTGTTGAAAAGAATTGAAGGGGCTGTAGATTGTTATTGGGATTGTAGGCATGTTACGCCTTCCTTGCTTTGATATCCATTTTCGTGTATGAATGAATTTAGGAGTTAACTGTACCTAAACAGGTAACGGCAGTAGTTGTCTTCTTGCCTGTCGCCTCTTGCATGAGGTCATTCTGAGTCTGCTTGGTAGATAGACACCTTTGTTGGCATGGGAGCTACTTTACTGTAGTTTCATTGTTGTAAGTTTTAAAATAGTGGTGCTGATGATGGACTCGACTGATTTATTTGCATGTGTATTAAGTGAATGCCTTGCTTTTGGAAAGACGGTACAGTCATGAGCTAGTTCAGAAGGGAAAATATGTACAATTGTTTAGTTCTCTTCTGTTGTAAATTATAAGCTGATATAATTGTTTAACTAACATCTGTAATCATTTTTACATAATGATGGTTTCAGGATTGATATGATATTCCTCTTTTTAAGTTAAATATAATGACTACATGATGTTTGTGCATCTTGGGATTTACAATGAATAATTGCTTAGGACACTTTTGTTCTTCTTGATTTCTAATATGTTGATGAAATATTTGAGAAGTGTTTAGGACTATTCTGTAACAATGATAAAGTTACACATTTGTAATCATTTTTGTATTACAAAGGCATAGTCTAAATATGTTTACTTGTTTGGTGAATTGATCTCATTTAAACAGGGTGTTTAATGAAAATAATTGATGGATTGCAATTGTTTTAAGAGTTAGTGCTTATCATGCTCAGTTCATCAAACTGACTCATGTTGACTATTTTTGCAGATGGTTGCCATAAGTGGTAAAAGCATGCAGATCTGATAGGATAATCAGATTGATTAAATTTGATTTATAAGTGAATTACATCTTGATTTTCTAAATGTACCATATAAGGAAAGATGTTCCTTTTTCAGTTGAGTAATGTATGAAGTATGCGGAATGCATACAATGTATTTGATTAGTTCTGAAGGAATGGAAATTGATATTGTTACTTATGTGTCTATATTTTTATCTTGATAGTTTGATCTTCTTCGGTTCAAGTGATCTAAAGAGCATTGTTATTATTATATCATTTGGAGACTTTTGTGATTATCAATGTAAGCTTTACAAGAATATAAGACTGAATTCTTATGATTGTTTAGCAGTTATGGTATGTTCTATCTTAAGCTAAATTAAAATTTAGGTAACTGTCTTTGGAAGATAGGATTAAAATATACCTAAACAGAACTCTAAAAAAACTGAATTAAATTATTAATCCCTAGTCCTGATTATGATAGGACAACATTTAATTAGATTCTGAATCATTTTTATTTGATGCTAATAACTATGATATAAATTCAGTTATGAGATTTGATATAAATCTAATGGGGTTCAGATGGCTATCTCATGAGAAATTTATGAGATATCGACCAATTCCATTGTTTTAGAATCATATATATTCTAAGAGCTCCGTGATGAGACCTTGGTCTTAATAACTCATTTGTGTAGTGGGTTTAATTGAGAAAGATCATACTTTGATGAGGAATCCCAAGTTTGGGAAAGGCTAACCTTAAGGGAACGTCTTTATTGTAATTTAAACTCAGCGTGCGTAACGCATTGTATTAAGTAGATATTTTCGAGGCGGATTTAAAGGTTGACGGACACAAGTCAACTGCAGGGTTGTACCTCCGAGAAGATTAGGATCTTCTCAAAGTTACAACAATGCAGGTGACTTATGACGACACCCTTTGCATTGATCGCTAAGATTTACACTTGATCTCGTTCAAGTTACTTTTGGACCTATTAGGTATGTGGTCACATTATATGGCTACCTAGGAGACTCAGAGTATCTTGACACACTGGTTTAATTAGGATTGACCCAGTATGTCACCTTATCCCTAGTCTTCGGGAGCATCCATATAACGTGGTTACCTTATTAATCCGCTCCCGAGTGATTAACTGGGATAAAAGGGATTGACAGAAGTTGGTATAAGACATTCTACGTAACATAGGAATGGGGTGTAGGATGTATTCTAGATTGACGAGTATGTCGTTAAGGAATACGAGACATAAGCAGTATGTTTCAAATCTTTGGCCAAAGTATCGCAAGCTGTTGATTGCGTTGTCCTAATTCACCTAGTCTAAGGGATGAGATGCCGATGAATAATGGTAACAATTATTCAGTTAGGTTCCTTGGACAGAGCATTCTGAATCCCAGAATAGGGAAGAGAACCACAAGAGTGATGTGTTAAATAAAAACGCCAACTCTTATTTCTCATGAATAGATCAGTAGATTACCGAGTCATGGAATGAATAGATCGGAGGTACTCTGAGTCATTACAGCTGCATATGGTTATCTGTTATATGAATGGTTATTTGAATTGTGAGTTCTAAATTATGTATTTAGAACCAGGATGTAATTATCAAAAAAAAAAAATTTGACTTGTTCTATTGTCTAAAATGAGGATGTTACACCCTAAGTACAACAGATAGAGGAAAGGAGTTAGCTAATTTGTGCTAGATTTGAGACTAGGAAAACTATTGAATATAAGGTAAAATGTGTTGTTATTGCACATTACAAAATATGGAGCTGTCAGATAAGGTCAAACTAGGGAACCTAGACTAGTTTAGGGGTACCTAGGTTGTATATTCTTCTTTTGGGTGTCTATGACTGCAAAAGTGGTCGAAATCTTGTTTTTCTTGTGTCAAAAGAGTGTTAATAATATTTGATGATGGTCTCCTATATGTCTTAATATGATCTTTGAAGTACATTTAACCTGTAAGATAACTATTCACCTGTAAAACCCATAACACCACATCAAATTGAAAAAATAAATATATAATATGGGGATTCAAAATGACCTTGACGGTCACTAGACATAATGAAATTGCAACCGAGCGTTGTAATACATCTCATAATCTATGTAGTTCTTCAGAGTGTGTGAAATAATCATGCCTTAGGATTCCCTTAAGTAAGTAAACATTATAGTGGGTTATAGCTAGATGTATAAATGTAGATATATGTGTGGATGGAATAATGAGATTCCCCTTCCTATGTACTTTATGTAGAAAATGCAGTCCCTTATACCCTAAATTTGTTCTAGATGGATGTCTTTATTTATCTTAGATTCCTTTGGATGTATTCTTAGGTGATCATAATATTTGCTTAGAGTTTGGTCCTTTATTTTGATCACATAACTATGTATTTATATGATTCCCCTGGTTGAATTTCATTATTGACAACTGGAAGGCTTACCCATAAGAAAATAAGATGCCCAAAAGATAAAAGAGGCCCAAAAAGAGCAAGTAAAGTTGAAAGAGGTCAATTGCACTAAGAGGGGACGAGAGCACTTAGGTGTTGGTATTCAGGATGGGCTCTAGTTTCTGAAGTCATGAAAGATAAGTGAGTAAAGTACTGACTAGGATGTAGGGTGCGTAAGACAAAATAAAAAACAAGAAACACAAAAAAATGGCCAAAGATAGTTACCCATTACTAGTTTTCTCCCTTATGAATTATGTAAATGCAAGTATGCTTTTAGGACCTAGAAATGTACCCAAGTGTGTGATTTTGTCTACAGTTCTGATATGAATCAACCCTACTCTTTTGTGTTTGTGAAGTGTTTTTTGGGATTGGATTCTTGTTATGCATAACCTGAAATTCATCATCAATATGCGCATAATATCCATGATGAGAGAAAAATGAAGGAGATGAAGTAGAAGGTTGTGTTTAATTTTTTGTTTTTTCATGTTTGAACCTATCTTTAACCTTCTTCATATAGCTTTAACAAGCTCTACAATCAGAGTCATCATGACTTGGATCCTTGTGCCATGTGTAGAATGGTTTAGTCATAGAATTCTAAGAGTCCATAAGGTATAGTGGTAGAAGAAGTGATCTCGTCGACTATAGAAGGCTAGTGGGAGTATCTGAAAGGGGTATCAATGTAATGGGTGAGAATGGATTCAATGGAGTAGTGTGTATCTTATTCATCAAGGCACAATAAATAAGATCAAACTCCACAATATTACTGGATTTTTATTTAAATTTGACAACCTATTCATCCACTTCTTTCGAAGGGAATAGGACGGAAAAGTATGTGTTTATATGTGAGAATGTAGCTGGTGGAAAAATCTAGGTCTCAGGCATTGATGAAGAGCTATCAATAGTGTTCAGGGGTTCTTCTTATACTAAAATGACATTCACATCTTGTGTTATTTTGGTATGTAGGGTTTCTTGGTAGCGTAAGATGTCCCTATCCCAAATATGGGAATAAATTTCTAGATGAGGGTCATCTTAAGTATAACCATCATTTTAATATGATATGGAAGCATCCAATATGAAAAATTTTCCTATGGTTTTGTGTTATACCATACACTCTCATGGTGGTTGTGGTGTTTTTAAGATAACTACATGAATTGAAGGCTCCTTCTTACAAGGTCACGATGAAGGAGGCAGGTGAGATACGATCATCTTAGGGAGGTAAGAGGTATTGATTCTAATGGTGACTTCATCGAGCTTGTTATCATCTATTTCCAATATATTGGGAGGTGTGCTCTTGACCAACTCAGGATGAACAACATTTTCGTAAAGAATACATATGGGGTAGTTAAGATGGTGATATTCTAGAAAGGGGATTGGTGATAATTCCTTGAGAATGGGGAGCTTGTATATCCCATTTTTCTAAAGTGTATTATAATTCCAAGAGTTAATGTCTCCTTAAATATTATAAATATCTCCATGGTGAGTGAACTTCAAGCATTGACATGTGCAAGAGGAAATGGTGCACATACGATGAGTCTAAGGCTGCCCTAGAATAATATTAAAAATATAAGGGAAAATTGAATATCCATTACCTTAACACAGACAGTCCGAGGGGAAATGGTGATGGGTAACCAAATAAACCCCATCAAAGGCATATTTTTCTAGTCATATCCTTGACAAGTAGTTTGTGTGGATTTAAGTTTGTCAATGGAATAACATAGATATTTTATGAAACATAGTGAATCCACACATGATATAAATGATTTTTCCATCATCGGTCAAAGTGTGTTGAACTAAAGTGGGGCTAATCTCACCTACAATGAAGATTGGTAGATCATATGCACGAAGCAAGAGCTTGTACAGGATCACAGAAGTGATGGGAAAATGAATGCATGAATGAGAATATGTGGCAAGATCAATACAAATACAAAGTTCCTCACATTACCAATGGATACTTTCTTTTGAACCATACAAAATAGGAGTATGCCCCAAACAAGGAGGGAAAGGAATATTTATGCCAAATAGTGTAGTCATGAGAAGCTCACAATGGTGAGCTAACATCCGTATGAGTTCTAAGAAAGGGATTGGACAAGGAATTCAAGAAACCCACTCATCCTAGCTGGACTATGTTGTAGGCTAAGAGTTTTGGGAATCATCAAGAATAAATCTAGGAGCATTGGTAGTTAGAGAGACTTTTGAAATGTATTTTTTATTATTTCCTACACCATCGTCCCTATAATTTTGATTTACAAAGGGGATGATGGTGTTTGTAGATAGGGATATGCATCTAGACATAATCTTCCTTGTATGATATTTTCCAAAGGGGTTGATGGCACTAGAGGAGGAAGGTTTTTGACTTGAAGATCATTATTCTGAGGAACATAAGGGTAAATGACCCTGTGAGTCCTAGGTTATAATGTTATAAGATATTTTGTTCAACATAACTGATAACATGTTTAACATCATTGATTGCAACAATGTTTTCAAGAGGGTAGTCCATGTCAACCACATTATTTGTAGCATTCTCCTGCTTCTTGGAACTTTTAACAACACCATGATTACGCATATGATTGGAAAATATTTTTAGTTTCTCATTATCCTCATTGATATATTGATGATGATCTTTCTTTTGATTTTCATGAAGAGATTTTATTTCTTCATTAAAACACTTGCAAGTGATGGCATCATAGTCAAACTTAGCTCCTAATAAAATCTTGATAGCTTCCATATGGAGTGTGTAAAAATTCTCATGTGAGTGACCCCAATTAGCGTACCAACAATAAAACTTACTCTCATTGTGCCAATAAGGAATAGGTTGAGAATGATCTATAATCTCGGTAAATGTTTAAGGAAACTGACACTTCAACTCTTCCTTGCTCAATGGTTGATGATATACTTTAGGTTGATTCTTTTTGTTACTAGGTTGTTAGTCAATGTTGAAAACAATTCTATTTAAAGAAGAAACAAGAGGAGGAGTGTCTAAGAATCCTTTTTTAGTTGCATTCTTGTTCTTAGATAGTTTCAATATTTGGACCTTATTGTTAGCTTGTCTCTTGGGATTGATTAAGAAAAATGTGGATTTATAGTATGAAAAATGCTTAATCTAATTGTTATTATAGCATTAAATTAATTAAAAGTAACTACAACAAATGAACCAAGTAAATTAAGCTAGTAAAATGTAAAACCCTAGTAGCAATGATGAGCTATAATGACCTAGATGTTTCCCAAAGATCTCAAAGGTGCAGAGATATGGAAAATTAGAAAATATGAATCGCAAACTTTCACACCAAAGCTCAAAAAAATGCATATCCAGTGGAATATGCTAGAAAGGGGCACCTAGAAAGGAGCAGGGGCATCTGTGGGTGACACAGATTAGTAGTGGGTTATTGTTACTACAAAAATTCTTAGAAAACCATATTTGACTTGTTGCAAAGTGTTTTTTCCTTCTCCTTTAGTTTCTAAGAGGTCACACATTGATCGCAAAGGTTACTAGAAACCTACAATGAAATAATGACCTGCAAAACCCTCAGAGAGACATCAAATACTAATAAAGAAAGATGAAAAATAAGGGGTCAGAATCTCCTCAGTTGTCAAATAGTGAACTAATGACTAAGGGTTACACTACATATCAGACCTAATGTAGTTTTATGTGTGTTTGTGTAATCATGCCCTAGGTGGCTCTTTTGCATGTCACACTTGATAGCGAGAAAAGTGCTTAGATGTAAAGAAATGTAATAGATGTGTACATGGAATAGAATATAGTCCCATTCTATGAGGTGTATGCAAAATAATGCATTTCCTTTCCCTTTAATGGTTACTAGACTGGATTCTCAAATGTTGTTAAATAACATTCGGATGTAACCTTAGGTGGTGATAGTTAATGTTTAGTGTGTGTTCCCTTATTATGATCACATAACTTTATATTTATATGATTCCTTTTCTTGAATTTCATAATCAACCCCAAAAAGGTTGACTACCCAAAATATATGATGGTCAAATGGCTTGAAAGAACCCAAAATATGTGAGTAAAGTACAAATAGGTCAACGTCTCTCAGAGGGGACAGGGGCACCTAGTTTTTGTCGTCCCTGACTAGGAATTAGTGTCTAAACTGAGAAATACCAAAGTATGAAAATATACACTTATCAAGAAGGTGTGAAAGACCAAAAATGGTAACAGAAAGAAACCAAAGATGGAAAAAGACATGGGTTAATTAGTAATTTTATTACTTATGAAATCATACGAATAGTAGTATGTAACCAGGACTAGATAATTACCCAAAGCGTGTGATTTTGTTTCTTCATTTTCCCCCACTTTAAGTTTTTGAGAGAAAGATCAATAAAATAAAGTAGATAAGTGATTGAAAAAATTTGAATAGTATATTCCTAATCTAATTAATATTGCAGAAGTAAATAAATTCAGTAATTAAGTATAAAAAATAACCCAAGAAAACTTAGCAATAAAATGTCAAACCCTAGTTTCAAGGAGGAGAAAGAGGGACTTAGATGGTTCATAGTGGAAACTGGACTGTGCTGAAGTGATGACCAAGTGAATAGGAACATTACACAGAGACCTAGGAAAATGCATGTTTGAAGGATCAAGATCGACAGGTGGCACCTGCGGGCACCAAAGAATAGCAATAAGCTTATGTTCCTATGAATATGGTTAGAAACACACCTTTTCCAAGTCACAATTTGTTCAGTTTTTATTCATCTTTTGTTGTTATGAGGTCCTACAATGATATCTAAGTTCACTTGAAACCTACAATGACATAATAACCTGTAAAACCCTCAAAGAGACATCAAATCCTAAAAAAATGAAAAATTAGGGGTCTAACTATCCTTAGTTGTTACAATGGTGAGCTTATGAGTGAGTGTTGCTATAAATCCCATGACCAATGTAGTTATATGTGTGTTTGTGTGTGAAATCATGCCCTAGGTGGATCTTGTGTGTGTCACACTTGATAGTGAGAAAAGTAGCTAGATGTTAAGAAATGTAATATATTTGTGCATAGAATATAATAGACTCCCCCTCCTTTGAGGTGTATACAGAATAATGCATTCCCTTTCCTTTGTCCCTTATTATGATCACATAACTTTATATTTATATGATTCCCTTCCTTAAATTTCATAGTTAACCCCAAAAATGTAGAATATAAAAAGATAAGATGCTCAAATGGATAGAAAGGACCCAAAAGATGTGATTAAAGTACAAAGAGGTCAGGAGTACCCAGACAAGATGAAGACACCTAGAGTTAGCATCTTGGCTGGACATTGGTGTCCAAACTCATAAAAACTAAAGGTTCAGAACTCAGATTGAGCAAGAATGTGTGAAGAACCAAAGTGGCAGTAGAAAGAAATAAAATATGGCCAAAGACATTGGTTAATTAGTTATTTTCTTACTTAGGAATCATCTGAATAGTATTATGTAATCAGAACTAGATAATTACCCAAAGTGAGTGATTTTGTGTCTACATTTTCCCTTACTTTATGTTCTTCATCAAAATCTCAATAAAATAAAGTAGATAGAGATGTGTATCTAATAACCATGTACTTTGATGGCGAGAAGTGTGTTGAGAGATAAGGAAAAGACTGGAGTGATAAAACGTGAAGTGTGGATACTAAAGATGAGAAATGGAAAAAAATTGATGAGATGTTGACACTAGGGTGGAAAGGCATGTTATAGATGTTGCAAATGTTCCTATTTTTGATGTTTCTAATGTTGTTGTTGATGGTGTAGATGTTTTTATTAATGGTGTTAATTACCGCTTCATATATGGATAGACCAACAAAAGAGAAGAACAAACAAGAAGTCAAATATGCATGTATATGTGTGAAAATCATGTAAGGAAATAAGTAAAAATGAAAAATGTGTGAAAGGAACATGTCCATCTGATATGTGATGTGGAAAGAGTGTAGAAACGATCATGTAGATGTTATAGAAGACCAATTTTTTTGGGTGATCTCACGCTAGTTGTGCCAGTTGTGAGTTTTTCAAGCAATCTCATGTCAATTTCATGGAAGAAGTGTAAGGAGAAAATTTTTGTTTCATAGGCATCTAGGAAGGGTCAAGGGCTCCCAAGAATTACTATCCTAGTATAGGAACTGGTGTTTGTGTTATGTAATGGACCCAAGTTAGGATCTGATCCCTATGCAATGCTAATGATTGTACTATACTGATACTATGTTCTATTGTGTGATGAATGTAAAATGTTGTATGGGGTGATTGATTTACTTAAATGATGCCCCCTTGTTTGAGGTAGATGTGACATTGTTAAAGGAGTATGTAGCCAAAAGGAAGACTGACCACTCTGCTAAAATTGTGCCCTACAGAGGGAGGGAGTGTGCTTGGTAGAAACCAAGGAACATAAAAAATAAGTGGCTAGGAGAAAAGTGTTCGTACAAGAAAACATGTATGTAAAATGTAAGGCAATAAACAAGTATACAATGTGTAATCTAAGAAACAATAATACAACATGCAAGAAGATAATGTAGACCCCAAAAATTGGGTTTCAAACATGGGACATCACTCACGATGTCGCAAGACAATCAAGTCCGAATATGAGAAAATAAGATAAGTGTGCATAGAATAAAATTATCAAATCCCGCAAACAGTGGCAAACAATGACAAGAAAGAAAAATCAATGTAACAGACAACCATGGTGGCAAATAGACTTGCAAGACAAATTTTGCACATGAATCACCCATTAGCATGTTAGAAGGATAAAATTTATATGAAGGCATGTATAATTTGATATGAAATAATTTGATATGAAATAATTATCTAAAATATGGAATTATTACTAATTCTATAGTTAATATAATATTAAGAACAACAGTAATTAATAGATAAATGTATAAAGAAAATGACCCAAGAAACTAAGGAAGTATAATATTTATATATATATATATATATATAACCATAATATGTAAGGAGAGTGTTGTTGCAAATCAACAGCACCCCTGGATGCAAATCAGGTTTCTAAGTTGATGTTTTAGGCATCCAGTGTGATTGCACAACATTGAAAACCTCTCTCCAAGTGTGGGACTTGTAAAATGAGAGAGGAATCTCTAGATTAGAGGCTGGTTCCTCAAACTCCTCTGATCAGATCTGTTATTTACACAATTGCAGAGGTTTGAATCCTAAATCTACTCTAAATTCCAAGGAGACAGAGATAAAAAGTGCAAAATTTGAAACTAAACTAATAGGTGATACACCAAAGGAGTGGTGAACACTTCTTGTTCATGAAAATTGACACAATTTCATAAAATGCAACATGAAAACATCATACATAGGCTGATAAGATGCAATTAGAGGTCTGAAATGAAGCAAGACAATACAAACAAAGGACTGAAAAATTGATCACAAAGTCTGCACTATCATTTTCACTGTCAAAATCCTTGCATTTACAACATCAAAGAGGCTGAAACGTGTTACAATCATGAAGAAGGTGTGATACTTGTAAAAATCACTTGTTGAAGGTGAAATAAGAAACTTGCTATCCAAAAAAATGTTCCACCCAAAAAAATGAGCCAAATCTGGCTTTTACAATGCATGAGTCGAACCCAAGAGAGAGAAAACATGTAAAAAACATGGGAGCCATTCCCCATTAAATGAAGATTTATTAAAAATAGCATGGGCATCCTTACAGACCCATGCCCTGACATTTTTGGCCATGCTGAAGAACAATGCAACCCATTTTGCATTAAAACTGGTTGTTGAAACGTCATTTCTAGCCATTACCACGTGCCAGAGATGTTTCTTGATTTTCTCTCTTGAAACTAAACCAAAATCCAAAATTTACCCTAGAATCATGTATATAATTTCACCAGCTTTCCATTGATATAAAGAAACGTGAAAATACGAGTTCTGGATCGAAAGATATGGCGATTTGAAAATTTAGGGCAAAAAACAGGGCAAATTCGGATCGGCGGGCAAAAAATTCAAATTTTTGCACCTTTTTGGTCATTTGGAAAATTTTCCAAAATTTCCCCACACTCCACCACTCTAGGTTCCATGTGGCAATTTTTCATTGGGCGCGGGCTCCTCCTACTCCATTTTTCTTTGTTTTAGCCTTTGGAAAATTTTCCAAAATTTTCCCGCCGGGCCGACGAGTTGGGACACGTGGCAGCAAATGATTGGGCGCACAATAAGGGGGCGGGCTTTCCCTTTGAATTTTCTTTTATTTCCTCCTTGGGAAAAAATTCTGAATTCTCCCCATGCTCTGCCACTCCAAGATACATGTCATGTTTTTATTGGCCGCGGGGCCATCCTTCAAAAAAATTTCTTGCGCCAACACTTAGCCAAAATTTCAAAATCTTCCCCCTGGACATGTGGCAGCCCCTGATTCATCGGTGGGCCCCACGGGAAGAATTTTTCTTTTGAAACCTTTTCCAAAACACTCGGCAAAAAACCAAGTTCTCCTCCAACCCCCGCCACTTCCTGGACACGTGGCAGCATACCATTGGTTGCGGGCCTTCTAGGGGAAAATTTCCCACAAAAACTCCACTGAGCCATAACTTGAAAAATATGAGGAGTTAGGAGGAAAAATTTACCTTTCTAGAAAGCTGAGTAAGAGCTCTATCTAATGGTGGCTCTTCTAGAAGGTTTTGAGTGCCTAAAAGCAAAAATTTTGTGACTGAGGCACAAGAGAGGGAAGAATGGGAGGAGTTAGCCACAAAATGAGCAGGGGGAACATTTTGGATAACAATTTTGGCAACTCAAAGGGGTCATCTACCTACTGGATGAAGTTACCAATTTCCTGAAGTAATCCATTGGGCATGGAGCCATGAGTTGTAGCCTAAAAACTGAACTGAACTTTGAAAACCTCCTCTCTGAGCCACTTGGAAACCCACTGAAATGGACTGCATAAGAGCAAACCCAGCACCACAAAAACTATGTACAAAACTAAAAGTCATACATGCTCCAAAATGGAACATGCAGAGTGTGCACAAGCACTTATTTTACTGAAAGCAAAACTACCTATCCTACTCTAACTAGAAGCAAAAGTGGGCTAAACAAACCCTAGAATTGGTTGGGAGAAATAGCTTCCCTTTCTCAAAAGTTACAACCATGCAACTGATTTGGCACTGAACATGGCTGATTGGATGAGTGGAAAATCAACAAGAAGCTGGTCTTCTACCCAAATCATCAAGGTGTTAGATGAAAACAAATACAATACCTCTTTTAGTTTCTCTGCATTTGGATTGAAGAGGTATGACAGCTGATCCTTGGTACTTTGTAGCTCACCTGGTTGCAAGCATGACTGGTTGTGACTTCTCCTTTGACTCTAATGAATTAAAATACCTTACTGGGCAAGGAATGATCCATTTGATATGCCCATAGCTCTGATTTTCAACTCCAAAAATGGAGTCTTCTTGTAGACCTTCCTGGGTGGGTGATGTGGAAGCAATGGTAGGGATTTTTTGCCCTTTATCTTCCTCCAATGAAGAACATGAAAGATTAAAATCTTCCAATCTTGGTTCCAAAGAGCTTTTATAATATGCAGGCTACTGCAAATGAATGCTCTCCTTCATGACAACAGGCTCAAGTATTTGGGAAGTGGAAGATGAAATAAGGAATGGTGGAAACTCAACTGGTTCTTCTTTATCAAAACAGTCCTCCAAATCTGACAGATACACTACCTCATGGTTGTCCTGATGCAAATGCTCTACTTCCTCCATGGTGTCCTCTTGATCTGTAACTTGATCATCATGGTTTCTTTCATCCTCCAACATTGAGTTTGAGATATCAAACTCTTCTTTAGCACTGGAACTTGAGAGAGATGAAGTAGAAAGAAGAATTAAAGGTTCTCCTGTAGCCTTCTTTGTGCTCAAAGCCCTTGGATCTGCAATTTTCTCCTCCACAACTAGAATGTGCTCCTCTTCTTTTGGATTTGGAGCAGCTTCTTCCTCCTCTACTACTTGAAGACAATCCTGCTCTTGATAGAACTCTTACTGTAGCACAAAGTTCATCAAGTCAAACTCTTCAATCTGCTGCTTTAGAGGACAAGTTGGGACTGCAAGATCTTCTTCTGAGCTTTCTTCCTCTATGGCTGATTGTGAAACTTGAATTGAATCAGCATTCCCTTCAAATAGAGTGCCAACATGGAAACTACTTTCTGAGCAAATTGACTGCTGATCTACATTTTCTTTTTGCTCTTCTTCTGCTGCCACAAAATCAGTCTTAACCACCACCTGTTCTCCAACTCCAACCTCTTCTGAAGGCTTAACCATCAAGGGGAAATTTTTCATCCCAAATTTAAGAGCCCAACTCTTCAGACTTTGAATTTCTTTATCTTTGTTTGGATTTTCTTTTTGTTGCTTTTTTCCTTGACTGACATTCTGATTTTTATCCTCCTAACATGGATTTGGGAATGCAAGAGGAGAAGTGGATTGTAACTCAATTGATTTGGAAATTTTTCGTGGTGGTGGAGGAGGTAGAAACTCTTGTTTATTTGGAGGAGAGGGTATTTATGTTAGCTCTTATGGAGGGGATGACTTTTTGGAAGGAAAGGGGAAAGAAGAATTGAGGTGTGGTGGAAGACTAGGGAATGGAGAAATGGAATTAACTCCTAGGGCAGCATTGACTGGATTTAGAATTTGAAATTCCAAATGAGATGATGCTACTTGAGTAATGGGAAGAGAAAAACTAGATGATGGTGTAGAACTTACCCATTGACGAGGTTGTTCAACACCAAGTGTATAGGCCTCTATTTCTACTGTCCATTGTGCAAGTTGGGGCAGTATCTCCATCATGAAGTCTAGCTTCTCTTGAGGGCTGAAGTGTCTTGGAAAAGGGCCTCCCCATGGACAAGGAGTCCTGCAACCAATTTTGAAAGCTTTCATTTGAGTTGTTGCTCTTGATTGCACCATCTTTGCCTCCATCTTTTGGATTTGTTCCAGCAGATCTACATTTTCTTCTTGACTGCCCTCACAACCAACATACCCTTGTGCTTGACATGCTTCATATCCAAACTGACTTTGGCACTGCTGCTCATATGGGTAGACATGCTGATTTTGAATTTGATCAAAATGTTGATTTGGAGGATTTGTAAAACATGTTGGAGGTGTGATATACTGCTGTTGTAAATTTGAATTCCATGATGGAAATGAAGTCATGATTGCACAATTTCATGGAATGGAAAAGAATGAAAATGATGGAAAGAAGAATGGATGGAAATGAATGGAAAACATGTCTGCAACTTAGAGAATGAGTTGTTTACCAGATGGAGTCGCCAGATGTGCTTTTGAAAGTGACTCCAAAAGACTAAATCTTTAACAGAAACACACCAACCTGTCAAAGATAAAGTGGAAGACCTCTAAGGTCCCACCAGGCGTGCCAAAACTGTTGTTGCAAATCAGCAGCACCCCTAGATGCAAATCAGGTTTCTAAGTTGATGTTTCAGGCATCCAATGTGATTGCACAACATTAAAACCTCTCTCCAAGTGTGGGACTTTTAAAATGAGAGAGGAATCTCCAGATTAGAGGTTGGTTCCTCAAAATCCTCCTATGAGATATGTTATTTACACAATTGCACAGGTTTGAATCCTAAATCTACTCTAAATTCCAAGGAGACAGAGATAGAAAGTGCAAAATTTGAAACTAAACTAATAGGTGATACACCAAAGGAGTGGTGAAAACTTCTTGTTCATGAAAATTGACACAATTTCATAAAATTAAACATGAAACATCATACACAGGCTGATAAGATGCAATTAGAGGTCTGAAATGAAGCAAGACAATATAAACAAAGGACTGAAAATTGATCACAGAGTCTGCACTGTCATTTTCACTGTCAAAATCCTTGCATTTGCAACATCAAAGAGGCTAAAACCTGTTACAATCATGAAGAAGGTCTGATACTTGCAAAAATCACTTATTAAAGGTGAAATAAGAAGCTTGCTATCAAAAAAAATGAGCCAAATCTGGCTTTTATAATGCATGGGTCGAGCCCAGGAGAGAGAAAACATGTAAAAAAAGTGGGAGCCATTCCCCATTGAATGAATATGAATTAAAAGAGCATGGGCATCCTTACAGACCCATGCCCTGACATTTTTGGCCATGCTGAAGAACAATGCGACCCATTTTGAATTAAAACTGGTTGTTGAAACGTCATTTCTGGCCATTACCACGTGCTAGAGATGTTTCTTGATTTTATCTCTCAAAACTAAACCAAAATACAAAATTTACCCCAGAATCATGTAGATAATTTCACCAGCTTTCCATTGATATAAAGAACATGAAAATCTGAGCTTTGGATCGAAAGATATGGCGATTTGAAAATTTAGGGCAAAAATAGGCTAAAATCAGATCGGCAGGCGAAAAATTTGAATTTTTGCACCTTTTTGGTCATTTGGAAAATTTTCCAAAATTTCCCCACACTCCGCCACTCTAGGTTCCACGTGGCAAGTTTTCATTGGGCACGGGCTCCTCCTGCTCCATTTTTCTTTGTTTTAGCGTTTGGAAAATTTTCCAAAATTTTCCCGCCAGGCCGACGAGCTGGGACACGTGGCAGCAAATGATTGGGCGTGCAATAAGGGGGTGGGCTTTCCCTTTGAATTTTCTTTTATTTCCTCCTTGGGAAAAAATTCTGAATTCTCCCCATGCTCCACCACTCTAGGACACGTGTCATGTTTTTATTGGCTGCGGGGCCATCCTTCAAAAAAAAATTTTGCGCCAACACTTAGCCAAATTTTCAAAATCTTCCCCCTGGACACGTGGCAGCCCCTGATTCATCGGCGGGCCCCACGGGAAGAATTTTTCTTTTGAAACCTTTTCCAAAACACTCAGAAAAAAACCAAGTTCTTCTCCGACCACTGCCATTTTCTGGACATGTGGCAGCATAGCATTGGCTGCGGGCCTTCTAGGGGAAAATTTCCCACAAAAACTCCGCCGAGCCATAACTTGAAAAATATGAGGAGTTAGGAGGAAAAATTTACCTTTCTAGAAAGCTGAGAAAGATCTCTATCCAATGGTGCCACTTCTAGAAGGTTTTGAGTGCCTAAAAGCAAAAATTTTGTGACTGAGGCACAAGAGAGGGAAGAATGGGAGGAGTTAGCCGCAAAACAAGCAGGGGGCACATTTTGGATAACAGAGAGTTAAGAGGATATTATATGATTCAATGATTTCTTAGGACTATGTCGCAGAATAAACTGGATGAACAAAATATAAGAATGGCCACACAAAATCTCCGTAAAGCATAGATATGGAACAGTAGGATAGACTGGGGTGCCTAGAGAGGGAAAGGGGCATCTGTGGGCACCCTAGTCTGAGATATGGGTGTCCTGGTCTATGAAAAATCTTTGTAAACCTCCTCCAAAGTCTTGGTGGATGTTTTCTTTCCTTCACTTCTTATCACACTAGCTTTTCTAATTTGTGTAGTATGTTGCTAGAAATCAGTGATGAAGGAGAGACTTGGAAGACCCCAAGACAAGCACTAAACCCCTAAAACGGAATGATGCATATGAAGGGGTTGAACTTTCCTTAGTGGCCACAATGGTGTAATTACTACCTAAGTGTTGCACTACATCTAAGACCCAATATATTTTTATGTGTGTGTGTGTGTGTAATCATTCCCTAGGTTTCTCTTGTGTCAGTCACACTTTGTGAAAGTAGCGAGCAATAACTATGTGTAGAAATGTAATAAACTAGTGGATGGAATAGAATAAACTTCTCTGTTATGCCATGTGATGCAGATGAACAAAATTTTTTCCTTGTGATGGAGCTATATAGATGTAAATGTATTATTTTATGGATGCAATCTTAGGTGATGATAATAGTGCTTAGTGCTTGGTCCCTCATTATGGTCTCATAACTTTATATTTATATGGTTTTCTTGTTCTAATTTTCATAATTAACCCTGAAAAATCCAAGAAATAAAAATATAGAATTCTCAAATGGATATAAAGTGCCCAAAAAGTGGTAAGAAAGTGTAAAGAGACCCAAGTAACCCCAAATGGGACAAAGGAACCCCAGTCAGAGGAAAAATGACATAAAATGACAAAAATAGAATGAGTAAGCATGTACTGAATTTCATGAGTGAAAACAAAAACAAAATTTAAATTGCCGAAGGACATGGGTTGATTAGTACTTTCTTCAATCAAAAACCATATGAATGGTAGTATGAGATTGGGACTAAACAATGTATAATGTACATGATTTTTTGTCTACATGAAACAAAATGAAATAATAACACCTATAGTGTATGAAACTAGATGCCCCTAAGAGCTATTTTGGGACTGGTAAGAGGTATTTCACTAAGCATATGTGTTACATGTATAGATTTGTAGTATATGCTATCATAAATGGATATCAAGGGAACACTCATATGTTTATAGGAAAAGATAATGACATACAATATATCTATCTAGTATGTGTAATAAAGTGTGCATGTAACAAGTAAATGTAAGCAAGACTAAGTGTGACGAAGATATGTAAGGTGTTGTAAATAAGATGGAATGGAATGCATAGTGAATGATAGGATCAATGTGCCTCCTAAGTGAGTACGGATGTGTATACATGAGATGAGGTTCATTTTTACATGCCCCCTCAGTAGTCAAGAATGAACCATAGAGAAAGAGTTCCTCATCCGGAAATGGTTTGAACTGTGTTTACTAAAAATATATGACCATCAAAGTGCAAAAGTTGGAGTGTAAGCTTGTGAGTGAATGAGTCAGTGATTAAACACGTGAGTGTGGAGAGGTTCATTCGATATGTAGATCCTCAGAAGTAAAGTATGGACAAGGGAACTAGAGTGTTTCATAGATTAATGACCGCGATGTGGATAAGTAGATTTCATAAATATTCATTGATAATTTTTGTTATGAGGAAGATATTTGATAAGCATGTGAGGCATGAAGAATGTAGTGTGTAGTTTGAGAAGTTAATTTGTATAGGATGTCCTCAATAGTCAAGTGTGAACCATATCACAAGAGTGTGTCATCCGGAAATGACAATATGAGTATGTATCAAGATGTATATGTTTTTGTGAGAGACTATATGTAAAATTGTAACACCCTGAACTGTTGTTACCTACTCTTGAGCAATCAAGTGTTGATATATGATTTCTTTTGTATAAGGACATGTTCCTTTGGTTTTTAGAAGTCATGCTTGATATGGATTGTATCCTCTCTGCTCTTGAACATCTTTGATTGAGCCGGAATATGCTTGGACTCTTTTGTTTCTTTCATTCTTCGCACTTGAGTTCAATTTGATTACTAGATGAATTGTAGATTTATCCATCTTTATGACTCAGCCTTGGATCAGTTGCATTGATCCAAGGAATGTTTTAAGCTTGTTCAGAAGGAAAAAAATATATTGACCTTACGAAATTACAAGGTCTGAATGAGTTTGAATGATCAATCCTGGAGTTTAACTCAGGCTGATCATAATAAATGAAATTTTGTTTCAGATATCGTAACATCAGGAGGGCCTAGACCTTAAGCCAGGTAAGACGTTCATGTTTTTACCGTAAGCTTAATTTAGTGATGCCAGATAGAATCCATTACATGAATGTTTTACCCTGTATGGACTCTAACACTGATTGGTCCTATTTTGGAGACCTAGAATAGATTGTTAAGGTTAATAACCTTAATATAAAACTATAACCTATTGGTTAAACTAATTGCTAATCTAACCTAGCCCTAAAACTATAAGCTTAATGATCCTAGAGTTAACTACACCTAGCGCTATGGAAGTAAGACTAATGTCTTACCCTATGATCTAACCTATGTTTCTAACCTATCTTAACTAATGATAAGAATGTAGGGGGACCTATGAAGGGTCGTGAGTCATGGGCAGTGGATTCTATGGCATTTATGATGGGGGATAAGCTTGAGGGACTTGGAATGCTGTCAGATTTAGTGGAGGTTGCAAACGGCTAATGTAATCTGACATGGCAGTATCACCAAGTATGGGAAAGTTTATTTGTTTTCTTTTGGCTATCACCAATTTTGGCGGTCGGTGGCAATGGAAAATAGGCAGGAGGATGGAAGTTAATGCAATTAATGAACCTCAGTTACCGAGTGTGGATTTCTTACGAAGGCATGCAAATGGAATATTGTTTGGTTATTTTGTTTTCCATGCATTCTATTTTTCACTCTACTTGAGCACTGGTTCTTCAAACAAGTCGTCTACTCTGTGTTGCATGGAAAATTTGAGAGTTTCTAGCTTCCTTCTCTATCGGGTAAAGTATATAAGGTAAGGAGGTAACAATTTATTGTTGTTTAATCTATCGTGGAAGAAGAAGAGAAGGTGTGAGCACATTCAGAGGTCTTCTTCGAATTTTTAAGCGACACTATTAGGCATGATAGGCCCTAACTTTTAAAATCTTGCTTTCCTTTAAATTATTTCATTAGAACAACTATGTTCAAATGATTTTTGGTACAATTGGTTTGAATGGTAGAAATTTATTGGGTTTCTTCGTTTTCTTGTTGATGTGGGAATCCCTAGTTATTCGTAGACTCTATTGACGTGTTTGCTATGTATACTTTATGGATTCGACTTCTGTTGAAGTCCTTACTATGTATACTTTATGGATTCGACTTCTGTCAAAGTGTTTGCTGTGTATACTTTATGGATTTGACTTCTGTTGAAGTCCTTGCTATGATTTCTTTATGGAATCGACTTCTATAGAAGTCCTTGCTGTGATTTCAGTAAGGATTCGACTTTGGTCGAAGTGTTTGCTGTGATTTCATTAAGGAATCGACTTCTGTTGAAGTCCTTGTTGTGTTTACATGGTGGATTCAACTTCTATTGAAGTGTTTGTTATGATTGCATTTGGATTCGACTTCTGTATATGTTGTTTCCTAGTCTCTTGTTTGATTGAGGTAATGAGTTCCTAAGTGTATTATGTTTGATATTTTGTTTGATGATTTCATGTTTAAAGAATGTCATGGAAAGAATTGTTGTCTAATTTGGTTGGTTTATTGATTATTTCTTGGTCGCATGAGCTCTTATATTACTTGACAGCTTCAGGTGAATATATAGTTGGTTTGTGATGAAACTATAGTTCCTTTTAGTGAGCTCGACTAGTTTAGTCGCATACGTAAGAAATATGTTGAATTCAAGCCTGTACCTCTATGAAAAGGGTCTGGATGGTCAATGATTATTGGTTCTGTATTTGATAAAATATTAGTGTAGCTGTGGTTTTCTTTACGACTTTACTTGGTTAATGGGAACATAGCCTGACCAAGAGAAATCTTGCTTTGAGGAACTCTGATTCTCAAATAATGTATGGGTAATCCTAGATCTGCATGGATGGAAATCAGGTTTGTACTTGGAAGGGATGGGATTGTGTTGATTTCTTGCTTTCCCTTCTTCTCTAATTGAATTTCCAGATTGATTGTATATGCATTACTCCCAAAAAGATTGCTACAATCCTGAACTTGTTTGGAATGGAGATCTAGATGCCTCTATTTCTTTCTCTTAGATTTTAAAGTATATGTTGTTATAGGAATTTTGGAATACGAAAGTATTCTATCCCTTTCTGGAAATTATGATTGCTCCCTTCTTTTGTATTTCCATAAGAACTCTGTAAGAGGGGTATAAGATGATTAGATTATTAAATTTATGAGGAAAGAATGGTAACTGCTTAGTCTTCACCGAAGTTTCCTTTCCTTATCTACAGTTATATTAATACCCTATTTGAGTTATTCAGTTATCTAGTTTAATAAAATTAATATTAGAAGTTAGTATACTTATCAATGTCATTGAAATAATGTAATGAGCATAAAGGAAATCCATCAGTTGAACTTGCTAGAGGCTATAATATATCTTTGCTTGAATTATTAAATGCACATCTGTTGGATAAACGTACTGGTAAGAATTCATTCTTGAATGGAGTAATTTTATTAGGATTGATATTATCCTTGGTTTTCGGATGGATGGATATTTTTGATTCATTTTGTTTCTTCTTAGTCTCTAATATAAGATGAATCATCTGAAAAGATTAATGTTGATATGGTAATTATAATATGAAGTTATGTTATGAAGTCATGTATGGTAGAAGGATAAATAGTGTGACTCATGATTATAGATTTGATGAAATGATTTCATTTAAACAGTTTGTTTAATGGAAACAATTGGTGGAATGCAGTTGTTTTAAGAATTAGAGCTTATCATGCTTAGTTCACTGAATTGACCCGTGCTAGCAATTTTTACAGATGGCCATCGTAAGTGGTAAAGGCATGCAGATCTGATATGATGCTCAGAATGTTTAATCTGATTTTTATGATGAAGTACGACAGGATCTCTCTAATTGTACTATAGGAAGGAAGTTTCTCTTTTGTTGATGTTATTGTATTAAAATATGCCTTAGTGCATAAATTGTATTGGTATAGGTTGAGATTAAAAGAAATGGAGAAATGTTTTCTTACATGGCTATGTTCTTATTTACTGAGTTGATCTTCTCACGTCTAGATGATTAAGAGTGCATTTTTATTATTATATGCCAAGGGATCTAAATGGATTCCCTAAGTAAGCCTTGTAAAAATTATGTGACTAATTACTCCATGTTTGCTAGTAATTCTTTTATATTATGAATATGGATAATTTGAAAATTAATTCACTGCATTTCTATGGAATTTAGGGTTGATTTATGCCCTAACAAGTAGCTATAACTTGATGAGCATTATACTAATCCTTAATAAAATATAAGTCGAAGCAATGTAATGGATGGATTAAATTCACCATGTCTTATTTGCAATAAGTCTGATACATTCAGTCTTCAGGGTTGATAAGAACCCTTACGGGTTAGTTATCTTCTTTATGAGAGAAGTTAGGGCTATTTCCCAATTATGAGGAATAAGATTATTAGGAAACGATGGACACCTTGACGAGCTCTCAAATCTTTTTAAAATTATCTCAGTGAAATTGAACTTAATTACGTAAGGAAACTCAAAGGTGTGGAACTCAGGGTTGGGAAAAGACTACCTAGTTAGGAGGGTCTTTAATTCAATTTCAACTAAACTTAAGTAACTTCTTGAAGTTATGTAAATATTTCTGAGGTAGTTTTATAGGATGTTAACAAATGTCAACTGCAGGGTTGTACCTTCGAGAAGATTAGGATCTTCTCAAGGATACAACAATGCAGGTGACATATGGCAACACCCTTTTGCATTGATCATTAAGATTTACACCTAAAACTTGAAAAAAAAATTCCACTGGGACTAGTTAGGACCATAATCATGTTATGAGGCTTCCCTTTTAGACTTGGGGTACCTTGACACACGGGGTTAACAATGGTTGGCCCAGTATGTCAGTTTACCCCTAGTCTTCAAGAACATCCTCATAACGTGTATCATGTTATTAACCCGATCTTGAGTGAATGAATTGGGACAGGGGAGGCTGACAGAAGTCAGTAAAAGACATTCTATATAACATCAGAGTGGGGTGAAGGATGTATTCCAGAGTGACGAGTATGCCGTCAAGGAATATGAGACGAGAACAGTATGTTTAAAATCTTTGGCCAAAGTATCGCAAGATGTTGATTGCATTGTCCTATGTCACCTAGTCTAAGGGACGTGATGCCGATGAATAATGGTAAAAATTATTCAAATAGGTTCCTTGGAAAGAGCATTCTAAAATCCCAGATTAGGGAAGAAAACCACAAGAGTGAAGTGTTAAGATAAAAATGCCAACTCTATGATACTCATGAATAGATCGGTAGATCACCAAGTCATGGAATGAATAGATCAGTGGTACACCAAGTCATTACAAATGCATATGGTTATCTGTTATAAGAATGATTGTTTGATCTGTGAATTCTAAATTATCTATTTAGAACTAGGAAGCACTTATTAAAAAAAAAAAATTCTTGTTCTAATGTACTAAAATGGGATTGTTACATCTTTGTATCAGAGCTGAAGGTTGTAGCTCTTGGACCTATTGTGTCCATAATCTGATAAAAACCTAAATTTTCTTGTAACAGAAAATGGTTAGAACAAGGGGGAACATTGCGGATAATGCTCCACCAGAGGAAGGGGTAGCAACAACCCAAAAACTTGATGAGATCCTTGTAGCCCTATTGGACACAAGAGATTTTTTGGCTGTACTTGAACAACAAGTAATGGGAAATGAGGAGGATGATGCAGCTGGTAACAAAAATCAACTACCTCCTGAGGACAACCCCGATATGGGTGTTGGTAATAACACTGGAAATGTACCTGTCCAACCAGAAAACAAAAGGGCCAGGTTGGCAGCGGAACTCACTAATGATATAAAAAGGATAAGTCCACCTAAATATGATGGCACCACATTAGGAGATGGAGCTGAGAACTGGCTCAGTGAAATGGAGAAGTACTTTACACTAAGAAACTTCTCGGAGGAAACCAAAGCTATTTGGGCAGCCTATCAGCTTTCCCATGAAGCATCTTCATGGTGGGACAACCGTAAAGCTGAGCTAAATATTGATGAGACAAACATCACTTGGGATAAATTTAAAGGCTATTTTAGGCAGCATTGGCTGCCAAAACTTTTCTATGATTAGAAAATGATATAATTCTAGAACTTAGTTCAAGGAAAGCTAACTATAACTGAATACTGGGAGCGGTTTATGAAACTTATAAAGTACGTACCATAGTATCAAACTGACGAGAAGTTTAGAATACATAAATTCATCATGGGACTAAATCCTGTGATAGGAGGAGAGGTTGATCTTCACAGCCCAACCACTATGGAAGGGCTTGTTGAAAAAGCCATAAGGCAAGAACAGAAATTAAAGGCTATTTCTGCTCATAAATAGGAAGTGCGGAAGAAGATTGCAAACCCTTCTTCAACTTCACTTGCACCCAAAAAGGGGCCATGGAGAAAGTTTGGAAATAGAAGTAATTTTCCAGTGGATAATAATAAGAAAACGACAGTGAATAAGCCTGCTGGAAATGTAAGGGATAATTTTTCAAAGAATTATAACAATGGGAAGAAGCCCTATGGAGGCCAACGTGATAATTTTAAGGCTGTAAGTAATTTTGAGCCTAAAAAGGGACCTGTAGGAGGCTGATTTAATTGTGGAAAAGACCACTACGTAAATCAGTGCCCTTTGAAGAAGGATGATTGTAATCAGCAGCACAAGATACATGCTGCAGTAGCAGACAAGCAAGCTGAAAAGCAAGTGACACCTATAGAAGTTCTGGGTAAGTTATTTGGCATACTTGTCACTATTGTTTTTGATATCGGAGATACTGAATGTTTTATTTCTAGTAAACTCACTTCTAAACTTAAAAGAAAAGTTGGAAAGATGGATAAATCTTTGACTGTACAATATGGTAATAACTCTATTCATATAGTGAGTATGTGTCTTTTTGGGGCAGTCCTTGACTTACCTAACTTTTCCACGGAAGTTGATCTATATGTTGCACATTTGGGATCCTATGAAATTGTCATCAGCGTTAATTGGTTAGCTGACCATAAAGCAAAAGTAGACTGCTTTGAAAAGAATATAATATGTTTAGATGATTGGCTGAAAACAACAGAGATTCAAGGTGTGAAACGGAAAATTTCAGTTAGGAAACTGTCAGTTATGCAACATAAAAAGGCTAAAAACAAGGGATGTACCTTATATGCAGCAAAGATATCTGAATTTGAAGAAGAAGACGGTGATTCCATGAAACGTTACCCACTGTTGCAAAGTTTGAAGGATGTATTTCCGAAGGAATTACCAGGTTTACCACCCAAAAGGGAATTTGACTTCACCATTGAAATCAAACCTGGGACAGAACCTATTTCTAAGGCACCTTATCAGATTACTACTATAGAGTTAGTCGAGCTTAAGGCACAATTGCAAGAAATTTTGTCTAAGGGTTTAATTAGACCAAGTGTTTCACCTTGGGGAGCACCAGTAATATTTGTAAAAAAGAAAGATGGAACACTTAGACTGTTTATTGAGTATCAGATGTTAAATAAAGAAATAATTAAGAACATATACCCACTTCCAAGAATTGATGATCTATTTGATCAGATGCAAGGATCAGTGGTTTATTCCAAGATAGACCTTCGATTTGGTTATCATCAATTAAGGATTAAAGATGAAGATATTCATAAAATAGCTTTCCGAACTAGGTACGGACATTATGAGTTCACGGTTCTACCCTTTGGATTAACTAATGCACCCATAGCTTTTATGAACTTAATGAATAATATCTTTCAAGAATATTTGGACAAGTTTGTGCTTGTATTCTTGGATGATATTCTCATATATTCTAAAAGCGTTGAAGAGCATAATGAGCAATTGAAGATAGTTTTGGAAATTTTGAGAAAAAGAAAGTTATACGGTAAGTTATCCAAATGTTCTTTCTTTGATACTAAAGTTCACTATTTGGGTCATGTCATTAGTAAAGAAGTAATTGTAGTAGATCCTTCAAAAAGAGTGGCAATAACTGAGTGGCCTGCACCAAAGAATGTACATGAAGTAAGAAGCTTCATGGGCCTTGCTGGTTATTATAGAAAATTTGTTAAGGATTTTTCTAGAGTGGTTGCACCAATAACTTCATTGCAGAAGAAGGATAAGAAATTTATTTGGAATGATAAGTGTGAAACTACTTTTAAAATTTTGAAAATTTGGTTGACTTCAGTACCTATATTAGCTGTACCAGACCCTAATGGGAACTTTACTGTTGTAACGGATGCTTCTGGGGAAGGCCTTGGAGGTGTTTTGTTACAAAATGATCATGTCATAGCATATGAAAGTAGAAAGCTTAAGTTACATGAGCTGAATTATGCCCCTCATGATTTAGAGCTTGCTGCAATTGTTCATGCGCTTCAAGTATGGAGACACTATTTACTTGGGAAACCTTTTGAGTTGAAAACTGATCATTTAGGGCTAAAGTATATTTTCACTTAGCCTAACCTAAATGCAAGACAGCGAAGGTGGTTAGAGTTTTTATCTCAATATGATTTTGATATTAGTTACATCAAAGGAAAAGTGAATAGAGTAGCAGATGCTCTAAGTCATAGGAAGCACATTTCTGCTCTTATAACATTAAGAACTCAGTTTAAAGATGAGGTAAAAAGTGCCTCAAAATCTGATATATGCTTTCATCAAGTAAAAGCAGCACTTGCTGCAGAACGAAAATATGAAAGGTATAAAGGTTTTCATTTTGATAACGAAGGAATCTTACATTATGAGAACAGGGTATATGTACCTTTGCTAAATGATTTGAGAAATAAATTGTTAGTTGAATTTCATAATTCACCCTTTTCTGGACACCCGAGTTTTACTAAAATGCTCGTTGATCTAAAACAACAATACTTCTGGAAAGGAATGAAAAAGGATGTTATTGATTTTCTGACTCATTGTTCTGGAATGTCAGCGGGTTAAGGCAGAAGAACACATGCACCCTTCTGGTCTATTATATCCCCATAGCATACTGTAGTATAAATGGCAAGTAATAAGCATGGACTTTGTATCAAGGGTTGCCTATGTCGAGAAATAAACATGATGTTATCTTGGTAGTTGTAGACAAACTAACAAAGGTAGCTCATTTCATTGCTGGAAATCTGAAGGATGATTCTCCACTGCTAGCAAAAAGATTCGTGCATGAAATTTTTAGGTCACATGGAGTACCAGAATTGATTATATCTGATAGGGATCCGAGAATGACATCAATATTTTTGTAAATGCTTAATACAGCTCTTGGAACAAAACTAAACTTCAGTTCTGCATATCATCCAGAAACGGATGGAACAAATTGAGAGAGTAAATCAGGTGTTGGAAGATATGTTATGAATGTATTGCATGGATCAACAGTATAAATGGGAAGAGTATCTCCCATTAGTTGAGTTTGCATACAACAACACATATCACTCTTCTCTTAAAATGGCACCTTTTGAGGCACTTTATGGAAGAAAGTGCAGAACCCCTGTTAGTTGGGATAGTATTGAGGATAGAGTGGTAATTGGACTAGAAATCCTCACTGAAATGGAATAGCAAGTTAAGATGATTCGTGAATGATTGAAAGAAGCAGCAGATAGGCAGAAGAGCTATACTGACCTAAAGTGGGTTGATCGAAATTTTGAACTTCGTGAAAAGGTTTTTCTTTGTGTTAAACCCAGAAAGAGTTCTATAAATTTTGGCAAGGCTATCAAGTTGTCACCTTGTTATGTGGGACCTTTCAAAATTGTCGAAATAATAAATCCTATAGCTTACCGATTAGCTTTACCACCTGCTTTGTCTCGCATGCATGATGTTTTCCATATTTCTTTGCTTAAGAAATATGTTTTAGACTTGTCACATGTTTTAAATTGGAATTCCTTGTAGGTCCAAGACCCAGGAATAATCGTGGTTAAACCCACACGAGTGCTGGAAACTCACCAATTGCATTTGAGAAATTGTGAAATACAGCAATGTAAGGTCCAGCGGGACCAGTTTGACGAAGAAAGTGCAACTTGGGAAAATCTGGAAGGGATGAAAATTGCTTATCCCTTTCTTTTTTAACAGAATGAAATCTGTTGACTGGAAAAAATATATATATATATATAAATTATTTATTGTGAATTTGTTTTTTTCATATCTTGATGTAAGCCAGCTTTGAGGAAAACATTATTCAGGTTGAATAAATTGTATCATGACATTGATTTCTGGAATTATTCAAGTTGGAAATAGTCATGTGTTTTGTGAACTAATAAATTAATTGAACTTAAGGTAAATCTAAGGATGTAATCATCGGGACGATGAATCTTTTAGGAGGGAAGCATGTAACACCCTAAACTGTTGTTACCTTCTCCTGAGCAATCAAGTGTTTATATATGATTTCTTCTGTATAAGGACATGTTCCTTTGGTTTTTGGAAGTCATGCTTGATATGGATTGTATCCTCTCTACTCTTGAAGATTTTTGACTGAGCCGGAATATGCTTGGACTATTTTGTTTCTTTCATTCTTCGCACTTGAGTTCAATTTGATTTCTGGATGAATTGTGGATTTATCCATCTTTATGACTCAGCCTTGGATCAGTTGCATTGATCCAAGGAATGTTTTAAGCTTGTTCAAGAGGAACAAAATATATTGACCTTACGAAAGTTACAAGGTCTGAATGACTTTGAATGATCAATCTCGGAGTTTAACTCAGGTTGATCATAATAAATGGAATTTGGTTTCAGATATTGTAACATCAGGAAGGCCTAGACCTTAAGCCAGGTAAGGTGTTCATGTTTATGTCGTAAGCTTAATTGAGTAATGCTAGATAGAGTCCTTTATAGGAATGTTTTACCCTGTATGGACTCTAACACTGACTGGTCCTATTTGGAGACCTAGACTAGATTCGTTAAGGTTAATAATTTTAACCTAAACTATAACCTATTGGTTAAAATAATTGCTAATCTAACCTAGCCCTAAAACTATAAGCTTAATGATCCTAAGAGTTAACTACACATAGCGTTATGGAAGTAAGACTAATGTCTTACCCTATGATCTAACCTATGTTTCTAACCTATGTTAACTAATGATAAGAATGGAGGGGGACCTATGAAGGGTCGCGAGTCATGGGCGGTGGCTTCCATGGCATTTATGATGGGGGATAAGGTTGAGGGACATGGAATGCTGTCAGGTTTGGCGGAGGTTGCAAATAACTAATGTAACCTGACGTGGCAGTATCAGCAAGTATGGGAAATGGTTGTTTGTTGTCTTTTGGCTAATCACCAATTTCGGCTGTCGGTGGCAATGGAAAATAGGCAAGAGGATGGAAGTTAATGCAATTAATGAACCTCAGTTACCGAGTGTGGATTTCTTAGGAAGTCATGCAAATGGAATATTGTTCTGGTTATTTTGTTTTCCATGCATTCCATTTTTTCGCTCTACTTGAGCACTGGTTCTTCGAACCAGTCATCTACTCTATGTTGCATGGCAAGTTTGAGATTTCCTAGCTTCCTTCTCTGTCGGGGAAAGTATATAAGGCATGGATGGTAACAATTTATTGTTGTTTAATCTATCGTGGAAGAAGAAGAGAAGGTGTGAGCACATTTAGAGGTCTTCTTCGAATTTTTAAGCGACACTATTAGGCATGATAGGCCCTAACTTTTAAAAATCTTGCTTTCCTTTAAATGCTTTCATTAGAACAACTCTGTTCAGATGATTTTTGGTATAGTTGGTTTGAATGATAGCAATGTATTGGGTTTCTCTTTTTCTTGATGATTTGGGAATCTCTGGTTATAAGTAGACCCTTGTGAAATCTACTTCTTTTATCTTCTCACCTTGTTGTGATTACTTTATGGAATCGACTTCTGTTGAAGTGTTTGTTGTGTTTACATATGGAATCGACTTCTGTTGAAGTCCTTGCTGTGTTTTCATTATGGATCGACTTCCTGTTGAAGTCCTTGCTGTGATATACTTTATGGAATCAACTTTTGTTGAATTTGTTTGCAGTGATATACTTTATGGAATCGACTTCTGTTGAAGTCCTTGCTGCGTTTTCATTTATGGAATCGACTTCTGTTAGAAGTCCTTGCTGTGATTACTTTATGAAATCAAATTCTGTTGAAGTGTTTGCTGTGATTACATATCGGAATCGACTTCTGTTGAAGTCCTTGTTGTGTTTTCATTATGGAATCGACTTCTGTTGAAGTCCTTGTTGTGTTTACATTATGGATTCAACTTCTGTTGAAGTGTTTTTTGTGATTACATATGGGTTTGACCTCTGTGTATGTTGTTTCCTAGTCTCTTGTTCGACTGAGGTAATGAGTTCCTAACTGTACCATGTTAGATGTTGTGTTGGATGATTTCATGTTTGAAGAATGTCATCGAAAGAATTGTTGTCTAATTTGGTTGGTTTATTGATTATTGCTTGGTCACATGAGCTCTTCTATTGCTTTACAGCTTCAGGTGAATATATAGTTGGTTTGTGATGAAACTGTATTTCCTTTTATTGAGCTCGACTAGTTTAGTCACATGTGTAAGAAATATGTTGAATTAAAGCCTGTACCTCTGTAAAAAGGGTCTGGATGGTCAATGATTATGTGTTTTGTATTTGATGAAATATTAGTGTAGCTGTGGTTTTCTTTACGACTTTACTTGGTTAATAGGAACACATCCTGAACTGAGAGAAATCTTGCTTTGAGGAACTCTAATTTTTAAATAACGTTTGGGTAATCCTAGATCTGCATGGATGGAAATCAGGTTTTGTACTTGGAAGGGATGGGATTGTATTGATTGTCTTGCTTTCCCTTCTTCTCTAATTGAATTTCCAGATTGATTGTATATGCATTACTCCCAAAAAGATTGGCACAGTCCTGAACTTGTTTGGAATGGAGATCTGAATGCCTCTGTTTCTTTCTCTTAGATTGTGAAGTATATGTTGATATAGGATTTTTGGAATACGAAAGTATTCTCTCCCTTTTTGGATATTATGAGTGCTCCCTTATTTTTTATCTCCATGAGATCTCTATGAGTATGGGTATAAGATGAATAGTCTATTAAATTTATGGGGAGAGAGTGGTAAGTGCTGAGTCTTGACCGAGGTCTCCTTTCCTTATCTATAGTTATATTATTACCCTGATTGAGTTATTCAGTACCTACTTGTATAAAAGTAGTATTAGAAGTTTGTATACTTATCAATGTCATTGAAATGATGCAATGAGTATAAAGGAAATCCATCAGTTGAACTTGCTCGAGGCTATAATCTGTCTTTGCTTGAATTTTTAAATCCACATCTGTTGGATACACGTACTGGTAAGAATTCATTCTTGAATGGAGTAATTTTATTAGGATTGATACTGTCCTTGGTTTTCGGATGGATGGATATTTTTGATTCATTTTGTTTCTTCTTAGTCTCTAATATAAGATGTATCATCTGAAAATATTAAAGTTGATATGGTAGTTATAATATGAAGTTATGTTATAAAGTCATGTATGGTAGAAGGATAATTAGTGTGATTCATGATTATAGATTTGATGAAATGATTTCATTTAAACAAATTGTTTAATGGAAACAATTGGTGGAATGTAGTTGTTTTAAGAATTAGAGCTTATCATGCTCAGTTCACTGAACTGACCCGTGCTAGAAATTTTTACATATGGTCATTTTAAATGGTAAAGGCACACGTAAATCTGATATGATGCTCAAAATGTTTAATCTGATTTTTATGATGAATTGCGATAGGATCTCTCTAATTGTAGTATAGGAAGGAAGTTTCTCTTTTGTTGATGTTATTGTATTAAAATATGCCTTAGTGCATAAATTGTAATGGTATAGGTTGAGATTAAAAGAAATGGAGAAATATTTTCTTACATGGGTATGTTCTTATTTGTTGAGTTGATCTTCTTGCATCTGGATGAATAAGAGTGCATTTTTATTATTATACGCCATGGGATCTAAATGGATTCCCTACGTAAGCCTTGTAAAAATTATGTGACTGATTACTCCATGTTTGCTAGTAATTCTTTTATATTATGAATATGGATAATTTGAAAATTAGTTCACTGCATTTCTATGGAAGTTGGGGTTGATTTATGCCCTAACAAGTAGCTATAACTTGATGAGAATTATACTAATCCTTAATAATTTTATAAGTCAAAGCAATGTAATGGATGGATTAAATTCACCATGTCTTATTTGCAATAAGTCTGATACATTCAGTCTTCAGGGTTGATAAGAACCCTTACAGGTTAGTTATCTTCCTTATTAGAGAACTTAGGGCTATTGCCCAATTGTGAGGAATAATATTATTAGGAACTGATGGACACCTTGACGAGGTCTCAAATCTCTTTAAACTTCTCTTAGTGAAATTGAACTTAATTACGTAAGGCAACTCAAAGGTGTGGAACCCAGGGTTGGGAAAAGACTACCCAGTTAGGAGGGTCTTTAATTCAATTTCAACTCAACTTAAGTAACTTCTTAAAGTTATGTAAATATTTCTGAGGTATTTTTGTAGGATGTTGACACATGTCAACTGTAGGGTTGTACCTTCGAGAATATTAGGATCTTCTCGAGGATACAACAATGCAGGTGACATATGGCAACACCCTTTTGCATTGATCATTAAGATTTACACCTGAAACTCGAACAAGTTTTTCCTCTGGGACTGGTTAGGACCATATTCATGTTATGAGGCTGCCCTTTTATACTCAGGGTACCTTGACACATGGGGTTAACAGTGGTTGGCGCAGTATGTCAGCTTACCCCTAGTCTTCAAGAGCATCCTTATAACGTGTATCATGTTATTAACCCGATCTTGAGAGAATGACTTTCGACAAGGGAGGCAGATAGAAGTCAGTAAAAGAAATTCTATATAACTTCAGAGTGGGGTGAAGGACATATTCTAGATTGACGAGTATGGCATCAAGGAATATGAGACATGAACAGTATGTTTAAAATCTTTTGCCAAAGTATCACAAGCTGCTGATTGCGTTGTCCTATGTCACCTAGTCTAAGGGACATGATGCCGATGAATAATGATAACAATTATTTAGATAGGTTCCTTGGACAGAGCATTCTAAAATCCTAGATTAGGGAAGAGAACCGCAAGAGTGAAGTGTTAAGATAAAAACGCCAACTCTATGATACTCATGAATAGATCGGTAGATCACTGAGTCATGGAATGAATAGATCAGTGGTACACCGAGTCATTACATCTGCATATGGTTATCTGTTATAAGAATGATTGCTTGATCTGTGAGTTCTAAATTATGTATTTAGAACTAGGAAGCACTTATCAAAAAAAAATATTCTTGTTCTAATGTACTAAAATGGGAATGTTACATCTTGGTATCAGAGCTGAAGGTTGTAGCTCTTGGACCTATTGTGTCCATAATCTGATAAAAATCTGAATTTTCTTGTAACAAAAAATTTTTAGAACAAGGGGGAACATTGCGGATAATGATCCACCAGAGGAAGGGGTAGCAACAACCCAAAAACTTGATGAGATCCTTTCTTCCCTATTGGACACAAGAGATCGTTTGGCTATACTTGAACAACAAGTAATGGGAAATGAGGAGGATGATGAAGTTGGTAACAATAATCAGCTACCTCCTGAGAACATCCCCGATATGGGTGTTAATAATAACACTGGAAATGTACCTATCCAACTAGAAAAGAAAAGGGCCAGGTTGGCAGTGGAACTCACTAATGATATAAAAGGATAATTCCACCTAAATATGATGGCACCACATTAGGAGATGGAGTTGAGAACTAGCTCAACAAAATGGAGAAGTACTTTGCAATAAGAAACTTCTCGGAGGAAACCAAAGCTATTTGGGGAGCTTATCAGCTTTCCCATGAAGCATCTTCATGGTGGGATAGCCGTAAAGCTGAGCTAAATATTGATGAGACAAACATCACTTTGATCAATTTAAAGGCTATTTTAGGCAACGTTGGCTGCCACAACTTTTCTATGATCAGAAAATGACAGAATTCCAGAACTTAGTTCAAGGAAAGCTAACTGTAACTGAATACTGGGAGCGGTTTATGAATCTTCTCAAGTACGTACTGTAGTATCAAACTGACGAGCAGTTTAGAATACGGAAATTCATCATGGGACTAAATCCTGTGATAGGAGGAGAGGTTGATGTTCACAGCCCAACCACTATGGAAGGGGTTGTTGAAAAATCCATAAGGCAAGAACAGAAATTAAAGGCTATTTCTGCTCATAAAGAGGAAGTGTGGAAGAAGATTGCAAACCCTTCTTCAACTTCACTTGCACCCAAAAAAGGGCCATGGAGAAATTTTTGAAATAGAAGTAATTTTCCAGTGGATAATAATAAGAAAACGACAGTGAATAAGCCTATTGGAAATGTAAGGGATAATTTTGCAAAGAATTATAACAATGAGAAGAAGCCCTATGGAGGACAACGTGATAATTTTAAGGTTGGAAGTAATTTTGAGCCTAAAAAGGGACATGTAGGAGGCTGCTTTAATTGTGGAAAAGACCACTATGCAAATCATTTCCCTTTGAAGAAGGATGATCGTAATCAACAGCATAAGATACATGCTGTAGTAGCATACAAGCAAGCTGAAAAGAAAGTGACACCTATAGAAGTTTCAGGTAAGTTATTTGGCATACCTGTCACTATTATTTTTGATATCGGAGCTACTGAATGTTTTATTTCTAGTAAACTCACTTCTAAACTTAAAAGAAAAGTTGGAAAGATGGATAAATCTTTGATTGTACAGTATGGTAATAACTCTATTCATACAGTGAGTATGTGTCTTTTTGGGGAAGTCCTTGACTTACCTAACTTTTCCATGGAATTTGACCTATATGTTTCACCTTTGGGATCCTATGACGTTGTCATCAACATCCATTGGTTAGCTGACCATAAATTAAAAGTAGACTGATTTGAAAAGAATATAATATGTTTAGATGATCGGCTGAAAACAACAGAGATTCAAGGTGTGAAACAAAAAAATTCAGTTAGGAAACTATCAGCTATGCAACTTAAAAAGTCTAAAAACAAGGGATGTACCTTATATGCAGTAAAGATATCTGAATTTGCAGAAGAAGATGGTGATTGCATGAAACATTACCCACTGTTGCAAAGTTTCAAGGATGTATTTCCAGAGGAATTACCAGGTTTACCACCCAAAAGGGAATTTGACTTCACCATTGAAATCAAACCTGGGACGGAACCTATTTCTAAGGAACCTTATCAAATGAATACTACAGAGTTAGTCGAGCTTAAGGCACAATTGCAAGAACTTTTGTCTAAGGGTTTAATTAGACTAAGTGTTTCACCTAGGGGAGCACCAGTAATATTTGTAAAAAAGAAAGATGGAACACTTAGACTGTGTATTGATTATCGGATGTTAAACAAAGCAACAATTAAGAATAGATACCCACTTCCAAGAATTGATGATCTATTTGATCAGATGTGAGGATCAGCAGTTTATTCCAAGATAGACCTTCGATCTGGTTATCATCAATTAAGGATTAAAGAAGAAGATATTCATAAAACAGCTTTCCGAACCAGATACAGACATTATGAGTTCATGGTTCTACACTTTGGATTAACTAATGTACCCATAGCTTTTATGAACTTAATGAATAATATATTTCAAGAATATTTTGACAAGTTTGTGCTTGTATTCTTGGATGATATTCTCATATATTCTAAAAGCGTTGAAGAGCACAATGAGCAATTGAAGATAGTTTTGGAAATTTTGAGAAAAAGAAAGTTATACGGTAAGTTATCCAAATGTTCTTTCTTTGATATTGAAGTTCACTATTTGGGTCATGTCATTAGTATAGAAGGAATTGCAGTAAATCCTTCAAAAATAGTGGCAATAACTGAGTGGCCTACACCAAAGAATGTACATGAAGTAAGAAGCTTCATGGGCCTTGCTGGTTATTATAGAAAATTTGTTAAGGATTTTTCTAGATTGGCTGCACCAATAACTTCATTGCAGAAGAAGGATAAGAAATTTATTTGGAATGATAAGTGTGAAACTGCTTTTAAAAGTTTGAAAATCCAGCTGACTTCAGCACCTATATTAGTTGTACCGGACCCTAATGGGAACTTTACTGTCATAACGGATGCTTCTGGGGAAGGCATTGGAAGTGTTTTGTTACAAAATGATCATGTCATAGCATACGAAAGTAGAAAGCTTAAGTTACATGAGCTGAATTATGCCCCTCATGATTTAGAGCTTGCTGCAATTGTTCATGCGCTTCAAGTATGGAGTCACTATTTACTTGGGAAACCTTTTGAGTTGAAAACTAATCATTTAGGGCTAAAGTATATTTTCACTCAGCCTAACCTAAATGCAAGACAGCGAAGGTGGTTAGAGTTTTTATCTCAATATCATTTTGATATTAGTTACATCAAAGGAAAAGAGAATAGAGTAGCAGATGCTCTAAGTCATAGGAAGCACATTTCTACTCTTATAACATTAAGAACTCAGTTTAAAGATGAGGTAAAAAGTGCCTCAAAATTTGATATATGCTTTCAGCAAGTAAAAGCAGCACTTGTTGCAAAACGAAAATATGAAAGGTATAAAGGTTTTCATTTTGATAATGAAGGAATCTTAAGTTATGAAAATAGGGTATATGTACCTTTGCTAAACGATTTGAGAAAGAAATTGTTAGTTAAATTTCATAATTCACCCTTTTCTAGACACCCGGGTATTACTAAAATGCTCGCTGATCTAAAACAGCAATACTTCTAGAAAGGAATGAAAAAGGATGTTATGGATTTTGTGACTCATTGTCTGGAATGTCAGCGGGTTAAGGCAGAACACTTGCACCCTACTGGTCTATTATATCCCGATAGCATATTGCAGTATAAATGGCAAGTAGTAAGCATGGACTTTGTACAAGGGTTGCCTATGTTGAGAAATAAACATGATGTTATCTTGGTAGTTGTAGAAAAACTAACAAAGCTAGCCCATTTCATCACTGGAAATCTAAAGGATGATTCTCTAGTGTTAGCAAAAATATTCGTGCATGAAATTTTCAGGTTACATGGAGTACCAAAATTGATTATATCTGATAGGGATCCTAAAATGACATCAAGATTTTGGCAAACGCTTACTACAACTCTTGGAATGAAACTAAACTTCAGTTCTGCATATCATCCAAAAACGGATGGACAAAATGAGATAGTAAATCAGGTGTTGGAAGATATGTTACGAATGTATTACATGGATCAACAGTATAAATGGGAATAGTACCTCCCATTAGTTGAGTTTGCATACAACAACACATATCACTCTTCTCTTAAAATGGCACCTTTTGAGGCACTTTATGGAAGAAAGTGTAGAACACCTTTTAGTTGGGATAACATTGAGGATAGAGTGGTAATTGGACCAGAAATCCTCACTGAAATGGAACAACAAGTTAAGATGATTTGTGAATGATTGAAGGAAGCAACAGATAGGCAGAAGAGCTATGCTGACCTAAACGGATTGATCGAAAGTATGAACTTCGTGAAAAGGTTTTTCTTCATGTTAAACCCAAAAAGAGTTCTATAAATTTTGGAAAGGCTATCAAGTTGTCACCTCGTTATGTGGGACCTTTCGAAATTTTCGAAATAATAAATCTTATAGCTTACCGATTAGCTTTACCACCTGCTTTGTCTTGCATGCATGATGTTTTCCATATTTCTTTGCTTAAAAAATACGTTTTAGACTTGTCACATGTTTTAAATTGGAATTCCTTGCAAGTCCAAGACCCAGGAATAATCGTGGTTAAACCCACACAAGTGCTCGAAACTCACCAATTGCATTTGAGAAATCATGAAATACAGCAATGTAAGGTCTAGTGGGACCAGTTTAACGAAGAAAGTGCAACTTGGGAAAATCTAGAAGAAATGAAAATTTCTTATCCCTTTCTTTTTTAACATAATGGAATTTGTTGACTGGAAAAAAATAAAAAATAAAAATTATTTATTATGAATTTATCTTTTTCGTATCTTTATGTAAGCGAGCTTTGAGGAAAACATTATTCAGGTTGAATAAATTATATCAAGACATTGATTTCTGGAATTATTCAAGTTGGAAATAGTCATTTGTTTTGTGAACTAATAAATTAATTGACCTTAAGGTAAATCTAAGGATGTAATCATCGAGACGATGAATCTTTTAGGAGGGAAGCATGTAACACCCTGAATTGTTGTTACCTACTCCTAAGCAATCAAGTGTTGATATATGATTTCTTCTGTATAAGGACATGTTCCTTTGGTTTTTGGAAGTCATGCTTGATATGGATTGTATCCTCTCTGCTCTTGAAGATCTTTGACTGAGCCAGAATATGCTAGGACTCTTTTGTTTCTTTCATTCTTTACACTTGAGTTCAATTTGATTACTGGATGAATTTTGGATTTATCCATCTTTATGAATCAACCTTGGATCAGTTGTATTGATCCAACGAATGTTTTAAGCTTGTTCAGAAGGAACAAAATATATTGACCTTATGAAAGTACAAGGTCTGAATGAGTTTGAATGATCAATCCCGGAGTTTAACTCAGGCTGATCATAATAAATGGAATTTGGTTTCAGATATCGTAACATCAGGAAGGCCTAGACCTTAATCCAGGTAAGACGTTCATGTTTTTACCGTAAGCTTAATTTAGTGATGCCAGATAGAATCCATTACAAGAATGTTTTACCCTGTATGGACTCTAACACTGACTAGTCCTGTTTTGGAGACCTAGAATAGATTGTTTAGGTTAATAACCTTAACCTAAAACTATAACCTATTGGTTAAAATAATTTCTAATCTAACCTAGCCCTAAAACTATAAGCTTAATGCTCCTAGAGTTAACTACACCTAGCGCTATGGAAGTAAGACTAATGTCTTACCCTATGATCTAACCTATGTTTCTAACCTATCTTAACTAATGATAAGAATGGAGGGGGACCTATGAAGGGTCGCGAGTCATGGGTAGTGGATTCCATGGCATTTATGAGGGGGATAAGGTTGAGGGACTTGGAATGCTGTCAGATTTGGCAGAGGTTGCAAACGGCTAATGTAATCTGAAATGGTAGTATCACCAAGTATGGGAAAGGTTGTTTGTTTTATTTTGGCTATCACCAATTTTTGTGATTGGTGGCAATGGAAAATAGGCAGGAAGATGGAAGTTAATGCAATTAACGAACCTCAGTTACCGATTGCAGATTTCTTGGGAAGGCATGCAAATGGAATATTGTTCTGTTATTTTGTTTTCCATGCATTCCATTTTTTGCTCTGCTTGAGCACTAGTTCTTCGAACCAGTCATCTACTCTATGTTGCATGGCAACTTTGAGAGTTTCTAGCTTCCTTCTCTATCGGGGAAAGTATATAAGGAAAGAAGGTAACAATTTATTGTTGTTTAATCTATCGTGGAAGAAGAAGAGAAAGTGCGAGCACATTCAGAGGTCTTCTTCGAATTTTTAAGCGACAGTATCAGGCATGATAGGCCCTAACTTTTAAAATCTTGCTTTCCTTTAAATTTTTTCATTAGAACAACTCTGTTCAAATGATTCTTAATACAGTTGGTTTGAATGGTAGCAATGTATTGGGTTTCTTCTTTTTCTTGTTGATGTGGGAATCCCTGGTTATTCGTAGACTCTTTTGAAGTGTTTGCTATGAATACATTATGGATTCGACTTCCGTTGAATTCCTTGCTGTGTATAATTTATGGATTTAACTTCTGTCGAATTTTTTGCTGTGTATACTTTATGGATTCGACTTCTATTGAAGTCCTTGCTGTGATTTATTTATGGAATTGACTTCTTTAGAAGTCCTTGCTACGATTTCATTAAGGATTCAACTTCGGTCAAAGTGTTTGCTATGATTTCATTAAGGAATCAACTTCTGTTGAAGTCCTTGTTGTGTTTACATGGTGGATTCGACTTCTGTTGAAGTGTTTGCTATGATTGCATTTGGGTTCAACTTCTGTATATGTTGTTTCCTAGTCTCTTGTTCGATTGAGGTAATGAGTTCCTAACTGTACCATGTTTGATGTTTTTTTGGATGATTTCATGTTTGAAGAATGTCATGGAAAGAATTTTTGTCTAATTTGGTTGGTTTATTGATGATTGCTTGGTCACATGAGCTCTTCTATTGCTTGACAGCTTCAAGTGAATATATAGTTTGTTTGTGATGAAACTGTAGTTCTTTTTAGTGAGCTCGACAGGTTTAGTCGCATGCGCAAGAAATATGTTGAATTTAAGCATGTACCTCTGTGAAATGGGTCTGGATGGTCAATGATTATGGGTTCTGTATTTGATGAAATATTAGTGTAGCTGTAGTTTTCTTTATGAATTTACTTGGTTAATGGGAACACAGCCTCACTGAGAGAAATCTTTCTTTGAGGAACTCTAATTTTTAAATAACGTATGGGTAATCCTAGATCTGCATGGATGTAAATAAGGTTTGTACTTGGAAGGGATGGGATTGTGTTGATTTCTTGCTTTCCCTTCTTCTCTAATTGAATTTATAGATTGATTTTATATGCATTACTCCCGGAAAGATTGGTATAGTCCTGAACTTGTTTGGAATGGAGATCTGGATGCCTCTTTTTCTTTCTCTTATATTGTAAAGTATATGCTGTTATAGGAATTTTGGAATACAAAAGTATTCTATCCCTTTCTGGAAATTATGATTTCTCCCTTCTTTTGTATTTCCATAAAAACTCTACGAGAGGGGTATAAGATGATTAGACTGTTAAATTTATGAGGAAAGAATGGTAAGTGCTTAGTCTTCACCGAAGTTTCCTTTCCTTATCTACAGTTAAATATTAATACCCTGTTTGAGTTATTAAGTTATCTACTTTAATAAAATTACTATTAGAAGTTTGTATACTTATCAATTTCATTGAAACAATGCAATGAGCATAAAGGAAATCCATCAGTTGAACTTGCTAGAGGCTATAATCTGTCTTTTCTTGAATTATTAAATGCACATTTGTTGGATACACGAACGGGTAAGAATTCATTCTTGAATGGAGTAATTTTATTAGGATTGATATTGTCCTTGGTTTTCGGATGGATGGATATTTTTGATTCATTTTCTTTCTTCTTAGTCTCTAATATAAGATGAATCATCTGAAAAGATTAAAGTTGAGATGGTAGTTATAATATGAAGTTATGTTACGAAGTCATGTATGGTAGAAGGATAAATAGTGTGATTCATGATTATAGATTTGATGAAATGATTTCATTTAAACAGTTTGTTTAATGGAAACAATGGGTGGAATGCAGTTGTTTTAAGAATTAGAGCTTATCATGCTCAGTTCACTGAACTGACCCGTGCTAGCTATTTTTGCAGATGGCCATTGTAAGTGGTAAAACCACGTAAATCTGATATGATGCTCAGAATGAGTAATCTGATTTTTATGATGAATTACGACATGATCTCACTAATTGTAATATAGGAAGGAAGTTTCTCTTTTGTTGATGTTATTGTATTAAAAGATTCCTTAGTGCATAAATTGTACTGGTATAGGTTGAGATTAAAAGAAATGGAGAAATTTTTTCTTACATAGCTATGTTCTTATTTGTTGAGTTGATCTTCTCGCATCTGGATGATTAAGAGTGCATTTTTATTATTATACGCCAAGGGATCTAAATGGATTCCCTAAGTAAGCCTTGTAAAAATTATGTGACTAATTACTCCATGTTTACTATTAATTCTTTTATATTATGAATATGGATAATTTGAAAATTAGTTCACTACATTTCTATGGAAGTTGGGGTTGATTTATGCCCTAACAAGTAGCTATAAATCGATGAGCATTATACTAATCCTTAATAAAGTATAAGTCAAAGCTATGTAATGGATGGATTAAATTCACCATGTCTTATTTGCAATAAGTCTGATACATTAAGTCTTCAGGGTTGATAAGAACCCTTACGGGTTAGTTATCTTCCTTATGAGAGAACTTAGGGATATTGCCCAATTATGAGGAATAAGATTATTAGGAAACGATGGACACCTTGACAAGGTATCAAATCAATTTAAACTTCTCTCAGTGAAATTGAACTTAATTACGTAAGGAAACTCAAAGGTGTGGAACTCAGGGTTGGGAAAAGACTACCCAGTTAGGAGGGTCTTTAATTCAATTTCAACTAAACTTAAGTAACTTCTTGAAGTTATGTAAATATTTTTGAGGAATTTTTGTAGCATGTTGACACATGTCAACTGCAGGGTTTTACCTTCGAGAAGATTAGGATCTTCTCGAGGATACAACAATGCAGGTGACATATGGCAACACCCTTTTGCATTAATCGTTAAGATTTACACCTGAAACTCAAACATTTTTTTCCTTTGGGACTGGTTAGGACCATAATCATGTTATGAGGCTACCCTTTTAGACTTGGCATACCTTGACACACGAGGTTAACAGTGGTTGGCGCAGTATGTCAGCTTACCCCTACTCTTCAAGAGCATCCTTATAATGTGTATCATGTTATTAACCCGATCTTGAGAGAATGACTTTGGACAAGGGAGGCTGACAGAAGTCAGTAAAAGACATTCTATATAACTTCAGAGTGGGGTGAAGGACGTATTCTAGATTGACGAGTATGCCATCAAGGAATATGAGACATGAACAGTATGTTTAAAATCTTTTGCCAAAGTATCACAAGCTGCTGATTGCGTTGTACTATGTCACCTAGTCTAAGGGACATGATGCCGATGAATAATGGTAACAATTATTTAGATAGGTTCCTTAGACAGAGCATTATGAAATCCTAGATTAGGGAAGAGAACCGCAAGAGTGAAGTGTTAAGATAAAAATGCCAACTCTATGATACTCATGAATAGATCGGTAGATCACTGAGTCATGGAATGAATAGATCAGTGGTACACTGAGTCATTACATCTGCATATGGTTATCTGTTATAAGAATGATTGCTTGATCTGTGAGTTCTAAATTATGTATTTAGAACTAGGAAGCACTTATCAAAAAAAAATATTCTTGTTCTAATGTACTAAAATGGGAATGTTACATCTTGGTATCAGAGTTGAAGGTTGCAGCTCTTTGACCTATTGTGTCCATAATATGATAAAAACCTAAATTTTCTTGTAACAGAAAATGGTTAGAACAAGGGGGAACATTGCGGATAATGATCCACCAGAGGAAGGGGTAGCAACAACCCAAAAACTTGATGAGATCCTTGCTACCCTATTGGACACAAGAGATCATTTGGCTATACTTGAACAACAAGTAATGGGAAATGAGGAGGATGATGAAGTTGGTAACAATAATCAGCTACCTCCTGAGAACATCCATAATATGGGTGTTGGTAATAACACTGGAAATGTACCTATCCAACTAGAAAAGAAAAGGGCCAGGTTGGCAGCGGAACTCACTAATGATATAAAAGGATAAGTCCTCCTAAATGTGATGGCACCACATTAGGAGATGGAGCTGAGAAATAGCTCAACAAAATGGAGAAGTACTTTGCAATAAGAAACTTCTTGGAGGAAACCAAAGCTATTTGGGGAGCTTATCAGCTTTCCCATGAAGCATCTTCATGGTGGGACAGCCGTAAAGCTGAGCTAAATATTGATGAGAAAAACATCACTTGGGATCAATTTAAAGGCTATTTTAGGCAACGTTGGCTGCCACAACTTTTCTATGATCAGAAAATGACAGAATTCAAGAACTTAGTTCAAGGAAAGCTAACTGTAACTGAATACTGGGAGCGGTTTATGAATCTTCTCAAGTACGTACCGTAGTATCAAACTAACGAGAAGTTTAGATTACGGAAATTCATCATAGGACTAAATCCTGTGATAGGAGGAGAGGTTGATGTTCACAGCCCAACCACTATGGAAGGGGTTGTTGAAAAATCCATAAGGCAAGAACAGAAATTAAAGGCTATTTCTGCTCATAAAGAGGAAGTGTGGAAGAAGATTACAAACCCTTCTTCAACTTCACTTGCACCCAAAAAAGGGCCATGGAGAAATTTTGGAAATAGAAGTAAGTTTCCAGTGGATAATAATAAGAAAACGACAGTGAATAAGCCTGCTGGAAATGTAAGGGATAATTTTGCAAAGAATTATAACAATGAGAAGAAGCCCTATGGAGGACAACGTGATAATTTTAAGGTTGGAAGTAATTTTGAGCCTAAAAAGGGACATGTAGGAGGCTTCTTTAATTGTGGAAAAGACCACTATGCAAATCATTTTCCTTTGAAGAAGGATGATCGTAATCAACAGCATAAGATACATGCTGTAGTAGCAGACAAGCAAGTTGAAAAGAAAGTGACACCTATAGAAGTTTCGGGTAAGTTATTTGGCATACCTGTCACTATTATTTTTTATATCGGAGCTACTGAATGTTTTATTTCTAGTAAACTCACTTCTAAACTTAAAAGAAAAGTTGGAAAGATGGATAAATCTTTGACTGTACAGTATGGTAATAACTCTATTCATACAGTGAGTATGTGTCTTTTTGGGGCAGTCCTTGACTTACCTAACTTTTCCATGGAATTTGACCTATATGTTGCACCTTTGGGATCCTATGACGTTGTCATCAGCGTCCATTGGTTAGCTGACCATAAAGTAAAAGTAGACTACTTTGAAAAGAATATAATATGTTTAGATGATCGGCTGAAAACAACAGAGATTCAAGGTGTGAAACAAAAAATTTCAGTTAGGAAATTATCAGCTATGCAACTTAAAAAGGCTAAAAATAAGGGATGTACCTTATATGCAGTAAAGATATCTAAATTTGTAGAAGAAAATGGTGATTCCATGAAATGTTACCCACTGTTGAAAAGTTTCAAGGATGTATTTCCAGAGGAATTACCAGGTTTACCACCCAAAAGGGAATTTGACTTCACCATTGAAATCAAACCTGGGACGGAACCTATTTCTAAGGAACCTTATCGGATGACTACTACAGAGTTAGTCGAGGTTAAGGCAAAATTGCAAGAAATTTTGTCTAAGGGTTTAATTAGACTAAGTGTTTCACCTAGGGGAGGACCAGTAATATTTGTAAAAAAGAAAGATGGAACACTTAGACTATGTATTGATTATCGGATGTTAAACAAAGCAACAATTAAGAACAGATACCCACTTCCAAGAATTGATGATCTATTTGATCAGATGTGAGGATCAGTGGTTTATTCCAAGATAGACCTTCGATCTGGTTATCATCAATTAAGGATTAAAGAAGAAGATATTCATAAAACAGCTTTCCGAACTAGATACCGACATTATGAGTTCACGGTTCTACCCTTTGGATTAACTAATGCACCCATAGCTTTTATGAACTTAATGAATAATATATTTCAAGAATATTTGGACAAGTTTGTGCTTGTATTCTTGGATGATATTCTCATATATTCTAAAAGCGTTGAAGAGCACAATGAGCAATTGAAGATAGTTTTGGAAATTTTGAGAAAAAGAAAGTTATACGGTAAGTTGTCCAAATGTTCTTTCTTTGATACTGAAGTTCACTATTTGGGTCATGTCATTAGTAAAGAAGGAATTGTAGTAGATCCTTCAAAAATAGTGGCAATAACCGAGTGGCCTGCACCAAAGAATGTACATGAAGTAAGAAGCTTCATGGGCCTTGCTGGTTATTATAGAAAATTTGTTACGGATTTTTCTAAAGTGGCTGCACCAATAACTTCATTGCAGAAGAAGGATAAGAAATTTATTTGGAATGATAAGTTTGAAACTGCTTTTAAAAGTTTGAAAATCCAGCTAACTTTAGCGTCTGTGTTAGCTGTACCAGACCCTAATGGGAACTTTATTGTTCGTAACGGATGCTTCTAGGGAAGGCCTTGGAGGTGTTTTGTTACAAAATGATCATGTCATGGCATATGAAAGTATAAATCTTAAGTTACATGAGTTGAATTATGCCCCTCATGATTTAGAGCTTGCTGCAATTGTTCATGCGTTGCAAGTATGGAGACATTATTTACTTGGGAAACCTTTTGAGTTGAAAACTAATCATTTAGGGCTGAAGTATATTTTCACTCAGCCTAACCTAAATGCAAGACACCGAAGGTGGTTAGATTTTTTATCTCAATATGGTTTTGATTTAGTTACATCAAAGGAAAAGAGAATAGAGTAGTAAATGCTCTAAGTCGTAGGAAGCACATTTCTGCTCTTATAACATTAAGAACTCAGTTTAAAGATGAGGTAAAAAGTGCCTCAGAATCTGATATATACTTTCATCAAGTAAAAGTAGCACTTGCTGCAGAACGGAAATATGAAAGGTATAAAGGTTTTCATTTTGATAACGAAGGAATCTTACATTATGAGAACAGGGTATATGTACCTTTGCTAAATGATTTGAGAATGAAATTGTTAGTTGAATTTCATAATTCACCCTTTTCTGGACACTCGAGTTTTACTAAAATGCTCGTTGATCTAAAACAACAATACTTCTGGAAAGGAATGAAAAAGGATGTTATTGATTTTCTGACTCATTGTTTAGAATGTCAGCGGGTTACGGCAGAACACATGCACCCTGCTGGTCTATTATATCCCCCATAGCATACTGTAGTATAAATGGCAAGTAATAAGCATGGACTTTGTACAAGGGTTGCCTATGTCGAGAAATAAACATGATGTTATCTTGGTAGTTGTAGACAAACTAACAAAGGTAGCTCATTTCATTACTGGAAATCTGAAGGATGATTCTCCACTGCTAGTAAAAAGATTCGTGCATGAAATTTTTAGGTCACATGGAGTACCAGAATTGATTATATCTGATAGGGATCCGAGAATGACATCAATATTTTGGTAAATGCTTAATACAGCTCTTGGAACAAAACTAAACTTCAGTTCTGCATATCATCCAGAAACGGATGGACAAACTGAGAGACTAAATCAGGTGTTGGAAGATATGTTATGAATGTATTGCATGGATCAACAGTATAAATGGGAAGAGTATCTCCCATTAGTTGAGTTTGCATACAACAATACATATCACTCTTCTCTTAAAATGGAACCTTTTGAGGCACTTTATGGAAGAAAGTGCAGAACCCCTGTTAGTTGGGATAGTATTGAGGATAGAGTGGTAATTGGACCAGAAATCCTCACTAAAATGGAATAGCAAGTTAAGATGATTCGTGAATGATTGAAAGAAGCAGCAGATAGGCAGAAGAGCTATACTAACCTAAAGTGGGTTGATCGAAAGTTTGAACTTGGTGAAAAGTTTCTTCTTCGTGTTAAACCTAGAAAGAGTTCTATAAATTTTGGCAAGGCTGCCAAGTTGTCACCTCGTTATGTGGGACCTTTCAAAATTGTCAAAATAATCAATCCTGTAGCTTACCGATTAGCTTTACCACCTCCTTTGTCTCGCATGCATGATGTTTTCCATATTCCTTTGCTTAAGAAATAAATTTTAGACTTGTCTCATGTTTTAAATTGGAATTCCTTGTAGGTCCAAGACCTAGGAATAATCGTGGTTAAACCCACACGAGTGCTCAAAACTCGCCAATTACATTTGAGAAATCGTGAAATACAGCAATGTAAGGTCCAATGGGACCAGTTTGACGAAGAAAGTACAACTTGGGAAAATCTGGAAGGGATGAAAATTGCTTATCCCTTTCTTTTTTAACAGAATGGAATCTGTTGATTGGAAAATATATATATATATATATATATATATATATAAATTATTTATTGTGAATTTGTTTTTTTCATATATTGATGTAAGCCAGCTTTGAGGAAAACATTATTCAGGTTGAATAAATTGTATCATGACATTGATTTCTGGAATTATTCAAGTTGGAAATAGTCATGTGTTTTGTGAACTAATAAATTAATTGAACTTAAGGTAAATCTAAGGATGTAATCATCGGGATGATGAAGCTTTTAGGAGGGAAGCATGTAACACCCTGAATTGTTTGTACCTACTCCTGAGCAATCAAGTGTTGATATATGATTTCTTCTGTATAAGGACATGTTCGTTTGGTTTTTGGAAGTCATGCTTGATATGGATTGTATCCTGTCTGCTCTTAAAGATCTTTGACTGAGCCGGAATATGCTAGGACTCTTTTGTTTCTTTCATTCTTCGCACTTGAGTTCAATTTGATTACTGGATGAATTTTGGATTTATCCATCTTTATGAATCAGCCTTGGATCAGTTGCATTGATCCAACGAATGTTTTAAGCTTGTTCAGAAGGAACAAAATATATTGACCTTACGAAAGTACAAGGTCTGAATGAGTTTGAATGATCAATCCCGGAGTTTAACTCAGGCTGATCATAATAAATGGAATTTGGTTTTAGATATCGTAACATCAAGAAGGCCTAGACCTTAATCGAGGTAAGATGTTCATGTTTTTACCATAAGCTTAATTTAGTGATGCCAGATAGAATCCATTACAAGAATTTTTTACCCTGTATGGACTCTAACACTGACTGGTCCTGTTTTGGAGACCTAGAATAGATTCGTTAAGGTTAATAACCTTAACCTAAAACTATAACCTATTGGTTAAAATAATTGCTAATCTAACCTAGCCCTAAAACTATAAGCTTAATGCTCCTAGAGTTAACTACACCTAGCACTATGGAAGTAAGACTAATGTCTTACCCTATGATCTAACCTATGTTTCTAGCCTATGTTAACTAATGATAAGAGTGGAGGGGGACCTATGAAGGGTTGCGAGTCATGAGCAGTGGATTCCATGGCATTTATGAGGGGGGATAAGGTTGAGGGACTTGGAATGCTGTCAGATTTGGCAGAGGTTGCAAACGGCTAATGTAATCTGAAATGGTAGTATCACCAAGTATGGGAAAGGTTGTTTGTTTTCTTTTGGCTATCACCAATTTTGGTGGTTGGTGGCAATGGAAAATAGGCAGGAAGATGGAAGTTAATGCAATTAATGAACCTCAGTTACTGATTACGGATTTCTTTGGAAGGCATGCAAATGGAATATTGTTCTGTTATTTTTTTTTCCATGCATCTTATTTTTTGCTCTGCTTGAGCACTAGTTCTTCGAACCAGTCATCTACTCTGTGTTACATGGCAACTTTGAGAGTTTCTAGCTTCCTTCTCTATCAGGGAAAGTATATAAGCAAGGAGGTAACAATTTATTGTTGTTTAATCTATCGTGGAAGAAGAAGAGAAAGTGCAAGCACATTCAGAGGTCTTCTTCAAATTTTTAAGCAACAGTATCAGGCATGATAGGCCCTAACTTTTAAAATCTTGCTTTCCTTTAAATTATTTCATTAGAACAACTCTGTTCAGATGATTTTTGGTACAGTTGGTTTGAATGGTAGCAATGTATTGGGTTTCTTCTTTTTCTTGTTGATGTGGGAATCCCTGGTTATTCGTAGACTCTTTTGAAGTGTTTGCTATGAATACTTTATGGATTTGAATTCCGTTGAATTCCTTGCTGTGTATACTTTATGGTCCTTGTTGTAACTTCTGTCGAATTTTTTGAAGTGTGTATACTTTAAGGATTCGACTTCTGTTGAAGTCCTTGTTGTGATTTATTTATGGAATCGACTTCTTTAGAATTCCTTGCTATGATTTCATTAAGGATTCAACTTTGGTCGAAGTGTTTGCTATGATTTCATTAAGGAATCAACTTCTGTTGAAGTCCTTGTTGTGTTTACATGGTGGATTCGACTTCTGTTGAAGTGTTTGCTATGATTACATTTGGGTTCGACTTCTGTATATGTTGTTTCCTAGTCTCTTGTTCGACTGAGGTAATGAGTTCCTAACTGTACCATGTTTGACGTTTTGTTGGATGATTTCATGTTTGAAGAATGTCATGGAAAGAATTGTTGTCTAATTTTGTTGGTTTATTGATGATTGCTTGGTCGCATGAGCTCTTCTATTGCTTGACAGTTTCAGGTGAATATATAGTTGGTTTGTGATGAAACTGTAGTTCATTTTAGTGAACTCAACTGGTTTAGTCGTATGCATAAGAAATATGTTGAATTCAAGTCTGTACCTCTGTGAAAAGGGTCTGGAGGGTCAATGATTATGGGTTCTGTATTTGATGAAATATTAGTGTAGCTATGGTTTTCTTTATGACTTTACTTGGTTAATGGGAACACAGTCTGACTGAGAGAAATATTTCTTTGAGGATCTCTAATTTTTAAATAGCGTATGGGTAATCCTAGATCTGCATGGATGGAAATCAGGTTTTTACTTGGAACGGATGGGATTGTGTTGATTTCTTGCTTTCCCTTATTCTCTAATTGAATTTCTAGATTGATTGTATATGCATTACTCCCGGAAAGATTGGTACAGTCCTGAACTTTTTTGGAATGGAGATCTGGATGCCTCTGTTTCTTTCTCTTAGATTGTAAAGTATATGTTGTTATAGGAATTTTGGAATACAAAAGTATTCTATCCCTTTCTGGAAATTATCATTGCTCCCTTCTTTTGTATTTCCATAAGAACTCTACGAGATGGGTATAAGATGATTAGACTATTAAATTTATGAGGAAAGAATGGTAATTGCTTAGTCTTCACCGAATTTTCCTTTCCTTATCTACAGTTATATTAATACCTTGTTTGAGTTATTCAGTTATCTACTTTAATAAAATTACTATTAGAAGTTTGTATACTTATCAATGTCATTGAAATAATGTAATGAGTAGAAAGGAAATCCATCAGTTGAAATTGCTAGAGGCTATAATCTGTCTTTTCTTGAATTATTAAATGCACATCTGTTGCATACACGTACTGGTAAGAATTCATTCTTGAATGGAGTAATTTTATTAGGATTGATATTGTCCTTGGTTTTCGGATGGATGGATATTTTTGATTCATTTTGTTTCTTCTTAGTCTCTAATATAAGATGAATCATCTGAAAAGATTAAAGTTGAGATGGTAGTTATAATATGAAGTTATGTTATGAAGTCATGTATGGTAGAAGGATAAATAGTGTGATTCATGATTATAGATTTGATGAAATGATTTCATTTAAACAGTTTGTTTAATGGAAACAATTGGTGGAATGCAGTTGTTTTAAGAATTAGAGCTTATCATGCTCAGTTCACTGAACTGACCCGTGCTAGAAATTTTTGCAGATGGCCATCGTAAGTGGTAAAAGCACGCAGATCTGATATGATGCTCAGATTGTTTAATCTGATTTTTATGATGAATTACGATAGGATATCTCTAATTGTACTATAGGAAGGAAGTTTCTCTTTTGTTGATGTTATTGTATTAAAAGATGCCTTAGTGCATAAATTGTACTGGTATAGGTTGAGATTAAAAGAAATGGAGAAATGTTTTCTTACATGGCTATGTTCTTATTTTTTGAGTTGATCTTCTCACGTCTGTATGATTAAGAGTGCATTTTTATTATTATACGCCAAGGGATCTAAATGGATTCACTAAGTAAGCCTTGTAAAAATTATGTGACTGATTACTCCATGTTTGCTAGTAATTCTTTTATATTATGAATATGGATAATTTGAAAATTAGTTCACTGCATTTCTATGGAAGTAGAGGTTGATTTATGCCCTATCAAGTAGCTATAACTCGATGAGCATTATACTAATCCTTAATAAAGTATAAGTCAAAGCAATGTAATGGATGGATTAAATTCACCATGTCTTATTTGCAATAAGTCTGATACATTCAGTCTTCAGGGTTGATAAGAACCCTTATGGGTTAGTTATCTTCCTTATGAGAGAACTTAGGGCTATTGCCCAATTATGAGGAATAAGATTATTAGGAAACGATGGACACCTTGACGAGGTCTCAAATCTCTTTAAACTTCTCTCAGTGAAATTGAACTAAATTATGTAAGGCAACTCAAAGGTGTGGAACTCAGGGTTGGGAAAAGACTACCCAGTTAGGAGGGTCTTTAATTCAATTTCAACTAAACTTAAGTAACTTCTTGAAGTTATGTAAATATTTTCAAGGTAGTTTTGTAGGATGTTGACACATGTCAACTGCAGGGTTGTACCTTTGAGAAGATTAGGATCTTCTCGAGGATACAACAATGCAGGTGACATATGGCAACACCCTTTTGCATTGATCGTTAAGATTTACACCTGAAACTCAAACAATTTTTTCCTCTGGGACTGGTTAGGACCATAATCATGTTATAAGGCTTCCCTTTTAGACTCGGGGTACCTTGACACATGGGGTTAACAGTGGTTGGCCCAGTATGTCAGCTTACCCCTAGTCTTCAAGAGCTTCCTTATAACGTGTATAATGTTATTAACCCGATCTTGAGGTAATGACTTGGGACAGGGGAGGCTGACAGAAGTCAGTAAAATACATTCTATATAACATCGGAGTGGGGTGAAGGACATATTCCAGATTGACGAGTATGCTGTCAAGGAATATGAGACATGAATAGTATGTTTAAAATCTTTGGCCAAAGTATCGCAAGCTGTTGATTGCGTTGTCCTATGTCACCTAGTCTAAGGGACGTGATGCCGATGAATAATGGTAACAATTATTCAAATAGGTTCCTTGGATAGAGCATTGTGAACTCCCAGATTAGGGAAGAGAACCGCAATAGTGAAGTGTTAAGATAAAAAATGCCAACTCTATGATACTCATGAATAGATTGGTAGATCACCGAGTCATGGAATGAATAGATCGGTGGTACACTGAGTCATTACAGTTGCATATGGTTATCTATTATAAGAATGATTGTTTGATCTGTGAGTTCTAAATTATGTATTTAGAACTAGGAAGCACTTATCAAAAAAAAATCTTGTTCTAATGTACTAAAATGGGAATGTTACAAAAATGATAAGAATATAAGATGTGTGTTTATGTTAGATGTGGGGAAAATAATTGTGATGCCCCCAAGTATGTTAGTGTTGGAGATCTAGTTAATGACGCTAAGTGGATCAATGTAAGGTGTACTTTCCTTGAAAAACATTATTGAACATTGAATTGGAGATTAAGGAGGTATATTACATGGCAATGGCTTATTTGATAATGTTGTGGAAGACATGAGTGGATGCCAAGTTGAATTGAGTTTTAAAGAAGGTTGCTTAGATTGACTTGGTAATACTATAGACAACTTAGTAGAAGGGTCTGATGGAGGAAAAATCCTGAGAGGATATTACTTAGTTTTACTTGGTAATGTCATAGATAACTTGAGTGGAGGAGGTGTAGGACCATCCTTAAGAGGAGGTTGAGTGGATTGAATAAGTAACACTTAACTATATGAAGAAGTAACATTAGAAGTGGTGGTATGATAATCATTGGGCACAAAAGGATCAAATTTAGGATCCCATTTGGATGTAACATTTGTAGATGGGTATTGTTGTCTATTTTTACACCCTTGTAGAAATTGAGCTACTAGGAGAATTAGAATTGAATAGTTTATAGATCTTCAAGGTTGAATTTAGGGGAATACTAGTAAATTCCATGTTTTTGGAACACTTGTAGTGATTTAGAAGCTTGTGGGAGTGTTTGGTGCATTCTTTCCTCTTATGGGTTTCAAACACTTAGTCAGTTTCGGTTAAAAATGGATATACTAGTTAAAATTGGCTTTGGGGCATCTCATTTTAATTTTCCTAACTCCCTATCCAAGGAAACGTGTAAGATTTATTGAAGAAATGGAAAAAATTGGAAAAAATGAGTTTGTAGAAAAAGACAGTGTATTGTGAATCCTAGGGGTGTGGGTATAACTAAGTTGGATTGAACTAAGGTTCCTGGAACCAATTTCTAGCTCGCAATATGAAGGGAAAAATGACTCCAATGCAGTTTGGAAATATAGACCGCCAAAGGAAAAAGTGGAACATGGGATGTGGGCATGTGTGGTCCCTATGGGCGCGAAGTAGCTAATTTAGCCAGTGTGGGTTTTAGTGACCCTGGACAAAAATGGGCTACAAATACGTGAGTTCCCTATGGAGCACATAGAGGTGTGGGTAACAAGTTCCCTATAGATCATTCAAACCCACAAAGTAAGAGTTAAAGGAAAGGACATCGGACAGAGGACATATGGAAAACTCGTCGAGTTAGAGAAAGTGGGGTGTTTCATTGGATTATTAAAAAAATAATGAAATGGATAGAGGGTGATAGGCGAAGGAGAAATACATGTTTGTGATTTCAGTTGAAGGTTGTGTTCACATTTTGATTTCCTAATCCAATGTTGACTGCAAGAGCTCCCTTCTGGCTGGGATTAATGGCATATAAAATGTAAAACAGTACCACTAGATAGAGTTAAATAAAGTAACAAGTGGACTACCTAGCAGAAGATAGATCCAGAAAGCATGATGCTTCCTGTACAGGCTTTCAATCCACTATTATAGAATAGTATTAATGTTATCCAAAATAAAAATTAAATAAAAATCTTATTGGAATTGAAATGATTTAGGTATCTCATGCAAAATAAATAAGAAAGGTTAGATAAAAGGTGATTGAGGTCAAAATAGGTATGTGATGGGTTGGTATTTGGTTGCAGGTCTGGTACAAGCTCTGGGTAAGATCTAGTAAATATTAGGAGTGATTATAAGGAATGGGTATGAGCTCTCTGGTCAGATGTATACTACCAGACATAGTAACCGACATCGGTTGTGTGACCAATTCTGGTTTGGAAGGATGACCAACATTGGTTAGCTAACTGACATCGATAGGTGTAGTTAGTGAAAGGCTCTTAGAAATTGGTTTCCAAGCTCTCTGTGATTACTCAAAGGCTAGAAATAGGGAAGGTGAGGTCATAAAATGGCCTTAGTGAATCAGGGATGAATATGAGAGGGTGAAGATAGGTCGAATGGATAGATATGGTAAGGTGATAGGTTGGTGGGAGGAAAGAGGTGTACAGATGTACAAAAAATTAAATAACTGAGAGGAAGGATAATCTTACTGAAAGAAAATAGAGATAACTAAAGAGTGTTAGGTACTTATTGAAGAATGGGTCTAGAGATTGTAGGTGATAAAAATAATGGTGGCAGAGATCCAAAGTTAAGGGATGTCATGTACGTGTCATGGAATTTCAAACCTATATGCTTCTCTATGTGAATATTTGATCCTGAAAAAAGTGATGGATGTCGATGGTTGTTGGTAGTGCTATTGGGTTCTTTCCTTTCCCTGAGAGCTTCAAAAATTTTGAGCACTCCAAGTCTCTATTCATATGAGATCTTGAATCAAATTAATAACCTTAGTAAAGAATTTTGGAAATGTATTTATCCTAACCGAAAATAGTTAGTGGACCGACGTCGGTTGAGATATAATCGGCATTGGTTAAGGCAGGAATATCTAGGTTGGCCAAAAATAGCCTAATTGTTGCTATTTTGGCATGGTCTTCAATCTTCATCTGAGTCTTGAGTGATAGATCATGAAAAAATGAGTAAGATTCCTTTTATCTTTGATAATATGAGTTAATTCTAGGTTTATACTAAGTCCTAGTTAGTTAGGATAGGATTAGACTTAGTCTTAGGTCATTAATGGGGTTTGAGTGGGTCATGGAGTGAGGTGGTCAAGTGAGGATGTTAATTAAATTAATTAAGGTAATTAATTCAATTAATCATGTGCACTATGGGATATGAATAGGTAAGGTATGTCTAATTTAATTAACGGGGTTATAAGGGAAGTATGACCTAATTTTTGTGTCTACACGGGGTGTGGGAGATAGGAGCCCACAGAGAACCAAGGTTTGGGAGGAACTCTTCCATGCAAGAAAAATTTCCCCACAATGATAAAATAACCACACTAATATACAATCAAAAAATGGTTGAGGCATGAATGAAAGCTTGTTAACTCACTGATTTGGCAGAAAGTTGGAAACAGGTAAGAAAGTATAAGGAGAATAGAATGCGGAGATGGCAGAGTTAGAAGGCACATGAGACCATGTTTCCTCAGTTCCTCATGATCCCAACTTATCCAATTCAAAGGGGTTTAAAATATTAAAATTAAAAAGGTAAAGGACTATAGTTCAAAAATAAATATTTGAATTTTGTAATGTATATTTTACCCCAAATCCTGAAAATTCCAAAAAATAGCAAAACAACATCCCTAATTCTGAAAGTGTGTATCTTTTGACTGTGAGATCCATTTTTTATAAACTTGACATCCCTATATTTTTATTTTCAATATCTATAACATAGATTCTTCAAAATTTTCTCTTGATGAAGATAAGGTAGAAAAATGGTGAAATATAGTACTAGTTCAAATAAATGTAATTCCATATTTCCTTATCCTCCATAAATGAATTTGTTTGGCCATTTTCTTCCAGTATGAGGTGTATGGCATTGGACAGTGAAATTAGGGGCACATGGGTATATTTTTTAGTTAGATGTGGAAAAACCAAGTGGATTCTTGGGTTCTTCTACTCTCCTTCTCATGATTCTTCTATATGTTATAAAAAAATGAATCATTTGTAATGGTTATACAATGTTGGATTTTTGTAATACTTGTGTATTCTCTTCCATGGATTTTACATTTTGTATTATTATTCTTATACCTCATATTTGAATGTATTCATGGTGAAGTTAGGTAGTGTTCATTAATCTAGGCAATAAAATTTTTGTTTTATGACTCTAAATTTGTCCTCGCTTGTATTTTCTTGCAGCTTTCTTTCCTCTGATTATTTTTGTAGGTATTTGTGCATCTTCTCTTCATTGTGAAAGGTTCAAATATTTTGTGTTATAAGGGATTAAAGGTTAAATATTGTCTTGGGACTGTGGCATTTATACCTCCTCCTTTATTTTTATTTTTCCTTCATTTTCTAGATTCACAGTATCTCTCCACCCTCTTTTAGGTGCATCACATCCTATGTTTACCATTTATTTATGCAACTTATCCTATCCTTGCTCCCTTGGAGAGTTAATTTAGGATTAGATAAATTATCTTCTAGTAGTAAGATTAGTGTAGAATTTAAAATTGGAAGAATAATTCAGCCTTCTCCGGATGTCTATCTCAATTATTATTCCCACAACTGAGAGATAGTCCCATGTTGCCTAATAATCCATGATCCTCATTGATCATATCGAGGGTAAAATTTTGAGCTCTAATAGTTATGCAACACAATATTATGCAGTAAATGAGAGAACCCCTTGATGCTCAATATGTTTAATTATTTTTTTTAAAGCATAGAAATCATTGTCACTATGTTCATTGATTCCATGATAAGCGCAAAATGGGAGGCCTTGATATTTGATCAGTTGATAAGGAGGATAGTAATCAGTAGATGGTAAAGTTGTCAATTTATGGTTAAGGATCTTAGTAATAATATCACATTTCTTAGCATTGTGATCGAACATGAGAGGCTCTGGAAATGGAAATAATTAAGACTCGCTGATATGAGCACATGTAAACGACATAGAATGAAGATGATATGTATAAGGAGAAAAAATATGAGCCTGAGAAGCATCCTTAAGATGTTGGATTTCATATTTGAGAGTTGTAATCATGGATTCCATAGCCTAAAATTTTTCTTGACATAAAGAATAAAAGGATTGAATTGAATCCAATATGGGTTAATTATATGGAGGACCATAAAGACTAGGTGTTGGTATCTAGATTTAATCTCCTTCACAACTTGAACAACGTCATGAACTTACACAAGACACTCAAGGATAGATAGATGGTTTGTATGTCATTTGTAGCAAAGGAGCACACCTATTTGCTTGTTTTCATTCAATACTTGAGTGAGTGGATAGCACCTTCATAAGGGTTTTGATCTAACCCTCACTATTTTAGGTTGTTCTTATCAACCAAGGCAAGAGAACCTATATTGCATCCCTTGTATGGTAAATGAGGTAGAGATAAACTTGTGTTTTGCATTATGACATGAAAGAGGCCTTGTGAAAACATGACCAAGTATCCATTATCTAAACTCAAAGGAGTTGTCACCAATAAATAATGGAAATGTTCTCAAATCAAGGCTAGGGCTACTAAAGACATGATAAAACCCTGATATGTTTTGTGCATTTTTGTGAAAGGATTGAGTTATTTTGTGGACACACAATGCAAATGCAAGGGTAGTAGGTAGGATGAGTTAGTTTGAAATGGAATTTTGATGAGATATTTTGGGACAAGAGTAGCTAGAAATCATCACCTTCTTTGGGAATCTTTGCAAATGAATTACAAAACCTAAACAAAAAATATGTTTCAATGAATTTTAAGTGCTCTTTCAAACAAGATGTGTGCATAGATGGATGCCCAAATCTACACTATTCCATAAAAACTTTGATAATCTGCCACAAAGGCTTGAAGCAAAAAATCAATGAAGCATTTAGAAACCCTTGTTAGATCATGACCTAAGGTACACCCAAAGGTTTACAAACACCCTCAATTTACAAGGTAGGTAAGATGAATTTAAATATATTTATCTTCACTCAAATGAATGCTCTTCTGAATGGAAGATTGCAGATACCTTCAAACCCTCTATAAGAAATGAGACCATGTATGACCATTAAAGATCCCAAACACAAGATTGCAACATGATCATGAAACATAAATCGAAAACATACTAAAATACAAGTGTATGAAAGCTTTTCCAAGAGATAAAACCAGTTAATCCAAGAATTTGATCAAATATATCAGCAAGGGAATGTTATTTAGACAATCTCAAAGCTTGTTGATGGGTTTATAGCTGAAACTAACTCAACATGATGAACATTTGATGTAAACAGGAATCAAAAATGGCTCTCAGGAAATTTATCCAAAAGAAAATGGACTTCTCTCAGTTTTCCTTGTGAAAATTCTTCTCTCTTTCTCCAAAATTCTCAATAGACTTTACAAAATGCCTCCAAACTACATAATATATCCTATGCCAACTTGGATCCTTGCATCCCAAGAAAAGAATATGCTCAAGGGATCAAATTTGTTATAAAAACCTTATCCATTTCATGAAAATGACATCAAACTGTAAAATAGCTCGCAAAATGCCAGGGATGCACAAAAAAAATAAAATATTACATGAGCTCAGATCCTTATCCACCCCAGGGTCACATTTTTGTCATTAGACCATGCTAGCATACATTTGCAATCATTTTCCACCTTTTACCTCATCATTTTTATCTCTGTAACTTTAATTTTTTACTTTTCACGTGTTTTCATGGGATGAGGAAAATATTTCATGAAAATCACCATAGGACATCAAATCAGCTCAAAATAATGGGGCCATTGCATTCAAAAGGCCGAGGGAATGTGATTTCATATAAAATTTCATGTGATTTGGTGAAAAAAAGGTGAATCCAAGGTTCCTGGAGTGCTTCCATGGCGCCCAAAGAATGAAAACACTGAGCAACCGTTGATTAAAAATCGACTTTAAATTTCCACCCTCCACGTGGCCAATGAGATCTCCAATATTCTCTCTTTTGTCTTTGGATAAGGTGGGACACGTGTCCAAATACCATTGGATTGGCCCCTTGCCCTCAAAAATGCATTTTAAAGCTTTTTTGACTTTGGGAAAATTTTGAAAATTCTCCCCGCATGCTCCCTGGACATGCCACGTGTCCCTAGGTGGACCCCGCAAAAATTCCTGGCAGAAATAACAATTTTTTCTCCTTTTTTGAGAAAAGGAAAATTTCCTCAAAAACCTCCACTGGCCTAAACATTCACCGCTTCTTCTACCATGTGGTGGTCTATCATTCACTATGGAGACGACCCCTCCTTTTTTCCCTTCACCCCTTCATGGGTACAAAATCCTTTGCGGGTCCACATTCTTCCTTTTCCCCTTTGAATAGTGCCATGTGTCTCCCCCTGATTGGCTGCAGGGGGACACCTCCAATATTTTCCGCGGGTTCATTTTTCACCTTGATATTTTTTGGCAAAGTTTGGAAAATTTACCATCTTTTCTCCATGCTCCAAATCTTCATCAAATGTTGGACATGTGTTCATTGTTCATTAGTGGCAGGACTTCGGCCCCAAAAAATTATTTTACCCATTGAAGTTAAAAAACTTCAAATTCCTTCAAACTTCCGCCCATCCATTTCAACCTTTTGCATACGTGTCACTTTCCTATTTGAGGCGGGCCTCTAGGTTGAAATTTTCCCATACATTTCGAGCCAAAATTTTTGAAAATTTTCCAATATTTCTTCTGTGTTCAAAATCCCTGCCAAATCCGGGACACGTGTCCTCTTCTAATTCAACACGGGACTTCGGGAAAAAGTTTCTTTTGTAACATTAAGCCCAAAAACACCAAAATTTTTTGAAGTCCCCACCGCTCTATTTGACTCTCCTGGACATGTGTCCATTTTTCATTGGACGCTGGCCCATTCTTCACTTTTTACCTTGCAAACACAAAGGCAAAATTTCAAAAAAATTCCTTTGGCCTCTTCATCCATTTCTTCTCCAGACACGTGTCACCTTCCAATTGGGTGCAGACCCAAAAACAAAAAAAATTTCTAAGTCCCCCACCTCTCCACCTGTCCTCCGAGCCATGTGTCATCATACCATTCACTACGGGCCTTCAGGCAAAAATTTGATTTTAAGAAATTTTCCAAAACGGAAGAAAATTTCCTAAGTGCGTCCTGCCAATCCATCAACCAATCAAATCATGCCATGTAGGCACAACACCATAGCACTATAGGGCCACGGGAAAAAAAATTCCTTTTGCAAAAAACTCAAAAATGACAAGTTAGTAATGTTTTCCTGCACATCCCTAACCAATAGGATTCTGCCACGTTAGTATAAAGGTTGCAATGATAATATTAATAGCTCGAGATCCCGTCAAAACGTGAAAATATATGGAATGCCCTAGAAACCAAATTTTTTTATAGGGAAAGTAGAATTATTGGTTTTGAATCGATTGAATCATGTCTTATCATCAATTTTGGCCTAGGGATTAGGATTTCAACTTATAGAAACTTGGATTTGATCCATTTCGAGTTTTTACACGATTTTGACCAAGGGAAAAATAGCTCAGCCCATGTAAATGAAAAATTAGGGCACAACAAAGGGGAAACTTGGATTTTGTTTCAAAATGGGGTAGAATAACAACATTGAGGGCATTTTGAAGGCATTCAACTGGATAAAACGAGTTGCAGATCACCCACTCGAGAAAATGAATGTTTCTTGACAAATTGGGCAAAAATGGATATAGAAAATTAGGGAAAAGTGTGTAAAGTGAATATCTACACCAACACTAGGGTCATTAGATGTCTGATCAAGAATAGCACTCACTTGATATGGTTGCATATCTCTAGTGAAATGCATGGTGTTTACAGATTCTTTCAGAATAACTTGGAAATTAGGATGCATTTGAGTTAAGTCATACAAATAAATTTGATCAACTTTAGGAGCCATGATAAAAAAAAATATGATGTGTGAAAGAAGGATCCGAATGACTGATCATTAGTGGGGTTCACTAATTGATTAAGAAAATATTGAAATAATATATGCCTAATAGTAATTACAAGATAACAGTAAATAGATAAGAAATGGAATCTAGAATTGACCCAAGAAAACTGAGTAATAAAAAGTGAAACCCTATTTGCAAGGATGAGAAAGAAGGACTTAGTTGGTTCACAGTGGAAACTTAACTATGCCAAAGTGTTGACTAGGTGAATAGGAAGGTAGGAACATCGCATAAAGACCTAGGAAAATGCATATATGGAGGAGCATGATAGACAGGGGTGCCTAGAAAGGAGAAGAGGGCATGCAGGTGCCACAAATTAAGAATAGCTTCCTATGACTACGAAAAATGTCATAAACTAATCTTCTCTAGGTTGCAATTTGTTTCTTTTCCTTCACCTTTTTTCACTATCAGGTCACACAATGATCAACAATTTTTTGAAAACTTGTAGTGAAATAATGACTTGTAAAACCCTTAAAGAGCTATCAAATCCTAAAAAATAAATATGTAAAATGAGGGGTCAGACTTTCCTCAGCTGTCACAATGGTAATCTTATGACTAAGCATTTCACTACATCTCAAACTCAATGTAATTCTATGTGTGTGTACAAAATCGTGCCTGAGGTGGTTCTTGTGTGTATCACACTTGATAGTGACAAAAGTAGCTAGATGTAAATAAATGTAATAGATGTGTGTATGGAATAGAATAGAATCTCCTCATATGAAGTTTATGTAAAAAAATTCATTCCCTTTCCATTTAATGGATTCTAGAATAGATGTTTGAATGCTCTTAAATAGTCGTTAGATACAACCTTAGGTGGAGATAGCTAATGCTTAGTTCTATGTCCCTTATTATGATCAAATAAATTTATATCTATATGATTCCCTTACTTGAATTTTTTAATTAAACCCAGAAATTCCAACTACCAAAAATATAAGATGCTTAAACAAATAGAAAGGGCCCAAAAGATGTGAGTAAAGTACATAGTGGTCAAGGGAACCCAGAGGAGATGGGGGCACCTTGCGCTAGTGTCCTAGCTGGGCACTAGTTTCTAGACTTAGAGAAATTGAAGTGTGAGAGGTTATACTGAGAAAGAGGTCTCCAAGACAAAAAGTGGCAATAAAAATAAAGGAAAGATGGCCAAAGTCATGGGTTAATTAGTACTTTTCTTACTTAGGAATAATACGAATAGTAGTATGTAATCAATACTAGATAATTACCCAAAGAGCATGATTTTTTTCCCTACAATACGATATCCATACTTGATAACCATGTATATTAATGGTGAGAAGCATGATGAGAGACAAGGAAAAGTTTGGAGTGATAAAAAGGTGGAGTGTGGAGACTATATATGAGAAAATGTAAAAGTTATGAGATAGTGACTATTGGAGTTCAAATATGTAGCCATCCCAAATCAGATTTAACGGGGATTGAGACAACATGGGACTCTCTCCAAGTTTTTGGACTCTAATCGAGACAGACCTATAGAGGAGGTTAGCTTCCTCTACCTATTCCTAGCACTAAACCTAATTCTAGAAAGGTAAATTCAGCTACCTAATAATAACCTAAAATTCCAATGGACCAAGGAGAGAGGGATATGCAAGATATTGAAATCCTAAACTAAGGGAGGTGATAGCACCAAAAATAGGGTTGGAGAGATTCCTAGTGAGTGAAAATAGGAAGAAAACGAATTTGGAGAGGGCAAACAGAAGTTACACAGTCCTAAACAACATTCAAATATCAATTTTCATGGAGCACAATAGATTTAAGTCCTACAAGAAGAACAAAGTATGCACAATATATCTACAAATGTAAACGAAGGAAAGAATGCAATATTACACAAATTATGGTAGGAAAATCTACAAAATATGTATTTTGTTTCTCAAAATGATGCAAAATCCATTACAAGTTAGAAACAAGGCAAGAATCCTTTGCAGAATGCCCAAATATGAGACCTACAACTTATAAGAGTTCTGGAACAATTTTAACAGAATCCCTTTACATTTTTAGAAAATCCCCCTTGAAAAATGAGGGGTTTACAAATATATAGGTAATTCTCCTCACCTACCATAGATTTATTTCCTGATCGATAGTTGAGCTACCCAATATTGCAACCATTAATGCTCAACTCACAGTTAATGTTTCTTCATTTTTTTGGTTGCATGCATTTTTTCCCCTAAGCTGTAGAATTTCTCAATGTTGTATACCAGGAGTAACTCTCTATCATGTGTTCCTGTTGTTGGTTGTTTGCATATTAATGCAGCTTGATGGTAGAAACCATACCCACATCACCATCTGTAATATTTCCTTGATCCACACCATCTTTACTACCGGTAGGTAGAGAATATTGTTTTATTTCTCAATAGCATATAAAAATACTAGCAACACCTCTTCATTATTATCCAATTGAGCTTCTATTGTCACTTTCTCTTGCTACCAGCTAGTAGCAAGCTATAATTTTTTTGGCCGATAGCAGGTAAAATGCTACCAGCTGGTTACAACTTTTCTACCATTTCTCTGCTCCAAAATCATGTTGCTAGTCCTTCACTCGTTGCCCTACTACTACTCGATAGTGTATAAAATGTTACTTTTCAGTAGCATATAAAATTCTAGTGACTGGTAGTATCCATACCTACTATGCGGTAGCATATAAAATGCTACCAACCAGTAGCATCATTTCCTACTACCAATTGGTAGCATCAAATGATGTTACCGGCGGATTTCACTACCACTTTTCCTACGAACCCTTATCGGTTTCACTTGCCACATGGTCACCTTAATATTAATTCCCAATGCTAAATTTTACATCCTTTTGAACGTCACTCTCATTAGAGCTTATCAATTCTAGATTTGATGTGTTGTCTAATCTGTAAGGGGTGTAAAATTGGACAACAATTTGGTGACTTAGGGGGTAATTTTCCTACTAGATTGAAAATATCAGTTTCCTTGAAACATCCATTGGGCATAGAGTAAGTCTAATCTGACACTAAAAATTTCACCCCTAAATTTCTCTGAAGTACCACATGGACTTGACCCTAATCTAAAACTATATAAGTTGATAACTGATTGTTCCCTCCATGATACCTTACTTGAAACTAGAAATTGCAACAGGAACAAAGGCACAACAATGTACAAACATGAAGGATAATACATGTCCCAAGTAATACATACAGAGTATGCACAACACTTATACAAAATCATACCTATAATACTAATAGAACAATGTGTTATGAGCACTTGGAGGAATTACAAATCTAATATAATATGTATACTGATGAAACAAGATATCATAATTAGAATGCTTAAGATAAACCCTATTGACTGGGATTAGTAGTGCATCTCCATCAAGATCAGTCAGCTAAAAATAATTTTCTTCTTTGTAAGAACTTATAGTATATTGACCACTACAAATTGCATCAAATTTGGAGTATCTCACTGGTTTTTCTCTGTCAGCATCCCATTTCAAAACCAACTACTTGGTTTATTCTTGATGCTGCTCTAATTTGGTCATGGAAAAATTCTCAATTCTTCAAGCTCTATCAATTTTGCAATCATGATCTCTCTTTTATCTACTCCTTCAAATTCTAGTTTTTGGGCCAATTCAAGTGAAGCTAATTCCAATGACAATGGTAGCCTTATTTATTTTCCACAAACCAACTTATAAGGGGAGGTACCTATTACCTTGTTCATGGTAATCTTATCCACTTAAAGAGAATTATTCACCTTTTTAGGCCATTGCATTTGATTTACATCCTGGTTATTTTTATAATCCTAATCAAGTTCTTGGTTGTAGATTATACTAGACCATTACCTTGAGGGTAATAATTGGAAGAAGTCTTTAAATAAACATAAACTATAAGAGCCCAATTAGAAATCTTATCCTAGAAAATATTTTGCATTATCAGAAATTATGGTTTGTGGGATACCAAACCTTGTGAAAATCTCCTCAAGGAAGTCAAGAATAATTGATTTAGTTTTTTCCTTTAATGAAACATCCTCGGTCTACCTAGTAAAATAATATGTAGCTATTATGACCCACTTATGGCTAGCACTTTATGGTGTTTTTATCGTGCCAATAAAATTAAGGCCCCACTTAGAAAATGGTTGACCTGCTTGGATTAGATGAAGTGGAAAATATGCCAAACTCTTCTTTTAGGTAAAGAAAGCACAATATTTGCACTTTCTGACCCACTTGTGACAATCAATGAATAATGTAGGCCATATGTAACCTACCTTCAAAATTTTCATTACTATGGCTTTGGCTGAAAAATGACCACCAGATAATCCATCATGAAATTATGTTAATCATTTCTCCACTTGATCACCTTCAATGCATCTCAGCAACACTCCATCAATGGTTCTCTTAAACAAAATTCCATCAATTAGTGCATAGGGAATAGACTACATGCCCTATGTCTTTTTTTTCTTTATTTAGGCCAAGAAGGTATACCCTAGTAGACAGGAACCTAGACATATCATTAATCCAACTGTTATCATTAAATACATCTCCTTCATCTTGCTAAAATTCAACATTATTTAAGAGTTCTTAATTCATGACGGAGGTTTCTTGGTCATTCTGAGCACCCAAAGAAATCTTTTCACAAATATCTCTCCCTCTCATTAGTTTTGTGGCCATGATAGTCATATCATATTCCATTATTTTATTACCCATATGGCTCTCTTCTCATCGATATTTTCCCCCATAACGAAGTCTCTTACACTATAATGTTGGACTAAAACCTTGATATGACTAGTGGAAAGCATGTTTTTGAATTTCTTTAGAGCCCTCATGATGGAAAATACTTGTTTCTCAATGTAACTATATTTCAATTCATAGTCCTTTATTATTTGAGTGAAGAAGTCCACTGGCTATTCCATTCCTTCATCATTTTACTTTTTCAAAATAACAACAATACTAGCATCATCTCCATATGCATATAAAATAAAATCCTTTCCGTAGTTATGATTGACAAGTGTAGGAGCGTGAGAAAAAAAAATGATCTTGAAAAAAAAATTCTTTCCTCCAGATGTCCATTTGAAGGCTAAATCCTTTTTCATCAACAAATTGATAGGATTGAATAATCCTACAAAATTAGTAATAAATCTCCTACCAAAATTAATATTTCCAATAAATTGTTGCAAGGATTTTTTATGATTTGGTAAAGAGAGAGAAAGGATGGCTGAAATTATGTCTAGATCAATGTAAATTCCATCATTGGAAACAATATGTCCCAAAATCTTAACCCTCAGGACTTCAAAACTACATTTTATGGGGTTAAGAGATACCTCAAGTTCTCTTCATCTCTCAAATACTTTCTCTAAGTGACTGATGTAATCCTTTCTCTACTTTGAGAAAATTGTAATATCATCCAAGTACACAAGAATGAACTCATTGATATAACCTTTGAAATAAATATTCATTTCTCTTTGAAATTTGGAACCTGCATTTGACAAACCAAAAGGCATTTTTTGATAGGTATATGTACGCCACTTGGTTGTAAATGCAGTCTTAAATTTATCTTCTTCACTAAATTTAATCTGATTAAAACCTGAATATCCATCTAGCACGATGAACCTTTCAACCCCTCAAACATTTTTTGAAACCTTCTCCATGGAAGGTAAAGGGAAGTGGTCCTTTAGGAAAGCCTCATTCAAGTCATGAAAATCAACACAAATGTTGATTTCCCCATTCTTCTTTCTAACTGGGATAAGATTGGCCACCTATTTAGAGAACTTGATTGCAAAAACTATTTTGGCCTGAATGACTAGTATTTATTTTTGCCTAATCAACTTGACATTAAGATCAATATCTATGTAATATTACAAAAAATTTGAATTAAATCCCTTTAGGTCTTCATAATCCTAAGAAAACATGTCAGTAAATTTTTGACACAAGGAAATAAAATCTTACTTCTCATTTTCATCACATACCTAACCTAGAAAAAGATCATTTCCTTGTGTAATGATGACTTCTTGATAGTACTCTTTCCTCATTGATATATTTTTTCATCCGTTTTGAATTCATCATCTGAGACAAAAAATGCTCCAAGGTGACCAATACCTTTGGCAATCTATTTATCTTCAACTAAAGAATCTGATCATCATAACTATCTTGCAACTTAGATTGCATTTCAAATGAGAATTAAACCTCATTCTAGAGGAACTAAATATTTTTTTCATTACTATCAAAAACCTACTAGCTGATCTCATTATCCAAAATGGATTTCCTGATTATTACCCTGACATGATGTTCATTTCCTTAGAAAAAATCCTCAGCATGTGATAATTATGATCCAAGGGATATCATTTGATCTATCTCTTTTTTTAACTTTCTTGGCACCACCTACACACTGTGAGCATCAAATCCCTCCAAAAGGTCACAATTTTTTTTCTTATAATATTTTAAAATCTTATTCTTTATGGCCCATTTCTCTCTTACTTTACAGATGACCAATTCTATGTCCCCAAAAATCTTCAAAATTTTGATCTTCTTCTTTTCAAAAATCAATAGGCCATGGACCAATGCTTCATATTCTACTACATTTTTGGAGCATGCAAACAAAAATTTGTGAGAGAAGAAAAATTTCTCATCCATTAGATAAATCAGCACAACACCTTCCTCGACTCCATTTATACTTCTAGAACCCTAAAAAAACCATCTTCCATAATCCAAAAGTATTTTCCTTTTCTTCTTTGAATGCAGTGGGTAGCACATCTTCTTCTTAAAGGATACAGTAAACACTAGGAACCACTTCAAATGATTCAAGAGATTCGGCATAAGGATCAAATTTATAGCACTTCTCTTCACATTCATCGAGTAATAGATTAGCCATGTGAGGAGGAATAGGATGCTCTTTTGAAACTGAATCTTGTTCTTGGCCTTCTTAAATTAGGAAATTATCTTAGAGAGGGGTTGGGTCATATGAATCAATATGATAAGAAAATAAGGGCTCAACTTATATGGAAAATATAGTACCATACCTAGTTCTTAAGAGCATATGGGTTCAATCCGAGGATAAATAACCACCCACTTTGGTCATAAAATGTGTAACACCTCTTTATTACGCTTCTCAACTAGGGATTTTTATTTACCTTATATTCATGCTTCATTGATTTAAATACACAACTTTTAAATCCAACATAGATCTTAAATTCAATCCATCAGATAATAGTCAAAAACCATGTGCAACTATATGACTCATTTAGTAACCAAACCCTAATAGATTACTCTTATGAGTGCATATAAAAATTATACTATTGGTTTCCTCATAGGCATTGATAATCAAGTGATGTTTTATAATTGTATACATGGAACTCAATTAATCAAATCACATATGGTACCCTACACATTAGATCTTGGTGAAATCAGGAGAGTATAATTAGCAGATTACACTATTTCGGCCAAAGTTTCAGAGAAATGTTTTCCATGCTCATTTCTATGATGACACATTTGTTATTAGGAAATTTTCTTTCACCATATCAATTTATTCATTTATCTATATTATTTTTTATTTCTTAATTTATTAAGTTCATAGTTAACAACTTAAGACTTCATTAATGTTCATTCCTAGTTACTAGGTTGTTTTAGTTTATTAAGACACATAAATAAATTCATAGCCTATTAAAGTGATCTAAAATTACATTTTTTCCTCATTCCATACTATCTTTCTTTGTACATATGGTGAATGATACTTAATCCATGTGATTTCATGTTGTTGCTATTAAAAGAAAACATTCTTTTTGTATCATATAAATAATTATGGAATCATATAGATTTAGGTATACAGATAGATCTTATGTTACCTATCAGCACTAAGTACATCCGTACCATTTGTTCCCTTATGTATACTAAGTACAACCACGAGATATCATACATTGTGGTTATCTCTCCTGTGTTAACACAACAATAGGTTGTTAGTTTCATTACCATGAATTAATCACTAAACATATGATTTATTAGGTGCATATATCTTTTGAGATATGATTAAATTTGTTACTAGATTTAAATTTCTAGTGCATCCTAACAATATGGTTAGGGTTGACATAGTAATAATTTCTTATCTTAACATATGACACATAATTAATTCATATTGATAACAATAATCATCAAATTAAACTTGTCATAATAAAATAATATTATGTCGTTATTTTGGCAGTATAACACTTTGGAAAATTAAGGTACATTGTATAAAGAGAATATTACATATTCATTTATTAGAGGATAAACCTTGATTTACAAGTACACAATAATCATTTAAGCAAGTAATTTATAACCTGATATATTTCCTTGTCACTTTACAATATTTCCTCATAATCTCCATATTACTTACAAATTCAATTATTACATCAGAGTCAAGCAATGAAGCATATAACACTTTTCAATCATCTTTTCTAATATCCCTGAACTGATAACATCCTACACGATAATTGTAAATGGACAGTTCCAACTGAGCTAGCATGAAGGGTTCTCTTTCCTACTTAAGAGATTATTCCATAAAATATTTGAATGAATGAAATACAACATTATTAAAATCATACTAACAACATAATAATATAGAGAATCAATTTATTATATATTAACATTACTTACTTTACATCCACAAAGAACTATTCATTATCTTTAATTATGAGTGACTTAATGGAATAATTCATAAGAACGAAATACATAATCACATATAATAAAATCATGCATATCATCCAATACACTTTCAAATAATCAAATAGATTATAATTCTATAGATAGATCCTGACTTATATATAATTTCCCATTTCTTTTGCATGCCAATTCTATATAGATAAACTACTACCTTTCCCTAAGTCTAAGATTAGAGGGTTACACAGAGGATCCACATTTCCTCATAATTTGATAGTAATCAATCTATATTTTAATAAGGTAAGCTTAAAAACAATTTTTATGATCAGGTCAAGTATAAAGATGAAACACAATTCCTTACATGAAATATTATTCCAAACACAATCGTTGACATATCCACAATAGTAGAGTCAAACAATAATCAAAGTGGATATAACATCTTTTATGAACAATTATTAAAGATGTTTGACATGGTTAAGGTAATTATTATTTATCTTAACTTTAGAAAAGAACACAAAGGTATTAATGTGTGACCTTAATCATTCCAAATACCACAACCACTAATCGTGTTTCTAAATCAACAACCAAAGGGAATAAACATATCACATACCTGTATGAAATCCCAAAATTATTCCCCTTTCTATTAATAATATTGAGAAACAATACTTTATTCCCAAGTTTCATCTAAGAACATCCACATGTGATATCAAAAAAGGTAAGGCCATACCAATACAAAAGTAAAAATGACACCCCCAAAACAAAATTTGTATTGTTTTTCGAGAGTATTAAGGTAATGTTTATTACCTTAAATATATTGAAGTCCACTGATCAACCTATGAACTACTTATCTCAGTGAATTCCAACAAACTACGAATGTCATTATCAAATAAATTCTAAAAAGGAAATAAATTATATACAGGCCATTACACAAACATTGAATGTTTCCAGCTTTCATATTAACACAATAAACTAATATCGACGGACATAAACTATGACATGCTCTTGTAGGGTTTCACATATTTCATCCACAAATCCGTGCCAGAAGTCATACATTAGGTTATTTGAAAATTATCACAAAAAAAGGATTTAATTAAATAAAACAAGCAATGATCTCCCAAATGTTACTTCAAGGATTCAAACTCAAAAATTCTCGATGAGCAAGAAAAGGAGATTTCAGAGGTATACCCAAAATCTTGAACAACAATAAATCTATCTAGCCGAAGGTAGACTATTTCATCACATTGAATACCAAAAAACCCCAATGGGTTTAGAAAAAAATGATTATAAAGAACAGATACCATGATTTGACCTCATACAGATCTTAAAAAATGATAACCTAGAGAAATACTAATTAATTTATCAAGGTTTCAGCGTATACCATAAAATGGTAATGTCGCGGTCTATACATTTATCCCACATCCCGAGTTAAACCCATATTTTAAAAAGATACTCATCATATTTACAATCATAGAAACCTAAGTAAAGTGTCTTAATTGAGATAACAATGTAATGAAACTCAACATTCCCAATTACTAAAATACCCACAAAACACGCATTCATCCATAGATTTCAACTCATTGAAAACAACTAAAACCCAGTAATAGTTACATAATTAAACTTAGTTGAACAAGATAATTATTGTAGAAGTTTAATTATAAAAATATTAAATAGAATAATCCATTAGGAAGGAAATAGAATGATTCATACCTATAAATGGAAGAATGAAACCTTCTTCTTTTTCCCACTTTCTTCAGTAAACTCGAGCCTAGATTCGACTTCAAATCCTAGAAAGAAAAAAAAACCCAAACGATTTCCATTTCCTTTTATTGATAACATTCCTTAATGTTTCCCCAAGAATCTCTCACCATCAGTTGGAAATATGCATGCAATAGCTCAAAAAAATGGGCAATGAACACCAAAATAGGTAAAGACTCCATGTCATGAAGATCTATAGAAACAACCAAAATATCAATGAAATCATTATACCCTAAAACAACTCAATATTTTTTACCCAAGACACTATATACACTCCCTGAGGTTTGTGGCCAAGTGTAATGCCATTAATGCATGCAAGGATAGTGTTAGCCAAAATGTGCCCCTACTCATTTTGCTAGCTAACTACTTGTGTTCTTGCCTCTCTTGTGCCTCAGTCCCCATTTTTTGGTTTTTAGGCACTCAAATCTTTATAGAAGTGGCACCAATGGATAGAGCTCTTTCTCAGCTTTCCAGAAAGGTAAAGTTTTCCTCCTAACTCCTCATATTTTTCAAGTTATGGCTCGGCGGAGTTTTGTTGGGAAATTTTCTCCTTGGAAGCCCGTAACCAATAGGAACGTGCCATGTGTCCTGAAGTGGCGGGGTTCGGAGGAGAATTTGGGAAATTTACCAAGTGTTTTGCCAAAAATCTCAGATGGAAAATTTTCCCCGCCTAGCCCGCCAATGAATCAGGAAATGCCATGTGTCAGGGGGAAAATGACTTGAAAATTTGCTAAGTGTTGGCCAAAATTTTCAAAGGAAAAATTTTAAAGGAAGGCCCGCGGTCAATGGGGACACAAAACATGTCTGGCTCAGGCCAGAGTTCGGAGCTCGGGAGGGATTTTTTAAAATTTGGCTAAGTAGCCAAAAAGTTTCAAAGGGAAAGGTTTTCCCCCACGGCCCCTTCCGTCCAATCGGGACGTGCCACGTGTCCCAGAGTGGCGGGGCACGGGGGAAAAAATGAATTTTTTTCCAAGGTAAAAAATGTAAAATTTCAAAAGGACAAATCGGGAGGAGAAACCCGTCAGCCAATGGAGGACTGACACGTGTCCAGCTCGAGGGCCCGGCGGGGTTTTTTGGCAAAAATTTCCAAAGGTAAAAAATGAAGGGAAAGTGGCCATGAGGCACCCACACCCAATAAAATCATGCCACGTGGCACCTGAGTGGTAGAGTGCGGGGATTTTTGAAAAAAAATTCCAAATGCAAAAAGGGTCAAATTTTCAAATTTTTGCCCACCGATCCGTTTTTTGGGCCGTTTTTGCCCTAAAACTTCAGACCTCCATAACTTTCGATCCAGAGCTCGGATTTGCACGTTCTTTATATCAATGTAAAGATTATGAAATTATATACATGATTCCATGGTCAATTTTGAATTTTGGTTTAGTTTGGAGGGAGAAAATTAAAAAATTCTTCTGGTACGTGGTGATGGCTAGAAAAGACGTTTCAACAACCAATTTTAATGCAAAATGGGTCACTTTTCTCTCCAGCATGGTCAAAAATGTCAGAGAATGGGTTTATAGGGACCTCCATGCTGTTTTAATGTAGTTTCATTCAATGAGGGATGGCTCCCATGCGTTTTGCACATTTTCTCTCTCCTGGGCTCGACCCATGGACTGTAAAAGCCAGTTGAACACTTTTTTGAACATTAGAATTCTTCTTTCACATGAAAACAAGTAAATTTTGTAAGTATCAGGCCTTTTCAAGGATTGTAACAGCTTTATACCTCTTTGGTGGTGTAATAGAAGGGATTTTGGCAATGGAAATGATAGTGCAAACTCTGTGATCAGTTCTCAGTCCTTGTTTGTATTGTTTTTTACTTCATTTCAGACCTCTAATTACATTCTATCAGCTTATGTATGGTTTTCCATGTTTCATTTCATGAATTTGTGTCAACTTTTATGAACAAGAAGTGCTCACCACTCCTTTGGTGAATCACCATTCAATTTAGTTTCAATTTTTACATCTTCTATCCCTGTCTCCTCGCAAATTAGGATAAAATTAGGATCTGAACCTCTTCAGTTGTGCAACATATACATTTAATCAGAGGAGTTTGAGGAACCAGCCTCTAATCTGGAGATTCATCTCTCATCTTGCAAGTCCCGCACTTAGAGAGAGGTTTCAATGTTGTGCAATCACACTGGATGCCCTAAACATCAACTTAAAACCTTGATTTGCATCCAGGGGTGCTGCTGATTTGCAACAATAGTTTTGGCATGCCCAATGGGACCTTAGAGGTCTCATTGTTATTGCAGCAAATTTGATGTGCATCTGCTGCAATTTTCTTTCTTGAAAAGAGTCATAAATTGCACATCTGGCGACTCCAAAGGGAAAAATCAACTGGTTTCAGCAGTGCAGGCCTGAAAACTCATGAGAAGAGTCACCACAAGGTCAAGAGCTGGAGAAGAAGAAGTGTTGTTTGAATACCTATAGTTATCTCCAAGAAGAAGGCAAAGAGGAAGAAGGATTCAAAGGTCTCCATCTCCACCAAACAGAAATCTCTCAACTCCTCCACTTGGTAGGCCTTTCATTCAATCAACAAGGGTTTTAAGAACAATTAGAATGGCACAAAACAACCCCTATGTCAACTTCACAGGTAGTAGCCCAATTTCCCTCAATGCACAACATCCAATTCTAATTGCAGCCTTGAAGAACATTCCATACTTCACTGGAGAGAATCAGACTACTCCAGGTGATCATGTTAAAGATATTGCCAACCTTTGTGCAATTCATGAAATCAATGAGATGCAAGTGGCTATCAAATTGCTGGCATCTTCCTTCAAGGGGAAAGAATTGCAATGGTTTAGGAGCCTTGGAGCTGGTTCTATCACGAATTGGAACCAACTATGTATAGCACTTCATGAGCAATTTGGAGAGAAGGGAGACAACTTGTCTCTTTTGGAGCAGCTGACAACCATCAAGAGAGCTCCCAATGAGCAGCTGACTGATTTCAACTTCAGATTTCAAAATACTTGGGAGAGAATTTTAGTGGCGGTCAGGCCAACAGCAGAAGGTGCTTTTCTCTACTATCTCAAAGCTCTAAATTCTGATGTTTCTATGTTGATTCAGTCCATGGGAGGCATAACTATCCCTATGGCTTATAGCATTGCCATCAGGGCTGAAAATTGTTTGATCCAAGCTGGAAAACTAGCCCCTAGACCTCCCATGCCATTGTTTCCAAGTTTAGAGAGCCCAAACACTAATCAAGCACCTAATTTGGCTCCTTCTCCCATTCCTAGAAATCAGAGTTCAAATGAAGCTTTTACTTCATCTCCAAGTGCACCAAATGAGCTTCAAGAAGTCATGAAGCAATTGCAAAACCTAGGCAATGAGCTGGTTACTCTCAAGAGGCAATAATCCCAAGGTTTTAGACCTTCTTATTAGCCCCAAGCTAGGCCTAACAGGAAGCCATATCAACCATAAAGACCACCTAATCCAGCTGCAAATGTGAATCAAACAATGCCTCCTGTCAATAGGCCATTTCATCCCTATAATCCAAATGCCATATCTGCCTCTAAAGCATTGGTGCCAACACAAAACAACGTTGCTCAGGAGTATGATTGGTGTTTTGCATGCAATGAACCTCATAACCAATCCATGTGCTTCAATGGTACTTTGAATCAAGCATTAATGGTGACAACTACTGGTGAGGAGGGTGAGGGCAGTCAAGGAAACAACCAACAACAAGAAACATTCCAACAACAATAAGCTCCAAATGACACCACGTTGGTAAATTGGCAAGCAGAGGATTTTTGTGGCATGAATCAAACAGTCTCTCAAGGTGTGGCAGCCAACACAAGGTCAAAAAGAAGGAATTTGGGAGAAGAGTAGTCATTAGCTCCAACCAATGCACAACCTTCCTGGCTCCACAAATGGTGGGAAAACAAAATCTAATTTCAAATGCACAAGGGAAGCTAAGAACAGCTCCTAGACCAACTCAAATACCAGTTGTTACTACCCACATGCAAGGAGTGAATGTGCAAACCAAGGGACAGAAAAGAGATCCTTCATCACCATTCAGTATCATCGATCATATGAAGAAGAAAAATGTGAATATATCAATGTGGGAATCCCTATCTATCCCAGGCCAAAGAGATTTGCTACAAGCTGCCATGAAGGACTGGCCAACTTTGAATCAACAAGTTCAGATGCAAGAGAAAGTGCTCACAAATGCTGCCCAGCCTGAAGGGAATCATGGATGACAGCAAGGTAAAATGTTGAAGCCCCCTCCTTTCTATGTTTTGTTAATCATTGAAAATCAGCTAGTGCATAATTGCATGATAGATTCTGGGGCAAGTAACTCAGTGATGCCTAAACAAATAGCTGATCAGTTAGGGCTCCAGTATGAAACCATATCCAAAGGGGTAGTGCAGCTGGATGGGACAGCAGTAACAACAGTCAGAGTGATTAGAAACTTGAATCTTACCTTGCATGCATGTCCAAATGTTGTTGTTTTACAAGATGTATCAGTCATAGACCTTCCACCACTCTTTGCCCTATGCTTGTCAAGGGACTTCATAGCCAAGATTGGAGGATATTTGTCTGCTGATTAGTCACACATGCTGTTCAGAACAAGGTATGGAACCAAAGCTACAATCAGGTCTAAACCTATTGCAAACTTTCACATTGAGCCTTACACTCCAAGTCAGATCAATGCCAATTGTTCAGCATTTGATCAAGAAGATCACCCAAGCACTGATGAAGTTGACACTAAGGTTGGAAGCATCCTAGATCTAAGTCTTGATGAATGGGCAAACAAAGTACATGCTTTTGATCCTTATCAATAAGTAGAAGAATCTGAGCTAGGGGTCTATTGCATACATGAAGAAAATCAGCCCATTCCTAGCGTCACCAAACCAAACCACAAGGATGAGAATAAGGTATGGTAGCTGTTTTTTGATGGATCAAGGAGTAGACAAGGTGTAGGAGGTGGAGCTATGCTTGTTTCACCTCAAGGAGTAAGGTACTATTCATATTTTAGGTTTCAGTTTGCATGCTCTAATAACACTACTGAATATGAAGCCTTGGTGCAAGGGATGCATTGGGCAATCAAAAAGAAAATAAAGAACTTGCAATTATTTGGTGACAATGAATTGATTGTAAATTAGGTCAAGGGGTAGCATGCTGCCAAGAATGATCTACTTAAGTGCTACAAGAACAGGGTGTGGGACCTCATGTAATACTTTGAGGGTTTTGGCATCAAATCCATTCCTATGAAAGAAAACCAGGTTGCTGCCAGGCTTGCAGCAGTAGGGGCAGCCTTTCACATTGTGGAAAGAATTCAACAAGACAAGGTACAACCAAACATCCATGTGATTATTAGGCCTTCACTGCCAGATAACAATGTCAGTTGGCAAGTGTTTGAGAATGACCAACAAATCATCCATTTCTTACAAGAAGAAGCTGAGTTCTCAGCTAAGAATCAAGAAAAATTGGAACAACAATATGGTGACCAAGTGGTACAGCTAAGAACTAACAAGCTACCCAAGGGACTTATCACTTTGGAGTCCATTTTTAATCCCAATGATTAGTTTAGGAAGGAGAAAGCAAACATTCAGGTCAAGAGAGAGGATTCAGTATCCATCTTGGTGGAAGAGAACAAACCATTACAAATTGGAAAGATGACAACTGAACAAGAAAGGTATGAGTTCATGCAGCTGTGTCAAGAGTTCCCTGATGTGTTTGCTTGGAGCTATGAAGACTTGAAAGGTTTCAATCCCAACTTAGCTCAGCATACCATTAAATTGGATCCAAATACTAAGCCTGTCAGGCAGAAACAAAGACCAGTCAATCCACACATGGAGCCTCTCATGAGGAAAGAATTGAACAAGCTGATTGAGTCAAGGATCATATTCCCAATCAAACATTCTAGTTGGGTTGCCAATTTGGTTCCAGTCAGAAAGAAGAGTGGGGAAATCAGATTGTGTGTTGACTTCAAAGATTTGAATAGAACATCTCTTAAGGATCATTATCCACTTCCTTTCATGGAGCAGATTTTACATGTTGTTGCTGGCTCTGAGAGATTTTCACTACTTGATGGCTATTCAGGGTATAATCAGATTATGGTGAAGGAAGAAGATCAGTTCAAGATAGCCTTTAAAACTAAATGGGGAACTTATGCATACAAGAAAATGCCATTTGGGCTGTCCAACGCTGGTGTTACCTTCCAAATAGCAATGGACATGGCATTCAAAGGTTTGATTAACAACATGGTGCTGATTTACCTTGATGATATCACTATTTTTTCCAAAAATGCAGCAGACCACCTCTCTCATTTGAGACAAGTCTTCACGAGGTGCAGGAGATTTGGAGTGTCCTTGAATCCTAAGAAGTGTATCTTTCTTGCACATGAAGGAAAGATCCTTAGCCATATTGTCTCCAAAGAAGGATTAACGATTGATCCAGAAAGGGTTGAAGCCATAAGAGCACTACCATTGCCAAGCCACAAGAAAGCCCTTCAGAGTTTCTTGGGAAGGATAAACTTTGTCTGAAGGTTTGTCCCAGACTTTGCAGCCCTTCTCAAACCTATCACCAAAATGTTAAAGAAAAGAATGGCTTTCAAGTGGACAGCAGAAGGCAAGGAGAGTTTTGAAGCAATCAAAGAAGCCATCTCTCAAGCACCAACTCTCATCAACCCGGACTTCTCCAAGGATTTCATCCTCTATGCATTTGGAGGTAATGATACTATTTCTACCATTTTGGTACAGCATAACAAGGACAATGATGAGCAGCCAATTGCTTTCTTCAACCAGAGCCTAGATGACTATGAGGTGAGGTATTCTTTTATTGAGAAGCATGTACTTGCAGTAATCAGAAGCTTGAAGAAATTCAAGCATTTAGTCTCAAACAACAAGGTCCAGCTACTGGTCTCTCATGCTGGGGTTAAAGACTTCCTCCTCAATAGGGATTTGAATGAGAAAATGGTAGGTTGGATCACTCGTGTCATGGAATATGACATTGAGATCAAGATCACCAAGCTGGTAAGAGGAAAAGGATTGTGTGAGTAGCTGATTTTGGGGAAGAAAAAAGAAGTATGCAATGAAGAAGAGGCTGTTTTGACAGTTCAAGACAACCATGAGCCAAGTGGCACTCAAGAAGAAAATAATGTTGTCCCTACTCCTTGCTGGACCCAAAGTATAATGCATTTCCTAAGCACAGGCCTATGCCCTTTGGAGATGAACAAGACCCAAAGAAGACACTTTAGATTGCAGGCTGTCCCATATGCCATTGTTGATGGAGTTTTGTTCAAGAAAGATGTGAATGGAGTGCTGCTGAGATGCATTAGAACAAATCAGATTCATAGGGTGTTGGAAGAGTTCCATGGTGGACCAGTTGGTGGTCATTTTGCACCGAGAGTGACAGCTCTAAAAATTATGAAGGCTGGTTATTATTGGCCCAAGATTTTCAGTGATTACTTTGCATGGATCAAGAGGTGTAAGAATTGTGCATTATTCACAGGAAAAGAAAGACTTGCTGCCCTTCCATTGCATCCAATCTCAGTTGACCAGCCATTCATGCAATGGGGTTTGGACTTCATTGGAGTCATTAATCCCAATTCAAGTCAAGGGCACAAATGGATTTTGACAGCCACAGACTACTTCACCAAATGGACTGAAACAATAGCACTCAAAGAAGCAAATGAGTCTAGCATCTTAGACTTCTATGAGGGCATAGTAACTAGATTCGGCATACCTGCTATGATAATCTCAGATAATGCATTAGCATTCATTGGATCCAAGGTGACTGAGTGGGCTGTCAAGAATGGGATCTACCTAAGTACTTCTTCAAACTATTACCCTCAAGGTAATGGCCAGGCTGAGTCTACAAACAAGAACTTGTTGAGGATCATTAGGAGAACTCTTGATGAGAATAAGAGGTCTTGGCATACCAAGCTAAAATCAGCCTTATGGGCTGATAGGATAACCCCCAAGAGATCCACAGGTAATTCTCCATTCAGGCTTATCTATGGAAGAGAAGCAATCTTTCCCATGTCTCTTGAGTTTCCAACATTGGAAGTCATGAAACAGTTGGAGCTGTTGGAGTTTGATCCCATGGAGGTGAGATATGCAGAGTTGATGAAGCTCCAATAGATAAGAGATCAGGCATCCCAAGCAATGGAGAAGGATCAAGCCTTGATCAAGAAGACCTTTGATAGGAAGGCTAAGAGTAGATCTTTCCAGGTTGGAGATCTAGTGTTAAAATGGGATGTAGATAGAGCAAAATCGGGAAGGCATTCAAAATTTGATGCCATTTGGAGTGGCCCATACATGGTCACGAAGTGCAAGAACAACAATGCTTTCCAATTGGCTTCATTGGATGGTGAAGAACTGCATATTCCAGTCAATGGAATCTATCTCAAGCATTGTTTCTAAAGGTAAATTCTCTACCTTGTAAATATTAGCTTAGTTTTCCTTTCCTTCAAGTGCTTGTGCACATTGTTTTGCTGTAGGTTAGTTTTGCTTTCCCTAAGTGCTTTGGCATAGCTTGCTGTCCCTGGAGAGGTTTTGTAGTCCTTGTTTCAATCAGTTGATTTTCCATCTTCCTCCTTGCAACATTCTAAGTTGGTTGAGGTTTCAAATAGAAAATTTAATGACTCCATGCCCAATGGACTGCTTCAGGCAACTGGTACTTTCATCTAGCAGGCAGATGACCCCTCTGACTCGCCAAAATTGTTAGCCAAAATGTGCCCCCTGCTCATTTTGGTGGCTAACTACTTGTGTTCTTTCCTCTCTTGTGCCTCAGTCCCCATTTTTTGGTTTTTAGGAACTTAAATATTTCTAGAAGTGGCAACAATGGATAGATCTCTTTCTCAGCTTTCCAGAAAGGTAAAGTTTTCCTCTAACTCCTCATATTTTTCAAGTTATGGCCCGACAGAGTTTTGTTGGGAAATTTTCTCCTTAGAAGCCCGCAGCCAATAGGAATGCACCACGTGTCCCGAAGTGGCAGGGTTTGGATGAGAATTTGTGAAATTTACCAAGTGTTTTGCCAAAAATCTCAGATGGAAAATTTTCCCCACCTGGCCCACCAACAAATCAGGAAACACCACGTGTCAGGGGGAAAATGACTTGAAATTTTGCTAAGTGTTGGCCAAAATTTTCAAAGGAAAAATTTTAAAGGAAGGCCCGCGATCAATGGGGACACGAAACGTGTCTAGCTCAGGCTGGAGTTCGGAGCTCAGGAGGGATTTTTTTAAATTTGGCTAAGTAGCCAAAAAGTTTCAAAGGGAAAGGTTTTCCCCCGCAGCCCCTTCTGTCTAATCGGGATGTGCCACGTGTCCCAGAGTGGCGGGGCATGGGGGAAAAAATTAATTTTTTTCCAAGGTAAAAAATGTAAAATTTCAAAAGGAGAAATCAGGAGGAGAAACCCATCGGCCAATGGAGGACCGACACGTGTCTAGCTCGGGGGCCCGACGGGGTTTTTTGGCAAAATTTTCCAAAGGTAAAAAATGAAGGGAAAGGGACCAGGAGGCACCCATGCCCAATCAAATCATGCCACATGGCACCTGAGTGGCAGAGCACGGGGATTTTTGAAAAAAAATTCCAAATGCAAAAAGGCTCAAAATTTCAAATTTTTGCCCGCCGATCCGTTTTTTGGGCCGTTTTTGCCCTAAAAATTTAGACCTCCATAACTTTTGATCCAAAGCTCAGATTTGCACGTTCTTTATATCAATGGAAAGCTTATGAAATTCTATACTTGATTCCATGGTCAATTTTTAATTTTGGTTCAGTTTGGAGGGAGAAAAATTAAAAAATGCTTTTGGTATGTGGTGATGGACAGAAAAGACGTTTCAACAACCAATTTTAATACAAAATGGGTCGCTTTTCTCTCCAGCATGGTCAAAAATGTCATAGCATGGGTTTGTAGGGACCTCCATGCTATTTTAATGTAGTTTCATTCAATGAGGGATGGATCCCATGCGTTTTGCATGTTTTCTCTCTCTTGGGCTCGACCCATGGACTGTAAAAGCCAATTTTGGCTCATTTTTTGAGGGTTGAACACTTTTTTGAACATTAGACTTCTTCTTTCACCTGAAAACAAGTGAATTTTGTAAGTATCAAGAATTTTCAAGGATTGTAATAGGTTTATACCTCTTTGGTGGTGTAATACAAGGGATTTTGGCAATGGAAATGACAGTGCAAACTCTGTGATCAGTTCTCAGTCCTTGTTTGTATTGTTTTTTACTTCATTTCAGACCTCTAATTGCATTCTATCAGCTTGTGTATGGTTTTCCATGTTGCATTTCATGAATTTGTGTCAACTTGTGTGAACAAGAAGTGCTCACCACTCCTTCAGTGCATCACCATTCAATTTAGTTTCAATTTTTGCATCTTCTATCCCTGTCTCCTCGCAAATTAGGGTAAAATTAGGATCTGAACCTCTGCAGTTATGCAAAATATAGATTTAATCAAAGGAGTTTGAGGAACCAGCCTCTAATCTGGAGATTCCTCTCTCATCTTGCAAGTCCCACACTTGGAGAGAGGTTTCAAAGTTGTGCAATCACACTGGATGCCCTAAACATCAACTTAGAACCTTGATTTGCATCCAGGGGTGCTGCTGATTTGCAACAACAGATAGTGTGGTTTCCCCTCAATCATGGCCTTTATTTTTTCCATTTAAATTTAACGATCCCCACTTAGCTCACAAAACATATATCTAATTTTCAATTGACCAAAAAGATAGCCATGCCACAAAAATTACTTATTTCCCTGTTTGCATGGTCGATGATGTATATTAAATGCTAATTAGTACAAGCATCATAGGGGTTGGTGATTGTAAAGATCATCACCAAAGGCTATCCCACTTAAGATTTAATATGTAATACTATACTTTAACAAATTGGGTCATGGTGATCAAAACATTAGACCCTGTAATGTTAAATAATGATAAACATAAACCTCAGTAAAATAGTAAAGGCCCAAGATGAGCACCAATTAAAATAAACATGGTCTTATCACCATATCATATATAACTCCCACTTTATACCTTAGCTCTGTATTTATTTGGTGTTTTTGGATCAAACCATTATAGAAAAAATAATGTTTCTACTATCCAAATGTAAGTCATGATCTAGGAACTATTATGCTAATTTCATCAACATAGTCATATTCTAAACATGAGGGTCCAAAACCGATATTTAACATGTAAACAACCATACAATTCTAGTTATTTCTCAATGTCAAAATAACACTTTTTCAACTATTTAATGAATCGTTTCTCTTTGAAATCATTATTTCTAATAGAATAGTACTGTCAATATCTTATTTAGGTATAGAAACAAAACCGAGCACCCAATAATAAAATCATCACACTTGGCATGCTAAGTACACTAAAACAACATCGAATCAAAATAAGAATATGTCATAAGTATTGAGTGTCTTACGATTTTTGAAAAATAAGCACAATTGTGTCATTATACATGTAACCATGCATAAGTATTTATATCCTTTTTAGGATATTCCTACACACATTTTGCTGCATATGTAGCTAAATAACTAATCTTATTGTCTAGATCTAGTAAGCAAATCTTCATTTACGACCTATTACTTCCGAAAATACAAACTGAAATTTTGGGATGTGACATACTCCCCCCATAATGAATCATCTTCCCAATGATTTTTATTCATTAAACAAAATCAGATTAATCAAACACGTAATTATTTCCAATAACAAAGGAGAACTATTGGGCTGATAAATTGTAGCCTAAGTATTAAATGCACATAAGGATTGGGCATGCAGACGTAGGGAGCATAGGTGAGAAATGAAATATAGTAGAACAAAGTGTGCCTAGGAAAGCATGAAGTCGAGACTTTTCCATCTTCATTATGAGGATAATTATAAAAATGGAGTGCATAGCATGCAACATAATGGAGACTTGAAGAGCATGCAAAGGATATTTTAGACAAATGGGATATCAAGTGCCATGCATAGTTTTTGACTATTAATAGGATTAGAACTATAGTTATTATTAGATAATATATTAATATTGTGTTTACATGATTTTTTAATTATCTTATAATGGTGAATGGTTATTCTTAGCATGCAACTTATTTTGATGATGCATAGGTAGTCAAGGGAAAGTCCCCACCCCTATATATATGTATGGATTTACATGGTTTAGGGATCCATGTTTTATAGAGTTATGTTTTTGTTTTATGGGCAAAGCATGACTTATGGTGACTATCTTATGTATGTATGAAGCTTTTCTGTTTTAGAGCAATTAATATAATGGATATTTGTGGGTGAATATTGATTTTTGACATATATGTGACTGGTTCACATATGGTAAACTTGGTCTTGATTCTTCTAGGAGTAAAATTTCATATGGTTAAGATCTAGATCTATTCTATATTATGATTTATTCTTGAATGGATATTATAGATTTGGAATATTTTTATGATCATGCTAACTTCCTGAACAAGCTACCATAAAAGAGTAACCTGGTACACTTATGCGCTTTAGGTGAGCACTCAGTTCTAGCCGAGTGATGTGTCAGTATGCCTTGGGTTGTTGTGGGTAAAAACAAGACTATATTTTGGTTTCATTACCGAGACTTCATTTTCAGTTGTTTTCCAGGATTTTGCATGATAAAGACATACTAGTTGACCTTGGCTAGTATTGAAGAGTGGTTAGACAATTTAGAGGAAGATCAGGCCCACAAATTTAGCACTAGACCTGAATTTAATGCACACGTGTGGGTTGAGAATAATCTATATCATGAGTTGTATGAGACATTCCTCTACATTTTTCCTATATATTTGTATGAGTGGCTAGTAACTTACACATAGAAGAGAAATTGGAGGTTTATAACACTTGTTTGGACACATGAAGAATTCCAGACTTTGCATGATGTTGATTAGGCTATAAAACATGTTATAGATCATTGGTGGAGTTGTGTTCTAAATAGCTATATGTTGGAGTACGTAGTTTCTACTTATTCATGTCTATATATATCTAAGTTCTAGTTCATGTGTGAACCCAAAGGATCATATTTGTGATGTATCCATTTAGTGATTAAGATCTTAATTATGACCGTGTATTTGGAACAACATCCTATGAATAGCTAAACCCCACCATGCACAGGGGTAGGAGAAGCTGTGGTGAAAGATAGAAGACCTATCATAAGAAAGGAAGAGAGAATAATGGTGGCTCAAGTTTAACAAGGTATGTGAGAGGTATTTTGAGAAATGGTCTGAAGTTATGGAATGAATGGCATTGTGGAGGGAGATGGATCATGAAGGATTTGGATCTCATTTAGAGGATGTGGAGCCGAAGCATCTGCAACTCCCCCATTTAGGTAAACATGGCAGGGAACCCTCTTAAACCTCTGATAAGATCATGCCATTAGAAATTGAAAGGACCATGTGCATGTATTTGATCCCTATTTGTGACCTAGCCCTTGTGCTTATTTATTTAGTTTCTAAGACAATTTTTACTAAATAATCTAGTGTGGAGATTAGAGTAGAGATAGATAGAGCTAATTTACGCTTGGGTTCAGGAGTTAATTAGGTGGCTTATTCATCTATAGCATCACAATCAGGGTCTATGTTATTTAGAGGTTTTTTTAGGTGTATTTTTTGAGGCATCATCAGCATAGAACATGGGTGTGTAGAATTTTGGTATCACATCTGAAAGTAACAAAACTTTGTGGACTATGGGATTTATGTTTAGCACAATTTTTGGAACATGAGGTAGTGCATCATATGGTCTTTTTCCTGCTACAAGAGGGGTATCAAGAGGATCTGGTGGTTCTAGAGATGGAGGAAACATAGGAGGTAGTATAGGTTTTGGATTTAGTGGGCAGGGTTGGAACTAACCCCAACAATTGTATTTCAATATGTCTCTTCATCTCCCATAACACAAAGGAATTGAAGATGCAACTGAGCATGTACACATTTGAGATTCTATGGTGCACAAAGGGGATTACAACTCTAGAGCATAAGGAAATCCATTTTGTAACTACTTTGCAAGGGCGTACACATATTTGGTATAGGAAATATGATATGAACCAGACTTATGTAGACTATACCGCGATGGGTGATGCCTTCTTAGTAGAGTTCCACATACCTGAGTTTGAGAAAAAGAGCATTTAGCATGTTAAAGGACATCAAGTAGGGCATGGATGAAAGTGTTAGGGAGTATGATGCACGATTCAAGACTTTGTTGTCAAAGTTATCTTATGACATTTGCCCAAGTCAGCATGCTCAATTGTTTGTTAGAGGCTTGATTATCCCTCTCAGAAGGGCACTCTCACACAATAATTATATGAACATGCACTAGGTGCTTGAGGAAGCTCTACATGTTGAGGTAGTTGGGACTATATACACTAGGGTTAGCTCATTTTCGGAAGCTCGTATTGTAGCAATGGAAAATCTGTTGGAGAATTTGTCAGCTAATTCATCTTATGATACGTGCAGTGGTATTTGGTGCACAAATTGTTAAGTATAAAGACATACAAAGGATATTTAGCCTCGCAAGTCGATGTGCACTATATTACTGGACTGTGATATTTTTCATTTGGATCATGATTCATGTAGGTTCTTGTTGTTGCAACAAGTGATAAGGAAGAACATGTTAGAAACTATAATATTTTTAGGTCTACCACTGATGATACAAAGAATTGTAAGTTGATTGATCAAATTCATGATGCAAATGATATTTTTGTATGTCAGAGCAGTGTTGCAAATAATTATAAGGAACAAGGTAAGCATCATTATCATAATCATAACAAAGGGTGCTCTTATGGAAGCTGAGGTAGAGGTCAAGGATACAATGGAAGATTCATAGGCCAAGGTCATGGCAGTGAAGGAAGTGAATATCTATAAGGAACAATTTATAAATGTGGATCCCTTGATCATTATAGGTGTGGATGCCCTCAAAATATTATTTTTTCTTTTTACAAAAAAACCACAATTATGAAGAGTTCCTGGACTTGTATGAACATCTGAGTAAGAAACACAAGTAGGATAAGTGCATATGAATGGTTGGGGTATAGCGCAATGTGGAAGATTAGATGATTGCAATGTTAGCACCTAATCTTGAGATGGTACCTTTGTTAGTCTCTATGCACACTAAGGTTGTGCACGTGAGAGAAGTTTGAAAGAAGAAGCCTATTATTACAAAGGAGGAGGTATTACATGAAAAGTATCTAGATTGTAGACATCATAAGGAAGGTTAGCAAGAAACCATGTAAGTTACTAGAAATTTGCAAGGTGAGATATAATGTCTGAAGGAGTAGTCACAGAAGTTGGAGCTAGCCAAAGAAGTTGAGCTCCCTCAAAAGGATGTTTATGATTTATAGGAGGTTTACAAGATGTTGGGATAAGAAAATATCAATCCTTTATTGGCATAATGGAGTAGGGGAAAGATGTCACGCTGGATTTGGGTGTAAGAGACAAATTTTACATGCTAACCTACCTCCTCATAGTCTTTATTATGACAAAGATACAACTATGAATGCATTTGTTGATGTATGTTTTTATGTAACATTTGGATTGGTACAGGTGCAGAAGTACGTGTACTCACTTCAGATGCATGGAATCATATGGGGAGGCCACCATTACCACCATATTAAAATGTGTCTTTTATGGAAAATAGGACTAAAGCCATGCCCATTGGAGTATTGAAAAATTATACTATTACTATATAAGGGGCCAATTTTATTGGGACTTTGAGGTCTTGGTGCTTGCAAAAGAATATTATAGCTCCAGAGGGTGAGACAATCCATTTTGCAACTACTTTACAAGGACACATGCATATTTGGTATAGGGAATATTATCCAAACCAAAATTGTGTAGACTATATTGTATTGTGTGATGCCTTCTTGGTAGAGTTCCACATACCTGAGTTTGAGAAAAAGAGCATTAATGTGCTGAAGGAAATCAAACATGGCATGGCTAAGAGTGTTAGGGAGTATGATGCATGATTCAAGACTTTGTTATCAAATTTATCTAATGGCATTCACCTAAGTTATCATGCTGAATGGTTTGTTAGAGGCTTGATTATGCCTCTCAAAAAGGCACTCTCACAAAAGAATTATACAAACCCATGTGAGGTACTGAGGAAGCTCTGCACATTGAGGTAGTTAGGACTATATACGCAGGGGTTGACCCATCTTTAGAATCTTAGATTGTAGCAATGGAAAATCATTTGGAGAAGTTGTCATCTAATTCAACCCATGATACGTGTAGTGGTATTTTGTGCACAAATTGTGAAGTAGAAGGGAATACAAAGGATATTTTTCCTCATATGTTGGTGCATGCTATATTTCTGGACTATAAGATTTTTCATTTAGATCATGATTCAACTAGGTGTATGTTGTTACAATAAGTGATAAGGAATAATGTGTCATGAAACTATAATATTTGTAGGTCCACCACTAATGATATAGATAATTATAAGTTGATTGATCATATTCATGATGCCATTGATAGTGATGTATGTTAGAATAGTTTTACAAATAATTCTAAGGAACAAGGTGAGCATCATTATCATAATCACAACAAAGGGTGCTCTGATGGAGGCCGAGGTATAGGTTGAGGATACCATGGAAAATTTAGAGGTCAAGGTCATGGTGGTGGAAGAAGTGAATTTCCATAAGGAACATACATGTGGATCCCCTAATCATTAGAGGTGTGAATTCCCTCATAATATTATTTTTACTTTTTACAAAAAGAACCACAATTATGAAGAGTTCCTGGACTTGTATGAACATATGAGTAAGAAACACAAGGAGGATAAGGGCATAGGAATGGTTCGAGTATAGTGCATTATGGAAGATCAATGGATGCCAAAGTTTTCACCTAATCCTGAGATGGTACCTGTGTTATTCACTATGTAAGGGTGCGCGCATGAAATAAGTTCCAAAGCAGAAGCCTATTATTACAAAGGAGGAGTTATTTCATGCAAAGTATCCAGAACCTATGCATCAGAAGTAAGGTTATCAAGAATCCATGGAATTTATTAGAAATTTGCAAGCTGAGATACAATGTTTGAACGAGCAGTCATGGAAGATGGAGCTAGCCAAATTAGTTAACATTCCTCAAAAGGATGTTTATGATTTAAAGGAGATTTACAAGATTTTGTGACAAGAAAACGTCAATCCTTTATTAGCATAATGTATTAGGGGAAATATGTCACGCTGGGTTTGGGTGCAAGAGAGAAATTTTGCATGCTAACATACCTCCTCATAGTCTTGATTATGACAAAGAGATCACTATGATTGTAGTTGTTGATATATGGTTGTTAAGTAACATTTTTATCTGCAAAGGTGCAGAAGTAAGTGTACTCACTTTGGATGCATGGAATCATATGGGGAGGCCACCATTACCACCATATTTAAATGTTTTGTTTATGGAAAACATGACTAAAGCCACGCCCATTAGAGTCTTTAAAAATTCTACTATTACTACAGAAGGGGCCAAATTTACTGGTACTTTGAGGTCTTGATGTAAACTAGTGGGGAAAAATAGTGCGTTGTTAGATGGTACACATAGATGGTCTCTTAGAGTGGTGAGAAGTAGAATCACCTTTTCTATTATATTTCTTTGGCTCAATGCACCTACCAAGGCATGTGAATTCGATGGGAAGGATTTTCCTTCGCATCATTTTCATTAGTGTGAGAGACTCTAGATAGAGGGGAAGGAGGCCTTACCACCTTCATTTTTGGTGGAAAATATCTACTTCACCTTTTGATGTTGTGTGCGTGCATGATATGTTTATGTAAAATTGAATAGAGAAACAGGGAATTGGCAAGACTTAAATGTAGGTATGATTCCAAACTTTGAACATTTTTCCACTAAACCTCCAATGAATGAGGCATTACAGGTTATGAAGTGCTTGAATATGGGAGATATTCCAAATTTTAAGGAAATTATTCAAGAGTTACTAGGTGAGAAAAATCTGGAGGCACACTTTGATGAAGAAGATATAGATGTCAAATAGCTTGGGCGCACCTACCTAGAAAAATAAAAAAGATAAGATGGTCTACATAATTGATGAAGAAGTGGAGAATCTAGATATTGAGCATATTTAGGGTATGTATGAGGTATTAGACAGTGTATATTAAAAATTTTGTGTGTATCATGATCCTATGAAAACTAAGAAGGTCAAGATTAGTAGAGATGCTAAACCTAATGAGGCCATCATTAGAGATTATTATTTTGACTCTAAGGTTGTAAAGATAATCAAGTTGTTGCATGATTTCCAGGACTTATTTGCAAGAGGATATCATGAATTGAAAGGATTAAATCACTCCTTAGCTGAGATGAGGATCAAGCTAAAGGAATATGTGTTCCCGGTTAGGAAGAGGCCTTCTTGGGTGAATCCTAATTTGTGTGTCAAGGTGAAGGTAGAAATTGATAAGATGTTGAATTCTTGAATTAGTGTGCCCATTGAGGAGTCAGAGTGGGTTAGCCCTATGGTGATAATTGTAAAGAAATATGGAAGAATAATAATTTGTGTGGATTATAGGGAGTTGAATGCTACATGTGTAATAGATCCCTTTCCAACACCTTTTAGTAAAGAAATCTTGGAAGGTGTTATAAGGCGTGAGATCTACTTCTTCATTGATCGATTTTATGGATATCATTAGGTAAGTATTTCTAAAGAGGATCAAGAGAAGAAACATTTCACCACTGAGTGGGGAAGTTTTGCATACACAATTATTCTATTTGGATTGAAGAATGCATCTACTGTCTTTTTTCACATTATTGTGCAAGCATTCCAGGACTTTATTTATAAGTTCTTGCAAGTTTAATTGGATGATTGGATGGTTTATGGGCTAGTAGAAGATCATTGTGGTAATTTAATACTTATGTTTTTGAGGTTCTAGGAGTTAAACATCTCCTTAAACATTAAGAACTATATTTTTACTACACCTTTTGGGACTCTTTTGGGACACATTATCTTCAAAGAAGGTTTGTTGGTGGATCCTCTTAAGGTTGTTATTTTAGGCTTAGAAGAACCTACTAGAGTGAGGTGTGTATTTTATTAGGGCACACAAGTTATTACCAAATTTTTATCAAGGGTTATGTTATGATTGTTGTGCCCTTGCAAGTATTAGTTAAGAGTAAAGGCAATTTCCATTAGGGTGAAGCCCAAAAGTGCATGTTTGAGACATTAAAGAAAATACTTACTACGACACCTATTTTATGCTTTCCTTCATGGAAAAAACCTTTTCATGTGCATGTGGACACTTCTGGCATGGCCATTAGAGTTGTATTATCCTAACCTAGAGAAGGTACTACTAGTCATCCTATTTGTTTTGCAAGCAAGAAGTTAACCCCAACTAAACAAAATTATATAACTACGGAGCATGAAGCGTTTTGCATGAGCTGCATGTTGTATAATTTTATATGGTACTCGTTGGCTACCCCATTTATATTCTATACAGATCACATGACACTTAAGTACTTAGTAAACAATCCCATTTTTCAAGGGCCCATATGTCGTTGGATTCTGTCGATTCAAGAATTTTATTTTACAGTGGTAGTTAAACCAGGAAAGAGTAATTATGGACATGATAATTTATCAATGATTAAATTAGGAGAGGATTCATAGAGCATTGAGGATATAATTCCAGATGCACAAATTTTCAGATTGAACCATGCACCCTCTGACTTGAAATATATTGTTGTCTTTTTTTGTACTAGTGTGGCACCTTAGGGAATGAAGAGTATAGAGAAGAAACAACTTGTCATATACATCACGCCTTACATGTTGATTAGTGGATACTTATACAAACTAGGTCAGGATATAGTTTCTCATTAGTGTGTGCTTGAGCATGAGTGTGAATCTATTATGGAGGAAGCTCCTTGAGGAATTATAAGTGGACATTATGTAGGAGATGCCACAGTGCAAGATTTTATTAGTTGGCCTATAGTGGGACTAGGAAACTCTGTATAAATATTGTAAAGAGTATTGTAAGGTATCTGACCATTGTCAGTGCCTCGGAAAGCCTAGGAATAAAGATGAAATGCCTTTGAGTCCTATTTCTCATGTAGAGCCTTTTGAAAAGTGGGCAATTGACTTTGTTAGCCCTATTTCCCAACCCTCGCACAGGACTAGATTGCACTACATTATAACTTGTATAGATTATCTTACAAGGTGGGAAGAAGCACCACCTAAAAAGGATTGCATGGAAGCTATGATAGCAAGGTTTCTGTGGGAAAACATTATCAACATGTATGGATTCCCATTGAGTTTGATAAGTGATACGGGCACACATTTTTTGAATGAGACTATCAAGATATTGGCTAATTTTATGGTGGCACACCATAAAAAACACCATATCACCTTAGGATAATGGGATTATTGAGGCTTTCAACAAGATATTGAGCCATACATTGACCAAGATTTGGGATGATGGAAGGAAGGACTGGGATGGTAAAGTCTCTTTTGTACTTTGGGCAAAGAAGACAACTTATAAAATATTGAATAAAGTCACACCCTTTCAGTTGGTGTTTAGCGTGGAGGTTATTTTTCCCGTGAAATTCATGTTACCTTCTCGGTGTATTACAAGCATATGAGTCTTGGCTAATAAGCAAGCACTTGAAGAACACATTGAAAAACAAATGTAGTTAGATGAAAAGCATGTTATAATACAATGGACTCAGAAGACAGAAAAGGATAGGTAGAAGGCATGTCATGATAGACATATTAAGGATAAGAAGCTTGAATTTGGATATATGGTTCTTCTATATGATTCAAATTTTTTGCGCCACCCTGGAAAGATTAAAGTGCATTGGTTAAGACCGTATATTATGACTTATATACATTATTCAAGTGGTTCTCACTTATAGGCATTAGATGGGACACAGTTTCCCAGTTATTTCAATGGGATTAGGCTGAATCCCTACTATAAATAAGCCTTCTATGTGTTTATAATAAGGTAGTATTACCATTAGATTATATTTCCTTTAATGGATTTTCCTTTATATGTGTTTCCTTTCAATGTTGTTATGTTTTGTTGATTTAGTTTAGTGTTTTATGTATTAAATGCATTCACGCACTAGAAGATGATTAATTTTTAGTGAATTCATACATAGAGGACCACACATACATTTATTTTGGGGTGTGTTGGTACCCAAATCAGTTCTCCCTTTGAAGTCAAGTAGCATCAATAGGCTAAGTACGATGCCTAGAGATAGGTAGAACATAATTTAGTCATTTTGTAGCTAGGGAAGGGTCAAATTACCTCTTTGTCACCTGAACTTGGAGAAGTTAGATAGTACCATGTTAAGGGTTTGACCTAGCTTACTACTTCAGGTTATTCTTTCAACCAGGGTGAGAGGACCCATTTTGTAACCTGTATTTGCAAGGGAAATGAATGGATCAATAATATTTGACTCTCCATTTTAGGTCATTTTATAAATAACCTTGAGAATACATGGTCAATGAAACATAATCTAACTCTCACAATTTTTCACCCTAGAAAATGCAGATGCCTCCTAAACAAGGTTCAGGTTGCTAAAGATAATAATAAATTATCTTTCTCCTACACATTTTGAGTAAAGGATGGATAAATTCAACAAATATTCTTATCATTTATGGATAAGAAATGCAAACAAGGGTGGTTCTTGTAAGATTTATTGGTTTTAGATGTAATTTTTTGGGGAATTAATTAGGATAAAATTAATTATACCATATTTTTGGGAAATTTTAACAAAGGCTAGAAGATCAACCGAACAAGATGATGAAAACACTTCAAATAACCAACAATAAACCTTCAACTAGAATATGTACATCCATGGAAGACCAAATATACACAGTTTCACACATTATTTGAGAATTTAAACATAAAAGATCATGTGAAAGACTCAATTAAACATCAATAATCCTTGATCCATTACTCCTAATGTACACTCATAGACTAACAAATGACCTATATCAACAAAATGGAAGTAAAATAAATTTAAAATTGTTTATTGCACAATGAAATGAAATCTCTTCTCATAGCATAATTACAATTAGCATAATATTACCATTAGAATAAGATCTTTTGTGATTCAGAGGAATTCCTCACATAAGATTACAACATGAACATGAATAGCTACTTGAAACATATCAACTTACAAGAAGACACAACAATGCTCATGATTAACACAATTAATTCAGGGCTCATCGAATTGATCAGCAAGGGAAAGTTTCATTTACAATATCAATACTTTTCAATGGTTGTACACTCGTAACCATCTTGACATGATTTGATTTGAAGGCTAAGGAAATTAACAAGTTTCTCATACAAGTTTTTGGCAAAAATGGTTTCTCTCATTTTACGCCTTTCTCTAAAAAATTTAGGAAAATGTTAACCCCTCTATGCGAGAGTATTCTCATCATATTTATACAATTTCACTCGCTCACTCATTCTCTATTTCCCCCCGAAAAAACATGAATCTAAAATAGAATATTCTTCTTTATTTTTCCACATGGAAAATTTGTGATCCATTCACATTTTTTACTTCCATCAGATATGATTGGGGCACCATGTCCCTATATTTTTATAGTTGTCTTAATCATTTCTTTCCTTTTGGTGTGCAAGAAATACTTTTTTAATAATTCCTAGGTAGTTCCATATGGCTTGATCTGACATGCAATCATTTTCACCTTTTGAAAATCTACCTCAAGAAACACATGCCTATGTCCATGCCTTTCTGAACTGAGTGTCTTCATGTGGATTTTATCACATCAATGAAATTCCTTCTATCATACAATGTGAATCTTTCTCAAATTTATTCCCTTTGTGTGAGTTGAGAAAAAATCTTCTTTCATCTAATGGAATTCATTTTACTCGACTTGACTTGTCTACACCATCCTCATTATAAACTCAATTATAGTTTCTCACCAATATGCATCCCTTTTCCAACTTTGAAAGTGGATAATTTTTAAATATATTTTATCAGCACAATGGTGAATGTGGTTGTAGTGAACATTTTAAAAGATATTTCTTCAGAATATTTAAACCAAATCTTTGACCTACATGGTCTAGATGAAGCTTTTGTTAGGGATTTGTTTGATATCGCAAACCTAGAGAATACTAAATGGCCCCTGACCTATCAGCAAGTTTGTCTCTCACTCCTTATGAGATTGATCGATATCAATCATGTCTTCTCATCCTTCCAGTCCATGTACTACCATCTTTTTCACTGGGAACAGTAGAAATCTCCAAAATATTTGAAGAAATTTTAGATCAAAAGGAGCTCTACCATGACAAGGGTGACTGAGTACAAGTTTTCCTTCCTATGTGATGAAAAATTCATGTTGATGGAGATTCCCAAAGGATTCCTACGTGCTATATAACAAGTCTTCCATTGATATTGTGCCTGTCATTTCTCATAAAATGGATGAATGGAGCATGAGAATCATTTCTCTAGAAAAAGGTCAAGAAGGACCTGTGTCTATCACAACCATTCACCACACTATCACCATATTCAAAAAAGAAGAGGGGGGAAATCAAGATCCCAAACTCCAATTATCATTTTGGACAAAGAGGGAGTAGAGCCTCTTTGTCTCCCCGTTATTCCAAAGCATCATTATCTGCCACCTATGGAAGAGCAAGGGAAACTGCAATTTTAAAAATTCCATTCATTTAGTGCAAATAGCATTCTATGAAGGAGAAAATATTATCATGACCTCAGCCTATTCCTCTGCCAAGAGAGCATCCACCTTTCACGAGGAGTCACAAGGCTGAGTATAGTTCTAGATACCTTACTGCTCCACTTAGTCTACCCAGGGAAATGCAGTGCTTACTCTTCTAGCCACTTCATAGGCTCCCCTTCAGTCTACTCCTGATTAAATCCACTCCTTTTTAAGGGGAAAGGGAAAACAAAACTTCCTTCATAGGTGGTTTGGACCTTTATGGATTGGTTATATTCCTATCAAAAGAAGATCGAGCTGGGGAATATCATGGATGGTCCCAAACTGATCATTGAATCACTGATGGATATGGGGATGTCCCAGAATCTGGTAGAAGTGAGTTGTATTTATTACAGAACAACTTCAGGGTTCAAATGAATTCATGTCACGAAAGAATAGACTATTGCAAAAGATTTCTCCACTCGGAGGAGATTTCAAGCTAAGAGAACCCCTTAACTGAGTGTTTTTATCCTCTTCAATTATGTCCCATTTTTGATGTAAAATGTTTAAGAATGTATATATCTATCATAGATATGGTACCCCTATAGAATTCTCATTTTTTCATTATGTCTTAAACTACTTCTTTATCTTCCATCAGATGAGCCTACTTGGTGATTGAAAATTCAAGGTTTACTATGTTCATATTACCCCGCACTAGCCCATCCTTTATTTGCATTTCCATAGGGTTTTGATTGTAACTCTACGTGATTCCTCTAGTCTCATTAATGGCTGCTCAAGATATTATTAAACCACCTCTTGTTTGTCTCCATTTAAGAGCCTTAACTCTAATTTTCAGCCACGTCTTCAACTACATGCATCGGGACCCAACAAATGCATTCAATCCTTCTGAACACTGGGTCTTCTGCTTCTTTGACTAATTCTTCTCGACTAGTGGTAACTGGTTTACATTACACGTGAAAACCCCTTGTACATAGTTTGGACTTCCCTCTCTCTTTATTCTTATGAATCTGCACCTAGGCAAAAACATGGAGGCCTACAAGCCATTTCTTTTTTACTTTGCCTTTTCAGCTTGTCTGAGCTGCCTTCTTGTGCACTTTCTACCACGTGGTCGAACCCTTTCTTCTTGAGAGTATACTAATTATTCATACCTTTCTAAATATCCAACGAAGGGAAATGTGGATACCTTCTATGCATCTAATTCTATACATAGGTAAAATTAAGCCGTGTAATAACACAAAATAATACTAGAAGGAATAAAGGGGGCCAATTTTTGAGAGGGATTTTAAAGGGCATTATAACTATTACATTTTCTTCGACCGAAACAAGAAGATTAACAACCTAAAAAAAAGACTCACATTTACATTTGACACGATCCCATATTTGAGAATGCATTATTTCACATGAGAAAACTAGTCAGAGGGATTGTTTTGATGGAAAACACTAAATAAGATGGTGAGATCAAAATAAGAAATAACATCCGGCTTCTGACTTGGGGACGTGCACCCCCCAGTAGGTGCCACAATGACCACCCAAAAAAAACATTGAAAATACCAAGTGCTTAAATTCATTTGGTTAGGAATTCATTTAAAGCACACATAAGGTCAAACACAAAAAAGTACTTCACAAAAACAAACTGGGAAACCGAGGTAACTGGTGACTGTAGACTAAGAGAGTAAAAAAGGAAAAATAAATACAATAAAAAAGGCAAAACAAAACAAAAGAAACTATAAATTGTATAGGCATGCATAACTTGTTCATGGATAAATACATGACTTGCTTCAGATGCCTTGCCATTAATAGGGAAATTCAAGAAAATCTCCATTAAATTCCTTTAAGAAGACAATTTTTCTAACCAATTCTTATGTCAATAAAATAAGGACCCATCTATGAAGCATAAAATTTACCATGTTTTTGTTTATCCTTATGTCTATTATCTCATAGTAAAACAATATCCCCAACATTGATAGTCCTGGGAGTCACATTTTTATCAAATAGATTTCTTGAGTTTTTCTCTGAACCTGAGGTGTATTTGGTGAGATTCCCTTCTCTCTTCATCCAAATCAACTATTTGATTAATCCTAGATTTATAGGGATTGAATTCTTCATCCTCAAGTTGTTGTATGAACTGGTAAGAGAATAATTACATATGTAAGGGTAAAAGATCATGAAATCTGTAAACTAATTCAAATGGGATCTTTCTAATGGGTCTTTTGTAAGTAATTCTATCTACCCATAAATAAAAATTTAACTGCTCACCCCATTTCATTTCTGTTAACCTCCAATGTTCTTATAATTATTTTAAGTAAATTTTTTATTGCTTGATCCAAGGTTGACCGTTTCACTTGAGGATTGTAGTTTTGATGCATATGTCATATTTATCCCATATCCTTGGCACATAATTATCAATGTCTTATCTCTAAAACTTATTGCATTGTTAACAAATATCTTTACAAGTTCTCTGAACCTACAAATTATATGATTTAGGATAAAATACATGACAATTTGATGAGTTTGATTTTTTCGTAGGGACATCCTCAACCCATTTGGTAAAATAATTAGTAGCCACTAGTATCCACTTATACCATGTAATTTAGGGATCTGGAGATCTCTCCAATAAAATCCTTGCCCCATTATTTAAGAGGAGCCTCTATTGATACTGGCTATAAAGGGTGGAGAACCAAAAGATTTCATTATTCTCTGAAAACTTCTGAAAAATTTCACATCTCCTGACAAACAAGGTTGTATCTTTTAAAATTGTGGGCCACCAATAACCTGTCCTTAATATCTTTTGAGCAGTTACTCTTCCAACAAAGTGACCACCGTATACTCCCCCGTGGAATTCTGAACAGTCAATTTGGGATCTTCTTCCTCTGTGATGCATCTTAAAAGAACCCCCGAAGGATTCTTCCAAGCCAACCCATAATCAATGATGATATAATTTTGGGAGACTAGTTTAAGTGTCCTTGTTTACTTTTTATCTAGAATGCCTTAGACACTCTAAATTCTTAAGGTAGAATATGATGTCCTTATACCATGTGAAATTGGCTAACTTCTTATGGATATCCATACTTCCTTCCTCAATCTCATTAACTTACATTACTTGTAGGTTGCTCTCTGTCATTAATATTGTAATGCCCAGACCTCTAACCATGATTGGTGGTCTGTATATCCATATCACATTCTTGTAGCTTGATCACCCAGTGACATATTTTGCTAGAAATATACATTCTTTGATAAAATGTCTTTGTCCATAGTGTGGGGAACATAGGTGACAATATTAGATCTCAAGATGTAAGGCCTAAAACTCTTAGTTGCTCTTACCGAAGAAAATTCCCTGATTCTCTATGAAGGTATACTTTAATTTAGTCCCTTGCAAGGATTTACCAAAAAATGAAATGGGCCTTTTACTTCCTTCCTCGTCCTTTTGTAATAATACAAGCGCAATAATATTTTTCAGATGCAAAGGATAATATTTGGAAAGACTTATTATAATCATGGGTTTGCTAACACTGAAGTAATTTTCTAATGCCTCTTTGATTCCATTGAAAAATTGGAGAGATTCTTTTCCTCCCATCTGATAATTCTGGTTCTTCTTTAGCATGTTTGTAATGGGAATAGTCATTTCAAAAAAGTTTGAAATTAATCTCCTAATAATTTTTTTTTGACCAAAGAAGGACTGAATCCTTTTCTTATTTTTCGAGATAGGAACTTTATCGATTACTTCCACTCTTTCAGGGTCAATAATTACCCCTTCCTTTTGATACAACATGCCCCTAACAACTTTTCCTTTTGAACACTGAAATGACACCTTATCAGGATTCAATGAGATGTCATATTCCCTGCATATAATCAACATCTTTTCTACGTGACTCAAGTGATCACTTATATTTCTTGGAGAATACTTATCACATCAGTCTTGATAAGACTGTAATGAAGTAATTGATGTATCTTGAGAATGCAATATACATTCCTCTTTGAAACAGCTTGGCCCCAACATTCACTAGACTAAATGACACTTCTCACATATGCATAGGTACCCCCGTGGAGTTGTGAAAGTGGGTTTGATTCTTTATAATTGCTTTACCACCACTTGGTTACAACCTGAGAATCCATAAAATGTGAGAAAACAAATCAAACCCATTGACTAATTATAAGCATGTTATCCATATTAGGTAATGGATAGTTATCTTTGATTGAAGGCCTTATTAAATTTTCTGAAATCGACACACAACCTTATGTCATATATTTTTCTTTCTAACTAACACAAAATCTACCACCCATGAAGAATATCTTGTTTCCTGTATGATCCCTCCATCCCTTAAAATTTTCAATTCTTCCTGTATCTTTAGAGAAAGGAGTTGATTAATCAGCCTCTATTTTTTCCTAAATGGTTTTGCATTAGGTTCCAAAGTTATCTCATGTTGAAATAGGTCCTCCGTATATGATTTCAATTCTAAGTAAGAGCATGCCAAACAATCTTGATAATTTTTCAACAGCTCAATGTAGGAATGATTTTCGTCCTTACTCAAATTACTACCTAGCCACACTTTCCTAGGTTTTTCTTCAATTCCCAAATTATGCTCTTTCTACATCCCTTGAGGCTTATATATGTCTATGAACTGCCCTGTAAGCATTATCAAAATTTGGACTCTAAAACAACCAACCCTCTCAGGATCATGTTATTGGTTTTTAACTAAATAATGTCCTTGCCAAAGAGAGTTTCTCTTACACATTGCATGCGGGGACCATGGGTTTCTCATTCAATGTATTGATCCAGTAAATTATCCTTCATTATGCAATAACCTTTGAACCTGGGCATCATCATCAAATACTTACCAGTGTTTCACATTATCAGGAACAAATGGTCTTGACAATACTTCAATATCATAATAACATTAAGGAGAAATAGTACAGTTTTCAAACTTGGATCCAAGCACTACCAACCTATCTATTATAGCATTCTGATTTATGTCATGATACAATATGTTGATGGATTCAAACATTTCAATAAAATCTCAAACTACATGTTTATATTGTTTCATCCTTTGATTCTTAATGGCATACAATCTTCTAACTTGTTTGACTACCAACTTTGAGTCTCCTCTAACAACTATTTCATTGATACCATATCTCCATACAATCCTCAAACCCAAGAGTAGTGCCTCATACTCTACAATATCATTTTTGCACTCAAATTTAAGATTGAAGGAGAAATTAAAGAGATTTCTTGACTTGGAGACACAAGGACAACTCCAACACCATTTCCCAAGTTTAAGAAAGCTCCATAAAACATCAAATTCTAGGGAATACCAACATGTTCAAGACACTTACTCTTATCAATACCATGCTCCTAAAAATACACATAGCTAACAAAGTTATTAACATCTACATATACATATAATACTTCATAAGAAACATTGCTATGGTCTTTAATCAGATGCAACATATTTTTCTCACCATATAACTTGACAAGGTTCCCTTCTACTGGCATGGTGACATATGACATATCCATCTGCACACTTCTACCCACACTAGAAGCCCATTTTATTTATAGTAATATACCCCATTTAAAAAGGAAATCCATAATGTCTACATTCATGGTCAAGTACTTACCAGGATAGGATGTTAATTACACAACTAATCACTTTACATACCCTATCACAGGTACTTCTCTTGAATACATAGTTGTGTAATTTCAAAAGGTTGTTGTTACCTTGATATTGAATTCATTCATTACATCAAGAGGAATCACATTACATGAAGACCTTGAATCAAACATATAATTGTGCATGAGTCTTTCCTTACTGATTAAATTGGTATAAAAAGGATCAACATCAAACTGAAATTCAACAAGGGACATACCCAAATACACTTCAAGATGTTCACCCAAGTCCTCAAATTCTTCTCGCACCTTCAAATTTGAAATCACATGGGAAAGATCCACATTATTTACATCATTTCCTGAGGGCATTCTTTCTTCCTTCAACCCTAAATAATCAAATGACCTTTTCTTATGCTTACGAATCCTAAGAAATTCAACAAGAGGTATAGTGAATTTAATTTGATTTAAAATCTAGGCAATATCACATGGGATATATTTGGGTAGAACTGTGTTGGGGAGGTAGTAGCTAAACCTTCTTGAGGTATGAGACTCTTTATGGTTTGGGCATGGAAAGGGGTATAAGATTTATTAGGAATAGTTGGAACTTTATTAGGTGCATCCTTCTTGGGAGGATCTTTTGGGATATTAGTGAGAAGGGTATTTTTTGGTTTAGTTTGTGGACCTCCTCCTTTAACAGTTCCACTTCTAAGATTGTAGTCCTTTTCTTGAGCTACTACCACATTCATTAGAAGTTTTCAGTCCTCCTCTGAAGGAATTCCTCCATCATATTTCTTAATCATTAGATATCTTAAGTACTCAAAGTCATGATTAGGAAATTAGAAATCCTCAACCATATCAAACTCAACATCATCAATGGAAGGAAGAGAAGATACCCAATGGATGTAGTCCTAAAAAACCTCAATATTCTGAGCACTTATTAATTTAGTGGAGGAAACCCCATGTTGTGAATCATCAAGACACTCCATCATATAAACGTCTCCAAAAATAAATCATCTTCATGCTCTTCGCCACCTTCACTTGGATCACATGAAGGATGGGGTAAGAAAAATCACTCACACAAATCAATGACATGTTCCTCTTCAACCATAGACACTCTTTCAATCAATAGATCAGTGAAAAGTTTATTTTCTCTTTGAGGTTGTTGTTTACTTCCTAACCCAATATGTCCCTTTCCTCTATCTTCATTTCTAAGCTCACCTCTTAGATGAGCTCTAAATTTTTTCATACCTTGAAGCTAATTATGACCCTAAGAGCTCTGCCATTATCCCTTCTCCAGCTTGGAACGTTTGTATGATATTTTTTTTACTACCACCATCAATTTTTTAACAACTTCTTCTAGATCCACTGCCTTGCTTTCCTAAGGCTCCTCATGGTTGATCAATTTAACACCCTCCCTCGTGGGAGGATTTCCTATAGCCTTGATATTATTCTCAATGTCTACTTCCTTCGTGAAGGCTTGCCTTAGATTTGTAGGGTCCTTGTCCCTTAGATAATATGTTGCCTTCTTATCAAAGGCATCACAATATTTAATTAAGCAAGACTCATCACTAGGTCTTAGTATTACAAGCAATATATTTAAATTTTTCTTAAATCTGGTGTTAAAGTCTTGATCAAGCTCATTAGGGTTTTTCTTAATATTCTTGAATTCAGATAGAAGAAACCTTGGATCAGTTTTATCACCATATTGTGCCCTAAAATAATTTTTCAATGTGAGCCAAGAATTAATATAATTATCCAACAAATATTTATACCAATCTCATGCATCTTCTTCTTAAGTATGGATAAAAAATTTTACATAGACATCCTCATGTTCAATCTCAAAATCTTCCATGATGTTCAAAAAAATATTGAGATGTTGGTCACCACTAATAGCATTATTTCCCTGAATCTTTGGTAACCTATTTCTCAGATCATTTGGTATTGCATTTGGATATCCCACCATCCCCTGAAAATTTATGGGTCGATATATGTTTACAACAAAGGGGGGTCTAGGTGGAGGTTGAGCCATGTTATTGATGGAAATACTTAAAAAAATAGGGTTACAATTTTGGTATTAGCTGTTAGCTTTTGGGATAATGTTATAGGATCCCCTAAGGATAAATCCCTTAATAAATCCCTCTAATAGCGAAACTTACTATCTTGAAACAATAGAAAGGAGGATTTTAAAATACCTTGATGATTTGCAAAGGAAGTACCCTCACCAACATGAGTATGTAAGTTACCTATAGGGCTATGCATTCTAGAATTATCAAATGTGCTAGAGTAACTACCACTTATGGTTGATTGAAATCAAGAATAGGGATTTCTTTTCTTTCTGTCTCCTGACCGCATAATGATTTCCAGATTTGTCTCCTTACTTGACTTGTTTTCCCCAATTCTTGAAGCAATTTTCTAGTTGGATTTGACTTGTAGAAAGACCTTCTTCCTTCCTGTGCCATAAATGTTTCAAAAAATCCTCGAAAATAAAGACTTAAGGTACTAGTATTTATCAAATTTCTCTGGGATGAATAGAGTAACCACTAAGATCTTGTATCTTAGATGTATAAACCACTTGAAAAAATTGGCTAATTGACTCTAAACACTTATTTCAACAAATCTTAGAAAATTTCATCATCCTTTATCAATATTTACTCCTATCTAAATGAAATTTAATGGAAAGCCTCCTCAAACCAGAAAAATATCAAGTAATTACATTATGATTTAGCTCATTTTTGTAAAGTTGGATAAAGGATTGAATATAAATCGTAGATTTGCATTCATAAATACTTTACATGTTACTTGATGTTGATATTTATCTGTATTTGTACAGACTTCCTTGGTAACGGCACTAGAGTGGTGTTGGTACCCAAATTGATTCTCCCTTTGACACCAAACAACATCAACAGGTTAAGCAAGATGCCTAGAGACACATATATACGAATTTTAGTCATTTTTTAGCCGTGGAAGGGTCTAATTGAATTTTTTCACTTGAGCTTGGAGAAGTTGGATAACACTATGTTAAGGGTTTGACCTACCCTACTACTTTAGGTTCTACCTTCAACCAGGGTGAGAGGACCTGTTTTGTAACCTATATTTACAAGGGAAATGAATGGTTCAATAATATTTGACTCTCCTTTTTAGGGTATTTGAGAAATAACCTAGAGAAGACAAGGTCAATGCAACATAAACTAACTCTCACAAGTTGTCACCCTAGAAAATGTAGATGCCTCCTAAACAAGGTTCAGGTTACTAAGGACAACAATAAATTGGATTACTCCTGCACATTTTGAGTTAAGGATAAATAAATTCAACAATTTTTTTTAGCATTTATGGATAAGCAGTGCAAACAGGGGTGGTTATTGTAAGATTTATTGATTTTAGATGTAATTTTTTAGGGAATTAAGTAAGATAAAGTTGATTATACCAAATTTATGGGAAATTTTAACAAATTTTGGTAGACCTGCTGAATAAGATGATGAAAACACTTCAAATAACCAATAATGAACCTTCAACCATAAGATATGCATCCATGGAATCCTAAAGATATATGGTTTCACACATTCTTTGAGAATTTAAACATAAAATCTCATATGAAAAACTCAATTAAACATCAAGAATACCTAATCTATCACGCCTAAGATACACTCATAGACTAACAAATGACCTATATCAAAAAATGGAAGTAAAGTGAATTTAAAACTATTTATTGCACAATGAAATGAAATCTCTTCTCACAGCACAATTGCAATTACCAAAATACTACCATAAGGATAAGATCTTGTATAATTCATAGGAATTCCTAACATAATATTGCAACAGGAACATAAATGACCTATATCAAAAAATGGAAGTAAAGTGAATTTAAAACTATTTATTGCACAATGAAATGAAACCTCTTCTCACATCACAATTGCAATTACCAAAATACTACCATAAGGATAAGATCTTGTATAATTCATAGGAATTCCTAACATAATATTGCAACAGGAACATGAATAACTACTTGAAACATACCAACTTAAGAGTAGACATAATAATGCTCATGATAACACAATTAACTCACAGCTCATCTAATTGATCAGTAAGGGAAAGTTTCATTTACAGTCTCAATGTTTGACAATGGTTGTACACTCATAACCATCTTGACATGATTTGATTTGAAGGCTAAGGAAATTAAGAGTTTTCTTAGATAAGTTCTTCAAAAAATGGGTTTTTCTCAGTTTATGCCTTTCTCAAAAAACAATCATAAAATTTAACCCCCCTATACGAGAGTATTCTCATCGCATTTATACAATGTCACTCGCTCACTCATTCTCTATGTTCCTCCCAAAAACATGAATCTTAAAGAGAATAGTCTTCTCTATTTTGCTAGGTGGAAAATTTATGAGCCATTCACATTTTTCACTTCCATTGGATATGATTGGGGCACCATGTCACTTCCTTTTAATAGTTGTATTAATCATTTATTTCCTTTTGGCTTGAAAGAAATATTTTTTTAACAATTCTCAGGAGGTTCCATATGGCTTAATGTGACATGCAATCCTTTTCACCTTTTGAAAATATACCTTGAGCAACACATACATGTGTTCGTTCCTTTCATAACTGAGTGTCTTCACCTAGATTATATCACATCAATCAAAAACCATCTTCCTCACAATGCCAATCTTTCTCAAATTTATTCCCTTCATGTGAGCTAAGAAAAAATCTTCTTTCATTTTATGGAATTGATTTTACTCGACATGATCTATCTGTGACATCCTTATTAAAAACTTAGTACTTATTTTTCACCAATATGCGTCCCTTTTCCAACCTTGAAGGTGGATAATTTTTACATAGATTTTATCAGCAAAATGGTGAATGCGGTTGTAGTGAACAATTTGAAAGAGAATTATTCATAATATTTAAACCAAAACTTCGACTTGTATGGTCCAAATGAAGATTTTTTTGTGGTTATGTTTGATATCACAGACCCAGGGGATACTAAAGGGCCCCTAACCTATTGGAAAGTTTGACTCTAACTCCTTCTAAGATTGATCAAGATCAATCTTTCCTTCTCGTCCTTCCAATCCATGTACTACCATATTTTTTTAGGGGAACGTCAAAAAGTTCAAAAATATTTGAAGAAAATTTGGATCAAAAGGATGCCTACCATGATAGGAGTGAATGAGTATCATTTTCCCTTCCTATGTGATGAAAAATTCATGCTGATGGAGATTACCAAAGAGTCCTCATGCTATATGACAATTCTTCCATTGATATTTTTCCTATCATTTCTCATAAAATGGATGAACTAGAGTGGAGAATCATTTCTCTAGAAAAGGTTCAAGTAGGACATGTTTCATCACAACCATCCACCACACTAGCACCATCTTCAAGATAGAAGATGGGGAAATCAATATCCCAACCCCAAATTATCATCTTGGATGAGAAGGAATTAGAGCCTTCATCTCCCCATTGTTCCAAAGCATCATTATTTGTCACCTAAGAGGGTAAAGTCAAGTCCACTTTTGAAACTTTCATTCATTCAGTGTGATGGGATTCTCTAATGTAGAAAACATTATCAGGACCTCGGCTTGTTCATCTACCAAAAGAGCATCCTCCTTTCATGAAGAGTCACCAAGGTGAATCTAGCTCAAAATTACTTATTCCACCGGATATCCAAGATGCAGTTCTTGCTCTTCTAGCTACTCTAGATTTTCCCCTCAATGTATTCCCAATAAGTATACTCCTCACAAGGGGAAAGGGAAGACATTTTTTTTCACGGGTGGCTCAGATATTTTGGATTGGATATGTTCTTATCATAAAAAAGATAGAGCTATAGAATTTTATGGATGGTCCCAAAATGACCCTTGTGTCATTAATAGATATGGTGATGTCATGTAATTTGGTGGGGCCATTTTTACTTGTTCAGACAACACAAGGCTCAAATGAGTTCATGTCAAGGAAGAAAAGGCTATTGAATAAGATCCCTCCACTTGGAGGAGATTTTAAAGTGGGAGTAAAGGATAATTGAAATTTATTTCTCTTCTTGTTTCCTTACTTCCAAATGTGTATACAACTTTCATCATCATGGGTTGGGGCCCCTATAGAACGCAAATTTTGATTTATATCTGAAATTGTGTCTTTATCTTCTATTATATGAGCTTGCATGGTGTTTGAAAATTTGAATTTTTCATGTTCAAATCACCCCGCACTATCCCATATTTTTTTTACATTCTGGGGCTTTGATTGTAACTCTACAATTCCTCTAGTCTCATCAATGTTTCCCATGATTTTACTAACCAACCACCTTTCTATCTTCATTTAAGAGTCTCAAATCTAATTTTTAGCCACACCTTCAAATGCATGCCTTGGGACCCAAAACCACACTCAATTTTTTTGAACATTGATTCCTCTTCCTATTCATTTGGTTCTCTCATTGATGGTGGATACTTTGAACAACACGTGGAGACCCCACACATATTTGGGTATTATTTCTCTCCCTTTTTTTTTAAATCTATTCCTAAATGACATGTGGAAGCCTGCAAGCCCTCCTTCTTTACTTTGACTCTTCATTCTTCCTAGACTACCTTGCCATGTCATTAGCCTTATGATGGATCCTCTCCCCTTGAGAGTGTTTAATTCTTTTCACTGAAGGGACACGTGGATACCTTTTACATCCAATTCCACATTTAGGCAAAATTAATCCCCACAAAACACAAAAGAACACTAGAAGGACATACGACTCAATTTTCACAGTGATTTTTAGGGGAAACATAACTATTACATTCCTTGATTGAAAAAGATGATTCACACACTAAACAAAAGAATCAAATTTGCATCCGACATGGTCCTATCTTTGATCATATGTTTTTTCACTTGAACAAACCAATCAGAGTGATTTTTTCAAAGGTGAACATTAGATAATAGGGCGAGATAAAAATGAGCACTAACAAGGTGGATCAAGAAGGATTGACTGGTGCATTGGTACATATTCTAGTGCATGGCCTCATTTTAGTACATTAGAACAAGTTTTTTTATAAGTGCTTTCTAGTTCTAAATACATAATTTAGAACTCATAGATCATAACAATCATTCTTATAATAGATAACCATATGCAGCTGTAATGACTCGGTGTACCACCAATCTATTCATTCCATGACTCGGTGAACTACCGATCTATTCATGTGTATCATAGAGTTGGTGTTTTCATCTGAACACTTCACTCTTGCGGTTCTCTTCCCTAATCCAGGATTTTAGAATGCTCTGTCCAAGGAACCTATCTGAATAATTGTTACCATCATTCATCGGCATCACATCCCTTAGACTAGGTGACATAGGACAACGCAATCAGCAGCTTGCGATACTTTGGCCAAAGATTTGAAACATACTGTTCATGTCTCTTATTCCTTGATGGCATACTCGTCAATCTGGAATACGTCCTTCACCCCACTCCGATGTTATATAGAACGTCTTATACTGACTTCTGTCAGTCTCCCCTGTCCCAAGTTTTCACTTAGGAATGGGTTAATATCATACACATGTTATAAGGATGCTCTTGAAGACTAGGGGTAAGCTGACATACTGGGTCACCCACTGTTACCCCATGTGTCAAGGTATCCCGAGTCTCAAAGGGCTGCCTCATAGCATGTCTATGGTCCTAACCGGTCCCAAAGGAAAATCTTGTTCGAGTTTCAGGTGTAAATCTTAACGATCAATGCAAAAGGGTGTTGCCATATGTCACCTGCATTGTTGTATCCTCGAGAAGATCCTAATCTTCTTGAAGGTACAACCTTGCAGTTGACATGTGTCAACATCCTACAATACTGCCTCGGAAAGATTTACATAACTTCAAGAAGTTACTTAAGTTGAGTTGAATTTGAATTAAAGGCCCTCCTAACTGGGTAGTCTTTTCCCAACCCAGAATTTCACACCTTTGAGTTGCCTTACGTAATTAAGTTCAATTTTCACAGAGAGAAGTTTAATAAGATTTGAGACCTCATCAAGGTGTCCATCGGTTCCTAATAATCTTATTTCCTCATAATAGGGCAATAGCCCTAAGTCCTCTCATAAGGAAGCTAACTAAACCTGTAAGGGTTTATATCAACTCCGAAGACTGAAATATATCTGACTTATTGTTATTAAGACATGGTGATTTAAAACCATCAATTACGTTGCCTTGACTTAGATCATTGTTAGGGAGTAATAGAATACTCTTCCTGTTATAGCTACATATCAGGGCATAGTTTAACCTTAACTTCCCTAAAAATGCAGTGGACTAATTTCCAATTTAGCCTTATTCATAATATATAAGAATTACTATTCAAACATGAAGTATTCAGTCACATAATTTTTACAAGGCTTACTTAGGGAATCCAACTAGCTCCCATGGCATATAATAATAAAAATGCACTCTCATTCATTCAGACATAAGAAGTTCAATTCAACAAATAAAAATGCAGCCACATAAGTAACAATTTCCCCATTTCATTTATTTCCAAGCCATACAATTACAACTTATGCACTTCGGCATATTTTGATACAATAATCAACAACAAAAGAATAACTTTCTTCCTATAGTACAATTAGAGAAATCAAGTTGGAATTCATCATAAAAACCAGATTAAACAATCTGAGCATCATATCAGATCTGCGTGCCTTTACCACTTACGATGACCATCTGCAAAAATTGCTAGCACAGGTCAGTTCAGTGAACTGAGCATGATAAGCACTAATTCTTAAAACAATTGCATTCCACCAATTGTTTCCATTAAACAACCTGTTTAAATGAAATCATTTCATCAAATCCATAAACATGAATCACGCTATTTATCTTTCTACTATTCTAATATGACTTTAAAACATAACTCATATTATAGCTGCCATTTCAACTTAAATCCTTTCGGATGATTCATCTTACACAAGAGAATAAGAAGAAACAAAATGAATCTTAAATACCTAGCCATCTGAAAACCAAGGGCAGTATCAATCCTAATATAATTACTCCATTAAAGAAATGAAATCTTACCAACGCATGTAACCAACAGATTTGCATTTAAACAATTCAAACAAAGACAGATTATAGCCTCAAGCAAGTTCAACTGATGGATTTTCCTTTATACTTTATGTATAATTTCATAAACATTGATAAGTATACCAACTATTACTACAATACTACTTTTATACAAGTAGATAACTGAATTACTCAAACAGAGTAATAATATAGCTAAAGATAAGGAAAGGAGACTTCTGTCAAGATACAATGCTTACCACTCTCTCCACGTAACTTTAATAGTCTATTCATCTCGTGACCATGCTGAAGAATTCATATAGAAATTCTAAAGAAGGAAGCATTCATAATTTCCAGAAAGGGAGAGAATACTTTCGTATTCCAAAAATCCTATATCAACATATACTTTACAACTAAGAGAAAGAAACAGAGGCATTCAGATCTCCATTCCAAACAAGTTCAGGACTGTACCAACTTTCCAGGAGTAATGCATATACAATCAATCTTGAATTCAATTAGGGAAGAAGAGAAAGCAAGAAAATCAACACCCAAGTTTACCATTAGCTCCAATCTGGTAGAACTGTTTAAAAGGTTTCCCTTAGATCCCTAGGGTCTTGCAATTGCACATTAAACAAAAGCCACAGATTGTTATAAATGAAATACATATACGTTCAAATATCAGTCCACAATCTTGATCCAAATAAAATTATCTACCGTTCACCCAGGACTCGAATCATTTTAGACTACGAGTTAGGGTAACTGCTATCATTACTTACCAATAGGTTACACTAACTATTTCCAGCCATTACACTGGATAGTTTGTTATTGCGTTCAAGGATACCAAACAAATAGCACTTCCAGTGTTAATAGATGAATTCTAATGATAGATTTCAAGGTCACTTCAGGCAACATCAAACACAGTCCCTTCCCTTCCAAATACAAAACCTAATTTCCATTCATGCAGATCTAGGATTACCCACACATTGTTAGGGAATAGAGTTCCTCAAAGCAAGATTTCTCTCGGTCAGAACTGTGTTCCCATTATCCAAGTAAAATCGTAAAGAAAACAACAGCTACACCAAATATTTCATTACTTACAGAACCTATAATCATAGAAACATCCAGACCCTTTTCAACAAAGGTACAGGCTTAGTATTCAAACATATTTCTTACGCATGCGACTAAACCAGTCGAGCTTTATAGAAGGAACTAACAGTTTCATCACAATCCAACTTTATATTCACCTGAAGCTGTCAAGTAATAATAGAGCTCATACAACTAAGCAACAATCAATAAACCAACCAAATTAGACACAACAATTCTTTCCGTGTCATTCTTCAAACACGAAATCATCAAGCACAACGTCTAACATGGTACAGTTTGGAAACTCATTACCTCAGTCAGACAAAGAGACATAAAACAGGTCTACAGAAGACGATACCCATATAGTATTCACATCAAGGCGAGAAGATAAAAGAAGTAGATTCAACATGGTCTACATTTAACCAAGGATTCCCAAATCAACAAGAAAAAAAAAAACCAATACATTACTACCAGCCAGGCCGACTGTACAAAAATCATCTGAACAGAGTTTGTTCTAATGAAAGCATTTAAAGGAAAGCAAGATTTTTAAAAGTTAGGGCCTATCATGCCTGATAGTGTCGCTTAAAAATTTGAAGAAGACCTCTGAATGTGCTCGCACCTTCTCTTCTTCTTCCACGAAAGATTAAACAACAATAAATTGTTACCTCCATGCCTTATATACTTCCCCCGACAGAGAAGGAAGCTAGAAACTCTCAAAGTTGCCATGCAACACAGAGTAGATGGCTGGTTCGAAGAACCAGTGCTCAAGCAGAGTGAAAAATGGAATGCATGGAAAACCAAACAACCAAACAATATTCCACTTGCATGCCTTCCCAAGCAATCCACGCTCGGGAACCAAAGTTCATTAATTGCATTTACTTCCATCCTCCCACCTATTTTCCATTGCCACCGACTGCCAAAGTTGGTGATCGCCACAAGAAAACAAACAAACATTCCCATCCTTGGTGATACTGCCACGTCAGGTTATATTAGTAGTTTTTATCCTCCGCCAAACCTGACAGCATTCCAAGTCCTTCAACCTTATCCCCCTCTTAAATGCCATGGAAACCACCGCCCATGACTCGCGACCCTTCTTAGGTCCCCCTCCCTTCTTATCATTAGTTAAGATAGGTTAGAAACTTAGGTTAGATCATAGGGTATGACATTAGTCTCACTTCCATAGCGCTAGGTGTAGTTAACCCTTAGGAGCATTAAGCTCATAGTTTAGGGCTAGGTTAGATTAGCAATTATTTTAACCAATAGGTTATAGTTTAGGTTAAGACTATTAACCTTAACGAATCTAGTCTAGGTCCCCAAAATAGGACCAATCAGTGTTAGAGTCCATACTGGATAAAACATTCCTGTAAAGGATTCTATTTGGCATCAATAAATTAAGCTTTCGGTATAAACATAAACATCTTACCTGGCTTAAGGTCCAGGCCTTTCCTGATGTTACGATATCTGGAACCAAATTCCATTTATCATGATCAGCCTGAGTTAAACTCCGGGATTGATCATTCAAAACTCAATCAGACCTTGTAACTTTCGTAAGGTCAATAAATTTTGTTCATCCTGAATAAACTTAAAACATTCCTTGGATCAATGCAACTGATCCAAGGCTGAGTCATAAAGGTGGATAAATCCACAATTCATCTAGAAATCAGGTTGAACTCAAGTGCAAGAATGAAAGAAACAAAAGAGTCCAAGCATATTCCGGCTCAGTCAAAGATCTTCAAGAGCAAAGAGGATACAATCCATATCAAGCATGACTTCCCAAAACCAAAGGAACATGTCCTTATACAGAAGAAATCATTTATCAATACTTGAATGCTCTGGAGAAAGTAACAACAGTTCGGGGTGTTACATGCTTCCCTCCTAAAAGATTCATCATCCCGATGATTACATCCTTTGATTTACCTTCAGGTCAATCAATTCATTGGTTCACAAAACAAATTACTATTTTCAACTCGAATAATTCCAGAAATCAATATCATGGTACAATTTATTCAACCTGATAATGTTTGCCCCAAAGCTGGCTTACATAAAGACATGAAAAAGATAAATTCATAATAATTATATATATATTTTTCTTCAGTCAACAGATTCCATTCTGTTCAAAAAGAAAGGGAAAAGCAATTTTCATCTCTTCCAGATTTTCCCAAGTTGCACTTTCTTCGTTAAACTGGTCCCACTGGACCTTACATTGCCGTATTTCACGATTTCTCAAATGCAATTGGCGAGTTTCCAGCACTCGTGTGGGTTTAACCACGATTATTCCTGGGTCTTGGACCTGCAAGGAATTCCAATTTAAAACATGTGACAAGTCTGAAACGTATTTCTTAAGCAAAGAAATATGGAAAACATCATGCATGCGAGACAAAGTAGGTGGTAATGCTAATCGGTAAGCTACAAGATTGATTACTTCGACAATTTTGAAAGGTCCCACATAACGAGGTGACAACTTGGCAGCCTTGCCAAAAGTTATAGAACTCTTTCTGGGTTTAACACGAAGAAAAACCTTTTCACCAAGTTCAAACTTTCGATCAACCCGCTTTAGGTCAGCATAGCTCTTTTGCCTATCTGCTGCTTCTTTCAATCGTTCACGAATCATTTTAACTTGTTCCATTTCAGTGAGGATTTCTGGTCCAATTACCACTCTATCCTCAATACTATCCCAACTAACAGGGGTTCTGCACTTTCTTCCATAAAGTGCCTCAAAAGGTGCCATTTTAAGAGAAGAGTGATATGTGTTGTTGTATGCAAACTCAACTAATGGGAGATACTCTTCCCATTTATACTGTTGATCCATGCAATACATTCGTAACATATCTTCCAACACCTGATTTACTCTCTCAGTTTGTCCATCCGTTTCTGGATGATATGCAGAACTGAAGTTTAGTTTAGTTCCAAGAGTTGTATTAAGCGTTTGCCAAAATCTTGATGTCATTCTAGGATCCCTGTCAGATATAATCAATTCTGGTACTCCATGTAACCTGAAAATTTCGTGCACAAATCTTTTGGCTAACACTGGAGAATCATCCTTTAGATTTCCAGCAATGAAATGAGCTACCTTTGTTAGTTTGTCTACAACTACCAAGATAACATCATGTTTATTTCTCGACATAGGCAGCCCTTGTACAAAGTCCATGCTTATTACTTGCCATTTATACTGCGGTATGCTATGGGGATATAATAGACCAGCAGGGTGCATGTGTTCTGCCTTAACCCGCTGACATTCTAGACAATGAGTCACAAAATCAATAACATCCTTTTTCATTCCTTTCCAGAAGTATTGTTGTTTTAGATCAGCAAGCATTTTAGTAATACCCGGGTGTCCAGAAAAGGGTGAATTATGAAATTCAACTAACAATTTCTTTCTCAAATCATTTAGCAAAGGTACGTATACTCTGTTTTCATAACGTAAGATTCCTTCATTATCAAAATGAAAACCTTTATACCTTTCATCTTTTGGTTCTGCAGCAAGTGCTGCTTTTACTTGCTGAAAGTATATATCAGATTCTGAGGCACTTTTTACCTCATCTTTAAACTGAGTTCTTAATGTTATAAGAGCAGAAATGTGCTTCCTATGACTTAGAGCATCTGCTACTCTATTCTCTTTTCCTTTGATGTAGCTAATATCAAAATCATATTGAGACAAAAACTCTAACCACCTTCATTGTCTTGCATTTAGATTAGGCTGAGTGAAAATATATTTCAGCCCTAAATGATCAGTTTTCAACTCAAAAGGTTTCCCAAGTAAATAGTGTCTCCAAACTTGAAGCGCATGAACAATTGCAGCAAGCTCTAAATCATGAGGGGCATAATTCAGCTCATGTAACTTAAGTTTTCTACTTTCATATGCTATGACATGATTATTTTGTAACAAAACACCTCCAAGGCCTTCCCCAGAAGCATCCGTTACAACATTAAAGTCCCCATTAGGGTCTGGTACAGCTAATATAGGTGCTGAAGTCAACTGACTTTTCAAACTTTTAAAAGCAGTTTCACACTTATCATTCCAAATAAATTTCCTATCCTTCTTCTGTAATGAAGTTATCGGTGCAGCCACTTTAGAAAAATCCTTAACAAATTTTCTATAATAACCAGCAAGGCCCATGAAGCTTCTTACTTCATGTACATTCTTTGGTGCAGGCCACTCGGTTATTGCCACTATTTTTGAAGGATCTACTGCAATTCCTTCTTTACTAATGACATGACCCAAATAGTGAACTTCAGTATCAAAGAAAGAACATTTGGATAACTTACCGTATAACTTTATTTTTCTCAAAATTTCCAAAACTATCTTCAAATGCTCATTGTGCTCCTCAACACTTTTAGAATATATGAGAATATCATCTAAGAATACAAGCACAAACTTGTCCAAATATTCTTGAAAGATATTATTCATTAAGTTCATAAAAGTTGCGGGTGCATTAGTTAATCCAAAGGGTAGAACCGTGAATTCATAATGTCCGTACCTGGTTCGGAAAGCTATTTTATGAATATCTTCTTCCTTAATTCTTAATTGATGGTACCCAGATCGAATATCTATCTTGGAATAAACCGATGCTCCACGCATCTGATCAAATAGATCGTCAATTCTTGGAAGTGGGTATCTATTCTTAATTGTTGCTTTGTTTAACATCCGATAATCAATACACAGTCTAAGTGTTCCATCTTTCTTCTTCACAAATATTACTGGTGCTCCCCAAGGTGAAACACTTGGTCTAATCAAACCCTTAGACAAAAGTTCTTGCAATTGTGCCTTAAGCTCGACTAACTCTGTAGTAGTCATCCGATAAGGTGCTTTAGAAATAGGTTCCATCCCTGGTTTGATTTCAATGGTGAAGTCAAATTCCCTTTTGGGTGGTAAACCTGGTAATTCCTCCAGAAATACATCCTTGAAACTTTGCAACAGTGGGTATCGTTTCATGGAATCACCGTCTTCTTCTGCAAATTTAGATATCTTTACTGCATATAAGGTACATCCTTTGTTCTTAGCCTTTTTAAGTTGCATAGTTGACAGTTTCCTAACTGAAATTTCCCGTTTTACACCTTGAATCACTGCTATTTTCATCCGATCATCTAAACATCTTATATTATTTTCAAAGCAGTCTACTTTTGCTTTATGGTCAGCTAACCAATTGACGCCGATGACAATGTCATAGGATCCCAAAGGTGCAACATAGAGGTCAACTTCCATGGAAAAGTTAGGTAAGTCAAGGACTGCCCCAAAAAGACACATACTCACTATATGAACAGAGTTATTACCATACTGTACAGTCCAAGATTTATCCATTTTTCCAGCTTTTCTTTTAAGTTTAGAAGCGAGTTTACTAGAAATAAAACATTCAGTAGCTCCTGTATCAAAAATAATAGTGACAGGTATGCCAAATAACTTACCCAAAACCTCTATAGGTGTCACTTGCTTTTCAGCTTGCTTGTCTGCTACTGCAGCATGTATCTTATGCTGCTGATTACGATCATCCTTCTTCAAAGGGCACTGATTTTCATAGTGATCTTTGCCACAATTATAGTAGCCTCCTACAGGTCCCTTTTTAGGCTCAAAATTACTTCCAGCCTTAAAATTATCACGTTGTCCTCCATAGGGCTTCTGCCCATTGTTATAATTCTTGGCAAAACTATCCCTTACATTTCCAGCAGGCTTATTCACTGTCGTTTTCTTATTATTATCCACTGGAAACTTACTTCTGTTTCCAAACTTTTTCCATGGCCCCTTCTTGGGTGCAAGTGAAGTTGAAGAAGGGTTTGCAATCTTCTTCCGCACTTCCTCTTTATGAGCAGAAATAGCCTTTAATTTCTGTTCTTGCCTTATGGATTTTTCAACAACCCCTTCCATAGTGGTTGGGCTGTGAACATCGACCTCTCCTCCTATCATGGGATTTAGTCCCATGATGAATTTCGTATTCTGAACTTCTCGTCAGTTTGATACTGCGGTACGTACTTGAGGAGTTTCGTAAACCGCTCCCAGTATTCAGTTACAGTTAGCTTTCCTTGAACTAAGTTCTAGAATTCTGTCATTTTCTGATCATAGAAAAGTTGTGGCAGCCAACGTTGCCTAAAATAGCCTTTAAATTGATCCCAAGTGATGTTGGTCTCATCAATATTTAGCTCAGCTTTACGGCTGTCCCACCATGAAGATGCTTCATGGGAAAGCTGATAGGCTCCCCAAATAGCTTTGGTTTCCTCCGAGAAGTTTCTTATTGCAAAGTACTTCTCCATTTCACTGAGCCAGTTCTCAGCTCCATCTCCTAATGTGGTGCCATCAAATTTAGGTGGACTTATCCTTTTTATATCATTAGTGAGTTCCGCTGCCAACCTGGCCTTTTTGTTTTCTGGTTGGACAGGTACATTTCCAGTGTTATTACCAACACCCATATCGGGGTTGTCCTCAGAGGTAGCTGATTGTTGTTACCAGCTTCATCATCCTCCTCATTTCCCATTACTTGTTGTTCAAGTACAGCCAAACGATCTCTTGTGTCCAATAGGGCAGCAAGGATCTCATCAAGTTTTTGGGTTGTTGCCGCCCCTTCCTCTGGTGGAGCATTATTCGCAATGTTCCCCCTTGTTCTAACCATTTTCTGTTACAAGAAAATTCAGGTTTTTATCAGATTATGGACACAATAGGTCCAAGAGCTGCAACCTTCAGCTCTGATACCAAGATGTAACATCCTCATTTTAGTACATTAGAACAAGAATTTTTTTATTTTTATTTTTTTAAGTGCTTTCTAGTTCTAAATACATAATTTAGAACTCACAGATCATAACAATCATTCTTATAACAGATAACCATATGCAACTGTAATGACTCGGTGTACCACCGATCTATTCATTCCATGACTCGGTGAACTACCGATCTATTCATGTGTATCATAGAGTTGGTGTTTTCATCTGAACACTTCACTCTTGCGGTTCTCTTCCCTAATCTGGGATTTTAGAATGCTCTGTCCAAGGAACCTATCTGAATAATTTTTACCATCATTCATCGGCATCACGTCCCTTAGACTAGGTGACATAGGACAACGCAATCAGCAGCTTGCGATACTTTGGCCAAAGATTTGAAACATACTGTTCATGTCTCTTATTCCTTGATGGCATACTCATCAATCTGGAATACGTCCTTCACCCCACTCCGATGTTATATAGAACATCTTATACTGACTTCTGTCAGTCTCCCCTGTCCCAAGTTTTCACTTAGGAACGGGTCACATTATAAGGATGCTCTTGAAGACTAGGGGTAAGCTGACATACTGGGTCACCCACTGTTACCCCGTGTGTCAAGGTACCCTGAGTCTCAAAGGGCTGCCTCATAGCATGTCTATGGTCCTAACCAGTCCCAAAGGAAAATCTTGTTCGAGTTTCAGGTGTAAATCTTAACGATCAATGCAAAAGGGTGTTGCCATATGTCACCTGCATTGTTGTATCCTCGAGAAGATCCTAATCTTCTCGAAGGTACAACCTTGCAGTTGACATGTGTCAACATCCTACAATACTGCCTCGGAAAGATTTACATAACTTCAAGAAGTTACTTAAGTTGAGTTGAATTTGAATTAAAGGCCCTCCTAACTGGGTAGTCTTTTCCCAACCCAGAATTTCACACCTTTGAGTTGCCTTACGTAATTAAGTTCAATTTTCACAGAGAGAAGTTTAATAAGATTTGAGACCTCGTCAAGGTGTCCATCGGTTCCTAATAATCTTATTTCCTCATAATAGGGCAATAGCCCTAAGTCCTCTCATAAGGAAGCTAACTAAACCTGTAAGGGTTTATATCAACTCCGAAGACTGAAATATATCTGACTTATTGTTATTAAGACATGGTGATTTAAAACCATCAATTATGTTGCCTTGACTTAGATCATTGTTAGGGAGTAATAGAATACTCTTCCTATTATAGCTACATATCAGGGCATAGTTTAACCTTAACTTCCCTAAAAATGCAGTGGACTAATTTCCAATTTAGCCTTATTCATAATATATAAGAATTACTATTCAAACATGAAGTATTCAGTCACATAATTTTTACAAGGCTTACTTAGGGAATCCAACTAGCTCCCATGGCATATAATAATAAAAATGCACTCTCATTCATTCAGACATAAGAAGTTCAATTCAACAAATAAAAATGCAGCCACATAAGTAACAATTTCCCCATTTCATTTATTTCCAAGCCATACAATTACAACTTATGCACTTCGGACTAACTTTCTTCATAATTTTGATACAATAATCAACAACAAAAGAATAACTTTCTTCCTATAGTACAATTAGAGAAATCAAGTTGGAATTCATCATAAAAACCAGATTAAACAATCTGAGCATCATATCAGATCTGTGTGCCTTTACCACTTACGATGACCATCTGCAAAAATTGCTAGCACAGGTCAGTTCAGTGAACTGAGCATGATAAGCACTAATTCTTAAAACAATTGCATTCCACCAATTGTTTCCATTAAACAACCTGTTTAAATGAAATCATTTCATCAAATCCATAAACATGAATCACGCTATTTATCTTTCTACTATTCTAATATGACTTTAAAACATAACTCATATTATAGCTGCCATTTCAACTTAAATCCTTTCGGATGATTCATCTTACACAAGAGAATAAGAAGAAACAAAATGAATCTTAAATACCTAGCCATCCGAAAACCAAGGGCAGTATCAATCCTAATATAATTACTCCATTAAAGAAATGAAATCTTACCAACGCATGTAACCAACAGATTTACATTTAAACAATTCAAACGAAGAAAGATTATAGCCTCAAGCAAATTCAACTGATGGATTTTCCTTTATACTTTATGTATAATTTCATAAACAATGATAAGTATACCAACTATTACTACAATACTACTTTTATACAAGTAGATAACTGAATTACTCAAACAGAGTAATAATATAGCTAAAGATAAGGAAAGGAGACTTCTGTCAAGATACAATGCTTACCACTCTCTCCACGTAACTTTAATAGTCTATTCATCTCGTGACCATGCTGAAGAATTCATATAGAAATTCTAAAGAAGGAAGCATTCATAATTTCCAGAAAGGGAGAGAATACTTTCGTATTCCAAAAATCCTATATCAACATATACTTTACAACTAAGAGAAAGAAACAGAGGCATTCAGATCTCCATTCCAAACAAGTTCAGGACTGTACCAACTTTCCAGGAGTAATGCATATACAATCAATCTTGAATTCAATTAGGGAAGAAGAGAAAGCAAGAAAATCAACACCCAAGTTTACCATTAGCTCCAATCTGGTAGAACTGTTTAAAAGGTTGCCCTTAGATCCCTAGGGTCTTGCAATTGCACATTAAACAAAAGCCACAGATTGTTATAAATGAAATACATATACATTCAAATATCAGTCCACAATCTTGATCCAAATAAAACAGTCTACCCTTCACCCAGGACTTGAATCATTTTAGACTATGAGTTAGGGTAACTGCTATCATTACTTACCAATAGGTTACACTAACTATTTCCAGCCATTACACTGGATAGTTTTTTATTGTGTTCAAGGATACCAAACAAATAGCACTTCCAGTGTTAATAGATGAATTCTAATGATAGATTTCAAGGTCACTTCAGGAAACATCAAACACAGTCCCTTCCCTTCCAAATATAAAACCTAATTTCCATTCATGTAGATCTAGGATTACCCACACATTGTTAGGGAACAGAGTTCCTCAAAGCAAGATTTCTCTTGGTCAGAACTGTGTTACCATTATCCAAGAAAAATCGTAAAGAAAACAACAGCTACACCAAATATTTCATTACTTACAGAACCTATAATCATAGAAACATCCAGACCCTTTTCAACAAAGGTACAGGCTTAGTATTCAAACATATTTCTTACGCATGCGACTAAACCAGTCGAGCTTTATAGAAGGAACTAACAGTTTCATCACAATCCAACTTTATATTCACCTGAAGCTGTCAAGTAATAATAGAGCTCATACAACTAAGCAACAATCAATAAACCAACCAAATTAGACACAACAATTCTTTCTGTGTCATTCTTCAAACACGAAATCATCAAGCACAACGTCTAACATGGTACAGTTTGGAAACTCAATACCTCAGTCGGACAAAGAGACATAAAACACAATCTACACAGAAGATGATACCCATATAGTATTCACAGCAAGGTGAGAAGATAAAAGAAGTAGATTCAACATGGTCTACATTTAACCAAGGATTCCCAAATCAACAAGAAAAGAAGAAAACCAATACATTGCTACCAGCCAGGCCGACTGTACAAAAATCATCTAAACAGAGTTGTTCTAATGAAAGCATTTAAAGGAAAGAAAGATTTTTAAAAGTTAGGGCCTATCATGCCTGATAGTGTCGCTTAAAAATTCGAAGAAGACCTCTGAATGTGCTCGCACCTTCTCTTCTTCTTCCACGAAAGATTAAACAACAATAAATTGTTACCTCCATGCCTTATATACTTCCCCTGATAGAGAAGGAAGCTAGAAACTCTCAAAGTTGCCATGCAACATAGAGTAGACAGCTGGTTCGAAGAACCAGTGCTCAAGTAGAGCAAAAAATGGAATGCATGGAAAACCAAACAACCAAACAATATTCCACTTGCATGCCTTCCCAAGCAATCCACGCTCGGGAACCAAAGTTCATTAATTGCATTTACTTCCATCCTCCCGCCTATTTTCCATTGCCACCGACTGCCAAAGTTGGTGATCGCCACAAGAAAACAAACAAACATTCCCATCCTTGGTGATACTGCCACGTCAGGTTATATTAGCAGTTTTTATCCTCCACCAAACCTGACAGCATTCCAAGTCCTTCAACCTTATCCCCCTCTTAAATGCCATGGAAACCACCGCCCATGACTCGCGACCCTTCTTAGGTCCCCCTCCCTTCTTATCATTAGTTAAGATAGGTTAGAAACTTAGGTTAGATCATAGGGTATGACATTAGTCTCACTTCCATAGCGCTAGGTGTAGTTAACCCTTAGGAGCATTAAGCTCATAGTTTAGGGCTAGGTTAGATTAGTAATTATTTTAACCAATAGGTTATAGTTTAGGTTAAGACTATTAACCTTAACGAATCTAGTCTAGGTCCCCAAAATAGGACCAATCAGTGTTAGAGTCCATACTGGATAAAACATTCCTGTAAAGGATTCTATTTGGCATCAATAAAATAAGCTTTCGGTATAAACATAAACATCTTACCTGGCTTAAGGTCTAGGCCTTTCCTGATGTTACGATATCTGGAACCAAATTCCATTTATCATGATCAACCTGAGTTAAACTCCGGGATTGATCATTCAAAACTCAATCAGACCTTGTAACTTTCGTAAGGTCAATAAATTTTTTCATCCTGAATAAACTTAAAACATTCCTTGGATCAATGCAACTAATCCAAGGCTGAGTCATAAAGGTGGATAAATCCACAATTCATCCAGAAATCAGGTTGAACTCAAGTGCAAGAATGAAAGAAACAAAAGAGTCCAAGCATATTCCAGCTCAGTCAAAGATCTTCAAGAGCAAAGAGGATACAATCCATATCAAGCATGACTTCCCAAAACCAAAGGAACATGTCCTTATATAGAAGAAATCATTTATCAATACTTGAATTCTCTGGAGAAAGTAACAACAGTCCGGGGTGTTACAATTTTGGAACGGGCTCTAAATCCGGTGTGTGTAATGTTATTTTTACCTTGCATTGTTTAAGTTATCGAATTGTGAAGTGTAATAAAGAGTGATGAATTTATTAAGTGTAAAGAACAAACGTTTGGTTAGCAAACCAGTTTAGTTCATGGCACATCATTGACAGGACTTCATAGTTGTGTTTGCATTGTCAGGGCTATGAGAAAGAAGATTTCACTCAGTATAGGTTATAGAAGAGGTATAATTACGGCTAAGGTTATACAATTTAAAGGGTTTTGGTTTGAATTTGATGTCTGCAAGTAGAGGAAAGTGATAGCATTATATTTACATAACAAACTTATAAGTGAAAAAGAGAAATGGCACCGAGGCAAGCTCCAGTCTTAGAGAAGGAGGCTGAAAAAATGGCGGAAGAATGGTTGGTAATTTTTTTTATCTAGAGAGGATGATTGAAGGGAGATCATGGGAATAAAATATAACATAATGTAAAATCAGTTATTTCAATCATAGGACTAAGAAGACCATGAAGGATTTCATTACAGAAACTATCTGTAGAAAAAAAAGGAATATGGCATATAGAACTAGGGTTTTGGATGATTCGGTGAAGAGATTTTTGGAGAGCTTTGGGGTCATGCAACTCCTTGAGTTACCATATTTTGGAAATCCCAACCAATTGCACTAGTGGCTGATGTTTTACGTACTGGAAGACTTATTTTATTTTGTGGGTAGTATGATGAGGATCACTACCAAATTTGTGTGCATGTCAAAACTTAAAGATGTTGCAGCACAAGAAAAAAAAGCAAGGGAAATGGTCATGTGAAAAATTACCAATTACGAGTCCATATTATGGACATTAAGAGATGATATGAAGAAGGCCGATATGGCATTAAACATATGGGTAGAACCTAACATGATAATAAGGATTAGGATTGTGGAAGAGGATAATGAGGTCCTTAAAACAGTAAAGAATGAAGCACTTGAGCATGAGGATAGGCTCACTTTGCTAGAGGAGAAGCATAATGCCTTTGCAACAACCCAAAACCCTTATAAGGAGTGAATCAAAGAGAGGAAAATTGATAGTGTGGTAGATGGATGTTATGGAAGGGATGGTCTCCATCCTAGAGAATGTTCTAAGAGTGTTGCAAAATAAAGGTGAGAACATGACCTTAAATGAGATGGATGGGGTGTTTGTAGACATCCCAGCTAAGACGAATAAAGAACTGAATGAATAAAATGAGCTTGAAGTGGAAATAAAGGAAGAATATCCAGAGTTACTTATTTCTGTATAAGTATAGGGTGCCCAAGTATTCTTTCATTCCTTATTCTTTACTCTTAGAGGGATCATTCATGGTTACCCATTATTAGGGGTGGTAATAAAATTAGTGTGGGGTAATGTTGGACTAATGAATTGTATCCTAAGTATTAAGGTGCATAAGGATTGGGTGTATAGACATAGGACGTGTAGGTGAGCATGGAAATATAGTAGAACAGAGCATGCCCATGAAATCATGAAGTAAGGACTTAGTCATCTTCAGTATGAAGCTAACTATAAACATGGAATGTAGAGAACACACAAGAGTGGAGACTTGAAGAGAATGCAACGACTATTTTAGACAAATATGAGATCAAGCGCCATCCATAGTTTTGGAGTATGAATAGTATTAGAACTGTAGTTATTATTATATAATTTATTAATAACATTTCTGTATGATTTTATAATTATCTTGTAGCAATGCATGGCTATTCTTAGCATGTAGCCTATTTTGAGGATACATATGTGGAAAAGGAAAAGTCCCCACCCCTATATATATGTATTGATTTGCATGGTTTAAGGATCCATGTTTTGGAGAATTATGTTGTTGGTTTATGGGCATGCATAACTTATGGTGACTATGTTATGTATGTATGAAGCTTCTGTGTTTTACAATAATTAATATAATAGATCTTTGTGGTTGGATATTGATTGTTGACATATTTGTGACATGTTCATGTATGGTAAACTTAATATTGATTCTTGTAATAATAAACTTGCATATGGTTAAGATCTAGATCTAGGTTATATTATACTTTATTCTTGAATGGATATTATGGATCTGGAATATTTATATGATCATTTTGACTTCTTGAACAAGCTACCTTAAAAGAGGAACCTAATACCCTCGTGTGCTTCAGGTGAGAACTCAGTTCTGGCTAAGTGATGTTCTAATGCACCTTGGGTTGTTGTGAGTAAAAACAAGACTACAAGAATAGTCATCATTTTCTACAAGAACTAGCAATTTTCCTAGTCTTTAATCAAATTTACTGGGTGTAACAACCTTTCAACTAGAAAAAATTATCACACTATTAGAAACATGACATAATCTTTTATCATTACATCCAGTCATAATATGCAATATTATTTAATATATATTACAGATAGTTAAAAACAAGTCATGTATCTTAGGAAAAAAACAAGGAAAAATTATTATAAAAAATTTTCCCAAGTCTTCCAAAGCTATTTTGTTTCATTTCTCACTTGTTTTTCCAGACCTTTCCTTGTGAAATTCCCAATTTTCATTGAAATGCATCCATTGATCTTCATTTTTTTTGGTGGTTTTATCCAAATACATCCATGATTTTCACCTTTTAGATATCTTAATCCTAAAGTCGTTATCAATGATTGATCAAATCATCAAATCTATTCCCTTCTTTGTCTTTTATGCTTGTTGTTTTTTCATACCTTCCTGGTACGAGTTATCTTCCATATCAACAAAAACATTGGTTTATGTCAAAAAAATTAAAGTTAATCATTATGTCTTAAGTCATTTAAGAACTCATTTCTAACTACAAATTTCGTGATGAATCTTAGAAAACATCAATGTTAGTGTTGTATTTATAGAAATATATTTGTAATTTCTCTTCATATGCAAAGGATCATTCAGATTTTCACTTTTGTTTTAAGTTAATCACTAGATACAAACAACTCAGTTATACTAGTATCAAAGTAAAATAGCAATACAAATTTATACTTAAATTACCTGATGTCACATTAGGAAATCTTGTTCCTTCTTATTATCTTATTAGTTTTCGTAGTGTTGTTCTATTGTTTACTAGAAATCGTAGCAAGTCTTTCTTATTGAACTCATTCTGGAAGTTTGCAATTTTTGCCACGTCATTTCCACCACTTTTTCTAAAGTTGCAGGTGGAGATCAATTAATGCTATTGTATAATTTTTTTCTGTTCGAGTTAGAATTTATTAAATATCTCATTTCAGCCTGATTATCCTTTCAAATCACTATTGCTATAGTAGATAGTCCTCTCATATCTACTTCATCTAACCTTTTTGGGTTTTTATTTGGTGTTGGATTCAAGTTCCAAGATCTTCCATCATGAAATTTAAACAATCAAGCAACCCTCTACTGAATGTTATCAATCAATTCAATTTGTTTACATTGGTTGATAATTTTCACACTTTACCAGTTGCTCCCATCATCCTTTTAGTTTCATGTGTCATGAAGAACTGTTAGAGTGTTATCTAACTTGTTTACTGCTAAACCTAAATCATAATTTGGTATGGTTTATTCTCCATGGTTCATACTTCATTATTCATTGTTCTCAATTAAAATATTATGATATTCAATCAACATACAGACTCAATAGGTCGAAGAGCTACAACCTTCAGCTCTGATACCAAAATGTAACACCACTTTATTATGCTTATCAACTAGGGATTTTTTTTTTACATTAACTTCATGCTTCATTTATTTAAATACACAACATTTAAATCCAACATGAATCTTAAATTCAATTCATCTGATAAAAGTAAAAAACCATGTGCAGTTGTATGAGTCGATTAATAATTGAATCCTCAAATATTACTCTTACGAGTACGTAAAAAAGTATATTATTGGTTTTCTTTTACATGTATTGATAATCAGGAGATGTTTTCTAAGTGTAAACCTAAAACTCAGTCAATTGAATCCCATCTAGTATCCTACACATTAGATCTTGGTGAAACCAAGAAAGTGTAATCAGTAGCTTACACTACTTCAGCCAAAGTTTCAGAGACATTTTTTCCATGCTTGGTTTCATGATGGCACATTCGTCATCAGCAACTTGTATTTCACTGTATCACTTAATTCATTTATCTGTATTCCTTTCCATTTCTTAAGTTATTAAGTTCATAGTTAATAGCTTAAGCATTCATTAATTTCCATTCCTATTTACTAGGTTGATTTAGTTTATTAAAATATATAAATACATATCTAGCCTATCCTAGTGATCTGAAAGTACCTTCATTCTTCATTTGATACCATTGTGCTTTGTACATATGACAAATGATACTTAATCCATGTTATTTCATGGCATTGCTATTAAAAGATAACATCATGTTCATATCATATAACTAATTATGGAATCCTATGTATCTAGGTCTACAGATAGATATTATGTTATCTATCAGCACTAAGTACATCATTAACAATAGTTCCCTTATGTATAATTAATTTGATATACGACACTTATTAGTGATCAACGTACAACCATGAGATATCATATGTTTTGGTTATCTCTCATGTGTTAACACAACAATAGGTTGTTAGTTTCGTTACCATGAATTAATAACTAAACATTTGATTTATTAGTTGCATACATCTTCTAAAGTATGATTTATTAAACATGTTGTTAGATTTAAATACTTTATAGGTGCATCTTAACAATATGGTTAGGGTTGTTGTATTAATAATGTCTTATCACAACATACGACAGTCAATCAATGTATATTAAAAACAATAATCATCAAATTGAACTCGCCATAATATAATAGTATTTCGTTGTTATTTCAGAAGCATAACACTTTTACAAATAAAGGTACACTATATAAACAAAAGATTACATATTCATTTTTTGGAGGATAAACCTTGATTTACAAGTACACAATAATCATCTAAGCAAGTGAATTACATCAGGTTATATTACCTTATCACTTTACAATATTTCCTCATAATCTTCATATTACTTACAAATTCAAACATTAAAACATAGTCAAGAAATGAAGCATGTAATTATTTTCAATCATATTTTCTAATCACCCTGAATTGATAACATCCTACACAATAATTGCACATAGTCAGTTCCAACAAAACTAGCATGAAGGGTTCTCTTTCCTGTTAAAGAGTGTATACCATAAAATATTTGAATAAATGAAATATAGTATTATTAAAATCATATTAACAACATAATAGTACAAAGAATCAATTTATTATATCTTAACATAACTTACTTTTCATCCACAAATAACTATTCACTATCTTTGATTCTGAGTGCCTTAATGGAAAAATTCACAAGAACGGAATACATAATCACATATAACAAAAGTGTGCATACCATCCAATACACTTTCAAATACTAAAATAGATTATAATTCTATAGATAGATCCCAACTTATACATAACTTCCCCTTTCTTATGCATGCCAATTTTATATAGGTAAACTGCAACCTTTCCTTAAGGATGAGATTAGACTACTACTAAGAGGATCCTCATTTATTTAGAATTTAACACTAATCGATCTTCCTTTCAATAAGGGAAGATTAAAAACAATCTTTCTAATAAGGTCAATTATAAAACTAAAACATGATTCCTTGTCACTAAATATTATTCCAAATGCAATTGTTGACCTCTCCACAATGGTAGAGTCAAACAGTAATCAAAGTGGATATAACATATTCTAGAAATCATTATTAAATATGTTCAACATGGTTAATGTAAGTATTATTTTCCTTAAAATTATAAAATATCACAAAGGTACCAACATGTTACCTTAATCATTCCAAAGACCACAACCACCAATCGTGGTTCTAAATCAAAAACCCAAGTGAATAAACACATCACAAACCTGCATGAAATCCATGAAATTTTCCTCTTTCTATTAACAATATTGAGAAATAATACTTTATTCCCAAGTGTATTCTAATCCCATCCACGTGCCATATTGACAAAGGAAAGGCCATACCAATACAAAATTAAAAATGACACCCCTAAAACCAAAGTATTATTTTTGTTCGAGATTATTAGGGTAATGTTGATTACCTTAAACATATCAAAGTCCATCGATCAACCTACAAACTAAAAAGGTCTTAATGAAGTCTAAAAAACTACAAATGTCGTTATCAAATCAATTCCACAAAGGAAATAAACTATATACAGTAAAGGACACAAACACTGAGTGTTTTCCCCTTTTTCATTAAGACAATAAACTGATATCGACGGAGAGAAACTATGACATGCTCATGTAGGGTTTCACAGATTTCATCCATGAATGTGTTTCAAAATCCATACATTATCTCATTTGAAAATTATCACAAAATAAGGATTTAATTTAATAAACCAAGAAATGATATCCTAAATGTTACTTCAAGGATTCAAACTTGAAACTGCTCGATGAGAAATAAAATGATATTTTAGAGGTAATCTTGAACAAAATTTAATTTATATAGTTTTAGGCACATTATTTCATTACACTGAATACAACAAAAACCTACATGGGTTTAGAATAAAATTACTACAAAGAATAGATACCATGATTCGACCTCATACAGGTCTTGTAACACGATAACCCAGAGAAATACTCATTAATTTAAAAAGGTTTTAGCGCATACCATTAAATGGTAATGTCGTAGTCCATACATTTCTACTACATTCTAGGTTAAACCCAGATTTTAAATAAAATTACTCGTCATATTTACAATCATAGAAACCCATGTAAAGGGTTTGAATTGAGATAACAATGTAACGAAAATCAACTCATTCAAAACAACTAAAACCCAATAACAGTTACACACTTAAACTCAGTTCAACAAGATCATTATTGTATAATCTTACTTATGCATATATTAAATAGAATAAGCCATTAGGAAGGAAACAATTTATGATTCATGCCTGTAAATGGAAGACTAACACCTTATTTTTCCCACTTTCTTCAGTAAACTCAAACCCATATTCGAATTCAAATCCTAGAAATAGAAAAAACCCAAAATTATTTCCATTTCCTTTTATTGATAACATTCATCAATAATTCCCCAAGAATATCCCACCATCAATTGGAAAGATTCATGCAGTAGTTAAAAAAAAATAGACAATGAACACCGAAATAGGAAAGCACTCCATGCCATGCAGAGCTCTAGAAACAACCAAAATAAAAACGAAACCTCTATACCCCAAAAATAACTCAATGTTGTTTGCAAAAGACACTACACGCACTCCCTGAGGTCTGTGACCAAGTTTAATGCCATTAATGTATGCAAGGACACTAAAGATTCTTCCCAAAGTTGTGGCCTTTATTTTTTCCATATAAATTTATCAAACCCAACTTAACTCATGAAACATATCTCTAACATTCAATTTCCCAAAAATATATCCATGCCACCAAACTTACTTATTTCCTCATTTGCATGGTTGGTGGTGTATATTAAATGTCAATTAATACAAGCCTTATAGGGCTTGGTGATTGTAAAATTCATCACCAAATCCTATCTCGCTTAAGATTTAATATGTAATACTATACTTTAACAACATGGGTCATGGTGATCAAACCATTAGACCCTATAATGTTAGCTAATGATAAACATAAACCTTAGTCACATAGTAAAGGCCCAAGATTAGAACCACTTAAAATAAATATGGTCTTATCACCATGGCATGTATAACTCCCACTTTATACCTTATCTCTATATTTATTTTATGTTTGTGGATCAAACCAATATAGCAAAAATAATGTTTCCACTATCCAGATGCAAGTCAGGATCTAGGAACTGTTATGCCAAATTCATCAACATAGTCATATTCTAAACGTGATAGCCCAAGACCAATATTTAACATGTAAACAACCATACAACTATAGTCATTTCTCAATGTTGAAATAACACTTTTTCAACTATGTAAAGATCCCTTTCTTTTTGAAATCATTATTTCCAGCAGAGTAGTATTGTTAATATCTTATTTAGGTATAGCAACAAATCAAAGCACCCAATACTAAAATCATCACACTTATCATGGCAAGTACATTCAAACTGCATCAAATAAAAATAATAATATATTGTAAGTGTTGAGTTTCTTATGAATGTTGAATGAAAAAGTGCAGTTATGTGGTTGTACATACAACCAAGCGTGAGTATGTATATCCTTTGTAGGATATGCTTACGTATGTGTGGCTACATATGCATCTAAGTAACTGAGCTTATTGTTTGAATCTCATAAGATGTTCTTCATTTATGATTTATTACTTCCCACAATACAGACTGAAATTGTAGGATGTCTTGACAAACAATTCAAAAACATAGCAAGAAAGTCAATTACTTATATGTCATGGGTTATAGTTAAGATTTGGAAGACATGAAAGTTTAATCTCGAATATTTTATGACTCCTAAGGTACCTACAGTTGATCCATCAAACTGCAAGACACTTTTAGCAATATTGATATACTTAAAATCCAAGATATCAACAATTTTCTTTAGCATAATAGAGGTACTAGCACCTGAATCTATCATTTAATTGTGAACTATGTGTTTACCCACAATTAATGACATAAAAAATGGTGGGGTCTTGACAACTTTATTTACTTGATACTCCTTTTCATAGTTAAAATTAACAACAGTAGGGATCTTTTGGATCACTGGATCAGTTATGCGAAGTTACTTGAGGGCTTCACACAAAATGTCCCTTTGTGATGGGATACCCAAGGCATCCCACATTATCACAATAATATTTATTCTCTTCAATTGCTCCACAATTTTTAAGGGAAGACCCAAATATTTCTGTAATTGAGGCACCTTATTTTCCCTTCTTAGTTGCTACAAGGATAAAATAGGATTATTTGGTTGGGAAGAAACCTCCTTGCTAAGAGCCTCAAGTACTCTACTTTTATCTATGGTAGATTCCTTCTCTTTATCAAAAGTATTTCCCTGATTAGAAGAAGAAGGCTAAGATTCCATCATTCTTTTCTTAGACCTAGTATTATCAACAATTTCCTGATTTAATGCACAGAAATTATCATCTCCAAAGAACATGAGGTTTGTGTCCTAATTGGCCTCTTGAGCCCCCTCCACATCAGGATTGGGTGTTTCCACCAATGGATCCTTTTGGTTAGAAGGATGTTGAACTATGAGGGTATGGTCATGTAATGCATATGCACAACCATATGGACTATATGGTTGATTTCATGTGAAACACCATTCAGCCTACTAAACAATATTATTTTTCATTGGGTATAATGCTTGAATAGAGATAACAGTAGGGGGTGGCTATGGAGGAACAACTATAACAAGTGGAAGACAAGAATTTTGATCCTTCCATATGTTGTTCTATTGATTATGTTGATATCTCATATTGGGTTGTTTATTCTTGTATGGATGATAACCTTGATTAAAGCCTTGGTTTGAAGCATGCCCCTTATTAGAATTTTTTTTATAGGTCTGGTCCTGCTGCTTCTCTAGAGATATAAATTTATTAGATAAGTTTAAAATCAAGGATTTCATGTCTTTATCCTCCTTTTATTGATTATGAGAATAAGATTTGGAGGTAGTTGGTCAGGAATTTTTCTTAGAGATAGGTGCAATAGAAGGTTGGGTAGCTTGAGGTAATTTAGGGTACAAGGGCATAGGTGGTCTAGGAGCTAGTTTTCCAACTTTAATAAAACAATTGTCATCCCTAATGGATATTACATAGACTCCAAGAAATGTTCTACCCCCATAGACTAAACCATGACAATAATATCAGAATTTAAAGCTCTTAAAAAAAGCACCTTCAACAATTGGTCTTACCAAGGCTGTAATTTTGTCCCATGTATTTTGTAATCTGAAATTGAAATGTGTCATGAGATCATTGGGAGTTATCTTTATGGTTTTCAATTGTTCAATTAAAGAGAGGTTGTATGAATTTTCTCCAAACTGATAACAAGGAGTGGTCACCAACTCATTCCAAATAGTAATTAACCCTACTATTAAACTCTTGAAACATTGTAGGGATTTTCCCTTCAATGAATAAGTTAGTAGTTTCACAACTAGATCTTTTTCAATAATCTATTTAACAACATGTACAGTGGCTATATCTTCAATGTGGTCATCTCAAGTTGTAAGATTCTCCCTAGTGAAGAAAGGGATACTCTTCAGAGCTACTACATGAATGGTATTTTGGGCATTGAGAGCAAGAGGACTGCTACCAATAAAATTAACAAATCCTAGACCTAATGCTTGTTATTCCATTATAATGGGCCTAATTTACTCATGTGAATGTACGGCCTAACTTCATGTATGACACCTATGATTTGATTATGGTTCAAAGGAGGGGGTGTGATTTTTCACCCACTGTGATTGGTACCTCAGTAGTAGTTATGCTAGGCATTAACTTTTGTCATCTGCTAAATATATAATGTTGACTAAATATGGAGGGGCTTTCCGTAAACTAAAACTAGAATTACTATCTTTAAATTATTTGTCATAGATAAAATTTTAAATAGCATGGTCAGTGGAGAAAATAGTTACAGGAGGTCTAACTAGTCCTTCCATGCATATACTCACCTCAAATCACTCCATGTCTATGGGGAATGCAATGGTGGTTTTGGGGGGAAAATAAAGGGTTCAGTTTCATTCTTGGTTGTTTTTTTATAATATTTTTGAGCTATGTATGTGATGAATACTCCTATTTTTATGGTGGTATATATTCGAGTGTGTGCATGTATTTTCTATAACTATGAAGAGAAAATAGTTAAATCTATTATTAGACGCAAGAAATAAATAAGAGATGGAGGGCGGAAGGTGTTGGGGTTTCTATGAAATCGATTTCTAGTTTGCGGAGGAGTTATATTTTGGTCGAGCTTGAGAAATAGAAGAAAGAAAAGGATCACTAATAGGAATGATATGCTCTATCCCTTCCTTTATATGTGCTCCATATGTTATTTCTTTTTATGAAATCCTGTATTGAGTTTGTTATCGCCATGTGGTGTTGGGTTTTTTTATATTGTATAAATCTGGAAAAAAATATATATTGTTATACTTTGTATATGAACAATTTGGGAAAATAATATTGTTATACTTTGTATATGAATGATTTGGAAGGTTATATGTTAATGCCCAGATAATATTGTAATGTTGACAGATGAATGGATGTAACTAGAGTCAAAATCTTGAATATTTCACTACAAAGTTATTCGTCTTCGACCTGGACAACCTTAAATATTGAGTCATGTGATTTTTTTTTATTGCAGTGCACTTTGGTCTATGGCGAATTTGAGAGTTATTTTACCTGCTGTTAGGCTATGAACCTCCCTCTGGTTTGGGTGTTGTTATTTTGAATGGTAGACTTTCTAGGTTTATGGCACTGCTGGAATGAATCCAAATTATTCATAGACCTAATAGATTTTTTTCCCTCCTTGTCAGTGTAACAATGATCTAATATTCTTATACTGTAATCATGATGGTCTATTTGTATGTATGAGATGAGTCTAGTTACCCTTGTTTTGGTCACATAAAATATTATTTGAATTATGGAGTTATACACTAACATATCAGAATGGTAAGCATTACTATAACTAAGAAATTTTGTTAGTGATATTGAGGGTATTCAATGTTAATATAAAGAGTGATGAGCATTTGATTGACAAGTAATTATATTACTTGATATATTTGAATGGTAAACAACTAATAATGATACTCGTTTAAATACTTATATGACATATTCTACTTATTATTATTCGATACTAGAAGTTATCGGGTTGGAATAATAATTGTTGAATTGTATTATTATGTAATGATTGAGTTCTAATCAATATTAGTAGCTAATAAATGGTACTATAACTGTTTGACTTATATGGATTGTAATAATTGAGTATTGTGAAGTACTAGTACCTAGTCGAATGAAATGAGGATTGTTAATCATGAAGCATGATATGTGAGATTGTGTAGTGAAACCGTGACTTTATATTATGAAGTAATAAAGGAATGAATATCTCAATTATACTCTAGATGGTAACAATACTTGGTTTAGTGACCATAATGGTTATATAACTTATACTTGAATTTTTCATTCAACTTGCCATATTTTAATGAAGTAGACATCTATGTATTTGTAAAGTGAATTCTTGAAATGATACAAATATGAATTTTTCTCTTTTTGGTAAATTAATTAATACTAACTTAATACAGTGTTTTCCTATATGAAAATACTATATGGCATGATTTATTGTGGGAGATATAGATCTTAGCATGCTAGTTCTTATGAAATGACAGTTGCTACCAAATTTTGCAGATGGAGTACATGAAACGTGAAAGATAGATGAAGTTAAAATGATTGAGGCATTAGTTCAATAAGATGAAGAATGTGGAATTATATTACTTTTTTTTTATCATTAAATGTAATACCATTGTATTGTTTTGATAAATGAAATGCCATGTTGGCCTAGATAACTGTATCATTTCCAAAGAGGAAAAATTGTAAGGATTATTCATCCTTAAAGTAATTCTGTTGTATCCAATTTGAAGGAAATAAACAAGAGGCTTATACATATGCATTGTGAGATAAATGGAATTTGATGTGGAAAGGAATTTTATTAGACTGGTAAATATATGAAGTGCATTTAAGATACAAGATCATAGTATTTTAATACAAGTGTGAAAATATTATATATTTAACATAATAGTAATATCGTACGGTATTTGGTATTATTGGTATTCGTGTTAATATTTTCATGGTAAAAAGGATGCCTCATGTTCTGAATTTTTTCATTAAATGATATAGTTTTATTAAGGGATGGATCATAATAAATTATCAGGTATGAAAAAATAACCCCATTCTTCCTACACAGCTGAATCTAGTTCATCTAATCTGTTTTCTTAAGGTTAAGCTGCTAGTAAGGAAATAAATCAGGTGAACTTATTAGTTAAAGATGTATCATAAGAGAATAAATGAATGGAAAAATGATTACCCTTTTGTATTTTTATAATATTATGGAGCATCTAATGGATCAATCAATAATATAAAAGGTCTCTTAAATATATTGGTATATAACTAAACTGACACCAACAAATATGTAGGCACATGTATATGATAGTTATTTCTAACATAAAGGTGTAAAGTGCACCTGGACAACATACTTCAAAATGACTTACCCATGTCAGATTCTGCATCAACATGTGCCAAGATGCTAGTTTGGAAAGTAATATCAAAATGATGACCACAAAGGGAGTCTTGGTGCAAATATTTGATTATGAACTATTGATGCAAAATCACAGCACCCCTAGATACAGATCAGGCTTCTAGGTTGATCATTCAGGAATCCAGTGTGATTTCACAACATGGAAACCTCTCTCCAAGCGTGGGACTTGTGAAACTGAGAGAGGAATCTCCAGAGAAGGCTGGTTCCTGCTCCTAAAACTACTTGCCACAAGCTATTCCAGTGCAGGAAATCTAATCTAATCCTAATCTAACCATGCCAAGGAGACAGAGAGAGAGAGAAAGGAAAAGAACAAAATCCTACACTAAAACGGTGATACACCAGAGAAGGAGAATGTTGAACATCTATCAAAACTGCCATGGAACAAAGAGAGGTGAGCAATGAGAAGGATGGACAGATGCATCACAGGCCCAAGGATAGATTTCACACAGAAAATGTCCCAAAACTCCATGAACACAGCTCCAAACCTGCAATGAACATTCAAACATGCACAAATACCTGCAATGAAGAGAGGCAAGAAGAGAACAAGCAAAAATGAGCAAGGATGGACAGATGCATCACAAAACACGTTTTGTTGCTCTAGAAGTTTGCACAGAACATCATTTCAATAGTGAAAGGAAAAAACGCCATTACAGAGCAAGGGAGAAGGTTCGAACTCCATTTTAAACCCTAGAGAAGAAAAGAAGGGAGGGAAGAGCTGAAAAGATGAACAACTTGTAATTCTTTTTAAAATGAGCCAAATCTGGCTTTATACAATGCATGGGTCGAGCCCAGGAGACAGAAAACACACAAAAGCATGGGAGCCCATTCTTTCTTGACTGCAGGTGAATTAAAATGGCATGGGGGACCTTACAAACCCATACCCTATCACTTTGACCGGATTACAGGAGAATGCGACCCATTCTGCATTAAATCTGGTCGCTGGAATGTCATTTCTGGCCATGAACACGCGTCAGAGCCATTTCTTGATTTTCTCCCTCCATACTACACCAAAACTCGATATTAACCTCAGAATCATGTAGATAATTTCACAAGCTTTCCGTTGATATAAAGAACGTGCAAATCTGAGTTCTGGATCGAAAGATATGACGATCTGAAGATTTAGGGCACGGAACAGACCAAAACGGATTTTGAAATCTTTCCCGCGCTCTGCCACCTGGATGACACGTGTCAAGTGCTGATTGGTCGAGAATTTCTCTCTCCTCCTTTCACGGGATTTCTTTTGAAATTTCCTTGTGGGCCCCTTAAACTTGGACACGTGTCCTCTTCTGATTGGCTTGGGCTGACCCTTCAAAACTCGCCCTTTGACTTTTGGACTCTTTCCCCTGCGACACGTGTCGTGATCTGGTTGGTTCTCGGCCCTTTCAGCTCCTTCGCGCCCTTCACATCTTTATGTCCCAGATGTCCCAAACTACTTGGGCCAAAAACTTCCGATCCGCCTGAAATGGGCTTCCTCGCCCCTCATTTGGCCGATGACACGTGGTGTTGTTTGATTGGCTTTCGGCTCCTTCGGCGATCCGCATCCCGCGCGTCCCTTCGTCCTGGATGTCCCAGTATGAACTTTCTCTATTTCAGGTGAACCGGCTGGTTTGCATCATCACGGCCCAAATGTCCCAATTGCTTCCGGACTGTCTGTTCTCATTTCGGCCGATCCGGCCGGTTCGCGTACTTCGCGTACTCTTGTCCCGAACTGTCCCGCTCAGCAGTTAGTCGTTTTTCTTGATCTTTCGGCCGGATCGGCTTCTCACGCCCACCGCGTACTTCTGTCCCAGATGTCCCTTTGCTTCACGGGCCACCTGGAGGCTTTTCGGCCAATCCACGCCTAGATGTCCCAAATGTCCTGACTGCCCCTAGGACTAGGACTTAGCCAATTTTCACAATTTTTTCTGGCCCAAGCTTGTTTTTCTGCAACCTTCTCGCATTTTCTCAGAGCTTGCTCTCTTCAACCTGGACAGGAGAGTTAAAAAAAATCTGAGGGGACCCTGGAAACATGAATTTTGCCCTGAATCAATCCATTTGCCTGGGACTTGAGAATTCCGATGCATGTTATCAATTTAAACCCTGGGGGGTGAATTTGGATAACAATTTGGCGACTCAGAGGGGTCATCTACCTGCTAGATGAATGATCAGTAGCCTGAAGCAATCCATTGGGCATGGAGTCATAAGCAAGCCTGAAAACTAATCTAAACTTTGAAAACTTCCCTCTGAGCCACTTGAAACCCACCGGACATGGAGTTGTTCTTCACCAAAATGCCACTGAAATGAACTGTGCCAGAGAAAACCAGCAACACCAAAAACTATGTACAAAACTGAAAATCATACATGCTCCAAAATGGAACATGTAGAGTGTGCATAAGCACTTCTTCTGCTGAAAGTAAACCTACCTAATCTATTCTAACTAGAGAAAAGGCAAGCTAAAACAAACCCCTGCAATTGGTTGTGAGAAATAGCTTTCCCTTTCTCAAAAGTGGCAGCCATGCAATTGATTTGGAGCTGATCATGGCTGTTAGGATGAGTGGAAAATCAACAAGAAGCTAGTCTTCCACCCAAATCATCAAGGTATCAGCTGAAGGAAAATTCAATACCTCTTTTAGTTGCTCTGCATTTGGATTGAAGAGGTATGACAGCTGATCCTTGGTACTTTGTAGCTCATTCCTCATGCTCGGCAAGCAAGCATGACTGGTTGTGGCTTCTCCTTTGGCTCCAATGAAGCCAAATACCTAATTGGGCAAGGTCTGATCCGTTCGATATGCCCATAGCTCTGATTTTCAACCCCAAGAATGGAGTCTTCTTGTAGACCTTCCAGAATGGATGGTGTGGAAGAAATGGTGGAATTCCTTTGTCCTTTCTCTTCCTCCAATGAAGAACATGAAAGATTAAAAACCTTCCAATTTTGATTCCAAAGAGCTGTTATAAGATGCAGGCTGCTGCAAATGAATGTTCTCCTTCATGACAGCAGGCTCTAGTGTTTGGAATGTGGATGATGAAAGAGAGAATGGTGGAAAACTCAACCGGCTCTTCTCCATCAAAACAGTCCTCCAAATATGACAGGTAAACTACCTCATTGCTGTCCTGTTGCTTGTGTTCAACTTCTCCCATGGTGTCCTCTTGATCTACAACTCGACCACCCTAGTTTCCTTCACTCTCCAATATTGAGTTTGAGAGATCAAACTCCTCTTCAGTACAATAACTTGGGAGAGGTGAAGTAGAAAGAAGAACTGAAGGTTCTCCTGTAGCCTACTTTGTGCTCAAACCCCTTGGATCTGCACTTTTCTCCTCCACAACTAGGATGTGCTCCTCTTCTTTTGCCTTTGGAGCAGCTTCTCCCGCCTCTACTACTTGAATACAATTTTGCTCTTGATATAACTCTTCCTCTAGCATGAAGTTTGTCAAGTCAAAATCTTTAGTCTGCTGCCCTAGAGGACAAGTTGGGGCTGCAAGATCTCCTTCAGAGTTTTCTTCCTCTATGGCTAATTGTGCAACTTGAATTAGATCAGCATTCCCTTCAAATAGAGAGTCAACATGGAAACTACATTCTGAGCAAAGCGGATTGCTGATCTGCTCCTTCGTTTTTCTCTTCTTCTGCCACAACAAAATCAGTCCTGGCCACCATGGTTTCTACCTTAGCCTCTTCTGTAGGCTTTACCAGTAGAGGGATCTTATCAACTCCAAATTTAAAAGCCAAACTTACTAAGCTTTTAATCATTTCTTCTTTTCTCGGCTCTTCCTCTTGCTGTCCTTAATGACTGATTTTTGCAATTTCTTCTTCCCCACATGGAATTGGGAATGCAAGAGGAGGGATGGGTTGTAACTCAATTGATTTGGAAATTTTTTTGTGGTGGTAGAAACTCTTGTTTCTTTGGAGGAGGGGGTATTTCTATTAGCTTTTGTGGAGGGGATGACTGTTTGGAAGGGAAAAGGAAAGAAGAATTGAGATGAGGTGGAAGACTAGGGGGTGGAGAAATGGATTCAACACTTGGGACAGCAGATGGAGAGTTTGAAACTTGACACTGCTGAAATGGGACAGCTTGGGAAAGAGGGAAAAGAAAAGCATGAGATGGCGTGCTTACCCGTTGACAAGGTTGCTGAATACTCCTCTCATATACCTCTATTCCTTCAATCCACCTTGTAAGCGATGGCAGTGTTGCAATCATGAAGTCCAGCTTCTCTTGAGGGCTGCAATGCCTTGGAAAAGGTCCCACCCATGGACAGGGTGCTCGACAACCGATTCCAAATGCTTTCATTTGTGCCTGAGCCCTAGATTGCACCATGTTTACCTCCATCTTTTGGATTTTCTCACACAGACCAGCATCTTGCATCTGAGTGTCTTCATTATATGCACACTCTTGCTCTTGATGTGCTTCATATCCAAACTGACTTTGGCACTGTTGCTCATATGGGTATGCATACTGATCTTGAATTTGTTCAAAATGCTGATTTGGAGGATTTGTAAAACAGGTTAGAGGTGGAATATACTGCTGTTGTAGATGTGAAATCCATGATGGAAATGAAGTCATGATTGCACAACTTCAAAGAATGAGGAAGAATGAAAGAGATGGAAAGAAGGATGAATGGAAAATGAATGAAAATGAATGGAAAGGAAGGTCTGCAACTTCAGAGATGGTTGTTGACTAGATGGAGTCGCCAGATGTGTTTGCAAGTGCCTCCAAAGGCTGAAATCTTCACAAGAACACATCAACCTGCAAAAGATGAAGTGAAAGACCTCTAAGGTCCCACCGGGCGTGCCAAAACTGTTAGTGCAAAATCACAGCACCCCTGGATGCACATCAGGCTTGTAGGTTGATGTTCATGCATCCAGTGTGATTGCACAACATGGAAACCTCTCTCCAAACGTGGGACTTGTGAAACCAAGAGAGGAATCTCCAGAGAAGGCTAGTTCCTGCTCCTAAACTACCTGCCACAAGCTATTCCAGTGCAGGCAAGCTAATCTAATCCTAATCTAACCATGCCAAGGAGACAGAGAGAGAGAGAGAGAAGGGAAAAACAGTAAAAGCATACACTAAAATGGTGATACACCAGAGAAGGAGAATGTTGGACATCTATCAAAACTACCATGGGACAAAGAGAGGTGAGCAATGGGAAGGATGGACAGATGCATCACAGGCCCAAGGATAGATTTCACATAGAAAATGTCCCAAAACTCCATGAACACAGCTCCAGACCTGCAATGAACATTCAAACATGCACAAATACCTGCAATGAAGAGAGGCAAGAAGAAAACAAGCAAAAAATGAGAAAGGATGGACAGATGCATCACAGAACACGTTTTGTTGCTTCAGAAGTTTGCACAGAACATCATTCCATTAATAAGAGGCAAAAATGCCATTACAGAGAAAGGGAGGAGGTTCGAACTCCATTTTCAACCCTAGAGAAGAAAAGAAGGGAGAGCAGAGCAGAAAGAATGAACAACCTCTTCTTTTAAAATGAGCCAAATCTGGCTTTTACATTGCATGGGTCGAGCCCAGGGGACAGAAAACATGGGAAAACATGTAAGCCCATTCCTCATTGAATGCCAATGCATTAAAATGGCATAAGATACCTTACCAACCCATACCTTGCCATCTTTGACCGATTTGGAGGAGAATGCGACCCATTCTGCATTAATTTGGCCGTTGAAATGTCACTTCTGGCCGTGCACACGCGTCAGAGCTGTTTCTCAATTTTCTCTCTTCATACTACACCAAAACTTGAGATTGATCCCAGAATCATGTAGAGCATCTCAACAGATTTCCGTTGATATAAAAAACGTGGAAATCAGAGCTCTGGATCAAAAGATATGGCGATCTGAAGATTTAGGGCACGAAATAGATCAAAACGAATTTTAAAATGTTTTCCCACTCTTCGCCATCTGGACGACACGTGGCACGTGCTGATTGGACGAGAAATTCTCTCTCCTCCATCTTTCGTGGGCTTTCCTTTTGAAATTTCTTGTGGTCCCCTTAAACTTGGACACGTGGCACCATTTCATTGGTTCGGTTCAGCGCTCGATAACTCGCCCCTTGACTTTTTGACTTTTCTCTTTGTGGTACGTGGCGATTTTTCATTGGTCCTCGGCTCCTTCGTGTACTTCGCCTCCATTTGTCCCAGATGTCCCATTTGATTTTGGGGCCTCTGGACTCATTTCGGCCGATTTGGCCAGTTCGCGTCTTTTTGTTTCACTTGGCCCACTTTGCTTCAGACTGACTTGACTCTTTTCGGCCAGTTCGGCTGGTTCGCGCCTTTTTGGCCCAATTGTCCCATTTGATTTTGGACTTTTTGGCCCTTTTTCACCCGGTTCAGCCGGTTTGTGCCTTTTTGGCCCGATTGTCCCATTTGTGTCCCTCTCAGCAGCTAGCCAATTTTTTCTCGGTCGAACCCGCATTTCGCGCCCACCGCGTACTTTTGTCCCAGATGTCCCTGTTGCTTTGCGGGCTGTTTGTGCTTACTTCGGCTGAGCCGGCCGGTTCGGGCCTTTTTGTCCCAAATGTCCCAACTGCCCCTAAGACTAGGACTTGGTCATTTTTATGATTTTTTCCTGGATCAACCTACTTTCCTTCTGTAACCTTTTTTTGCATTTTCTTAGAGCTTGCTCTTTTCCTCTCAGACAGGGGACTTAGAAAATATTTGAGGGGACTCAGAAAATATTTGAAGGGACTCTAGCAACATGATTTTGGCCCCGAATCAATCAATTTTCCTGGGACTTGAATATTCTGATGCTTGTTATCAAAATTACCCTGGGGGGGTGAATTTTGGATAACAGGCCATTAAAACTATCCTTAGATTTTATGAGGAAGCCTCGGGACAGAAAGTTAATTTTGACAAAATCTCTATTTACTTCTTCAATACTCCTGAGGAGAGGCAAAGAAAGATTGCTAATATTCTAGGATGCACTATTAATTCTCTACCAGCTACTTACTTAGGGTTACCTTTAAGTACTGGCAAGATTTCAGTGGAGGTATGGAATGATCTTATTTCAAAGAAAGTTGGCTGGCTGGAAAGGAGCCATTCTTTCAAGTGCAGGTAAGTGTCTTTTGGTTAAAAGCACGCTTCAAAATTTGCCTATTTACATACTGTCAATGTTCAACATGCCTACAGCTATGATGAACAGTATTGAGAAGATTCAAAAACACTTTATGTGGCATGGTACTGAGGACAGATTCAGATATCATCTTGTGGCTTGGGAAGAGGTTTGTAAACCTAAGAGACTAGGGGGGTTAGACATCAAAGATATAAAATATATGAGTATTGCCCCTTACTACAAAATTAGGATGGAGGCTTATAAAAGAGCACAGACTTTAGATAGAGCTGATTAAGATCAAATATCTTTCAAAACAAAATAAGATTTCCTTCATATATGATCAGTCCCTTCTGAGTGGTTCTATTTTCTGGAACAACCTTCTACGCAATAGACACATTCTCTCTCAGGGGTGCAGCTGGAAGCTTGGAGATGGGCAAAACATAAACTTTTAGACTGATAAGTGGACAGATTCTAACTGGATCTCTACTTATGATCATATTAAAGACAACTTAATTGCAAAGTATGGACACAAAATCTAGGGGTACATTGAGAGGGATGGAAACAAAAGAAAATGGAAGCAACTAAAAGTGGAGAATGATAATATTCAAGCTAATATTATATCTCTCCAGAATCATCTTTCCCTAATCCATGTAAGTAATCAAAATCTTAAATATGAGCTCATCTGGAAAGATTCTTTTGATGGGGAGTACACTGTTAAATCAGGATATAATTCTTTCTTTACATCCATGGAAAGCGAAATTAAGTGGCACAAGTTGTGGATGTCGGAGCTAATCCCTAGAGTGAACTTCTTTTGGTGGCTAATTATTAATGGCAAGATCCTAACTAATGACAACCTCATCAAGAAGGGATTTATCATGCCGAATAGATGTTGCATGTGTCAGCAAGAGGCTGAAGATATAAAGCATTTATTCCTCCATTGTGAGATTGCTTCCAAAATTTGGCAGCTTATTTTTGCAAAATTTAATCTGAGATGGATTTTTCCCCTTACCTGCCTTCAGGCTTGGGAGCAATGGAGCTCTCCGTTTAAACATTGCATGGTTAAAAGGTTATGGCAACTTGTTCTGCCCCACACTATGTGGAGAATCTAAAAGGCTCGTAATGATAGTATTTTCAGAAACAATAGACAGGCTTGTAACAAATTTTATAAGGAAATTATCATTGTTGTGCAAGATAATATTGCTAGATTTAAATCCCCTAAAAATAGACTCTACCCAGAGAATGAAGAATGCATTCTGACTGAATGGAATATTGCCACTATCAATAGAAATAACAGTGGTATTGATAGAAACATAGTCTATGGATTAAACCCCCCATTGATTGGCACAAGTTAAATTTTTATGGGGCCTCTAAGGGAAATCTGGGTGACTCTGGAGGAGGGGGGATCATCAGGGATCAAAGAGGCTGTTATGATGCTACTTTTTCTGGAAGAATGGGCAGACAGACTAATCATTATTCTAAAGCCATGATGACTCTTTGGGGTATTAGACTTACCAGAGATTGTAATATTCCTAATATCATAATTGAAGGTGATTCTCTAAATATTATCAATCTTCTGAATAAAAAGAAACACCCCAGCTGGTCTATCAGGGATTATATTGAGGAAGCTATTGATATATGCAAAATCTTTGAAAATGTCCAAATCACCCACACCTACCGGGAAGGAAATAGGGTCGCTGACAGTTTGGCTAACTTCAGTGTTAATAATTCCTTTCAAACTTGGATTGGGGGGGACGTTCTACCCGCTCATGTCAATAAAGCCATTATCATTGATCTACATGGCAGTGAAAATCATAACTAACGGCTGTATTTTAGATGCTAATGTGCGGATCCCCAAGTACATGATGATGACATCACAAAAGATTTGGATGATTGTTGTGATCTGTGCAGGCTGGACTATCATCATTTCTTGGCATAGGAGGAAAGCTAAGGAGTGGGGTAATAATAACAAGTGTAGCATAATAATTAAACCGGCTTTCATGGGAAGGAAAGATTCAAATACCAAAATCAAAGTTCAGCCTGTCCCGCACATTGGTAGCTATTTTACCGTTGAGAACAGGAAAAGGAGTAGAGGAAACATGGGGGGCTGCCATGCAAAACCGAACCAACCCAAAATCCTAAATGGAAAGAGAACATGAAGCTTTGGGATTACCTGTAAATCGGGGGACTATCTAATTTCATTGAAAGGATTCACGGCTTCGACCAAGACATCTCTATCAAATTCACCAAGGGTTGGAAGAATAGAATATGTCAAATATAGTAACATGAAAATCGAAATCACGGAAGAGCTCATAGCTCAGATCACGAGCCTCAGCCTGGAAGGCACAAAATTCTTCAATAAGAAGGTAGACAGGGAGGTGGAAACCAAGAAATTTCTAGAAGAGGGGGAGAATCTTGAGTTTGTGACTGCTGGCCTCAAGGTGGCATCGATCCCTGAACCTTTTGATGAACTGGCCAAAATGGTGGTAAGGTATGTTACCCTTGAAGGAAGATATGTGACTATACCTCATAAGCATATGATTTTTCTGAATCATTTTGGTAGAAGTAACATTATCAGCTTTCCTCACTATCTGATTAACTCTCTGGAGAAATCTATAAGGGAAGTTCAAAGCCACTCTAGGGCTATCCCTTTGCACCAGGGCCTTATCCTCTTGATTCAACGCCATTTCTCCAGCTACCCTCCCGTGAATCCTAGCCCACCTCCCTCCTCCATACCTCCACCTACCCACACTGCTCCCACTCCACCTGCTAAAAAGAAAGAATGAAGATGCTGTCTCCAGCAAGAAAAGAAAGAGCCTCAAAGCTAAAATCCCTGCTTCCCAACAAGTCCTAAGGAGTCACAAAGACTTGGAACTAGTTGAAAACCTCCTGCATATTAGCAAGCTGGTGGAGGAGCCCAAAGAGGAGGAATTGCTAGATAGGGTGGATAGATTAGAGAAGGAGATACAAGAGCTCAAAGGGGCTATAAAAAACATGGAAAGAGCAAAGGGTAAAAGGATCCTTCAAAGTGAAGAGGAAGAGGGGGTTATTGGTGAAGTCTTCAAGAAACTTCAGTCCTTAAATGGCAGATTGGGGAATGCTAAAAGTCGTAATGACTGCATATTGTCTGCCCTCAAAAGCATTTATAATTTCATTGAACAACATGTCCACAGTGTTTGTAGTTTAAGTGGGATTAATGAGGACATATGGGGCCCTAAAGAGAAAAGGGACATTGCAATTGCCCCAAGAAAATTTGCAAGACTCCTCTCAGGCCACTGCCATTGCCTTCTTCATGTCACTGCAGGCTATCAAGACCAAAATTGACAGAGCCATCAAGTAACGGGCTGTTGTGATGCTGTTTTTGGCTGCGATGTGGCTGTCATTGGGTGGTTCTGGAGCTGTTTTTTGATGGAGCTCTTTATGTTATTTCTCTTTTGGTTTCTTTTTGATCTTGCCTTCTTTTCTCTGGATCTTTGTACATTTTGATCCTTTTTTCACATATATTGTAATATTTGGCTGTTGAGCCTTCCTTGGTTGACTGTTTTGCCCTTCTCTGGGCTAATTTTATCATATTTACTATCTGGCTTTTGAGCCCTTTTGTATACAGGGTATAGTCCCTTCAAAACTATTTGCCCTTAATAAAAAAAAAAATTTAGATCTTGATAAAAAATATTTTTGGGATTAGGATATTTTTTCATCCCAATGTAAGGGTTTTTGGGATTTTTGGTGCATGGATGAAGTATTTATGTTAGGACCACCTATATGGTTCAATTGTGAATGTTATAGTGATTCTTTTGGCATTTTTTTTAGTTTTAAAGGTCATAAAAGTGGTGTTAAATGGACATCCTTTTAATTTAAATCAAGGAAAGGGTATAAAATGGATTTTTGGGGTAGAATGGTTCTAGCTTTTGAAAACCCCTTTTATCTTCTTTTAAAGAACCCTTTTTCATGAGGAGAATTTGAGCAAGTGAAAAGTTGGTGTTGTTTCCTTGAGAGCGAGTTGGAGAAGAAGGGAAAATTTAGGTAATTGAGTTTGGATGCTATCCTCATAGAAAGTTGATGTTATTTTCATATTTATAAGGATTTTTCATATTTGATCTTGAATATTAAATGTTAGGGTAAACTTAGTTTACTAAGTTAATGTATGCATTTACCTTAGTTAATTATTACATTATAGTAATTTTTTATAGTTTTGTATTAACCATAAATTATTTGTAATTGGGAATTGTCATTGTTTTAATTTGTACATGGTTTTATATTGCTGAAACCATATATTTGGAGTTTTCTGTACATGGGATTATATTATTTTTGCATAGTTGCAACATCCTATCTTTTCTATACATGATTGTGCAATATCTATAAATATTTCCGTAATTCATTATGTAAATGATTTGATTGATTATTAATAAAAGTGTGAGGATTATTTCCTTATTCTACATTTTCATTTGGTACCAGAGTAGGTTATTCTGACCTGTAGAGAAAATATGAAGTTATAGAGAGTGTTGAATAAATTATGAGAGGGAAATAGTGTCTGTGTGAACGAGCAGAGCCACCTCCATTCCCTCCATCCAAACCCTTGCATTCTTGTCTCACAGTATGATAGGAAAGCCTCCAATATGGTCTCCAAGTAAACAAAAGTCAATTTTTTTTACTTGGTGCCTCTTGCACTAGGAATATATGCTTTATGGAAGTTAATCAGATTCACAAAATTAAAAAAAATTATTTTTCCCCAACTAAGGTTTTACCTCTATATTTAGAGGATTATTTAGTCTCTAGTAAAAAAAGAAGTCTATCTACATTTGGAGTACTCTCTGCATCTACCGAGCTCTTAAAAAAATTACATTAAGTACCCTCGAGCTCACACCGAGCTAGGTCGTGGCACTGGTAAGTTAATCCTTCATAGGCCATGTTAGTTTTAAAACTGTTGAGTTTTTCATTGAAGACCAAATTGAAATACATTACAAGTGAGTTGTAGAGTGAGCTCCAAACCAAGCTAGGTTACAATAGCAAAACATGTTACACGTGCATTGGGTGAGCTATAGGCATTCAGACCAAAGCTTTTTTTTTACAATAACAAACAGTGATCACCCAACCCACTGAGTTTGGAACACCTCCACAATGCAAATTTCTACCCACAAGCACAAAAATGGTGGATTATCAAACAAAATTTGAAGTGACCGAGCTCTTCCTAAACATCCCTATAAACTTAAAATTTGAGTGATTTGGGTGTATTGGGCCGATTCTCATATAAATGGCTGAAACCACCTCCATCGACAAGCCCACCCACACATTGTTTTCCCCTATAAATGAATATCCTAAACAAAATAAAAAACAAATAATGGAGGCATAATATTACACGGTGGAGGAAAAAAATATTACAAGATAAAGTGGTACAGAAGAGCTCAGATCCATTTTTTTTGCACATGGAGCCCTAATCCACCCCCCACTCTAAGAAAACCATGTGGAATCATCTCATTCACAACACAACCATGTCATCATTACTAGGGTTACTATTTTTTGCATTTAAATACAAAGTTCGTCATTTCACTTTGCATCAACATAGAGCACTCAAGTGGCTAGGGTAGAGGTGGTTAGACTTTGTATGTGGGAATGTCTTGAGGTCAACCCACAATAAAGCCTATGCATGTGTTATAAAATTTGAAAATTTATTTAGTAGAAACACCAAATACAGTGGCATTAATAGCACCAAAACCACTACTAAAGCTCTTAGAGACAACTAAAACAACCACCAATTTTAGCGGAGAAAAACTTATTTTAGGGAAAAAAAATTGTCCCAAATTACATTTTTTTAATTTTGGTAAACATTTTTGAAAGGAGGGGTGACTGAAAACTACTTTTTGAGCCATTTATTTTGTGGTTTTTTACTCAGTGAGCCACACAATGCTCTAGAGGCCACCATGGCGTTGCAAACAAAAAATCCTACCATTAAATTTTTTCAAAATTTTGGATGTAATTATATATTTTAGTGTATTTTACTGATTTTTAGGCTACCATATTCAACCAAAAACCATTGTAAATAATTTAAAATTGGCATATATTTGTAATAAAAAAAAATTTGTATCACTCACGAGATATTTAGATCTCATCTATAGCGTTTGATATAAACAATGCCTCTGGGAAGCACTTATAGGTAAAGCCATCGCAACTACTACTACACTAAAATCCTAATATAGATGCAAAAATTTCATCTAGACATCGAATCTTTAAATCAATGGGGAGTAATAAGGACACAGTGCACACACTTTGATCCCTCCCATCCTTCTGTGAATAATTGTTCAACATAAATCCAGACGCTGAAATTATCCGAGTATATAGCAAAGTTACACGCACGTATGAGGATATTTCTTTGAGTTGGTGTCAATAATCACATAGACCCCTTTCAGTATTTTCTTGGTACCACATATCAAAATCTTTCATCTATGTTAACACCTCTTTCATGTATTACCAAGTATATAGAAAGGGAGAACTCATTCCAAGTACTGATGGGTATATCAGAAGCGTGCGTATATAGAAAGGTTCAGTTTATCAGACTGATGGTATATAGATTGGGAGACCATATACCTGGAGTGCTAAGATCCTTACCCTTTGTTAGTTGATTATGTAAAATGGGCACACACGCCCTCAAATTATTTCTTCTGGATTCTCAACTTCTAAGAGGAAATAACTATGCAACATGGAAGACAAAAATCAAAATATAACTTGAGTTTGAAGAGATTTGGAATGTTGTCGATGGTTCTGTAACTAGATCAACAAATGATACAACTAAACAACATTAGTTTGATCAATCGAATCAGAAGGCCAAGATAATAATCTTGTTTGTAGTGTTCGATGACATGCAACCCCACATTCATGATACCAAATCAGAAAAATAAGCATGGGATAAGTTGAGCACAATGTATGAGGCCAAAAACCAGAATTTCATACTGATTTTATAAATTCAGCTACACACATTGAATTTTAAATAAAATGAGAAAATAAAAGATTTCTGAAGAAGAGTTATAGAATTGAGAGCTTCACTTCTAGACCTAGGAGAGGAGGTCACTGATACAACTCTTATTTCCATTGTTTTGAGATCACTCTAGATCCTTCATATCATATTTTTGTTACAACAGTCAAATTTTCAGATCAAATAATGAGTTTTAACAAGTTGGTAAACCTATTACAACAAGAGGAAGCAATGTACAATAAAGATGACGAAGTGAAGAAAGCACTTTCTTATCATCAGAAATGGAAAGGAAAAGGAAAAGATAAATCTCATAAAAAGTCCCAAAATCAGCATCAGCAAGGGGAAATACAACAAAAAAAGAAATTTCCTATGTTTAAAAGAGGACATGAGTTAAAATGTTGTTGGTTCAATACCTATAAGAAAGGTTCATCAAGTAATTCTTGACCTCAACATGAGAAATATCATAAGAGAAATTAAAACTACAATCAAGGGTATAAGAAGGGGAACTAGAGAAGAAAACCCCATCAGTAAGGAAATATATCTGAGCAAGAAGAAAATTTAGATAATGAAGACTTCTTGTAAACTGCTCGATCCATTGAACCTTCCATGTCATCTAGTGATGACTGGTGTGTTGATTCAAGAGCCAGTCGACACATGATAGGCCACTGATACTTGTTTACCACAATGAGGGACACACCTTCAAAAAATCATGTTTCATTAGGTGATGATTATTCATACATAGTACAGGGAATTGAGAACATTTCTTTGCCCCTTGGTTCAAGCAATTGTGGACTATAAGATTTATTATATGTCCCTAGGTTGACAAAGAATCTACTATTAGTTAGTCAACTCCTATATCAAAATTTTAAAATTGACTTTGATAGTTGTTTTGACAAGAAGATGTGTTTGATTCGAGACAAATCACGAGGCTCAAAAATAGTTGTAAAATCCTCTAATGTGGGATGCATGTTTGAGCTTGATATTTTCCACAGAGGTGATTAGACACTTGTGGTTAAGAATCATACCTCCATATGATTGTGGCATTAGAGACTTGTTTACATCAATTTCAAGTATCTCTAAACACTTCATTGGTATAATATGGTAAAAGGATTGACATCTCTCCAAAAAGATACATATAAGTGTCCTCATTACCTAGTATAAAAAAAACACATAGTTGTACTCCAGAAGAGTACTTATCAAGCTTATGGTAAGCTTGATCTGGTTCATACCGATCTTTGCAATCTGATGCAACTGAGTCATTCTATATTTTATTACTTCATGTTTTGTGTTGATGACTACTCAAGAAAAATGTGGATTTATGCTATGAAAAATTATTTAATATAATTGTTATTCTAGCACTAAATAACAATTAAATACAAAAAATGACCTAAAAAAATAAAGTTATTAATATGTAAAAACCTAGCTGCAATGAAGAGATAAAATGAATTAATGGTTTCACAAAGATCCTGAATGTGCACAGATCTAGAAAAATAGAAAAATTGAAACACATACTATCGCGTTGAAGCTCCAAAAAATGTAGATATGGAGGAATATATTGGATAGGGGCACCCAAAAAGGAACATGGTGCCTGTGGGTGTAATAGACTGGTAGTGGGTTCCTATGAATTTTAAATTCTTAGAAAACCTTATTTGACTGGTAGCAACGTGTTCCTTGTCCTTCACATTTGGTTTCTAGGAGGTCACAAAATGATCACCAAGTCTGATGGAAACCTATAATGAAATAATGACCTATAAACCCCTTAAAGAGACATCAAATCATAAAAAATAAAGAAGCAAAATGAGGGGTCAAATTGTCCTCAGATGTCACAATGGTGATCTTACGACTGACCATTGCACTACATCTCATACCCAATGTAGTTATTTTTGAGTGTGTGAGGAATCATTCTTTAGGTGGCTCTTGTGTGTGTCGCACTTGATAATGAGAAAAGTAGTTAGATGTAAAAAAATGTAATATATTTTTACATGAAATAGAATAGACTCCCCTCCTATGAATTGTATGTAGAATAATGCAATACTTTACCCTTGAATGGATGCTTGAATGCTCATGAATAGACTTTGGATGTAACCTTAGGTGGTGATAGATAATGCTTAGTATTTTATGCCTTATTAGGATCACATAAATTTATATTTATATGATTCCTTTACTTGAATTTTGTAATTAACCCCGAAAAGGATGACTACCAAAAAGATAAGATGCTTAAATTACTAGAAAGGAACCAAAATATGTGAGTAAAGTACAAATAAGTTAGGGGATCCCATATGGGATAAGGATCCGTTACGTTGGCTTCCTAGCTAAGCACTAGTGTCCAGAATGAGAAATGTCGAAGTATGAAAATACAAACTAAGCAAGAAGGTGTGCAAGACCAAAAGTAGTAACATAAAGAAAGAAAATATATCCAAAGACATGGGTTAATTACTAATTTTATTACTTATGAATCATATGAATAGTAGTTGTTATCCAATTTCCCCATAGGAAACATTAGCAATGGGGACCTAACAAGACCTAAACATTGAACAGGTTCCTAGGGATGAAATTGGGTTACAGGAAGCTTAAGGGGTTTTAGGAAGAACATTTAGGGAATTCAGGAGTGAAAATCATATCGAGGAATTTTTTCTTCTTCTAGGTTTTGAACCTTAGCATCAAATTTTTAAAAATGATGATGAAATGCGGGCCGTATGAGACCACACCCATCTAAAACAAGAAAATTTGGATGGAAAACAATCAAGACTTTAGAAAATCATGCATACAGTCTCCATAAGCCCTTTACACAAATAAATTTGAAAAAATTCCAAAGGATAGGGTTCAGGGGTCAAAAAAATTCATTTGGGCCTAATTGAACCCACTAATATAGAAAGTAGCCTGCCAAGCTTCTCACCAAGAATATCACCAAGCTGGAGTTATGCATGAGGCAAGTGAGCTAAATATGGCTTGTTAAGTAGCGTGGCAAGCTACACGATGAGAAAAGTTACATGGATTGTACATCGAACCTTTTGGAGGGTTTGGTGTGCTCTTGGCACTACATGACGAGCTAGGCTTTATACAAAGCTCAGAGGGGCTCACTTGTGGTTTGATCTAGCTTGTGTTCACATGGCAAAGGATGTGGAGGGGCCAACTCCAAAATTGTCAATATAAAATGATGAGTTGGTGGAGAACATTCAATAGATGCCTCAAACAAGCTAGGGAGATCTTAAACATGGAGTTTAGGTTGGCTCACCTCAATGAGGTAATGGACTAAGGCTACAGCATAGCTCGATTCACGAGCTCAACAAATAATGACATGGTGAAGATAGGTCATGGAGAGATGAGATCTACAGGGGATTCCGTGATTTTATGGACCATTTCATCTAAGCACAAGAAAATGTGTAGGTTGTCTCATTGTGAGGAATAATGGATCAAAGTCGAGCTAGTTAGGATAGTGGTGAAATGGAGCTCGAGGGTTGAGGAAGTTCAAGAGTCATCGAGAGCCCGAAGTCCAAAATTTTTGGAATTTAGGGATTCATTTTTTCGAAGAAATGGAGGGCGCAACTTCATAAAATGGTGAGGAAAAAATCTGAAAAGGTGAGGAGGAATGGTCCGAAGTCGAAGTCTCTAAAAATCCAAAGTTTTGGAGTGACGTGGCTAGCCTTGTGCTGAGTCATTTACAAAAGTTAACGGTGAGTCAACTTCGGAGACATGCTTAGGATTTTTTAGCAAGAAAATCCCAAAATACATGTGGGTTGGATTTCTGAAGGCTAAAAATCTTGAAGCCTGAAATGGTGGGGGTGAGTTGGTTTCGGGTTTTTGGAGGTAGTCAGTTTGGGATTTGGTCGATCCAAAGTTTGAAGTGGCTAACTAATAAACTTTGAAATTGTTTGAACCTGAACTCAAAAATCCAAGAAAATCCTATTGAGTATGCATTTGGATCCAATTTGGCTCATGGAAATGGGGTAGGTGAGAATGTGATGTGGTGGGCTTGATGTCATACAAAGAGGGTTGTGCTACATTTAGTGAGGGCTTGGTGGGTAGGAGGGAAGCTCAAATGGTGGCCCACTTTCAAAATTGAATAACTTTGGCTTTTCTTGGCCATTTTTTATGAAATTGTATTCATTAGAAATGATTTTCAAGGGAGAATTCAATGGAATTATCAAATTTTAGAAACCAAGAGGGTAGGTGAGGATAAATACAGAAAAGCAACCTCTGCAAAAATGATGACTGCCTTTGTACTCCACCAGTTTTAGCAAACTTAAAGTCATTGGAATTTTCGGGCTCTACAACATGCAATTATTAGAGAAGGGAAATTAATGTTTTTTGTGGGAAAATTTTCTTAATGAAGTTTTAGAAATCAAGACCATACCAAGGTGCAGTGAAGCAAGAGAAAACCCATTTCTTCTTGCTCAAGGCATAGTACAATCATTATGTTTGCAAATCTTCCCAACACCCATTGTAGGGGATTAATGATGATTTTGATGGGTTTTTGAGAATTTTTCCAGCTTCTTCCCTCTCTCTCTTCTCTTGATTTTATTCTATAAATTTTAAGGAGGGGCTCAGTTAAAAAGGTTGGATACTTTTCAATTGCCCTTCCCTTCTTTTTTTTCTATGATAAATTTGTGGAGTTCAAGCCTCCCACTGAACATTGTAATGCAATTTTTGTGTCTTTGGCCCCCCATGTAATGTATTGTATCAACTTTTGGAGCAATAATATAAATATGTGGATGATTCTCAATCCTCTTTTGTGCTTATTATATCTTATTTAATATTTCATTGCAATTAGAGGTTATTGTGTACTATTTATTTGTTATTGCAAGATATCAATGGGTTGTGTTTATTGGTAACTAGATTTGCAATAGGTGGTTTTGATCTATGGTGGTAGAAACCCTTCTAAAATTATCTTGTTTCATTTCCATGCAATGCAAGTTATTCAACACTTCTTGGTGCATCACCTTCCCTTAGAGTAGGTTTTAATTTTCATGCAATGCTTCTATCCATGTCCCCTTGGAAAATCATTATAGTAGGGTTAGATTTTGCAACTCTCTATAGTTTGGAGTAGTTGGCACTAGGTTAGGATAGGAAGTCAACCTTCTCTGGAGAGCTATTCCATTTTGCAAAGTCCTATACTTTGGGATAGTTCCATGTTTGACAAATGACACTGACTTCCCATCAATCACTTGCAATTATTCATGGGTGCTATGATTTTTCCACAATAATTTAGGCATGCTCAGTGGGAGGAGAGGTCATTTCACAAACTTTAGAGGATTTTTCTAGAAATTCAGACTTCAAAATTTATAGATTTCAGATTTCAGAGTATTCACCATAGGAATTTGTCTACACCTCCACTGTTAAACCTTTGTCATGATTCAAATGTATTATCATATATGTCAAGAACAATCAGTTGATGTTGAGTAACAATGATGGAAAAAGGAGTTAAGTGGTAAAGTGATCATGTGAAGAAGATGAAGGTTGATTGGTAGTGTCATCTCACAAAGGCTTTAGGATGATCAAGGATAAGTGTTAAGGGATATAGCCAATATTTTTACAAGTTGTGGACATTAGGGAATGTTAGTGCTCAAAATAGTTTCGCCCCATTTTGCCATTGAAAATCTATCAATATACAGCCTCTATCATAAATTATCTCCCCGCATTGTGCCTAAAAAGTCTCCACCTTCCTTTTTTTACCATAATCAATCCATTCCTAGGCCGAGGATCACGTATGGATCCATAGTTGTCTCCTTGTTTCTTTGTTTATCTAGAAAGGGTCTATAATTTAGGTCTCCCATTCTCTGTTCATCTAAAAAAATGGGCTTTCCCATTCTTTTCACCACCCACTGTCGGGATTCACTTTCCTTGTCATTTTTTCCCTAAATACTTGAAGAAAAATGAATGGATGTCACTTGGAGGATTGTATTTGAGCCTTGTAACATTTTTAAATTCTCTATCCTTGGAGAAAATTTCATCTTCGGGCTCAAATGGACATTTTTCTACATTTTATGGTTTGACGGGCATTTCTCTGGGTCAAATTTACATCCTTATGTCAACAAGAAACATGGCCTCTTTTGGTTGGATGTGGCTTAGCAAGGTACTTCAAAAAAATTATAAATCACCTCAACTTGAAAACCTATCTACGTGGAAGAATAGTGCTCATTTGAAGATTTATTTTTTGGTTTTGCCATGGAGTAGTGCCAGGAGGACACATGGAGGTTTTCACTACTTTTCCCAAAATTAGAAAAAAAATTATGTAATTAATACAGCTTGGCAGGATAGGGACACGCGGTGAGCCTGCGCTCATTCAGGGTCTCCACTCCTGGGCACCATTTTGAAATTACACCAAGAAGACATGTGGAAGCTTCTTTCGGGGATTCCCATACTTATTATATTTATCAAAATGTTTTGATAGGCTTAGGATACTTGGAGGGACCGCACATGTTTGAGGATTGGCCCTTGAAGTTTATTTTAAAGAAGCGTTAGGACACTTGGAGGCATCCGCTCACTTTGCATTTTTCTTGGAATTTTAAAAGGTCAAAGGAGATTGCCTCAAACCCTGACACATGGTGCCTTCCGTTGAGCTTTAAGCCTTGAAAAAAAAAATTCTAGGCTAGGACACGTGGTGAGCCCACGCTCATTCAAGGTCTCAACTTTTGGGGACCATCTCAAGATGCACAATTGTGATGTGTGGCAGTTCGAAAAGTCAAAAAGGTAGGGAAGCAGACCATTGGGGGTAACTTGAATTTTTTGCCTCTTAAAGATTAAAATATCAAAATGGCCCACAAGCTCGACAAAAGGGAGGTCAAAGGCTTTAAAAATTCAAAGCGGTAGGGAAGCAGACCATCGAAGGTAACTTAGATTTTTAGCCTCTTGCTATCAAAAATATTAAAACATCAAAATGGCCCATAGGCCCAATAGAGAAAAGTAAAAATTTGCTTCATTCAATGGCGAAGGTGCGGAATTTTGGGGGAAATTTGGAAAATTTTCATTTTGTGAAAAAAGGAGTTCAAGTACAAAAAGAGAGCATGTTTCCACTGGGACCCACATTGGGACACCTGTTAGGCCCATTTCTCAAAGGCAGAAAGGTAAAGCTATAGGGGAAACTTGGAAAAATTTTCCCTTTTCCAAAAAGGAGGTGAAATACTAGAATTTAGCCATGGTTCCTTTGGGACCCACCTTAGGACACGTGTCAGGCTCATTTCTCAAAGGCAAAGGTACGAAGAAAAATGTGAAAAATTTACATTTTTCCAAAAAGTTGTAAAAGGAAAAAAGGAACCTGTAGGCCCATTTTAAAGTGGATCTCCCACATATATGGCCAAAATTCAAAATAGAAATCAATGGCAGTTGTGCATCTATATTTGATTATTCTACCAGTTTCACTCCAGAGCTCCTGGGGATGCGTATTCTTATGGTTTTTTATCATTTCTTAGAGTCTCCTGCACACCAAATGAAGAAGAACATTAATCTAGTATCTTGGATTAGTGGGAAAGATCTTTAAATGTCTCTCACCATTAAATATACAATCTGACTGTCAGATTCAACCTGATTTTTCTTTCCTTGGCATGCGAAAGACATTTTGATATCTTGGTTTGGTGAGAAAAATCTAGGGATGTATTTTACCATTAAGATGAGGTTTTGTTATCCTGTAAAATTGACAAGGGCAATTTTACCGATAACCATACCGAAAATTTTGTTTCGATCCCTCGTTAGGGATCCTCCGCATTCAGAATATTGTAAAATCCCTTCCCGGGAAATTCAGTTTTTGAACTTAGTCTTTTTGAGCCCTTTTTGGCTGGGCGCATGGTTTTTCCTTGCAACATCAATTTTTGATGCGCCCCCTTAAAAGCCTTTGGCGCATGGTTTTCCATGTTAGCACGCTTCTCGGTGCGCCAAAGGCGCATGTATTTTCCTTGTTACACCACGTTTTGGTGCGCCCAATGGCGCACATAAATTCATGTCGACAACTCGTTTGATGCGCCAAAGTCGCACCCATTCTCCTGTTGACAGTTACTTCCATGCGCCAAAGGGCGCATGCTTTCCTCTGTCGACAGTCGTTTTCGCGCGCCTTTTCAAATAGTGGTTGGCGCATTTATGACAAATTTTGTTATATATACCTATGCGCGCCATGTCATTTTCACTGTTCTTTTTCAAGGCACGTGATTGCTCTGGGTGTGTCAGCTCTGCTCTGTCGTTGTCATTTGCTCTGTGGGCCCGCTTTCCAACCGTCTTTATACATTCGAAGGTAAGAGGTTCATCCTCTTTTTCATTTTTGTGCTTTGGTGTGCTCGGTCTGGTTTTCGTTTGATGGCCCGTTTTTAAATGTCGTTTTGCATTGGACTGGTTCTTCCCCTATCCCGCATAAACCAACTTCTTCCTTCTCTCCCTCCCTCATTTCCAGTTTACTGTAGGGGAAGTTGGTTTGATTAGGCTTGGTGTTAGAATGAATAATGCTTAAATGTTTAAAGTATTTTTGGTATTCCCCTTGGCGCGTTGCCGCGTCATGTTGCACCTTAGACAGTCGCGCCCCTCGGCGCGTCTACCCAGCATGCTGCAGTTATTAATCATGCGCCCCTAGGCACACCCTTTCGGCCTGTAACACGCTCGAAACCCGCGCCTCCTTATATCCCTTTGGCGCATCTTTTACCCCTGTTGCATCCCTCTTCTATGCGCTAAAGGGCGCGCCCAGCTTCCATGCAACGCAAGAGTTATTTGCGCGTGTAAAACCTCCAAGGCGCGGGCGCACCTTCCGTTGCAAGTACATGATGTTGTGTAGCCCCCCCATGCGCCGCGCCATATACCTTTGGCGCACCTTTTTTCCATGTTGCACAATCTGCCCATGCGCCAAAGGGCGCACCAAACCTCAATGTAACATGCATTTCCTGTGCGCCCTTCTATAAAATGCAGTCTACTTCATCCATGCGCCATGCGCCTTTGGCGCCAATTTTACCTCTGTTGCGTCCTTTTCCTGTGCGCCTTGTCTATTCAGCCTGTTATATACATTTTCCATGCGCCCTGCGCCCCGAGCCTTAAAAGTTCTAACTCTTTCTTCTGCTAGCATTCCCATTGAAAATCAAATGACTAATTCAAGCTTCTTGGATTGGGTTTCACTCCTCCTACGTGCAGATCATCAGATAAGCCTTGAAGAACACATGTCTACCTCAAGCAAGAGACCCGCCAAACCAAGAGGAAAAGCTAAGCTAACAGAGGAAGAAATGAAGTATAAGTACCAAAGGGTTAGAATGCCCGAATCTCAGGCGGAATGCAATATGGATGTCAGAGATTCTGAACTAGGCCACATTGACATGGACGAATTCTGGGTGAGAACTCAGAAAGTAACAAGAAGCCCCTGGATGGATAAATTGATGGGTAGTGCTCTACATTTCGCCGGTGGGATTCCAGTCAGCGCTATTAATAATGAGTTCATAATGGTGGTTGCCCAATCTTACAACAAGGACACCAGGTGTGTCGAAAATAGTAAGGGAGAAGTGGTCATTGACCTCACCACTCGCCATTTTGAAAAGATTCTTGGCATCCCTCATCATCGAAGCTTCGTGGCCGTTACCCAAGAAGAATGTGTCAAGACCTGGGAGGACAATGAGGACCTATGCATGCAATTAATGAATGAAGTCTACCTCAAAAATAAGAAGGTAGTGACCCGGTGGCCCCAGACTATCCACCGAAGCGACTTCTCCGAAGAACTCAGTGACACCATCACTTTCCTGAGCAGAGTCTTCGGGCTTTCAGACGCCCACTACTTCCATAAATGGATGCTGCGGTACCTGGAGACGATGAACAAAAATTTGCCCGATCAGCGCTTCTGCTGGGGGGAAATAATAAGCAGCGCCATTTCTGAGCAGCTACAACAGTTTGCCACAACAGGAGTGTTTCATATGAACTCCTACGTAGTGTATGCTGCAGCGTCTGAAAGGGACTATCCAGGGCTGCACCGAAGTGGAACTTGGCCTCAGGCCAAGATATATGAATACTACCCAGAGCTAAAGCTGGAGAATAGCATCCAACACTTTTCAAAAATCAATGATGCTTTCTTCTACCATATTATATGCATGATGCGACCAAAGTTGACTCATGGCCGCACAATTAAGAATACTGTTTCTGCTGTGGAAAAGTGGGGGGCCTTGTTCACCCAATTTCCCACATTCACCTATCTGAGGGCGGTTAACTTCTTGGGCGAGCCCACTAGGTTGCCAAGGTATGCTGGACCAAAGCTGGTTCTATTGGAATTGTCAAGGCAGCTGGTCACATATCATGAGAAGTGCCAGAAGAGAAAGAAGGGTGGAACTCCTTTCCCCCTCACAGTAGGCCGATACACTTGTTCCAGCTATCACAAGGCGAAGGAGATGTTTGCTGAGCTAGAATTTCTCAACCTAAAGCATGATTTCCCAGCAAGGCCTACATTCGACCCAAGAGGCTGCTTGCCAAGGGCTAAGCTTGATCCTATCCATGTCCCTCAAATTGAGGACATTTACATTGACGTCATCCATGAGGTGGCACTCAGGAGACAGGATCACTCCCGCTTAGCATTGGCAGAAATTATTCAGTATGGAGTGGCCATCGTCCCCAAAGGCTTCCAAACCACGGAAGACGAAGTAGACAAAGTATATAATGACACAGATGGGGACAATTGGCCCTTCCCGGCCATTGATAGAAGCAAGGCTCCTCAGACAATTGAGGAGAGGGTCAAAGAAACCATGCGGAGAACGGAGCTCTGGTGCCGTATGAATGGATTGATCTACCTCGGCGTAGATTTTATAACTTCTCCTTTGGGTAATGCGCCTCCAAGATCAAAGAAGCAGCTAAAAGGCAAAGCTGCGGAAGGTGAGCCTAGCACCATTCGGGAGGAAGCCCCTGAAAGTCCTCTTCCTTCAGAGCCTGAACAAGTAATAACCCTGGATTCGCCAGAGAAGGAATTGGCAGAGGATAGTCCTATATGCCCATCCACCCAGGATGTCGGCATCGCTACAACTACAGAGGTCCCTTCTATCCCTTCTTCTTCTCTTCCTCCCCTTCCTCAGGTGTCAGCAACCACTCCTTTGGTTGTGTCCTCTCCCCCTTCTTCTACCCTTTCCCCTGCCTCTTCATCCGTCTTCTCCTCTCTTGCTGATTTGTCTCCTTCCATTTCTTCTCTCCTTTCCGGGCTCCCTTCCCTTCCCATGTCTTCTGCAGCCCCGGTTTCCCTTCCTCCCGTGGACACCTCCGCGGCTATTCTTCCAATGCCACCGCCGCGTGTCTCCACGTTCTTCCCCTCTTCTACTGTTGCTGCCTCCCCCTCTGTCTCTGGTCCTTCTTCAATAGGACCAGCTTGGATCTCTCAGCAGCTGAGCCAGCTAAAGAGGAAAGTCCCCATCGCTCTGATGGACTTTTCGGTTATTCCGGCTAAAGGAGCAAAGAAGCACAAGCCGGTTACACGCTTCTCAAAGAGCGCTGCAGGTGAGAGAGTCCTGGAAATAGCTTACCCCGATCCCACCAAAGAGAAAGAAGATCTGTCTCCAGCAGATTTCACAGTGACCCAAGTCACAATGGGGACGTCCTCTGAAAGTCTCCAGGGGGAAGCTCGTTCCGCGATTGATGCACTTTGTGAAAAGCTTCAAGAAGCCAAAGAAGAAAAAAGGCTGCTGAAAGAACAGAATAAATACCTGCTTGAGGCCTTACAGAAGATGGGAAGTGCACCTCCCACAACTGCCGCCGAGACTCCTGAGCTGCTCAGTCAGGAGAAGATCAATGAATACTCAAAGATCGGCGAGCAGGGCATGGCTGTTTCTGCTTGGAGAAGTCAGATTCTCAAAGATAGCGAAAAGGTAATCGCCGAATATATCAGCTTATCCCTGAACATTGAAAAGGCGAATAAGGAGCTCCAAGCATTAGCAGTCCCGATATCAAAAGAGTTGGAAAACGCTAGACTCCAACACGAGGCCTTCCAACAAATGTTCGACTGTTCAGTCGAAGATTTGGTCAAGTTCGGAGTATTCGGTCACCCAAGGACCCTCAACAAGACTATGTCCACTCTGGACTATCGGATAGATCAGCTCGAGTTTGTGTTAGAAAAAATAGATAAGGTGAAGGAAGAGGCCCTGGATGCGATGTATCAAATGGAGAAAATTGTTTTATCCATGAATCCAGGGTTGCTCACTCCTTCCCTCACCTTAAGAACGGCTGATGATACTATCCGGATTTTCAAGGAGTTAGCTTCTCAAGGAACAGGGCCAGAAGTCACGTTTGATACCGAATCCATCAATAACCTGCTGGCTTGCAGGGACTTCATCGGTTTCCTGATTGAGGCGGAGAAAGATTATTCCAAACTTCCCAAAAAGCTTGTAGAAGAGCGGGAAACTTGCGAAGTAATCAGTGATCGGCACAAGGATCCATCACAGGATCAGTTCGGGTCAATGATCAGCAAGTTCTTGGAATACCGCGCTCAGTTCCACATCTCATCTCCTGAGCAGCATCAGAAGCAGGCGACCCCTTTTCGGCCGCAGGACGATGATGATGACTAGCTTCTTCTTCTTCCTCTTCTTCTTCTTCCTCTCGCTATTCTCCGACTTTCTTTTCGCAATATCTCAAGTATGTTGGTGCCAACGATGACATCATCCATGTTGCATCATGGGATGATGTCATCCACTCAAAAATGTAAAAGTCAACATGACTTTAGATATTTTGTAAATATCTTGTAGATAAGTGGTTGGCTCCTTTTTTTGCCTTCTCTCTCTCTCTCATCTTCTATAAATACAAGAATACTTGTTGTATTCTAGGGGTGAACATTTTTCAGATAGAAATAGAGGTGAGGAGAGAAAGACTTTGAGCTTTCTTGTAACAGATAAAAACAATTAATACAATTATTCAGACTTTGTGCTCAATAGCTGTGTTATACATTAGATCTTTCTTATGTTAGATCTGCATGTGTCTTTTCTGTTGAATTCATATCTACTTTTCCGTCATTTGTTTATCAGTATTGCTTTGTTTATTTATGTGAGTAGGTTTGGCTCTGTTTACTACCAAACCCAAAGCATAGATCTTCTGACCCTTCCGCTTTGGAACTCATTTCTTTTCTTCCTTCGGATCTGTTCTTTCTCTTCTCCTTCTTTTATTCCTTTCTCTTCGCAGCCTAGAACACTCTACTGGGATGAGATCCCAACCCTCGAAGGCAGAATCTGTGAGACTTGCATAGGTTCCTGCTAGTAGAAGTAGCAATAAACCAGTTTCGCTTTGCTGTCTCAAAGAGGGGCTAAGCCCTGCAACACCGTTGGCCCGTTTATCCATAGATCTGTCCACGCGATAGATTTTCGGACCAACAGGTTTGACCTTTGGGCTCGATCTGATCTTCCATTTTTCCTTCTCGAACATGCAAAGAACCAGATTTGATGGATTAGGGGCAAAAGTGGTTGGCGAGTAGAAGGAAGAGTGATATACCAAAAGGAGTTGAATGCAGGAGATGCTCGAAGAGATCAACCCCCTGAGGACCTGACAAATTTTTAAATATTTGATTTTGGGAATTGTAATTAGGATCATTGCAAGAACTGGTACACTCAATGTTGGGGTTTTTGGGGGAAAAAAATGTCGTAAAATTTTATAAATGGCATGATTTTTGTCGAGAAAAGGGTTAGAAGGTTGAAGTGTTAGAGGTTGGGACTGATTTTCTAAGAGAAAATCTTGATAGAACTTATCATTCTGAGAAACTATCTAAAGAAACCTGTTTATCTCCTTTGTGTTAAATTTGATCATGTTAAGGTGGTTGTGAGTGTACAGCCATTGACAAGCTCTAAGATTGTTCGAGAAACTTACCCCCGCTGATAAATTTAATCAAACTTGAGTTAATCTGTGTTATTTTTGGGCAAAATTTTTGTTTTCTTTGTTTCTAAATGTCTACAAGTAGTTATTATTTTTCCCATTGCATTCTTACATTGAAATCTATGTGAATCACACAAGATCTTATCCTTGTGATAGTTTGGTGGTATTTGTAATTTCATTTATCAAAAGAGATTTCATTTGATATTGAAATAAACAAATTTAAAATCATTGTGACTCCTAGCATGACTATAAGATTGTTTTTTATCCTTTGAGGGTATCTTACATGTGATGAAACAAAGATTGATAATGTTCAGTTAAGTTTTCCAATTTGAGCCTTCATTTTGGATCCTTGAAGTTTGTGTGAAAAGTGTTGATTTGGGCCTCCACTGAAACACATATTCTTGTTAAAGAAACATCCTAGCTACCCTAAACCATTCTACTGATTTGAGCTCTCCATTTTTGTAAGATTCTCAAAGATTTGGTATAATCAACTTTATCCTACTTCACCTTCCACCAAAATCATTTTAAAACAATTAATCTTACCCATACTACCCATGTTTGTCCTGTGTGTATACAGATGCACAATTTCTATTACCAAAACATGTAAAAACACTCAGTTTTTCATTATCTTTAATGCCTTGAACCTTTCTTAGAAAATATCTCCATTATCTAGAGTGACAACTTGTAAGAGTTAGGTTTTGTTGTTTTGATCATATTTTCTTCAAGGTCTTCTCAAACACTTCACAAGGAAGGAATTCCCCATCTCCTCCATAAACAGTAGGCTACAAAAGGGTCCTCTCACCCTAGTTGAAAGGAATAACCATAAAGTAGTGAGGATAGATCAAATCCTCTTGAGGGTTCTATCCATTTCTCCACATCTGAGTGATAGAGGGCTAGTTAAATCCCATCTGTAGCTACAAGATGACTCACCATGATCTATCTATCTCTAAGATTCCTTTTAAACATATGATGTTGCTCAGACTTTGAAGGAGAATCAATTTGGGTACCAATATCTTACTGGTGCCATTATCATGGACATAGTGGTTATAGTCCATATTCAGACCCTTGGTAAACACTTCTTATATGCTCTAAGTGCTAATATATTTTTCAAACATCATCTTGTTTTCAAATATGTAAAAATTATTCAAAGTTGTAGTGTTGTGTGTAATTCTTTCAGTTTCTACACCTAGTGCACTAGCTTTCATTGATAAATTTGGGTAAAGAAAATTCAGATCATCCCATTTCTAGTTTCTAGTATTGATAGACATTTGATAGATCATATTTTAGTGCATTTACACAACTAAGATGGAAATCCTTAGTGGAGAATCCCTATTGATCTAATTCTTGATGAGTACCAATGTCTTAACCTCTGTCAAGTGAGATTTTTTACTAATATTTGCAAAGTTGGAAGGAAGAATAACTTTCTTTGCTAGGGATCCTTTTAGGACATTATTTCTAGAGCTAGGAAAAACAAAGTTAGAATGAATATTATCCTGGAGAGTTTTTGGATATCAGCAGACAAGAAAAGGGATCTCTATTGATGAAATTAATCACCCTATCATTAAAGACTACCATTCAAGTGATTCTTAATTAGGTATCCTCTTTGTGGAATTAAATTCTTCAACTAGAGATGGGCTTTCATTTGAATTTGAAAAGTTTTCTTCTCACTCTGCCCTTGTCTTTTCAAAATTTGATAGGATTTTCCAAGAAACAAGGCCTTTAGGGGATATCCATTTTTAAAGTTATACTCCTTTGTTTAAAAGACCCTCTGCCCCTTATCAATTTTTCTCCCCTCTAGGTTCACCTCTTCAAAACAACATGGCCCTGCCCCCATCCATACCTTCATTTATTGTAAAAACCTTTGGTCCCATAAATTTTATAGGGATGGCTAGTTATCCAAATGCAGTTCACCATGATGTAAGAAATAGATTACCAAAGTTTCAAGGAAACAACGCTATAACTAGTGATCAACATCTAAATCTTTTTATTAATATGATGTAAGACTTTAATATTAAACATGAAGATGTATATTAATGGCGGCGAGAAACCAGTGGTATCTGTGGGAGGCGGATGCAAAAATGTAGAGGAAAATAAAGCACCAATCTCATGGATTGGTATGGCTTTCAATACTAACCAAGACCCCCATATCAAAACAGGGGTGTTCACTCATGGGACAGGTAAAGATGGTTCAGTCAAAGATTCATTATCTCCTTTAAAACTCAATACTGGTAACTGCAGGTTGCAAGAGACTAAGAGTGGATCTGGTGATGGAGGAAGAGGTACAGGGGTAAGCCAGAACCAGGACAAACTAAACAGCGACAATAGGTCCAGATCTTATGCTTCAGCGGTCTCCAAATAGAAGGAGAATGTCAGAAATGAGCTCTTAAAACCCTCCCAGGAGGTCCCGACGCTGAAAATTGAAGAGGATTTACTTCTAAAGGTTCTTAAGGAGGAGGAAAATCTCTCCCAACTGGGGCTCATATGCAGATTTCACAAATTTTGGCCTAATCTTTCTCAGCTTCATGACTGGATAGCCCAGAGATGGAGAGAAAAAATACAAGGTAAGATTGAGCTTTATCCTTGTGCTAAAGCTTACTTCATTGCTGTCTTTGAAACCCCTGAAGATAGGGATTTAATTTTTAGTCAACATTGGGTTTGGGGGGAACATGGGCTTATGTCCAAACCATGGTATCCATCTTTCGACCCATTAAAGGAGTCTTTTGATACCTACCCGATTTGGGTTCGTCTACCGGGACTCCCATTGCAGCTTTGGAACAGATCTTGTCTCATTGCTATAGGGGATACTTTAGGCTCATGTGTAGCAGTCGATGATAAGACCTCCATTCAAACCCATACTACTTATGCTCGAATCCTGGTTGATCTCGATACCTCCAAATGTTTACCGGCAGAAATCAATCTACAGGTTGGAGCTAGGCTCTGGGTGCAGAGGATAGACTATGAGAGACTTGCCTTCAGATGTAGGCGTTGCTTCCAAACTGGTCATGTTACAGATGACTGTGAACACTCCAAACGTAAGACCAAAATAGCCTGGTGGAGGGATTCTCTACCTGAACATCTTACAATCGACTCAGATCCGGCTAAGGAATCGAGTGCCCCCTGCAAGCTAACTCACCCATCATGGTTGATTCACAGACCAATACAGAGAAGCCTCCAGATTATTCTTTACAGGTTGCTGATTCAATGATTAAAGATATTCCGACCTCCCATTTGGATCACTCCCCCATCAAACCTATTGCAGTTTTTCCGACTGTAGTGGATGTGGGAAATCAGGAATGGATAGTGGTGGATCGGAAAAAGAAGGGTAATGCCAAATCTAAATCCCCCACCATATCAGACAAGATTTGATTCTTGTCTTTTTGGGTGCTATTATTGCTACATTTTGGCATATGGCCTACTACGCAGTTGCTAGGCAGCTGTGTTGTTGTTTTGTTGCTATTTTTTTGCTGTTTTGTTGCAGCTGGTTTGCTTTTGCTGGTTCCTTCCTTGACAGTTTTTGTTGGGCTCTTTTGAGATGATCATCTGGATAATTTCTCCGTTAGTGGTCGGCCAGAGTACATTGTTATCATTTTTGTGGCCGGACCACTGCGTGTTTGCTGTTTGATCGCTGTCCAGCAGATGTTTATTTGCTGTTGTGTTGCTGCTGTTTGTTTCTTTGCAGACTGCGTTCTGCAGTTGGTCCTTATTGTTATATCAGGATGTTGATCCTTTTTTTTTTGAGCTTAATTTTCCTATTCTGGCTCCTGAGCCTTGCTGTACAAGGGTATAGTCCCTTTCAAAAAACTATTTGCCAATAATAAAAAAAACATGAAGATGTATATATCAAAATGTTTATCTGTACTTTGGAAGAGGATGAAAGGGATTGGTATAAAGCTTTGCCATATAATTCCATTGATTCTTGGATAGAGATGAACAATGCATTTAGATTGCAGTATGGTGATAGAACTAACCCTAGGTTTCTTCTATCATAATTTGAAAACATCAAGAAGAATCCTAATGAGTCAGTACATGATTTCAACACAAGGTTTAACAAGACCTTGAGGATATTTCCTATTAGCTTAAGGTCATGTGATGAATCATGTTTGATCAACTATTCAGATGCATTTGATAAAAAAGTTACTTACTACTTGAGGGAAAAAAACCCTACTAATTTGAGGCAAGCCTTCACGATGGCTCTGTAAATAGAGAACAACATCAAGGCAATTGGAAAGCCTCCAAAAAGGGAGGGTGTAAAACTAATTAAGCCGGAGAAGCCTCAAACAAGTAAGGTTGCTGATTTGAAGGAAGTTGTGAAAAATTAAGTAGGGGTTGTCAAAGAAATATCATACAAATTATCCCAGGTAGAAAAAGGAATTAACTAGAGTTCACAAGGTCAGTACAAGCAACAATTCCAAGACAGGTTTACAAATCATCATAAAAATGATCAAAGATCTCATGAAAGAAGCAAGGGACCTATTGGATTTGGAAATAAATAGTCCCATGTTAAGGAAAATAGAATGGTTCCTAATCCTTTGGCTGTTAGAGTTGTTATTTTGGAGGAGATAGATTTCATTGATTAGTGTGACAGATGTTTCATGCCCCATGATCCATGTGAGGAAGATCAATAGGAAGAAGAAGAAGTTGATGATGATAATGATGATAATGTCTGCATGATGGGTTACTCCATGAGCTCACAACAAGGGGCAATTTCAACTGAGGTAATAAGTGTTAGAATTGCTGTTGATTTTTGGTACTACATCCACCAGGTACCTATTCTTCCTTTGTCTCATACTTTAGAAGTAGATAATGTACAAGCTTTTGAATTTCCCAATAATGAATTTGAATATTTAAGAACTTTAATGATAAATAAGTGTGATGGAGGAATCCCATCTGAGGAGGACAGGCAGTTATTGATGAATGTTGTTGTTGCCCAAGAAAAGGAATACAACACAAGAATTAGGGTTGTAAAAGGGACAAGGCCTCGGGCCAAGCCAAAGACTCCATTTCTTTCAAATATTCCTAAAGAGGCTCCTAAAAAGATGCTTCTACCAAAGGCCTTATTGTCCACAACAAAACTCATACCCCTCCTCATGCCCAAGCTATCAAACGTTGTGTGCCATCTAATGAGTGTGTCATCCTTCCTTCCAATTCTTCCTTGCCAAAGTCTGCCCCTTATGATATTGCCCAAGTCTTGAGTCAAATCAAGATATTAGTTCCAATTGTTGAGTTTCTTAGGATTCTTGAGCATAGGAAAAGGGCTTTTAAATATTTGGGGCTGAAAGAGGAGAAGACTGCCTTTGGTAGAAATATAAACATTATGGAAACTCCCCCAGTCATTGAAGAGTTAGAAACACCCCCGGTGTTGGATGAACTAGATGAACCACTTGAGGTTTATTTAGGGATATCTTTGGTGGACTCTTAGCTAAATATGGATCCATTCTTCATGACTCTAATCATTAAGGAAAGACTACTACACAACTGTATGTTTGACTCAGGGGCATCATGCAATGTCATGCCTTTGGAAATCATGAATGAGATGAATATTAAAGGAACAACAGCATATGGGAAGTGTACTGCTATGGATTCTAGAGAGGTGCCAATGGTTGGATGTGTGAAAGATCTGGTGGTATAACTTGCAGCCTATCCAGGAAGAGACTTGAAGATTGATGTAGTTATTGTTGACTACTTAGCCAAGTGGGGTATGTCATTGTCTAGAAAATGGGATGCAAGTGTTAGTGGGAGTGTTCAAATGGATATGTCTAATGCTGCCATCCCAATTGATGGCAGCCTTGTAAAGTTTTATGGGGAAAAGAATATGTTGCACCTCATTGAAGATCCCATTAATGCATCCTATGAAGTATTTTACATGAGTGTTGATGCTAATAACTTCATAGGATATGGTGATGGAAAAGAGCACAAAATTGAATAATGCAAGAGTCTTGAAAAGGCGGGATGTCCTTGGAATTTATTGTTTGATGGAGCTTTCTCCAATCTTGGAAATAGTGTTGGTTTTATTCAGATTTCTCCAGGATAGGAAGGGTTTTTCTTTTCCTTCAAACTAAACTTTGAGTGCACTAACAACATTGCTGAGTATGAGGCATTATTTTTAGGTTCACTTGGAAATATGGTGTTAAAGACATCATTTTTAAATGAGATTCATAATTAATTGTTAATAAAGTTAGAAAACTTTATACCACAAAGAATCAGTGAATGAAATAGTACAAGCATGTAGTTTGCAATCTCATCAAGATGTTTGATTCATTCAATATTGTCCATCATGATAGGAAGTTCAATGATTTGGCAGACAAACTTGTAGTATTAGGATCTCAGTTTGATAATTGTGCAATGTCCCAATATTGTGAATATGATGTTGAGGTGTTAACAAGGCCATCTGTACCTAACAATATTAAGCATTGGTAGGTTTTTGATGTGATGCTCAAGTTAGAAGATTTATGTAGAATAAAGGAGAGTTTTCCAATTGAAATATTGATTGGGAGAAAATGTTATGCGTAGCAGAGGGTAAAGAAACCTTTTTTGACAAAGGCATCATCCAACTAAAGACTACTACCAATCCTAAAGGGTTGGTTTCTCTTGAATCCAATTTTGATAATGTTGATCACAATGTTAACAGATGCATAACAGCCTCAAAGGATATTGAGGAGCATGATCTTAGTACAAAGGAGAAGCCAAGGAAAATTTGGTTAGGTAGTAATCTCAGCAAGGAGGAGAAGCAATCATACATCCAATTGTTGAAAAAATACCAAGATTACATGGCTTGGACCTATTCTGAACTAAAAGGATACAAAGAGGACCTGTTTCAGCATATGATTCCCTTGGAGTCTAATGCAAAATCCATTTATGAAGAAACAGAGGCCCATTAATCCACTCTTGTCTCCTCAAAATGATAGACGAACTAAAGAGAAACTGAGGGGATTGAGGGACTTTTCAACCCACAAGGTATTCTTCCTCGGTTGCTAATTTTAGTACCAGTTAGATTAAGAGGAATGGTGACATCAGGATGTGTGTGTAGATTTCAAGAATCTAAAAAAAAGAATCAATGAAGGATAACTATCCTTTACCAAATATGAAAGAACATGCTGCAATTAGTGACTGGTTCTTAGTTACTTTCCACCTTGGATGGTTACTCTGATTATAACCAATTTGTGGTGAAGGAATCAGAAATGATCAAGGAAGCCTTTACAACCCCTTGGGGAACCTATGTTTATGTCAGGTTTCCCTTTGGTTTGATGAATTTTGGAGCTACCTCTCAAAGATAAATGGATGTTTCTTTTGCTGCTTACATCAATAAGTTTATTGTTGTTTATCAAGAGTGATGTAACTGTATTTTCCAAAAAGAGAGAGTGATCACTTACATGCATTTGGAGAAAATGCTGATAAGATGTAGGGAATGTGGTATCTCACTCGATTTAAAGAAGTGTCATTTCGGAGTGCAGAGGGGAAAAGTTTCTTGGCCACATTATTTCACAACAAGGAGTGATGATTAATCCAGAAAGGGTTAAAGTTGCCATCTAGCAATGTCCCAATCCTAAGAACAAAGAAAGGAATTCAGTCCTTCTTTGGGTAGATAAAATTCATCAGAAGATTCATATCAAACTTTGCTAAGTTAACCATTCCAATTACTTCCATGTTAAAGAAAGACTAAGTCATCAAATGGGAAGAATATTCCATTCAAAGCTTTCAATGGAATTAAAGAGGCACTGAAGCATGCCACCTGTTCTAGCAGCTCTAGACTATAAGAAACCTTTCCAACTATTTTTCTTTTGCTTCAAAGAACACTATTGCATCTGTGTTGCTACAGAAAGATGATGAAAGGGCTGTAGAGGCCAATTGCCTTTCTTCAGTAAGGCCTTGTAGGGGGATGAGCTGAAATACACTGTCATGGACAATCAAGCATTTTCCTTGGTAAAAGAAACAAAAATTTTCGGGCTTTACATTTTGAGTTCTAAGATTGTTGCCTATGTTCCCCACACCATGGTGAAATACATCTTGTCAGAGATGAAAGCCTCAAGCAAGAGATGTAGGTGGGTGAACAAGTTACAAGAATATGATATGGATATCCAAACCAAAAAGTTTTTAAGTAGGTTTAGGCTTGGATAAACTTATGGCAGAGAGCAACCTGCAATCTATTGAGGTAAATGAGGTAGAAGAAGAAAAGGGCAGGTGTTATTTGAAATGGTGATGAATTCTAAGTGGTACAAGGATGTAATTTTCTATCTCAGACACTTCATGCTGCCCTGAGTAATTTGAGTAAGAACCATGACAAAGATCTCTTAAGTTGGATTCCCAGCAAAGATATTCAATCCTTAATTATGGGTTATCTTGGAAGAACCCTAGAGGGAGTTCTCTTAAGGTCCCATTATTGAAGAAAAGCCCCCAAGATAATTGTTGATCTCCATATAGGAAGTTTGTAGGGGGAATTTTTCTACAAGAGTAAAAAAGAGTCACACAAGATCATTGAGGGTCGTACATTATTGGTGGCCAAATATCTTCAAGGATACAAATATTGGCTAAGTTAGAAGATGTGAGAGTTTCACAGGACAGCTTCTCGGGACGTGAAAAAGCTGAAATGGCTTCAGGCTCCCTTCCTAAAGTTAGATTGTATGCAATTCGAGAAGCTCCATTCAAGAAATGGGGAATGGAATTAACCGATTGTCTGAGATTTTAGACCATTCAAGTGGTGGCCATAAGTGGATTTTCATCTAGCCACTGATTACTTCACCAAGTTCACATGTGGAGGCAAACATGCCAAAAGAGAAAAGGCACACAAAATTGTCATGGAATTTATATTGAACCATATCATTTGAATGGTTTGGGGTGCCAGTGGACCTGATTGTTGTCCCTAATGCCATGAGATTTAGAGTTAAAGTCAATGTTTGACTGGAAATGTGCAAACGGAACTTTTATGGGATCAATTTGACATATGCTTCTGGAATTAGCAATCATCCAAGGAAATGGACAAGCTGAGGGTAGTAATTTAAAAAATTGTTAAAGATTATTCAGAAGAACCAGTCAGCTGAATGCAAGACATAACCCGTCAGAATGATAGTTTCATATGCTGGGGTGACCCAAAATACTATTGAGCACACTCATTTGAGTTGGTGTATTGAGCTTAGGCCATGTTGCCTCAACGAAATCACAATAAAATGGTACCATGTATAATCCTGGCTCTGAGCCTGATGCACATCAGTCAATGGGATTTCACTTTTTATGAGAAATTGATTTGGAGTGATTAGACAACGTGTCCAGCTTTCATAACAATGTTTTACCTTTGGTAGTCTAGGAAGTGCATCTCCTAAGAGGAATGGTCATCATTCCTCTCTCACTAATCTACCTTGGGATAGTAAGCCTTATTCAAGTAAAATAATCTATTCTACTCCTAATGCCTAACTTCTAAGGGACCAGGGAGAGGATAGAATACAAGGAAAAATAAAGCCTACACTAAAGCAGTGATACACCAGAAAAGGAGTGTTGAGAGTATTCTAAAGATAAAGTTGCCATGAGAATACAGAAGCAAGGTGCACGCTATGGAAAGGATGATGACAAGTGAAGCCATAGATCCAAAGTATGGATTTCGCTTTCAAAAAATGTTCCAAACATACCTTATGTACATAGATCTGAACCTTGCAATGAACATCCAAGTACATACAAAATACAAGTTTGTAATGAAGATTAGGTAAGGGCAAGAAGAATTCTTAAGAAAACACAGCCAAGGATGGAAGATGTATCCACAAAACATTGTGTCTTTTATTGCTTCATGCATATGCACATTATCATCTATTACATGAGTTAAGAGGCCTGTGAATGCATTTTACTAGATTAGGGGAGTCCACTGTAAAACTCCCTTCTAGTGTACCACTTGGCTTCTCTATCTCAAGAAATTTTGGAGAGCTTTACTCCCAAGGATGAACCACTCCCTTTACTAATGAGCACCAAGTGTAGGATTTCAATTTTTATGCATTGAATCAGAATGAAGGAAGATGAGAGAGAACCTGGGAAAGTTAGCAAATTAGAAAGTCTAGTCCTTCAACCAACTTGCATAAGAGCTTTAATGGAGTGGCAATGATTATGTGTTTAGCTTGAAAAAGGCTCCCCATACTTCATCTCTAGGTGCTATCGCAGTAGCAAGTCCCACAATTTGAAAGATAGTACCCATGCTTCATTAATTTTTGCACATCATGGAGTTACCAAGTATATGCACTTGTTATGAACATAAGGGCCATGTTTTCGGTGATAATACCCACTAAAAATCTCATAAAAATTTATAATTTCAGTGATTATACTGTGCTAAGAATTTGGACCAAGATTCAAGAATGATACCAAAATTTTGTGTGAGCTTCTAGAAATATTTGTTAAAGATTATGGCCTTCTCTGCAGGAAGCTATTTAGGGTCCTGGCTTAAGGTGTCATTTGAAGATGAATCCCCCAAGATAATTGACTGGAACCGAATGGACTGTGACTTTTTTTTGGGGGGGAATTTTTCTAGAAATTTGGTGAAAATCAGAGCTCGGAGTCAAAAATCCTCCATGGCCGTCATGAAGTTTTGGTGAGCCAAATGTTCAAGGATACTTTTCCTAATTGGTTAGGAGATGTGGAAGAGTCTTTCCTTTTGTGTTTCTCACCTGTCCCAGACACATTCTCCTAAATCAGCCTGATTCAGGATTCCTTTGTCGCCCTATATGCGACATTGAAGCATCCTTTGCACATGCTAAGCGGGGAATGTGATTTTGTCCCGGCTGTCCCAGATTTGAGAAATCAAGTGTTGGCCACCGCCCGCAATTGGACTGACTATAGCCAAAATTAGCCTTTACTAAGTCCTGGGTGGACATCCCAACTGTCTCCACCTTAACATGGAAACAAAAATGTCCATCAAATATTTTATTTGGACTTTCGGCTGCAAACTTGGTACGAACCAAATGTCAATCCGCACCCTTTAGACCCGCAATTTTAGGTGCCAAAAAGTTATTGTTTCTCAATTTCTTCCTCTACTCTGTTGGCCTGATTTTCTCTTTGGTGAGAGTTAAAGAAGCCCAAGCTCCACGTGCCTGCAATATGAGGATGAATTTGGACCTATGAACTCTAATCTACATAACTCAAAAAATACAAGAATTTATGCAAGGTTATTCAAAATTACCTTTCTGGAAAGGGTGAATTTTGGATAAAGATTATAGAAGAACCTTGGAACTGAAACAAGAGAAATTGGGGTGACCAGTTGAAGTTTTTGTCTGGGAATGATAATTACTGCTAAAAGAGCCACTTGGAAAGAGTCCATTTCAGTTGGTGTATGGAACTCAGGCCCTGCTTCCTTCTACATATGAAATTATCCTCATATCAGTTCATGCAACAACTGGAAGATCAAGAGGTAAGTCCATATGATGCCCGTATTAACCAAATTGTTGAGCTCGATGAAGAAAGGAGAGCATCCCACCAAAGGCATGTAAAGTTCAGAGAAAGGATGAAGAAGTTATTTTACAAGAAGGTCTCTCTCAGAGCTTTCAATGTTGGAGATCTTGTATTGCTATGGGATAGCAGGCATGAAGATAAGGGCAAAGCATGGAAAATTTGATGCATTATGGATGGGCCCTTACTCCATTGATATTAGAATTGGTGAACATACCTTCTTCTTAAAGGACTTAGATGGATGAACTACTCGAACTTGCCTATTAATGGTAGACATTTGAAGCATTTATTGGATTGATTCCCTAGAATCAAGGTAGAAATCATTGTGTACATTGTATAGTTTATTTGTTTATTTCCTGTCTTTTGTGTTTTTGCTCATTCATGGTCCTTGGTGACCTATTTTTGTTGGTTTCTTTGTTTCGTTTTATGGGGAGATGGCTCTTTTTCTCTGCTCTGTAAGTTGACTGCGTTTTCCAATGGCTATTCTTGGAACTTGGTCTACCTTTGTTCTTGTGGTACTCACAGGGAGTGCCCATCCCCGAGTTAGAGCCGATGTTGGTGCTCAAATAAAGTATCACCCCAGTTTATCCATTGAAAATCTACCAATTTATGGCCTCTGTCACTTTCATTATCTCCCAATGTTGTGCCTAAAAATTCTCCACCTTCCTTTTATTGCCATTTTTAATCTATTCCTGGGTTGTAGGATCACTTATGGGTCCATAGCTTTGTCTCCTTGTTTCTTTGTTCCTCCAGAAATGGTTTTGTAATTTAGCGTCTCCCATTCTCTGTTCATCCAAAAACTTCAGTTTTCTTGTTCATATTTTGCCATTCTCCATGGTTGGGATGTCACTTTCTTTTTCGTTTATTCCCTAAATACTTGAACAAAAATGAATGGATGTAGTCTCTGATGGAACGTATTTAAGCCTTGTAACATTTCTAAATTCTCTGTCCTTGGAGAAATTTTCATTTTCTAGGAGCAAATGATCATTTTTCTGTATTTTACCGTTTGATACGGCATGTTTCTCCCGATCAAATTTACATCCTTGCATTGATAGGGGACATGGCACTCTTTTGGTTGGATGCGGCTTGACTGGGTTCTTCAAAAATTTCTATAAATTGCCTCAACTTGAAAATGTGTCCACATGGTGGAACGAACGGTGCTTGTTTGAAGATCTAATTTTTTGTTTTGGCCTTAGAGTAGCATCAGGAAGGACATGTGAGAGGTTTCCACTACTTTTCTCAGACTTAGACAATTTTTTATGCAGCTAATACAGTTTGGCAGGATAGGGACACATGGTGAGCCCACACTCATTCAGGGTCTCCGCTCTTGGGCACCATTTTGAAATTGCACCATCAAGACACGTGGAGGCTTCCGCTGGGGCTTCCCATACTTAGTATTTTTTTCAAAAGGTTTTGAGAGGCCTAGGACATGTGGAGGGACTACACATGTTTGAGGACTATCCCTTGAAGTTTATTTTAAAGAAGTGCCAAGAGGACACTTAGAGCCCTCCACTCACTTTACATTTTTCTTGGAATTTTCAATGGCCAAAGGAGATTACCTCAGAGGATGACAGATTGGTGCATTCTGCTGAGCTTTCAAGCCTTCAAACAAATTTTTCCATGCCAGGACACGTGGTGAGCCCATGCTCATTTAAGGTCTCAACTTTTGGGGACCATTTCAAGATGTGCCATTGTGACGAAATGCAATTTGAAAATTCAAAAAGATAGGGAAGTAGAAAATCGGGGTCAACTTGAATTTTTTACCTCTTAAAGATTAAAATATCAAAATGTTCCACAAGCCCAACAAAAGGGATGTCAAGGTAGGCTTTGAAAATTCAAAGGGGCGGGGAATTGGACCATCGGAGGTAACTTGGATTTTTTACCTCTTGCTATCAAAAGGATTAAAACATCAAAATGGATCTCATGCCCGAAAGAGAAAAGTCAAAAATTTCTACAGTCAATGGCAGAGGTGTGGACTTTTTGTAGACACCAAAATTAGGTCACACTCCCCTTTGGTCCCTCAACAAATAAACAGCTTGAACACATCCACCTAGTCATGGCCCCCTTCACCTCACTATAGTATTAATTTAATTATTACAATTAAATTAATTCATTATCCTCACTATATTTATTATTTAAATAGCCTAATTTAGATAATGCCCACATATCCCCCTCACCTAAACACTTCATCAAGCCACCTCACCCTAAGACCTATTCATAGTAAGTTACCATAACTAACTTAGACTTACCCAAACCCTAAAAATCAATGCCTACATTCCCATTAACCACATTTCCACATGCTTAAAGGAAGCTTCTATTCTAATCCATGTATTAATGACACAAGATCCCAAAAAATCAAGGGGATCTACCTAGTTTAGTAAACCTAGGCAATCCTACCCTAACCAATGTTAGTTACTCTTAACCACCACCGGTTAAGTTGGAACCATCGTCAGTTACCTTGTAATCTCTAAAACAACATTATTTTTGAGGTTGGCAAAATTTGGCAGATTCCTGAGAGATATCACATCTTTTGAGAACAAGTTTCAATGAGAACACGCATGCAAGGAAGGAGATCAAGCAGTTTCTCTTGTATAGACACCCAACATTCATCCAGCAACCAACCAACACAGATTTAATCCAATCAAGAAAGAAGGAGAGCACATGCAGCCCATGTAAGAGCTCCCCAACATTTGATGATCCTCTGGAACATTCAACCTCTTATCAACACCTTCATTCCTCAGTCAGAGATGTCTAGAACTAGATTCCAAGTAAGTAGAACATTTTACTCCTCTGGTTCATTCATTTAATCATGGTATCTTCATCCTTTGTTCTCTCAGCCACCCATTTACCTCCTTCAATACTCACCCCTCCATATCCCCATAAAACCCTCATCAAATTCCATCCAAATAGGTTAATACCTCATTTCAAATAGCCTAGTCCTTTGTGCAATCATAAGGGAGATCTAAAGCTCATTCTGGGACATTCTCAATATTCCACAATAATTAGCATTGGTTCTCCCCAACCGGTGTTGGCCTCCCTTAACCAGCATTGGTCTCTGTATTTACCAATACAGCCCAAAACAGTGACCTACCCACCTATTCTTACATCACCGTTAATAACATGTGACCCACCTAAGACCTCTATCAGACCTTTAGAGACCCAGAACCAATTACTTGACCTTCAGAATCTTATTTTAACCTAACCTGTTAGATTAGATCTTTCTTATTGTGTTTTAAATGAGATGATTATATCATTTTAACTACAATAGGATTTACTTTATTACCAGTATTAAATTGTTGTAAATAGTGGACTAACAGTCGTCTAGGAAGTATCATACTTCCTAGATCTAGCACATGTTATGCAGTTCATGCACCATATTAGTTAAGCTTTTTTGGTTGTCCTCTAGGTCTGATGTTCCATTACAGTCTAGCGTCAATTCCTCCTATGCCCAAAGGAGATCTCATGATCAGTTGTGGATTCATCTGTACGGTCCTAACCATTAAGCAAACTATCAAACCATCCATGTAACAGGTATTCTCCTATGCCATACCCATCTGTTTTAATTCAGATCCATGTCTCCCGCCTCCAGTGAAATGCCCAGTGGGACCATCGGGGTTCCTGTAATTTATTCAGTCTTCGGTTGACGTGTGTTTGTTCCCTTAGCACCGCTACACCGTAATTTTCTCTTGGTCACCTCTTTTCTTTCTTTCTCTCCCGCCCCTTTTTGGTGTCTTACCGCCCCTTTTCTTCTTTGTTTTCTTGCATCCTCTTTAGGTGCAACAGTCTGTGTCCAGCAGGAAATTTTTGTGCCTTCTCGGTAATTGACTTCTGCGTCTGTCATTTGAAACTTCATCGTTGATTTGTGTGTTCAACTCAGTGCCTTGATCTATATCTTTGTTCTCGCTCATGTATGTTCTATTGGTCTGGGCCTTCTCCTGCCTTTGCCAGTCTCTCAAGTGCGTGTGGGTTCACTGTCTTTTTTTTTATACTAGTATTAAGCCATACTTCGTATATCTTCTCGCTGTGTTGTTTGCGGTAGCTGTGTCAGCTCTTTGTTTTCGTTTTTTTGAGTCTGCGTATCTCCTCTCCTACATTACAAATATATGTGCCACTAACATCAACTGTTTAATCTGTCTTTGATTAACATTTTTTTCATTTTTTATTTTTTCTTATTTGGGCATTCTGTTCCTTTACCTGGATACTACCCTCCGCTGAGGTTTTTTGGTGTGTCCTATTGTTTTGTTTTTATCCCTTCTTTTTTTTGGCTGCTGCTTGTAATAGGTATAGACTAGTCATTTTTATTTGTAGTGATTGTTTGATGATATGGCTTGCCTCTTACTCTATTTGATTTTAGTTTTTATTTCTTTGTCTAAAACAAATTTGTTCAGCCTTTTTTTATTATCTCGTCTCCTTTCGAGGTTTTTAGTTGTCATCCTATTTTCCATTGTAATACGTGTTGATTTATAACATACTCATTATGTCATGTCGATATGTGGCTAATTTGGATTCTTCTTCTTGGTTGTTTACGCTATGCTACGTTTGTACGTTTCTTCATAACAACTTATGTCTTTATTCAGGTGATTTTATCAAAACCTCTAGACGTTTTCCGGCACCCCATACCTTTGTGTACTACTTTCTTTTGCCTTATGTACTTGATATTCGTTTCTTTTGAGGTTTTCCTTGGCTTTCTTGGATTCTTCCTCTGCATTTTGATGCTGGTGGATTGAGGTAATGTGTGTTCATTCCCTTTTTCCTTGTTCTTGTTCTTTCTTCCTTTCGCACGATATTCATATATTCAACTCCGGTGCTGATGTTGTGCGCTTCTTCCTATGTGCATCGTTGTTGTCTAGCCCATACTTATCAAATCATGCTTCTAGGTATATCTGACTTATGGTCTGTACTTTTCTCCCCTACCGATCAGCATCAAATTCTGTAACCGCGCATCTTCAACCCATTCATTTGTACTTTCTCATTCCACCACTGTTCCTTTGTTCTCAACAATTCTTTCATCCCGCTTTGATTACCTTTGTGGCCGTGGTCCCTCAGCTCTTCCCATCTTGAAACTTCATTCCATCACAGGCTGTCACCTTTAATTTGATCTTCACAGTTCTACCCAACCCGCACGGATGTGACGACTTCAATCGATCACGTGTGTTGGCTCTTCTAACACTATTGACCCAAAAGTGATTCATATTTATTTTCACGTCGTGTCTCTTCAACTATGCAACAACTCCTCCATGTGCGTATCCTACATATCATCAGTCCATTTGACATTTGTGTGATTATCCGTCGACCATCAGTTGTTGGCCTCTTCCCCATCCTCCTTTCCTCACATACCATATCGCCCATTCAGATTGGCATCCGTTATTGGCCATTTTTGTCGTCTCTGTCTGCTCTCCGCCCTCCCCCCTTTATTCTCGGCCTCCCCTCGGTGCACCCTTGCTTTCTGCCTCATCGCCTCTTACACTCTCTGCGTCGTCTTATACCGTCTCTGACTTGTCCATTTTTCCATAGTGACACCGGCCGTGGCTCTTACTTATCCACTGCTCAACCTTCGGCAGTGTCTAATTACTTTACCCCTGAATGGCACTGATATTTACTTGTGCCACCTTTTCTTCCTCACAAACTAGAGCAACTTCTTCTTTGGTACACCTTGAATCCTAACAGGGCATTATTTGATCCCCGTGTTCTTACTTCAGTTTTGCTCGTATTCTTGGTGTCGTTGCCACATTTACAGAAGGTCAGCTAGCGACACAAACACATATCCCGCTATTGTGCCGACGGCAATCCTGTTCGTCTGTTTTGACACTCATCGACACATCCTCCGCTAGCACCCTCATAGTACAAGTGGGAGTTACGTTGGGGCGGTACAAATATTATACTTCTCTCTTCACACCTGTAGCACCTCGTTGACCAACCTCCCATTTCACTCCACATTTTTCTATTTCACCAACCATACCCTTCCCTGGGGACATCCCTGTCCCAGCGACCTCCCCCACCAATTCCGCACTCCATCCATATTGCCTCTTGTACAGCGCCAGCTGACTGACGCACGTGTACCCTGACATCCTTGCAGCAATAAAACCACCCTTCCCCCCCTTCTCCCGACACCTCACTTCTTTTCGCTTGTAGTTTTACCTTTCCCACTCATCCACTTGAGATGCCTTGGGTTAATTCATATACGGTATGCCCATCTCTATCCCCCCGACTCTTACTCCCACTCCTGCATCATCCCCATCTAGCTCCGTACTTCCCACATCTACCTTAGCCCCAATCATTTCGCAACTAGGTTTGATACCCACTATGACTACAGCATCAGCTACATCCATTACACCTACCACATCCACCATACCTTTGACAACCACTCAAAACACAACCTCATCTACCCCTATTGTCTCGCATATACCCATAGCTACACAACCACCTCCCGTGTCGGTGACCCCTACACCATTTTCAAAATGTGGTCCTTTCTATTCCATAATCGTTGGCCCCCATTTCCACAAGGGTCACCATGACCCTTCCACCTCCATATATGTACTATCAGCAACCTCCTGTTTCATCTATTATTCACTCTGGGTACATACCCCATGTTTCACTACCTTCTTCTCAATCTACCTACACATCAGCACCACATACCATAATGTCACCCTTGTAACATACCCAACACCAACCCTCTTATGCTACAGGAGGTACCCAACAATCACAACCTACCAATGACCTAATCAATTTAATGATGGACAAGATGCAGACATTGGAGACATTAGTTTCTAGCTCCCAAAATACTCTCACCTATGACAAGATTTATAATGAACCTATCCACCCATCCATTCCTATTCTTCCATACCCCATGCATTGGGAGATGCCTAAATTCAACCATTTCAATTGTAGGGAAGAACCACAACAACATTTATGGTCTTTCAAACATGGGTGCTACCTAATCACCCACGATGATGCTTTGCTCTTAAGGAAATTTCTCATGTCTCTGACTGGACCTCCATTAGATCGGTATAGTGGGTTACCTAGACACTCTATATTTTCATTTAATTAGGTATCCCAAGCCTTCTTGGATCACTTCTCCATCAATATCGTTAATGAGGTTACCATGACTGACCTATACTCCACGCATCAGTATGATGATGAATCCATCACATATTTCATTACTTGTTAGTGTAGCCTAATTAATCAACTCACATTCCAACTATCACAAACTGAACTCATCAAACTCTTCATGCGGGCTTGTGCTAGACATATCTCACCAATCCTATAGGTCCAAACTTTACGAACATTTGATGAAGCATTCACCATGGTACGAAAGCTAGAGATTAGGGCCATCGAAGAGAAGAAAATCCAATTACACAATAAAAACTTGGCATTCAAGTCAAATGATACCTCTTCTTCTTCTAAACCACAGAACAATTATCCAAATGCCAAGGGCACCGCTAACACAGTGGTACTCAAAGCCATCCTGACTCATCCATCAAATTAGGCAAGCCCCTCATCTAATCTCTCACCCATTCAGACTTTTCAATTCAGACATAAACAACGGAAATATACCTCGATTGGGGAACCTTATTCTTTTGTCTTAGAAAATCTCATCAAATCTGGGGCCATCACCCTTCCACTTATAAAACCACACACTGGTTTTGACCCTTCTCGGCCCACACCCACATGGTATAAAGAACATGAATTCTATAACTATCATCGAGTAAAGGGTCATAGTGACGGTAATTACATCACTTTCAAAAACATTGTCCAAGAAATGCTCGAGAAAGGAAAGTTAACCATGGATAATCCTAACGCACCTACCAATCAAAACCTACTCATCTTCAAGAAACCCTTTCCCAATCATGCCCCTTCATCTGATAAAATCGGTGAGACCTCAACTCATGATAGCCATACCCACGAGGTCCACGCTATTTTCAACAATGCACCCATTGCTTCCAAATTACCTCATATTCCTTCCATAGAGGAAATTCTAGCCCGAAGTCCTCCTTCTGCATTGGAACCCACCTCACCTATTCCTCCACCCACCAAGGAACACCTTTTACCTCCTTCCTCACCCATGGAGGAGCCCTTTGCTAATGTCGATGCTATTTCACCTTTGGCTTCTCCACCTAGGGAACCGTCACCCACAGTACTTCTTCGGTCCATGGAGGATGCTTATTTATCTCCTCCACCCACAAAGGAGAACCCATCATCTCCTCCACATACATAGGAACACCCATTTCCTCCTTCACCTATCAAGGATCCAGTAGAGATACCTTTGCCTCTAGGTGACCATTCTCCATCAGTCACCCAAAATCCTGCAAATCTACTTTTAGATCTCTTACCCACGGAAGCTGAAGATAGAAAATTCCTTGTCTCTAAGACACATTTTATGGGAATAGCCATTAGGTCCTCATCAAATTCACCTACAGATGTGTCATTCTCATGCTTGGCTGATTGCTTAGATTATGTAGATAGAGCCTTACTGTGGGGGTGTCTTCTGCTTCCTATTTCAATGCAAATGTAGATGTCACTTGTTGATACTTCCACCATCTACCAAAAAATATTCCATCCAGTTGCACCGAGAACAACCACCTCTATCACTACTTCTTCCATAACCCTCTCAACATACACCCTTACCCATAGCCCAACATACATCTAAATCCAAACCCACACCTACATCATCTTCCTCGACTAAACCTATTACTACCTTAGGGGTCACTCCAACCACCAGCCTTACTCATCCACCTATCAAACTAGATTTAGCTACATATTCCATAGTCAATACCCAACCTACTTCAGTACCCAAACAAAAGAACCAAACCCATAGAACTCATACCCCAACTGTGGTAATCACACCTGCATCACCTTCACCCTGTCCATTTGTTTTAGGACCTCAACCTCCCAACATGGTCAAGAAACCTCCATTCGTCAGTAAACCAAAAATACAACAGCCTATTCCTTCCTCAAAAACCTCTAACATACCCAAGCACCTAACACGACTTACACCTACAACTACAGCATCTTTACCACCCATACCTTCAATACCCTCAGCAATTTCTTGACTACCCACTACACTTCAATCTTTGTCCCTCACACCCACTACATGACCTGCATCATCTACCTTCACAGCACCTCCATTATCCCCATGGGTAACTCCCCCTCTTCCCCCATCCATTTTTCCTTCTAGATATCATACACCCATATCAACTCTACCCAAGAAGGTACAACCCAAAGATAAAAATCTTCTACCCTCCACTAAGGTAGCCAAAACAACCATACACCCTCCTTCCCGTTCATCTACCATACCCCTACCCAAACAAACACAACCGACATCCAAGACCACACCAGCACCCAAAACCATATCTCGACCCACTCGCCCTCCTGTAAGGACCATTCCTCAACGATAAGCGGCACCTACATCCAAACCTACTTTCACTTCCCATTACGACCCACTAGCAAGTTCCTATGCCAAAATCTTAACCAACCTCCTTGAAACTTCTCTCATCACATTACCACCGCTCATAATTTATGACCCCCTCAAACCCAAGCCAAAAGGGTTTGATGACACTAAAATTTGTGTCTACCATCGTGTGTTAGGGTAAGATGTGGAGAACTGCAAGGCTTTGAAAACCATCCTTATCCAGTTATGTCCTCCTAAAGTCAACTTTGATGATGATGACCTTCTTGATGAGGACCTTGCTTCACCAACGCCCATTCTCACAGTCCTTCCCTCACTGCCTACTCAACAACGATGACCTCCACCCCCACAGCTCCTATAACCACCCCCAAGATTCTAAATTAACATGGTTTACATCAGAGAACTTGCCACACCATTACCAAAATTTCATTGTGCTCATCTCACTTCTCAAGGCATTTCTCCCCCAGTGGGTTTTTTCCCATCATGTCAATATACCACTCATCATACACCTTCTCCATTTTCCAACTCCCCTCAGATCAACATGATATACGTCACTACTCATGCTTAGAGAGACAAAGGAAAGGAAAAGGCAACTAACTCGCTAACCAATCCTATACCCAACATACCATATGCACCCACACCTAAAATTAATATCTGCAGCCCCATATACCCTATTTCTAATGGGGTCACACATCACACAATGCTCAAACAACTACACCAATCTCCCCTCAAAATTTCCCTATATGACCTCATCCAAAAGTCAACTTTGATGATGATGACCTTCTTGATGAGGACCTTGCTTCACCAACGCCCATTCTCACAGTCCTTCCCTCACTGCCTACTCAACAACGATGACCTCCACCCCCACAGCTCCTATAACCACCCCCAAGATTCTAAATTAACATGGTTTACATCAGAGAACTTGCCACACCATTACCAAAATTTCATTGTGCTCATCTCACTTCTCAAGGCATTTCTCCCCCCAGTGGGTTTTTTTCCCATCATGTCAATATACCACTCATCATACACCTTCTCCATTTTCCAACTCCCCTCAGATCAACATGATATACGTCACTACTCATGCTTAGAGAGACAAAGGAAAGGAAAAGGCAACTAACTCGCTAACCAATCCTATACCCAACATACCATATGCACCCACACCTAAAATTAATATCTGCAGCCCCATATACCCTATTTCTAATGGGGTCACACATCACACAATGCTCAAACAACTACACCAATTGTTTCACATAGATGGAGGAGGTCTTCAGTTCCTAGAATAGAGTTACTTCTATCCTTTCATTCTCTTGAGAAACAGATAAGGGTTAGGGCTAGGAGGAATACCTGTTGAATGTTTGGAGGGTGTGCAGCGTACCGTAGAGAGAGATCCAGATCGATTGGGAAGAACTGAGCCTTTTAGCTTCTCAGAGGAAGGACTACCTGCACCAAGTAAGAATACAAGACCAGCCCTAGATTCTAATTAGACAATAAATGAGTGAACTGCCTTGGGCCCAGGAAGTATTAAAATTCCTTTCGAAGGTGGTCAGTTCCCCTGCTAATATGAATTAACACAAATTATTACAAAATTACAATTTAATTACCTTGTTAAAACAATAGAGGAAAGGGCTAGTTTTGGTTTTGAATCACAGTGACCGATGCCGGTCACTGTCACCGGTACCGGTTTCTGCTAACCGATATCGGTAGGGGCAGTGGTTTAGGGGCTTTTAGTGAAGGTTGGCTATAAGGTGGCTATGGTGTTTATAAGGCTAGTAAATGATTGGGGATAGGTAATGGGGTGATGGAGAAGACTCAGAGGGTATGGGAGCTGTTCTTGGGGCAATGTAGGGGTAGAGGAATGATAGTTAGATGTAGGGTGTTACCGGGTAGTAGATCTAGGAATAGACTTATAATTGCTGTGATTCAGAAGTTCAAGAAATGTTATCAAAAGAACATACAAGATACTACTTACTAGTTCCTGATGAAGATACAGATCCAAGGACTGTGATAAAAAGGCAGGGCTCAGGTAGGATGATCAGACAATCAAAGATGAGCTATCTTCTCTCCCAATGCTTGGATGAGTGTCACTGGGCTCTGGTTACTCAGTTGCAGTCTTGGGCTTGATGTCCTTCTCTGCAAACTCCTTTCTTTCCTTCACTTGTCTCTGCTCAGCCAAGTGAATTCCTGATCTTTCCAATGAATTTCCTGAATTCCAGATTTTAGATCCCATTTTTTGGTTGGGGGAGGTCATTTACAGGGAACCGATGGTGGTTACTCGTAACCGACGGCGGTCGAGTAGGAACCGATATCAGTTAAGTCAAAGTGGACTATTTTTAGTAAAGTAGCCAACTTTCCCTCCTTTTCTCCTGAGGAATTAGTTGTGGGCTTGGTCAAGTCATTATTAGGTTGATTTTGGTGCGGGTGAGGAGTAATTAGTCATGGGTGTGGATGTAGACCAAGTTATAGGTTTTAATTAGGTTAGTTTAGGGTTAGGGCTAGGTCATGATGAGGTGGCAAAATGTGGTAAACTAGGTTTGGAGATGTGGATTTATTAATTATAAGGTAATTAATAAATAATTGTGCAAGGTTTAGGTGGTGAGGCTAGGTTGTGAAATGAGATGCGGGGCATGGGGGGTCGTAAGACACAAATTTGGTGTCTACATTAGCCCCTTGTTGTCATGTAGCTTGTCTTGTAAAGCTGCACTGACAATAATAAGAAGTGGTTACTCCTGTTAAGGGTATAGGTAATCCCCCTCAAATCTATCACAAATTGAGGTAGCGTGAAATCAGGGATAGGGTTGATAAAGGGTAAATGGTGTTGAGATGATGGTAAGATGGTGGGGTAGGTCCAAGGAAGCAGACGCACACGTTGAAATGCAGTAGTGCGACCTAGGGTACATGATTTGAAGAGCAAACAAGCAATTCATAGGAAAAGGTCGATAGTTTATCCAAACAAGGGTGATATAATCCTGGTATCCAAGGCATAGGAAGTAGCTCCAGGGGATATAACGGGTAAGGTACAGGAATGTTTAGGCATGTTCGGCAGTACCAAATGGTTGGTTTGGTTGAGATAAATGTCACGGTCTTGGTCTAGGAAAATTTGGTCGACTGATCAAGTCAAGTACCCTAATCATGCTAAAACACGAACATGTGAGCTCGATTGAACAAAAAGCTACATAATGGGTGGATAAAATTGTAAGTTGTGGGTTTTGGGCGAGGTATTTAAGTGGTGATTGGCCTTAGGTGGGGGCCTGATTGGTTGGTTGTGGCCTTGGGTCAGGCCAAATGGTTGGTTGCAGCCTTGGGTCAGGCCAAATGGTTGGTTGCGGCCTTGGGTCAGGCCTGATTGGTTGGTTGCGGCCTTGGGTCAGGCCAAATGGTTGGTTGTGGCCTTGGGTCGGGCCTGAATTGGGTCTTAGGCCTAAAGTTGGTTGCAGCCTTGGGTCGGGCCAAATGGTTGGTTAGGTCGGCCTTGGATTTGGTGTGGCCTGATGGTTGGTTGCGGCCTTGGGTCGGGCCTGATTGGTTGGTTGTGGCCTTGGCTCGGGCCTGGTTGGTTGGGTGCGGCCTTGAATTGGGCCAATGAAGTCAAAAAAGGCTATTTAGCAAAGGAGGGTTTAGGCGATGTGGTGAGAAAGGGAGATTGGTGAATAAGGGCAGAAATTGTGGTGAAAAAGGTATTAAACCGATATCGGTTAGCTATGACCCGGTATCGGTTAGATGACCGATACCGGTGGTTTAGGGCACAATATAACTGATATCGGTTATAGGCAAAAAACCTATAAAAAGAAAAATACGGCCTGTCATTGTCACATTGTCAATTTGATAACCAATATGGCTTGTCTAGGTTTAAAATTGATTTTGTTGAGTTTGTACGCTGAGTTGGCAGTAGTTGAGTGGAGGAGTGAGTGATTGGTAGACCCCAGCGAGTAGGAGGCAAAATTTGATTGGTGGAGGACCCAGCAGAGGAGATTTATAGCCATGGCACAGCCAGGAGGAGCAGGAGGTGCTGGACCAGCTGGACCACCACCACCTATCCCACCACGACGACGTGTAGTCGTACCGGTAGGTTCTAAACCTCTAATTATGTGAATTTAATGATTTTAAGTTTAGATTTGGGTTTTGGGTAGGAATCCAAAATTTAATGAAATAATGAATAAATGGATGTAATTTGAAAAATGGAGTGGGTAGGTAGGTTAGTTAGGCTAAAACGGTAGGGTGGGTAGGTTTGTAGGGTTTTCCAGTGGGTAAAAGGGTAGAAATAGGAAAAAAGATGGTTTTGGGGGCCACGTCAGGTTCGGCTCTGGACCTGGACAGTGACCGATGTCGGTCACTAGGCGACCGGCATCGGTCACCAAATATTTACACAAAGTGGAGTTTTTGGTAGACCGGCGTCGGTCGTATGTCGACCGGCGCCGGTGTATAGGATGTGCTGGGTAGGGGACCGGTGGCGGTCAAGGGTGACCGGTACCGGTCATTAGTTAGGTTTATTTTTGTTTTGTTTTGTTGTTGTTGGTGTTTTGTGTTTTGGTTGTTGTTTTTTGTTGTTTGTTGTTTGTTATTTTTGTTTTGTTGTTGTTGGTGTTTGTGTTTTGTTGTTTGGTTGTTGTTTGGGGTGAAGAGGGAGGGGGTAGAGTTGATAGGAAAGGTGATTGGGGTGGGGGGGGGGGGAAATGGGGTGGTTGTGTGGTTGGTTCGGTTAGGATAGATTAGGTGTTGGGTATGAATTAGGAGGTGTTAAATTGGTAGGGGCATAGTTAGATGGCGAGAGTAGATCGGGGTGGTTGGTAGGGTGTGAGATAAGGAAAGGGGATATCGTAGATGTTTTAGGGTAAGATAGGTGGGTGTAGATGTGTGTTATAGAGTCGGGGTGTGGTCGGGTGGGTAAAAGGGGGTATAGAGGGTTAAAGTAGTTGTTTTTGTAAAGGGTAGGTCTAATGAAGTGGGTTGTTTTTACAGGCACGTCAGCAGCTTACGATGCGGGATCGGATGCCCCCGCTATTGAGACAGATGCGGCCACATGTGTCCGCAGTGCAGTGGGCCATTATGCGTGAGGTGGGACTCGGCGGAGTCCAGCGGTATAGGGCTGTGGATAGGGACCACAGCCTTATGGTTGCCCTCATCGAGAGATGGGATCCGGCAACCAATGTTTTCCATCTCCCTACTGGAGAGATGACTATTACCCTGGAGGATGTGTATCGCATCCTGAGACTGCCGATCGTAGGGGAGGCAGTATTCCAGGTAGATGCAGAGACGGCTATGGACAGCATTCTTCAGGTATTTGGGGATGCAGCCACATTATTGACTTATCACAGCGTGAGCATTGCCTATGGCGATATGTATCACGCACACAGACATGAGACATGGCTGGCCATGTTGATGATGATAGGTATCACATGCTTCGCCCTCCCGGACTCAGAGGGAGGCCGCTTCCCATGGGCTTTGATGGGAGTGCTGCACGAGATGGTAGAGGAGCATACGTGCTATGCCTGGGCACCAGTATATCTGGTGCAGCTATACAGAGAGCTGTGGGGTTATCGCCGGATGAGATGATTTGGGATTTGCTCGACATTTTTGTTACACTACTGGGCATATGAGCACATCATATGTATATGACCAGTAGGGCTGCCCCAGCAGCCAGGGCCACAGATTGTATACAGATATGGCTTTCAGAGGTGGTTGGGGGTCGTGGGCCAGCCATGAGTGGTGCTCGTAGGACGGGATGTAGCCTACTACCGTCATATGTTAGAGGGCTTGACCACGCTAGACATTGTATGGAGGCCCTACAGAGGCCATCAGCCCCGAGGAGGAGCCCGAGCACAGATGCGCTGGATCTAGTATACTTTCTGGATAGCTGGACGGAGGCCTAGAGAGCATGAGTGGATACCCCTAGAGAGGGTACGACGGTAGTTGGGGCTGCGACAGGATGAGCCACCTCCCTTCCCACAGTACCAGAGGGATGATGTAGAGGCCCCACTACCTGCACCGCAGCCCGTTGACCCAGATTGGGTAGCAGAGAGGCCGGCAGATGATACAGTGGACGACGTTGGGTGCACAGGTTCATTTTTGGTGTGGTGGGCAGGGGAGAGAGTAGCTAGGAGAGCACAGCCTGCACAGCCAGATTTAGCGGCTGTTATAGCAGAGAGGGACCGGCTCGTAGGATAGGTGCAGTTGTTACAGGGGCAGCTTGCTGCTGCACAGGCACAGATCGGGGTACTACAGGGGCAGTTAGCCCAGGCACAGGTGCAGGCATATGTACAGGTACAGCCACAAGCACCACCACCGGCACTGGCACAGCCACAGGCACCACCACAGGCACCGACCCCACCGCAGGCACAGGCACCACCACAGGTATAGGCACAGGGTGTACCGGCAGGACAGGGGCCACTATTATTAGGAGTCAGGGGACCAGCCCCAGTAGCCATGGTGGCACGGGCCCACTATATGGAGGCGAGAGCGGAGGCCCGGTATTATCAGGATGTCCTTGATGGTACCGGGGCTGACTATCAGCCATATGCGGTGCACAGAGCCGAGACCTCTCAGAGCCAGAGATCCCAGGGGGGTGCAGCCACAGCCGGTGGGTCGGTGACAGGGAGGAGGTGGGAGCCAGCACAGGGACCAGTAGGGAGAGGAGCTGAGGGTGGTGGGGAGAGCTGAGACATCCCTAGAGCGGAGATGGGTGTTTTGTTTGTATATTGGATATAGGCACCGGTCTGCGAACCGGTTATGTATATAGAGGCCTGCGTGCCCACATATGATTCATTTATTCATTCTTGTTGTATATACCGGCCTGCGAGCCGAGTACAGGTTGTAGAGTTGATACTGGCCTGCGAGCCGAGTATATTTTTGACATGAGAGACCGGCCTGTGAGCCGAGTCGAGATTTTGACAGTGATAGCAGCCTGCGTGCCGGCTTTGTATTATTTTGAGATCACAGAGGCCCCCATGCAGGGCAAGTTGTATATTTTAAACATTGATATATATAGAGATGATGATTTTGATCCACATGGTGTGTATAAAATGTTTTATGTGTTTTGTCGATGGTTTTTGAAATTTAATGTGTATAGATGATGAGTTAGATCCAAATGGTGTATATACTGATGGGTTTGATGTAGATATTGCAATGTCGTACGTATTTTGTTGATGGTTGTTTTATTGTAGATAGATGATGTTGATGAAATTGTGATGATATATTGATGTGATTTTGATGACAAATATTGATAATGGTGTCGTTATGTAGGAAAAAGAGGCGGGCGCCACAAAAATTTGTAAAAAATAAAGAAAAGGCCCAGGTTTAAGCAAAAGGAGACATGTGACCGATATCGGTTACCTAACCGACGTCGGTAGATTAAGGACCGATATCGGTTAGGTAACCGATACCGGTTATGCCAAAACGAGCTTTTCTAAAAATAGAAAAGCTTGGGCGACAACTTAAGTTCTTATTTTTAGAGTTCTTATTTTTAGAGTCATGCAACAAGTTAAATACGTGAATGCGATGCTGTTTGACGACTGATACAGGTAATGGCATGAAAGAATTGAGTGATAAGGAGGAAAGAGACAGGTAAAGTGAGTGTGGGCTGAGATTAAGAAGGTAGAAAGGAAAGTTATATTTGAAGAGGGTGGTGAACATGGCTGAACGAGGAGAAGCATCCAGCAGGCAGAGACGAGAGGGAAGACAGGGTCCACCCCAAGCTGCTGCATCCCAAGAGGTAAACTGTTTGATTGTATTTTAATTCTTGCATGTTTTGATGAATAGGCTGAGAGAAGGTAAGAGGGTAGAGATGAGAAAGAAAAGGTGATAGGCAAGGGTTTGGGATAGAATGAGTGTTATGGGGTAGGTAAGCAGGGTGTTCACGTATGTTTATAGGTATAGAGAGGAGTAAACGAGTAAAATAATTATCGTAGGTGGTGGTTTTAAGTAGGCTGTATAGGATGCACAGTGACCGATATCATTTAGAGATAACCGGTATCGGTTAGTAAACCGGTATCGGTTATCTATAACCAATACCAGTTACTGTAGGAATTTCCAGAATGTGAGAAAAAACACTTGGGGATTTGATTTATTGAATGGTTGGGTGTCGTTTTGATGTATGCAGGCAGAGGTAGGGTTGAGGATGAATGATAGTGTGCCAGCTTTGTTATCACGAATCCAAGCGGATGTAACACCAGCTGAATGGGCATTGATAAACTGTGTGGGGTTAAGTGGAATCTGCTATTATTCATGAATCACATGCAATCATGCTATGTTGCAGGTGTTGATTGAGAGATGGAATCTAGAAAAGAATACCTTCTATCTGCCAACAGGGGAGATGACAGTGACGTTGGAAGATGTGTTTAGGATCTTGAGGCTCCCAATTACAGGAAGACCAGTGTATCAGGCGTTGCCTAGCGCGGCGCGGGGAGTGATAACAGTAGTATTTGGTTCAGCTGCACGAGATTTGACACAGCGAGGTTTGACATTCACTTATGGTACAATGTATGCAACACACCCTGAGGAAACAAGGTTGGCAGTGGTATTAATGATAGCGGTGGGGTATTATGCATTACCGAGGGCGGATGGGGGAAGATTTCCAAAAGCATTGATGTGTATTATTTGGGAAATGATAGAAAGGAGCGTGACTTTCACATGGGCACCCGCATATCTGGCGGAGCTATACAGGGGTTTATGGGCCTGCAGGTGAAAACACAGGATGACACTGGATTGTTCATACTTATTACATTGTTGGGCTTATGAGCACATTGTTTGTGTGTGACCGATAGGCCGACCCATCCAGTCGGGAGAGACAGGAGTGCAGAGGTTGGGATTCAGACGATGGGTCCAGACAGAACAAGAGGCAAGATCCCAGGCCGTGACAGAGGACATCGAGTATTATAGGTAGGTGTGGGAGATGGTAACGATTGTGGATATTTGTTGGAGACCTTACAGGAACTATATGGTGATGGAGCACATAGCTGAGGAGTTGAGGGGTGTAGAGCGATTGAGGTGGATCACAGGGCACAGGCCAGGTGAGTACGAGAGGATTCCTCTAGATCACGTGTGGTGACAATTTGGATTTGTTCAGGATATACCTATGGCTTATAGACCATACATGAGGATCGACGCTGAGGCATTATTCTCACCTCCCCGGCCGACACCTCCAGAAGGGCCAGAAGAGATAGCAGCCGATCGCAGGGTAATGGATGCGGGAGTGACAGAGGCTTATAGATTATGGTGGGTAGTAGAGCTGTGAGGTGTACGTGAGAGGGCCGATCATCCTGACATAGCTGTGATTACAGTGGAGAGAGATCATCTGCAGGGTTTAGTTCATCAGCTCCAAACGTGGGTGAATGAGACAACGGGATTGTTAGCGGTTGCAGAGTCACGAGTGGAGAGACTAGAGGCAAGATTCCTCCACGCAAGAGGACATATTCGTATGTTACAGGAGATGTTGGTAGATCAGTGGGAGGAACCAATAGCAGTGGCACCTTTGAGGATGGAGAGGCCAAGTGAGTGGCATCGACGATCACGATCACCACCTGATTCAGGAGGAGGCGCAAGGGTCTAAGTGAATTTCATAGGAGTATAAGAATAAATAAGGATGCCGACCTGCACGTCGATGATAGAGAAGATGTATTTGTTTAACATCTAAATAAAACTAAATATGTATGTTGATTTGAGTTATGATAATAATAAGAATGGTTGTGTTTTGAATGTTTTGTTTTGAAAAAGGATAAAGATGAATGTGAGCAAATAGAGATACACAAATAGATTTATATATACCACACATGATAGGTTATGGTAGGGGATGGTCGAGCTAACCTTGGGAGACCCCATGTCTCCTAAGTGCTGCCTACATAGCCCATTGCACAAAGCAAGGAGGGGCCTCAGACCGATGTAGTTCTCCCTTAGGACCAGGGAGAGGTGAATTCAGGCAATTTGGTTATAGTTAGGCAATTTGTTGGCTGGTAAAAATATTGATATTGGTAGGGTAACGTTGTTGGTGTTGGTAAGGGACTGGCGATGTTGGTGTAGGTATAGGTGAAACGAAAGTTAGCTTACCCAAGTAGTAGGGAACCGTGTCCTGATTAAAGTCAACACATAATCCTAGAGTCGAGTAAAAGAGGCAGAAGTGTCCCGTAGTTGAGAAGAGCTAAACAAACCACATATTAACATAGGATGGGCTTGAATCCCTAGGTGCCTTACATAGGCGAGAAGTCGATAGGTGAAAAGAGTCGTATAATCACAATATATCGGATATACGTCACGTCCCTTGAGTTTTGTTGTGTTGACGAATGGTGAGGTGAGGTGGCTGGTATAGCTGGGGTGCAGAGAACTTATTATAAGGTGATTATTCTGACGAAAGAGAACCAAACCTAAATAGACAAGTCCATGACTCAAAAGTGCTTTGGAATACTACTTTTTACTTTTTTGGATATAGACTGATCGATGCGGGAAGTCCAGAGGGGATATGCATTTTATTGTTCTTGAGCTCTTCACGAAGCTGATCAATGTGAGAAGCTTCTAATAAAGGCTGACTTTGTATAGCTGTCCTTCAAGGGAGCAGTCTATTTATAGTAGTAGCTGTGGTTTTTGTGTATAGCTGTCCTTCGGGGGAGCAGTCTATTTATAATAGTAGAAGTGGCTTTGCACATAGCTGTCCTTCGAGGGAGCAGTCTATGTATAACTTTAGAGGTCTAGATGTCCGTTTGGCATGAAGCATCTAGTTTTGTAGGAAGTTTGACTCAAGAATATCCCATAAGCGTATAATTGAGAACATGTTATTTTGATACTTTTAAGTCATGGACTAGACTAAAAAGGGGAAGGCATCTTTAAGGGGAGGTGATGACCAAACCATGTGAGCTTGATTCGATTTGAGATGCATGGAACAAAAGTGTATGAGGTAGTAAATGAGCTCAAGGGATGAGCGCAAGGTAGATAAGAAGTGATATAACACTAAATTCAACAGTAGAATGGTCGAAGATGCAAGGCATTAAGGGGTTCAGGCTCAGGTTTACCATTAAGTGAAGCTAAACGGTAAGTGCCTGATCCATAAGTATGAGTGATAATGTAAGGCCCAATCCAATTAGGAGCAAATTTTCCACGTTTGCTCTTTTCTAGTTTGGTTACATGTTGATTCTCTTTGAGGACAAGATCACCAACCTTAAAGGTATGCTCATGGAGTCACTTATCATAAGCACGCTTGATGCATTTTTGATAGATTTGAAGGTGGTCAAGAGCTGTAAGACGACGCTCATCAAGAAGCTCCAATTGGGCTAACCGCTCTTGGCGGAAATCATCATTGGTGAGGACATCCTGAAGAGATATTCTTAGGGAGGGTATTTATATTTCGAGAGGCAAGACAGCCTCGGTACCATATACCAAAGAGAATGGGGTGGCATTAGTGGAGGTGCGAATGCTAGTCCGATAAGCCCAAAGGGCAAAGGGGATGTGATCAGGCCAATTGCTTCCAGAATCGTTAACAACTTTCATGAGGATTTTGGTTAGGGTTTTATTAGAAGATTCGGCTTGACCATTTACTTGTGGATAGTAAGGTGATGAGAAGCTAAGTTTGATACCAAAGTTGTCACAAAGGTCTTGTAACAACTTATTTTTGAAAGATTTTCCATTATCTGTTATCAGGCGATGAGGAACGCCAAAACGACAGATAATGTGATGGTTAATGAATTCGACAATTTTTTCTTTTTTGGTTGAAATGAGTGGAATGGCTTCCACCCATTTAGTGTAATATTCGGTTGCTGTGATTATCCAACGGTGACGTTGCGAAGATGGTGGGTGAATCTCACCAATAAGGTCTAAACCCCATTGTGAGAAAGGCCAAAGATCTCGTGCGACCTGTAGCGGATGGCTAGGAGTATGTTGAAGGTTGGCATGTTGTTGACACATAACACAATGCTTAACATATTCGTAGCAGTTGTTATTAAGAGTAGGCCAATAATAGCCTAGGCGAAGGATCCGTTTGGCCATGGCAAGGCCACTAAAATGTCCACCACAAATACCGTCGTGGACTTGTTGGATGGTATAGGTGACCTCCGCACCGGTTAGACATCGAAGGAGGATGCCATCAAAGCCACGTTTATAGAGGAGTCCCCCCATGATGACATAACGAGAAACACTTTTAAGAAAAGCACGTTTGCCGTTACTAGTAAGGTCAGGTGGGAGAACAGAGGTTGTAAGATAGTCATGAAATTGGTGATACCAGGTATCCTGCGAATTAGCAGACACATTATTTATCATACAAACATCCAGGGTGGAGTAAGATGGGGCAAAGAGTTGTTGGACCAAGATGAATATGTCAGAGTCAGTTGGTGAGGCAGGAATTTGTGAGGCTAAGCAAGCCATAGTATCCGTAAATTTGTTAGTGGAGCGGGGAATGGTTTGGATAGAATAATGAGTAAATAAGGTCAAAAGTGAATCCACGTAATGTTTGTACTTTTGAAGTTCCTCATTTTTACATTGGTAGATGCCCATAACTTGATTGACTACCAGTTGGGAGTCACCAAAAATGTTAATAGACTTGACACCTAAGTGTAACGCAACCTGGAGACCCAAAACAAGGGCCTCGTATTCCACTGTATTATTAGTGCAGGGGAAATCGAGCCGGAATGAAAGAGGCATAGGCTCAGCATTAAGAGGAATGAGAACAATGCCGGCTCCACCGCCACGCTGGCATTTGGATCCATCGAAGAAGAGGGTCATTGGATACGACTCCTCACTGAGTGAAAGAGTGGCGATGAGTTCGTCGGGGAAAATAAAATTGGTAAATTGCTCCCCCAGTAAAGGGGCTTCCGCGAGTTGGTCTGTGATAGTTTGTCCTTTGATTGACTTCTGGTGTACAAATTCAAGGTCGAGGTCAGCAAGGAGCATAAGCCATCGGGTGATGCATTGGTTTAGATGAGGTTTGGCGTACATATAATGAATGGGGTCCACGTTGGTGATGACAAAAGTTTTGTGATTCAGGAGGTAGTGTCGGAGTTTGGTGGCTACGAATGATAGGGCTAGGCACAACTTTTCTACATGTGTATACCTAGTCTCGTAATCCACGAGAGTACGACTTATGTAATAAATGGCTTGTTCTCGATGCTCGGAGTCACGATGTGCGAGCATGGCTCCTACAACATGGTCAGTGGCAGAAAGGTAAAGGTAGAAAGGGTGATCGTCCTGAGGTGGGATAAGCACAGGTGGCTGCAAGAGATAGGCTTTAAGAGCCTCAAAGGCTTGGTGGCACTCTTCGCTCCATTGAAAGACAATGTCCTTTTTAAGGAGATGATGGAAAGGTTGACATCGATCTGAGAGTTGGGAGATGAAATGCCGGATAGATTGGAGCTTACCTTGCAAACTACGCAACTGTTTGAGGTTAGTAGGTGGGGGCATTTCTAGGATAGCTTTGACTTTAGCTGGATCAACCTCGATGCCATGTAAAGAGACCATAAAACCAAGAATTTTTCCTAAAAGGACACCAAAGACACATTTCTTTGGTTGAAGACGAACACAATATTGTAACAGGCTATCGAAAATAATGGTTAAAACATCGAGATGTTCACTGCGATGTTTAGATTTGCCAAGAAGATCATCGACATAATCCTCAAGGATAGTGTGCATAATGTCATGAAAAATGTAATTCATAGCCCGCTGATAGGTCGCACCAGCATTCTTAAGGCCAAACGGCATGACATGATAACAGAAGGTTCCCCAAGGAGTTATGAAAGTAGTTTTATGTTGATCGGCCGGGGCTACCAAAATTTGATTGTATCCCGAGAAGCCATCCATGAGAGAAAGCATCTCATGGCCCGCAGTGAGATCAACAAGTTGATCAATACTTGGGAGGGGGAAGTCATCCTTCGGGCAAGTGAGGTTAAGGTCCCAGAAATCCATACATATCTGAAGTCCCCCCATTGCTTTAGTAACAGGTACGATGTTAGAGATCCATTGAGGATAGTCAATAGGTAAGATGAAGGAAACAGAAAGGAGTCGTTGAAGCTCTTCTTTGACCAAGAGGGCAATGCGTGGATGCATTTTTCTCAGTTTCTGTTTAACTGGTTTGACATCGGGTTTTAGGGTAATGTTATGGACAGCAATGTCAGGATCAATTCCTGGCATGTCAGCGTAGGACCAAGTGAAAGCTTGGTTGTGGGCACAGAGGAAAGTAGTGAAGGTAGTTTGTTCTGATGCAGTAAGAGATTGTCTGATCTTCACAATGTGAGGATCGTCCTCGGTGTGGATGTTGATTTCTATAGTCGACTCATTCAACATGGTTTGAGTATCAGATGGCAAGGCGCGTTGAATATAAGAGTCGTCCGCACCAAGGTAAGTGAGGATGGAGTCGTCATCCTGGCACTCAACAACATTAATTGAAGGTGAGTCCTCTTCGATCATGTCTGGATACAGAAGGGGAAGAGAAGATGGGTCTTCATTATCACGTTGATAAGTGAGAGGACCCAGGAAGATAGCGTTTATGAAAAAAAAAAGTTAGGAGGGATAGATTCAGGGTCTATCGACTCTGTGGGTGACGATGGAAAAATGGGTGATGATGGTTCGGAAGGGGTGACTTCGTCATCTTCCTGGATACAGCGGATATGTGATGTTTTCAGTGTAGGGGGTTCAGAGAATCCAAGACCACGACAATCTTTGTGTTTGCATGTAGTAATGGGAATGATTGTATGTCGGCCTTGTTCATAAAGACCAAAACCAAAACCTTTCCAAGCACAGCGAGTCAAGAAGGTGAGGGAAAAATGAAGATTTGTCAGGTATTGAAAATTGTATTGGAAGGGAACCACACCAAGGGGAGGTTCAGGGGTAATGAAGGATGCATCGACACCCCCATACGTTAGGCTGGTGCAGCAATTAGGTGGTCCGTAGGAGATTACCTCCCCCACACAACGGTCGTAGGTAGGATGCGCATGTAACTGTCCATACTCCTGTGGGGTATGGAAAGAGCTAACGTTATATAGGTGATACTCCCCCAGCGTAAGGCATTGAAAAACATCTACTAAGGGGTCTGAGGTTGGGATGTTGTCCGCAGGAAAGGAAGTGGTATTTGCGATAGCGGTTTCATTGGTTGAAGGTGTAGGTGCGGTTGAGGTGGATGGTTGAGGTGTGGTTAAAGTGGATGGTTGGGTTGGATGAATGGGTGTCTTGACTGGTACAAGCACATCATTGGGGTGATATAACATATTGTAGGTTTTGAAGGGGGGAGGGTCAGCTTTTACGGTATAGGACTTCCCCTCGTACTCAAATTTTATGCATCTATGTAAGGTAGAGGGAACGCATCCCATAGCCCGGATCCAAGGGCGGCCTAACAACATGTTGTATTAGAATTCTCCCTCAAGGACATAGAATATTTTGGGTAAGGTACGTGGCCCTACACGAATGTTAAGGATCACAGTGCCTAAGGTAGAAGTAATAGCATCGTTGAATGAACGCAGGATGGTGGGGTTGGCACACATGCAGCTAGAGGGGATATTCATTTTTTGGAAGGCTTTGGAAGAGATGATGTTTAGGCTAGCACCCCCGTCAATCATAACACGACATACGTGGATGTCCCGGACATAAGCTGAGATGAAAAGAGCGGGGTCAGGATCTTCTGCACCAAAGTCAACAATTTCATCTTCGGAGAAACTGACAGCAGCGGTTTGCTGTACAGGGATGGAAGTGGTAGATTGTTTGGTGAGAGAGGCAACGTGGTTGGGTGTTAGAATGGAGGTAACGGGAAAGGTTTCATTAGGTAAGACCTCTATCCCTTGAAGGATTTCAATGAGAGCTTATCGATGAGATTCAGAGGCCTGAATGAGATCATACAGTGTCATTTTTATAGGTGATTGGTGAAGTTGTTTGATCATGGTTTGGTGGGAAACTCCATTAGAGACGGGGTAGGTAGGTCCACGAATAACCACTTTAGGTGGTGGTGTGATCGGGATGGTGGACGGAGAAAGAGAGGCCGCAGGTGTGCTTTCTTTAGCTTTCCCATTGTTTTTCTGCCCTCGAGTAGCAACACTAATCATATTGATCTCGTGAACACGAGAGGAGGAAGATGGTAGGGATAAGTCATGGTCTTCGAGAGGTGGAGTTGTAATAATGATAGATCTTGGTGAGGAGGGGACAAGTGGTATAGGAGAGGGGATTGAAGCTAAAGGTTTCTCCCTTCGTAAGTTTTCTTTCTTAACCTTTCTATCCGAGATAGGTGACTGACTAAGTATGGCTTTCAACACTTTGCATCCCTCTACATCATGTCCTGGTGTGCAGTGGTAAGCGTAGATTTTAGACTCATCATAACCTATAGGTCAAGGTTTAGATGGATCATAAGGTCTGAGTGGGGGTAGGGAAATGGTCACATTCTCCACCACCATAGCAAGAATTTTGGCATAAGACCCTTTGAGTGGGTCAAAGTCAGAGGAAGATGAGGTTATTGACTGGGTAGGTTTCTGGTAATGACTGGGGTATGGTTGATTCGTACGAGTGGCGGTTTAGCTAAGGGGCTTTGATAATGGGTTTTAACTAAATGTGGCTTCTTCGGCACAGAAGATATGTTTAGTTTGTTAGATGATGAGGCCACAGATGATGTGGTATCAGAAAACAACCATGGAAAAATAGGAGTGACAACAAACAAATCTTTTGATGATGGAATTTGTTTAGGGTTGATAGGCAGACAGGATACTTGCGAGGTGACAGTGTTGATATACCCTTGGATCATCTGTATGGGTGTAGAAGGTGTAGGTCATTTTAAAGAAAATGTAGGAGGTATGATATAATAATGCAAGGTGGAGGGATGAGGTCCCCAATATGGAAGGTAGGTGTGACGACGAGGGTTTTAGTTGTGATAGAGGCATAGGTTGGGGTTGAGGAGATTGAGTTTATCTCCTAAATGGATGGATGCCTTTATTTTTAGATAAATCTAGCCGCTTAGGTGGGTGTGTTAGACTGGGTATTGGTGAGTTCCCAAGCGTAGGGGAAGATTTGGTTAGGCTCAATAGAGGTGGATGAGGTATTTTGTAGAGATGAGGGGGGTGAAGATGAGGACATAGGCATTTTAAGCTTCTGTAAACACTTCAGGTATATGGTAGAGGCATCTGGAACGGTCATTTGCATTTGAGTAGAATATGGGGTACTCAAACGTTCCCATAGGACTCTGTCTATCTTCTGAGGGATGACAATCCTCACGTGTGAATAGGAAATTTTGTATGGAAGAAAGGTGGGTTGTGATTCCGGCCCATTATGGGTGTGATACAGGGGGTAGATGAGGCACTGTATGAATGGGCATTAAGAGGTCAACTAGTCGCTAAAAAGATTCAGGTGATAAAGAACTAATAGGTAGTAGGGCATGTTCGAGAGAATCCATCATGATTAAAGAATTTGGTGACTGTTGGTTGGATATTTTGTCAAACCAAAAATATGAGGTTCAACCACAATACATGGGATTAAATCCCTCCTCAAAGACAGGTGAGGCTGCCTGTTTATTGCTAATCTAAAACACAGTAAATAATATATACAATATTCACACTAATCTAACCATTAGGGGTTGGGATGAAATCTCAAAATCCACATTCACACGATTCAAGGATATTGCTTTCGTAAGTGAAATAGGTTAGAAACTGTTACAGTGAAAGAAGCACGGTAGAAAATAAATGGGAGAAACGTATTTTCTTTCGAGTAAACACAGAGCACGAAATAATCATACGAGTTTTAGATCACAGATATAGCGTCCGAGATAATTAGAAACACTGAGATTCTATGCAAAGAATAGCTTTAAGATCATGAACATAAGAACACTGTCTTAAATAAGATATATTTCACAACACAAAGTCTGTAAAACAATATCAACTTCTATTCTTCAAAATGATTGAAAGAAAACACAAAGTTTTTCTCCTTTCCAATAGCCTCTTAATGCTTCAAAAATTCTCGAACCTTTAGAATGCACAAGCATCCCTTATTTATAACAAAAGAAGCTAGAGATAAAATAGGACAGATCCTGAAAAGTAGCATGCTAACTAGAGTTCAGCTTTGCATGATTCTCACGCAGGAGATCAAGTCAAAGTATGAATTAAAAATAATGACAAAACGGAAATAAAAGATATGTCATTCTAAAAATAGAAATGTCATGGGACGTTGGAACTTAATCCGAGTCATCATCTTTTGATTCTTCTTCTTTCTCTTCCTCCAGCTGAGACTGTTTGTTCCGGAACTCCTGGAACTTCCGAATAATGCCTTGCATTTCATTTTCCTCAGGTGCAGTGGAATGATCATTCCACATTTCGCAGGTCTCATGGATATCACTGGCACTGCCGGGAAGCTTTTTCAACCTTTTGCTGACCTTTCTTAAGGCCTCCAACGTATGTTCAATCCTCACAAACTGACCAATGACTTCAAGGTCGAATCCATCTACAGGTTCATGCTGAACAGTCTCTTGAACTTGTTTGAAGAGATCATCTGCTAATAGGGCACTTGAGTTCCCAGCTGACACCTTTGGACAAATCTTTAGCAATTCTTCTTCCAGATCACTTTTCCCATCGATCAATTTATCTCTTGATTCTCTCAACTTGCTGCAGGCTTCGTTGAGGATCTTTAGTCTGAACTTGATGGCCTTGATCAGCTGAAAGTGTTTATCTGTATGTGGAAGAACGCCTTCTTCTACCAAGAGATGTGCTGGTATTTGCTTTAGCACTTGGAGAGCTTCATAAGTCAAATCAAGCTGTCCAAGTTCTTCAGTGAATTCCTCATCCATCTTCTCTCCTTCCTTCTGAATCTCTGCCAAAGACTGATGAACTTTCACCACGTCTTGAATTACTTCCTTCGCTTGTTGGAGCAACTTTTGGATCCATTTGTCAACCACTCTTCCTTTTTTGGCAATCTTCTCAATCGTAGGCACCGATGAGAAATCAAATCCGGCAGAAGTAGAAGCAGAAGAAGGTGGTATGGATTCAAGGGGTTTTGAGAGTTTGATCAAAACCTCTGTCAACTGCTCCACTTTTTCCTTAAGCTCATTTCTGTTGTCCTTTGTTTCTTTCAACTTTTGGCACAGGACGTCTATGGAATCCTTTGCATCTTGCTACGCCCCTTTTGCTGTTACTTTCCCTAGAGACACCCTGGTTACCTGGTAATCAGCAGTTGTTACATCATCTCTAGTTTTGTCAGCTGAGGGAGTGGCAATCTCTGCGAACTTATCTCCTGAAGCATCCACCAAAACCCTTGAAATTGTTTTGGGTTTCTTGGCTGATCTCACAGTAGAAGCCTTGAGTGAAATGAAATCAAAGGCTGGTAGGGGTACAATCACTTTCCTCTTCCTTGGAGTTTGCTCGAGTAGCCATTGTGGAGTATCAGAGGAAATTTCCAATGTTGTAGTAACTGGTATTCTACTCTCAAGGGGAGCAGATTCTACTATTGGAGGGGGAACAGTAGTCAACGTGGTAGTAGGTGCAATGAATAGAGGCACAGGTTGTGGGGGAGTGTTGGTGATCACTTGGGTTCCAGCAGAGAGGGGTGAGAGCCCGGAGAAAATATTGGCCATACTTGAAGAAGTGGATGGGGAATGAGGAGGCTGGAGTGGTTGTTGAGGGGGAGGTACAGATTCAGTTTCCAAAGCCTGAGATGCAAGAGACAAAGTTTCTTCAATTTGATAATCAGAAAATGGTGAAGTCAAGAGCTTGGCTTCCTCCTTCTTCTAAATTAATCTCCCCTATTTCTGGTGGTGTTGGTGATTCTAGCACAACCACTGTTTGAGCTGGAGAAACAATTGAAGAGATTTGTCTTTCTTTCCTCTTCTTAGGGATCCTGATCTTTATAGGCCCCTCAGTAGATTCTTTGTCCTTTTTCTTTTGGGAGGGCCCCACCTCCGTTTCAGCCAACTTTGGAAACTTGTCATCTTTAAAATTCATGCCCCAAGAAGAGAGCCATTTTTTGGTGCGAGCAAGAATGAGAGCCGACCTATCTGTGATAGAGGCTTTTTCGCTAGCCGACCAATCAATAGGCAGGAAAATGTATCGATCTTCATTAAGCCCATCATAGGACATATCCAACACACTTTCATTGTCAGTTGTGCCATCTGGCAAATCAGAAAGCTCTAGCGTCTGAATCTCATTAATAGTTAACCTACTATTATCTTTTCTGCGAACTGCAACTTCGTTACGCAGATCCACCCAGATATCCTCAATGTCGGGCCTGTGCGGATGTAGGGCTCCATAGGTTCTAAGTACTCCTCGGATTTCAAAACCATCCCGAGACTTCATATGCTTCTTTAATTTCTCCTGGACTTCACATTCAACATTTTTGGCCTTTGCCACTGTTGAGCAAGTATATCTCCCAATAGAAATTGGGAAGGATACTGCTGCCTTATGCTTGCTCTGTTGGAATTTGTGAAAATCCAATAGCTGTCTGACCAATTCTATTAGTATCAATCTATCCCCTAGATAGCGAGGCAGACGGAAAGGCTCTCCTGAGTACATGACCGTTCGAAGGTAGGTAAACTTCTTGAACTATAAGAAGATACATCCCCATTTAGATACCTCAGTCCAAGCTTCGTCTGATACCCTTGTCTTTCTTAGCCCTGGGTTCAGCTGGCAGATGTTCTCATAGAAAAAGGCGTCATTTACCCTCCTAAAATGATCCTTGGACCCCTTCTTTGTTATTTGAGGATAATACTTATAGACTGGGTTTGTCATTCTGCTTCCTTTAGTATCCAGTCCGGGATAGCTCCTCATTCCAGCTGCTGCATAGGCCACATATGAGAACATATAAAACTTTCCAGTCGATAAGACCGTCGTCATCTGAGAGTCAATCTCATTACTGATAAGGGTTCCCCAATCAATCCCTTGCTGGTTCTTCTTGATGGTGACCATAAACTGATACATCCATCCATGAAATAAATTTGATTCCGGCAAGCCAAAAACCCGGCTCAACAGGGTGATAATGTCATTGATTTCTTGTATGAAATCACATCTAGGAATAGTTCTTGGAAATCTAGATATTACTGGTTTTGCCTTGACCAAGAACTTCTTATTGACATCCTTAATGCAATTTTCCTGGTTACTGTCCCAGGCCTTCTGAGCCGACTTGATGTCTAGGTCCCCATACTCCTCGAAATTGGGTAGTTTCAAGAGATCATCAAAATAAGCTCCATCTAGTTTGATAACTACCTCACCAGCCTGATTCCTTACCGAACGAGAAGCCGAGTCGTAACTGGACGCACAAGCCAAAACAAACTCTGGACATTGGGCAGACATGGGAAAGCCTGCTACAAGGGGCAAGCCACTGTTAGCTAAAGCCATCATCCATGGGGTTTGAGAAGAACTCTTCACCCTATTCCAAAATTCATCCATATCTATGTTGCCCATTTCAGTATCCCCGATATCATAATTACAGTCGATATATGACGGGGATTCTGGTTTCTTAAATTTGTATTTCATCCTGCTAGATTTTTCGGTCTTCTCCTGTGATGAACCAGGATCTGACATGAAGAATATTGGAAGGAGAAAGGCTCGGAACTCCGGAGATGCTGTGCACACTGAAAAACCTGATTGACTGAATGCGTCGGAAGAAGAGAATAACCCGACATGCAGAAGAAGATATCGGAAAAATTTGAGAACCCGACAGGTCTGATATGTCAGAATCTTGGCGAAACCTGACACTTGCTTTCAATGGCGGAAACAGGAGAAAACCCGGCACCCACTTTCGATGACGGAACTTAGGAGATGTCCGGCACTTAGTGTTGAGGTCGGAATGTTGAGAAACCCCATCAGTTCGAGCTTCCAATGTTCTTCAGACTTTTGAATATGCAACACAACCTTCAAAATCCGGGAAACAAAAACAGAGTCTTTCCTTTGAATTTCTACATACACAACTTCCTTTATTTTTTGTTATTCATATTCCATACATCATGCAAGTAATTGAAATTTGGAAGGAACAACACCAATTGATAGTCTCAAAAAAGAAAATAAACCCTAAAAACCCAAAACCCTTTCCAAAAAAACACAGAAAGAAGAAGGAAGAAAAACCCTCAACAACTGGCAAGAAATTGGAAAGAAAATACACGCAGTCGATCCAGAAAAATCAAGAATAAAGAAGGGACGAAAAATACCTTCAATTCGAGACAGGTAAAATCGAAAACAAACAATCCAGTCTGGTAACGCGAGTTTGCGGGTTTTGGGAGCGGAAGAGCATGCGAAAAATCCACGAATTAAAAATATGAACGGTAAGAATGACGTGGAAATCCGCGTATTTATAAGAAAATCAATAATAAATACACTTCAGCCTCAGCACGTGCCAACTCACCGACCACTCGACATGAATGCCATGTCAGCATGTTGGAGGAGTCTGAAAACTGACACGAGGAGATTTAGTGCATTTCGGGTTTCGGGCTTCGGAAAACATGGAGCACAAAACATGTTTTGAATCATGAATGTTCCGATGCATTGAACTTCTGAAAACCCGATTACAAAGGATTGAGCGGACTTCGGGAATCGGAGAACATGGCGCATAAAACATGTTTTGGAACATGAATGTCCCGATGCTTTAGAGTTCCGAAAACCCGAATACAAAGGATTGTCGTAACACAAGGCGGGTCTCGGGTTTCGGAAGTCACGCGACACAAAGCATGTTTTAACTCAAGTATGTTCCGATGAGTTGAATTTCCGAAAACCCGATTACAAAGGATTTTCTCATTGCAAGGCGGGTTTCGGGTTTCAGAGGTCATAAGACATAAAGCATGTTAAAACTTATGTCAAGCTGTTAGTAACACCCGAAAACCCGATTTTCTCTAAAAGAGGTCATAATGCAAAATCACTTCAAAAATTTTGTAGGGGTTATTTGATCGTTTCGTTGTGAACTCAAAACAGGGATAAACAAGAAACTAATAGGTAGGAGGGCATGTTTGAAAGGATCCATCATAATTAAAGAATTTGGTGATGTCGGTGCAAGATGTTTCTCATCTAAGGATGACAAAAGAAGTGGCGAGCCTTCCTCTTGTATAGCAAGAATGGTAGAAAGATATGTTTGGGAAATAGATAAGTTAGATAACATCTGCTCACAGTCTTGCAAGGATGTGGTGTAAGAAGGCTCATCTGTGAGAAGAGACCTCTGGGCAGTTAATTACTCGATGGGTAAAGCAACGGCAAGGATTTCGTCTTATCTTGATGGTGATGAAGGGGGTTCGGGTTCCTGCGTTAGTGAAGAGGCTTGATTCAGAATTTTTTTGATAGAGGATTTTGGTTGGGAGTCGAAGACTGCATGGATCTCATGAACACTCTCCTCGGCTAAGATATCTTGGTTTATGTTACTGTTAGAAGAGTGATTCGGGAATGGTTTGTTGAAAATTTTCAAATTTCGGTTAGCAAGGAGCATTAGGATTATCGGAGGGCTATATCTCCTGCATCAACCATTTCCCTGCACTATGTTTTTCAACATCTTGCAGTTTTCATGACTGTGTCTCTTCACATAGTGGAAGTTACAAAAGTCATTTTATTTGTACCAAGAAGGATATTTGGCGTGGGTGGAATCAAACTCGGAGTGAGGTTTAATAGGAGGTAAGGTAATTGGCTCCTGCTTTAAGTAATTTTTCCAATATCACACCATAAGTTTCTCCCAAGGGAGTATAATTTATGGACTCAGCTTTATACTTATAGGTGGTTTTTGGTGGGGTATTAGATGGTGGTTGGGATTTGACCATCACCACGTGCACAGCTCCTTTTTGATTTCGAAGCAGTTGATGGGTAAGGATTGGTGGTGTTAGGTTTGTTGGTGGAATCTTGGGTTCAGAAATTGGGGTTTTTGCTGCGCAAACCACAATTTCTCTTCCTCTAAGGCTCAAATATCTAGTTTTTGAGCCATAGAAAAGGTGTCGTCAAATGTGTGGAAAGTTTGAATTTGGAGGGTAGGAGATATGTGCTTAGCGCAGGTCCGCATAAAAAGTTCGATAAGTTCAGCTTGAGGTAAGGCATACGTAAGTTGGTTGATAAGGCCCTGCCATCGTCCAACAAAATCTGTGATAGATTCATCTTCAAATTGTCGGATGGCATAGAGGTCGGTGATAGATACTTTCTTGGAAATGTTAATGGAGAAATGATCCAAGAAAGATTGGGCTAATTGGTTAAAAGAGAAGATTGAGTGCTGGGTTAAAGCACTGTACCACTCCAAGGCGGGTCCTGATAAGGACATGGGAAAGGTGCGGAGTAGTAAGGCATCATCATGAGCAATTAGATAGCAGGCATGTCTAAATGAGTGCAAGTGTTGTTGAGGATCCTCCTTACTATTTAAAACGAGTAAATTTTTGTAATTCCCATTGAGGAGGATATGAATGAAGGGGGACAGAAGGGTGGATAGGCTCCCGACAAACTTACTCGTATGTCAGGGTGCTACGACTTCTTGAAACAGAAGCCTCCAAATTTTGCATTTTGTCCATCATTTGTTTGATTAAATCAGTAGTTGGATGAGATGATGGTGCGGTTACAGTAAACAGAGGCAGATTGGGCCAAGGGACACCACTAGATAATGGTGGGGTTAAATGTTGATAAGGTAATGGAGGATGAATGTGTTGAGGCGACCGAAATAGGGATGTCCTATATAAGATGTTGAGGTCATCGGATACGTGTGTGGAAATGGAAAGGGGTGGGTAGAGCTTGAGAAGGAAAGCTCGTGTGGATAGGTGGCAGAGAGCAAGTCATGAAAGGAGTAGTTTGCAAAAGAGACGCGGTAGGAGTGGTCGATGGTAATGATATGTGGGGCCCAAGATTAACCAAAGGAAAGTCAATCTATGCCGTATGAACCCCTGAAGCCGCTGGATTGGGAAACGGGGGCTAAGGATGCAGAAGGCAAAGCGGAGTTATCAGGCAGAGAAGGAGCTAAATGAGCAGCTATACTAATATGCATGCCAACAAGGAGTTGACCATCGGGCGTGACGGTCAGGGGCATGAGACAAATAATATTGTACAGCGCTAGGATTAGCATCCAAATTTTTTACAAAATCCTTATCTCCTATGGGGATTTTTGGGAACCTCACTTGTGTCCGTAGGGTCCCTATAGAATGTGAAGGGGGCGATTTGGGCAAAGGCACAGAGTAGGCATGTGAAACCATGGTTGCGGCTTGCTTCCGAGTGATAACAACCATGGGTAAGAGTACACAGTAGGGTTTCAATCTATAAGGAACAGAAGCAACCCTAGAATGTTGAAATTGGTAGGTTGCTGGTTTGTCAGGGACTGTAAAAGACTGTAACCGATATCGGTCTGCTAACCGATGTCATTTATATTGTAGCCGACATCGGTCACTTAACCGATGTCGATATAATAGGACTGGTATAAGAAACTGTAAGAAGCTGTTGATTTGGGGTTAACAGTGCTTAGTATGCCTACCAAACTGTTCTGAAGTGATCATAAAAAACAATGTATGACAGAGAAACAGAACTGAAAACAAGCAAGATACATAAGCAAATTAACAGACTAACCCTAGGATTAGTTCTAATCAATTTTGGCTTATGCCCTTAGACGCAGAATGATGTCAGAATCCTAAACAAAAGACTTAGGGGAAATGTCAAGTTTGTTTTGGCTTATAAGGTTACCTCAATCGGGCGGAGGAATACCGCGGAAAAAAAGGGGGGATGTTTTGAGCTGTTGTGTTAATTGTGAAGTGATTCAGTATGTGTTGTGCAGTGAAAGTAAGATTAATTTCTTGTCAATACCGTGGAAATCACCCCCACGTGTACGACCTGTTACTTAATCTACATTCACTAGAATTGAAAACAACACACAAAAATGGGATGCACGTGTTTTAAACCCAAATTGAAAATGTTATTCGATGAAGCAAAGAAGATGACTTTCACTAATGCAAAGCTGGGAAAGCAAGAAAAATTATTTTACCAAATATAACAAAATATCATGTGAAATTTTCAGAAGAAGAAAACAACATGTATGCTCCCTATATGAAAGAAAGCAAGAAAGAAAGAAACCCGAAATGGCTCCCACCGGGTGTGCCAAAATGTTTCGCACAGAAATGCTTCCGTTCCTAGGATAGAGTTGCTTCTATCCTTTCATTCCTTTGAGAAACAGATAAGGGTTAGGGCTAGGAGGAATACCTGTTTAATGTTGAGAGGGTGTGCGCTTACCGTAGAGAGAGATCAGATCGATTGCAAAGAACTCCTTTTTGTCTGGGACAGGACTACCTGCAAGTAAGAATACAAGACCACCAGATTCTAATTAGATAATAAGGTGAGGGAACTACCTTGGGCTCAGGAAATATGAGACTTCCTTTCGAAGGTGGTCAGTTCCCCTGCTGATATGAATTAACACAAATTCTAACAAATAAGCTATTGCCCATTTACAATTTATTTACCTTGTTAGAACAATAGAGAAAAGGTTGGTTTTGATTTTTGAATCACAGTGACCGATGCCAGTCAGTGTCACCGGTACTGGTTGATGATAACCGATATCGGTGGGGGTAGTGTTTTAAGGGGTTTGGTGAAGGTTGGCTTTAATATGGCTATATGATAGGTATGGTGTTTATAAGGCTGGTAAAATGACTGAGGATAGGTAATGAGGTGATGGAGAAGACTCAGAGGGTATGGGAGCTATTCTTGGGGCAATGTAGGGGTAGAGGAATGATAGTTAGATGTAGGGTGTTCCCAGGTAGTAGATCTAGGAATAGACTTATAATTGTTGTGATTAAGAAGTTCAAGAAATGTTATCAAAAGAACATACAAGATACTACTTACTAGTTCCTGATGAAGATATAGATCCAAAGACTGTGATAATGAAGGCAGGGCTCAAGTAGGATGACCGGAAAATCAAAGATGAGCTATCTTATCTCCCAATGCTTGGATGAGTGTCACTAGGCTCTGGTTACTCAGTTGCAGTCTTGGGCTTGATGTCCTTCTCTGCAAACTCCTTTCTTTCCTTCACTTGTCTCTGCTCGGCCTAGTGAATTCCCAATCTTTCCAATGAATTTCTTGATTCCAGATCTCAGATCCCTGATTTTTTGGTTGGGGGAGGTCATTTACAGGGAACTGATGGCGGTTACGTAACCGAAGGCGGTCGAGTAGGAACCGATATCGGTTAAGTCAAAGTGGACTATTTTTAGTAAAGTAGCCAACTTTCCCTCCTTTTCTCCTAAGGAATTAGTTTTGGGCTTGGTCGAGTCATTATTATGTTTATTTTGGTGTGGGTGAGGAGTAATTAGACATGGGTGTGGATGTAGACCAAGTTATAGGTCTTAATAAGGTTAGTTTAGGTTTAGGGCTAGGTCATGATGAGGTGGCAAAATGTGGTGGCAGGTTTGGAGATGTGGATTTATTAATTATAAGGTAATTAATAAATAATTTCTGCAAGGTTTAGGTGGTGAGGCTAGGTTTCAAAATGAGATTCGGGGCATGGGGGGTTGTAAGACACAAATTTGGTGTCTACACATGTTGCTTGGTAGACCCTAGATTCATGTTATGGGTTTCATTCCTTCCACTCTGCATCACTGTGTAAAGTTTGAACATGAAGGACACACCCATACTATTCTAGCTGACCCATCACCTTTTAAAACATGCGACATGCTTTACCTACTCAATGATGTGCTCATACCCATTAAGGTGTCTACCTCCACAACCACTACCACTTCACCTATGCCTCCACTTACCAGTATAGTTGCTACCTAAACCACACACACATCCTCCATTCCTACCATTTCCATAACCTCCACGACCAACCCATTGGCCTCCCAATCCATTAGCTCCACCTCCGTATCAACCACAAACCCATCATCTATTCCAGGTACCCACATACTAACCATTGATCCCTTGGAAGGAAATTTTCAATGCCTCACTCTGGGATAATATCAATTATATAGTGTCAACACATTCCTTACTCCACAAGAGTATGGAAGTCTTCACCAGCATCCTTGCTATGATCACCACATAGGAGAACAATTCCTTTATTTTCGTCATCATCTCCGTACTAGTCTCACCTATGGGGGACTTGATACTACCACTTACACACCCAAACCATTGTCTCAAACTCTCCCATTTTCTACTGACTTCTAGTCACTCACCAATCACCATTTTACCCACACCTTCCTACACTAATGTGCATGGACGGGTTTTGGTTTTGTCTTTTATGAGCAAGGCCATCATACTATCACTCCATGTACCACCCACCAACATAATGACCATAGTGGTATCAGATTTCTTGAACCACCTACCAAATAGGCCCACATTGAACCCATCGAGAACATCATCCCTTCTCCGCCTTCTTCACCCACTCCTCCTTCATCACCACCTTTTCCGTCGGAGTCGAAGGACCCTTAATCTATCCCTCTTAATTATTTTTTTCATAAAAACCTTTTCCTTAGGGCCTTTGACTTATAAAGGAGAGGGTGAGGCCCCTTCCTCTCTTCCCTTCTTATATCCTAAAATGATCAATGACGATACACCTTCAATTAACGTCATTCAATGTTAGGATGATGAATCTATACTCACCTACCTTGGTGTATAAGACTCATATATTCATTGGTCATTACCTTTTAAGACACAAAAGATCTTGAATGAATCAACTATCGAGATCAACATTCATACTCAGGATGACCCACACATCTTAAAGATCGGTCAATCTTTAAATGCTACTAAACAAGAAGCCATCACTTATTTTCTCAAAGATCATAACAACACTTTCACTTGGTCTTATGTAGACATGCATGGTATTGACCCCACCATAGTGGTCCACAATATCGTAACCATTCTTGATGCCAAACCCATTAAACAAAAGCTGAGGAAAATACACCCTCACATTGCCCTTCTCATCAAAGAAGAACTTCAGTGCCTTCTTTTTGTTTCCTTCATATTGCTCATTGATTATCCTCATTGGATTTCTAACATTGTCCCTATCACTAAGGCGATAGGGGGACTCCACATTTTTACAGACTTCCATGACCTTGACCTCGCCTACCCGAAAGACAACTTCCCTCTACCTGGCATTGACCAACTGGTTGAACTTACCACTTGTCATGAGATGCTATCACTCATGGATGGATTATTGTGTTATAACCAAATCCTACTTTCCACAGAGGATCAACACAAAACCTCGTTCATCACCCCTTAGGGGACTTTCTACTACTAAGTCATGCCTTTCAGCCTAAAAAATGTTGGTACTATATATCAGTAGGCTATGAATTATATCCTCCATGATATCATGCATTGTATATTATAAGATTACGTGGATGACCTCCTCTCCAAATCTAAATGCCACTCTGAGCAACTTGTTGTCCTCAAAACCATTTTGGATCACCTCATTAAATATTGCATTCACCTTCATCCTGAGAAGTGTGCCTTCATGGTTCTCTTAGAAAATCTTATGGGATTTATCATTTCCCTATGTGGTATAGAAGTTGACCCTGTTAAATTCAAGGCCATTTTGGAAATGCCTCCGCCCACTAACCTTAGAAAACTTCATAGCCTGCAAGGTAAGTTGTAGTCTACTTTCCATTTCATTTCACAATTATCTTATCGGTGTCAACCATTTCATCATTTTCTCAAGAATTATGTTTCCTTTAAATGGGATGATGACTACCACAAAGCTTTTGAAGCCTTAAAATAGTACCTTCTCCAACCACCCATACTTATTCCACCTAAAGATGATCAACCTTTCTACCTATATATCTCAGGTACCGATCACTTCTTAGGAGTCATGCTCACTCATCGTGATGAACAACACAGGGACTAGGAAGTTTATTACAAAATCCATACTCTTTTGGACTATGAAACCTGATACACCCATCCTAAAAAAAAATTCTTAGCCTTAACTTTTGTGGCCAAAAAACTCCATCATTACCTACTCAACCAAAAAACCAATGTTGTAACCAACACCGTTCCCCTACACTTCATGTATGATAAACCTTATCAAAATTAGTGTGCCACACAATGGCTTATGATTTTAGACAACCTCGACCTTGAATTCATCCATCAAAATTCCATTAAGAGCCAAGCTATCACCAAATAATTGGCTGATGCACCCATTTATGGGGCTTAACCCTTTGATTTTTACTTTCTAGATGAGTCCATTGCTACCCTCTCCCTGGACGAACTCGATTACCAAATGACACTCTTCTTTGATGATTCTAAGTGTCAGTGTGGGGGTGGGGCTGGCATTATCCTCATTCCTCTTAATGGTTAACCCATGCCTTTGTCTTTCAAACTTGATTTTGATTGTACAAACAATATTGCTGAATACAAAGTGCTCATACTAGGTCTCCAAGCCGCATATGCCCTAGATGTCAAATCAATCAACATCTTTGGTGATTCTCAATTGGTTATAAACCAAGTCAATGGTATATACCAATGTCATAATGAAACACTTCAAAAGTATAAACATCATGTTGACATACTTTTGACTATTATTACCTTAAAACCCTCCCCCATTCAACTAATAAATTTATAAATACCATGGCCTGCTTGGCTTCTCAAATACCCGCTTCACCCGCCATTTCTAATATCTTTGTCACAATTTAAAAACTTCAATCACCCTCTTATTTACCTCATGAAATTTACTCCATCAAAACCATTGCCCCTGGCCCGAGTAACCTTTGGTATACACAATACTCTGACTATCTTTCTCTCTCCATCTTACCTCTTGATCTCACCCGTAATGAACAACGTGCCTTCCTTAAAAATCTCTCTCATTACATCATCATGGGTGGCCTCCTCTATAAGCATGGATTTGATGGTATTCTCTTATGATTCCTCATGAGTTCTAAAATTCCTTATACCATTAAGGAAGTTAATGATGGCATATGTGGAGGTCACTTTAGTGGCCTTGTTGTTGTTAAGCATATTCTTCACCTAGGCTATTATTGTTCGACCCTTAACCATGATTGTTGTGATTACGTAAAACATTGTGTAAAATTCCAACAACATGCGAACCTTCATCAAACACCCAGTCACACCTTACAGGTTATTGGTTTTTAAATCTATCGATTAGAAAGGTCGTGGGGAAATAGGCCAACAGTGTGCAAGGCATAGCCCCTCTTTGAGACAGCAAAGTGAAACTAGTTTATTGATATTCTATCAAGCATGAATCTATGCAAATCTACACTATTCTAACTTTAGGGGTTTGGGATCTCATCCCAGTAGAGGTAGTTTTGACTGCAAATAGAAATATAAGAGGGAAGGAAAGGAGGAAGGTAGATCTGAAGGGAGAAAAGAAATGAATTCCAAGACAGAAAGGTTGGAGGGTTTACGCTTTGGGCTGGTAGTAAACAGAGCCAAACTTACTTGCATAAACAAATAAAGAAGTACTGATGAAAATATGATGATAATAAGAATGAATCCAACAGAATAAAAACACAGATCTAACTTAAGAGAGATCTAATGCAAATAACACATATATTGAGCAAAAAGTCTTAACATATATATTGATATCTCTTCTGTTACAACAAGGCATAAATTATTTCTCTCTTCACCTCTTTTTTTATACAAAAATTTCCACCTGGAATACAACATGTATTCCAGTATTTATAGAAGAAGAAGGAGAAAGAAGACAAAAAGAAACCAACCACTATTTACAAAATATCTTACAAGATATTTACAAAATATCTAAAAAGTCAAAAGTTGACTTTGGGAAAGTTTTTGGATGGCAACATCCCATGATGCAACATGGATGATGTCATCATAAATGCCAACATACTTTTTAAATATTTTTACAAAAATATTGAAGCATACATAAGAAGAGAAACTACTCATCATCATCTCTTTGCTTGAATGGAGTGTCTTGCTTCTGATCGAGAGAGGCGATGTGACATTGAGCTCAGTATTCCATAAACTTTTTGATTATGGCCTGAAGTTGATTATGATCAGGACCCTTGAAGTGGTCTCTGATGAATTTGCAAGTTTATTTTTTAGTCTTGAGCTTGTCAGGTAGCCCGGCGTATTCTTCGCATGCCTCAATCAAGAATCCAATGAAATTGTGGCAAGCTAGAAGGTTATTTATTGAGATTGATTCTTGGTCAAAAGTGACCTCTAGTGCCAAACCTTGGGTTACAATAGCCTTGAACATCTTGATTATATCATCTACATACCTCAAGGTGAACACTTCACTAAGCATCTCTGGAGCCATCTTTGTAACCGTCTGCTCTAAGTTATATTTTGCATCTAGGGCCTCATCCTTGATTTTATCTATCCTCTCCAAGATATAATCCATTTGATCAACCCAATAATCTAAAGATACGAGAGCTTTATTATGTTCTCACAGGTGATCAATGACACTGACCTTTAATAGGTCGTCAGCGGAGCAGCTGACCATTACTTGAAATATTTCATGTTGTAATATGGCATTGTCTAACTACTCGGAGAGGGATCCTACTATTACTTGTAGCTCTTTATTTTCCTGATCTATACACTGGTAGAGTCCTGTGAACTTCTTTATTATTTCCTCACTATCTCTGAGGATTATCTCTATCAAGGAGGACACTGCCACACCTTGTTTGCCAATCTTGGCGTATTCATTTATCTTGTCCTGACTGAGAACTTCATTAGGCTCGGTGGTAGTTATAGGAGGATCATTTCCCATTCTCTGCAAAGCTTAGAGGATATGATTTTTTGTTCCTTTAGTATACTCTTCTCCTCCTCTACTTCTTGAAGTTTCTTGCAGAGGGCATCTACTACATACAAGGCCTCTCCTTGTAGGCTCTCAGATGAGGTTCCTATTGTGACTTGAGTCACTGTAAAGTCTGTAGGAGATAAATATTTCTTCTTTTTGGTGGGATCAAGATATGCAATCTCCATGACCCTCTCTCTCAAAGTGGTCTTTTAAAATTGAGTTATCACTTTCTATTTCTTTGGTACCTTCTTTAGAATGATAGAGAAGTCCATGGGTGATATGGAAACCTTTCTCTTGAGTTGACCCAGATGGTCAGAGATCCAACTTAGACTTATGGGAGAAGGAGTGGAGGGAAAGGAAGAAAAAATGGGAGTGAAAGGGGAAGCAACTGAGGAGGCCACAGGGAAGAATGTTGAGATGCTTGGTGGTGGCATCGATAAGGAGTCCAACATGTTGCTATTTATAGGGCCTGGAGTTATTACACAAGGAAAAAAGGACATAGACATGGAAGGGATCTGTAATGGCATGGAGGGAACACTAGGTAACAGATCCATGAGAGAGGAGAAGATGGAAGAGGTGGGAGATGGAAGTGAGGAAGGGAGAGAAGAAGAAACATCCATTGGGATAGATGTTTTAATGACAAGGGGAGGAGAAGGATCAGAAGAGGGAATGGTGGGTACCTCAATGGTTATAGCTGGGATAACATCCTGAGTGGATGTATCCATTGAGACTTTGGTGGTCTCTTCTTCTTTTCCTGGGGAGACCAGGTTGATCACTTACTTCTTAAAAGTTGGAGGGCTTTGAGGAGCTTATTCTTTGTTTGATTCTCCATCCTCTTTATCTTTTCATTTTCCTTTTGGCACTTGGGCCAGCCTTGGAGGTGCTCTTCCTAAAGGAGAAGTAGTGAAATCTACCCCGAGGTAGTATAGACCATTCTGTTTGCACCAATACTCAGTGCATTGCAATGTGGGCTTGACCCTTTCCTGAAAGGTCTTTAGTGCCTTTGCTATGTCGATCTCTGCAAATGGCCAATCATCCCCATTTATATCAAGGTAGACTAGATCAATTTCTTGATCAGGTTCTTGAAATCCTTTTGGAATGATGGCCATGCCCTAGTGTTTGATCTCTTCTAGAGCCAACCTGGAGTGATTCTTTTACCTGAGATCTATTTCGTGTGTCAGGTTGATGTAGATGTCCTCGATCTTAAAGACATGGATATGATCAATTTTTTCCTTTGGGAGGTAACCTCGGCAATCAAAGGTAGGCCTGGCTGGGAAGTTATGCTTTAGATTCAACAATTCAAGCTTGTCATACATTTCATGTGCTTAGGCTAGTGTGGTGTAGGTGTATTCACCCACTGTAAGGGGGAATGGAGTTCCTCCCTTCTTTCTCTTCAGGCATCTCTCATGGTATGTGATTAGTTGCCTTGATAACTCTAACAGAATCAGCTTGGGCCCTGCATACCTTGGTAGCTTGGTCAGTTCACCCTCAAAATTCACTACCCTAAGATAGGAGAATGTGGGAAACTAAGTGAACAATGCTCCCCACTTCTTTGTGACAGTGACCACACTAGGGCTAGTTCAACCATGTCTCATATTTGGCCTCAATAGGTAGATCACCTCATAGAAGAAGGCATTGTTGAATTTTCAAAACTAGGGGATGTTGTTCTTGAGCCTGAGCTCTGGGTAGTATTCATATATTTTGACCTAGGGCCATACCCCATTTCATGTCAGGCCTGCGATATCTCTTGCTGATGTTGTAGCATATACAATGTAGGAATTCATATAGAACTTCCCAGTTGTCATGACTTGTTGAAGTTGTTGAGAGATGGTATCACTGATGATTTCTCCCCAGCCAAAATGTTGCTCAGGTACATTCTTGCTCATGGTCTCTAAGTATCTCAGCATCCATTTATGGAAATGATGGGCATCAGGAAGCCCAAACACTCTCCTCAGGAAGGTAATTGTATCACTCAATTCCTCATTGAAATCACTGCAATGGATGGTCTGTAGCCATCAACTCACCGGCGTTTTGTTCTTAAGGTATAGCTCGTTCATCATTTGCATACACTTTTCCTCATTTTCCTCCCACACCTTCTTCCAGTCTTCTAGGCTTATGGCGATGTACTACCTATGATGAGGAATGCCCAATTTTATTTTAAAATGATGAGCTGTGAGATCGATGACCATCTTTCCCTCTTTATATTTGACACATCTTGTATCCTTGTTATAGCATCGAGCCACCAACATGATGAACTCGTTATTCACAGCACTTACTGGTAGACCCGATACAAAGTGCAATCCACTACCCACTAGTTTGTTCATCTAGGGGCCACTAGTTGCCTAGTTGGTTCTTGCCCATAAATCTTCCATATCAATGTGTCGGAGCTCAGAGTCTCTGATATTGAGATCACTCTCTACGTATGAGTCAGGCATCTTGAATTTTTGGTATTTATACTTCATCTCTTGTTCTGTCAACTTAGCTTTACCTTTAGACTTGGTTGGCTTTTTTCTTGATGAAGACATATGTGGGATCAAGGATGGTTGTTGTTATTTTGCAAGGAGAATCAAGGAGGTCCAACATAGAAGAGCTATGTAAACCATCATGTTATTCATAGTGAAAGCTTGCACAATGAAGAATGAGCAATTATAAGGCTTAGGGCGCAAGGCGCAAGTTCATAGCATACTCCAGAGGCTTAAAAATACTAGGCACACTTTTGGGGATGACAATATGTAAAAAAAAAAGTGCGCCTGTGTTGATAGGAGAAAATTTGCACCAAAGGGTTATAAAGGGCCCACTATTGAAGAGTATTGCATCAAAGGTTTTAGCACCAGGGAGAAAGGCGCGGGGTGCAGGTAAGCAACACACAACATGCATTATTGGTGTTATAGAAATGGTGCCAACATCTTAAGAAGAGAGCTTTGGTGGGGCACAGATAAGGATGGTGTTGCATGACTTTTAAGTGCACCCATGGTGTAATTTCTGAAGATGTTGCAAAGAAGCTCAGTGCACCAAAGGAAAACTGCTTAGCGCGGATTTGGGGGACACAACATCAAATGTTGATGTTGGTTGGGATGTGCTTGCACCTTTAGGAAATTTTTTAAGTGTTTATATTTGGCACAGGTTATGTATATGTTGCATGCAGCGGCAGTGCTCCAAGGTGCGACTGTGGGGTTTGTAACATGAAAAGACAATGCACCAAAGGGAAAAATGATTTTTTGCACTTTCTTTGATTTCTTTTGACTTTACATGACCATTTCTCTCTCTTGAGTTTTACCAAATGATAGGGAGGAGAGGGATTTCATGCAAGGTAATAAGTAGATACATACAGGATGGTTCCTTCTAAGGCAGAGCCTTCCCAGATTTACAGATCTAGAAGGAGGGATAAGGTGCTTTCCAGATGGTTATGGAATAGTAGTTTATTCATTTTTAGATTTAACCTTTTATAACAATCCTAAAACCACAAACAACAATAAGAGTGATAAAATCCACTTACCCAGTTTAATAAAGGATGAAGGATGACTTTGGGGTCCAAAAAATCAAAAAGTGGAATGCGGGCATGACAAGGATAGGTGATAGGCACAAAGGAATATTTTTCTCAATTTTCAAGTCGTGAAAATGACAGTGTTAAGCACCTATATATAGAAAAAATTGTATTAATTACCCCACCCACTTTCTTTGGCGCACTTTTCAAAGTGTCGACATGGTTTTGGATGCACCTTGGTGCAAGTTCTTTAATGTCAAAATAACATTTTTAACACCTTAAGTGCATATTCTATGGTGGCAACATGAAGTTTTCAGCAGCTTAGGGAATTCACTTAGCGTAAATTTTAATGCGTTGACATGCCGATTCTCATGCCTTAAGCACAGGTTTGGTGATGTTGACATATTATTTTCTATGCCAAAAGGGTACTACTTCATTTATGTTGACATGTCATTTCGGGTGCCAAAGGATTTTCTAAGGGATGCACATTTTATGATGTCAACACTACATTTCTTGCGCCCAGTTCAAAAAGGTGAAAATGGCTAAGTTCCTTAAAACTTGATTTCTGGAAAGGAGTTTCAGGCCATATTGAACATTGTCAGACTTCAATAGGGGACTAAAACAAAATTTTGGTATGGATATCTACAAAATTTCCCTTGTCAATTTTACAAGATAACAGCTGGCTCTTTCTAGGGACTATCCTTGAGTGAAACTTAATGGTAGAGAATCCAAAATTTTCATGTGCCTATCCATTAGGTTACAGAGAGTCAAAAACAAGGGAGACCAAAAATGAAAGAAAGGGAACACAAGAAAAATAGAAAGCAAACACACAACAAAAGCAAACACACAACGAAAGAAAACTATACAAAGAAGAGAGAAATATCTACTTCCTGAAGATCTTGAGGTGTTGCCCACTATAGGGAAGCAGGAGCTCAGTTCCATCTAGCTATGAGAGATGGAAACTATTCTCTCCATTGAGCTGTTTGATTTGATATGGCCCTCTCCAAAGAGAGTTAAACTTTACATACATACCTTTTGGTTCTCTTCGTTTTCCCCACAGAAGGACAAGATCCCCTACTTGGAAATCCCTCTACCTAGCTTTCTTATCGAATAGCTTCTTGACTTGATCCTAATGTTTAGTGATCTTTTCCACCACTTTCACTTACTTTTCTTCAATTTCCACCAGGTAAATAATTATCTTTTCCAGAGAACTCTAAAAAGTTTCATCTTCGATTGCTCGAGCCAAGCACAGAGTAGGAAGTTTTGTAGAGATACGGATTTTGGAATTTGTCCCATACAACACCTAGAAAGATGACATGCTGAGAGATCTCTTTGGAGTGATATGATCTTCCCAAAAAGTGTCATACAATGACTTGTGTCAGGACCGCTGGTTTTCATCAACTAGCTTCCATATGATATTCACCAAGTTCTTGTTGCTAGAATCTGCCTGACCATTTCCTTGAGGATAATAATCAGAGGCATGAGCTAATGTTATTTTGTATCCATAAAAAAAACTAATCAATTCCCGTTAAGAGAATTTGGAAGCATTTTCAGGGACGATTTTGTGTGGAATGCCAAATCTCACAATAATATTTTCCTTGATGAAGTTGCAAACAACTTCAGAAGTGGCATGTTTGATAGGTATGGCCTCCACCCATTTCATGAAGTAACATGTTGTTATTACAATGTAACTATGTCCAGCACTTGATTGAGGATTGAGTGCTCCAATGACATCAATTCCCCATTTTCCAAATGGTTCGTTGATGATAACGGGCCTGAGGGGAAATGCAGCTAGCTTTGGTTTGCCAACAAACTGTTGACAAAGTTCACACTTCGCTACCCAAGTGGCTGCATCCTAAAATAGCATCGGCCAATAGTACCTAGCCCGAATGATCTTATGTACCATTACAGATGAGGATAAGTGACCACCACAGGCTGAATCGTGAAAAATTTTTAACAACCTTATCTATTGTGGCTTATCAGCACATTGCAGAAAAATGTCGTTAATGCCACGTTTGTACAATTCATCATCCCATATGACATATCTTATATCTCTGAGATTTACTGCTCACTTTTCCTTAGTGGTTAGATGATTTGGGAAATTTTCATGGGTGAGAAATAATGTGATGTCAAAGTACCATTCATCATTGGTTGTGACAAACAGAACCATGGGTAAAGAACCCACTTTCTCCAGTTCACTTTGTTCTTCATCAACGTGAGTAGTTTTCTCTTTAGGTGCCTCTAAGTCTTTATTTTCAGCCAATAGCTAACATAGGCCCTTACCCCTTACCAACTTGGTTGGTTTGATGTCTAGATCGTATTCTTAGACCTTTGCAATCCAATTCCCTCGTAAGCTCCCTAACTCTTATTGAGTCAAGATAGACTTAACAACCATGTCTGGAACCAGCACTACTGTATGAGAATTTAGAATGTAGTAGTGGAAACATTTGACTGCTTTTACCATGGCGAAGGCATGTTTTTCCAACTATGACATCTTTAGTTCATGAGGCTTAAGAGGAGAACTCATGAAAGAAATCAGGGATTCAATATCCTTGGAGTTCTTTTTCATTAAGATAGTTGATACAGTATGTGTAAATGCATAACTGTACATGATGAAGTCCTTGCTGAAGTCAGGGCATACCAGAATAGGAGTGTGAGCGATGGAAGTCTTTATGTCTGTGAATGATGCCTTGTCCACTTGACTCTATTAGAATGTTTGGGAACCTTTCATCATATTAGATATATGACGAGTCTTCTTAGCAAAATCAGGGACAAAGCATTTCCAAAGAACGAGTGAACACTAGTCTTGCTTGTAGGCAAAGTGAGGCTCTAAATAGCCTTGAATCTTTCAACATCTATCTTAGTTCCCTCTCTACTGATGACATGTCCTAGCAGATTTCCTTCCGTGACCCCAAAAATTGAATTCTTGGGATTTAGTGAAATCTCATGTTTTCGGCATCTGGTCAAGACTTGTTCCAAATGATTATAGTGATCACTTTGTTTCTTAGAGAACACAATTAGGTCATCTAGGTAAACCATGATGACCTTTCCCATCATGCCTTTAAATGCAAAGTTCATTGCTCATTGGAAGGTAGCACTGGTGTTGATTAAACCAAAAAGAATTCTACTATAGGCAAAGGTACCCCAAGGGCTGGTGAATGTTGTCTTGAACTGATCTTCAGGAATGACTTGAATTTGATTGCAACCTGAAAAACTGTCAAACATAGACAACATTTCTAAACCAGTCAATGCCTGTAATACTTGATCCATTATCGGCAGTGGGTAATTATCCTTTAAGGATGACTGGTTCAAGTTGTGAAATTCCACGCATATGCATATTTCACCATTCTTCTTCTGTATAGGTATAATATTTGCAAACCAGGTACTATGATGAATTGGAAAAATGATTCTTACATCCAACATCTTTTAAATTTCAGCCTAGATGGTACCTGAGATCTTGGGGTTGTAATGCCTTTGCTTTTGATGAAAAGGCTAGACATCATCCTTGAGCGGGATGTCGTGCCACATGTCCTTTGGCTTTAAAGACTTGAGATCATCATAAGACCATGCTAATTCATCCATGTACTTTTTCAGTAGCTTGAAAAAATTTTGTTTCTCTTTGGGTGAACAACACTTCCTAATGTTCATGGAATGAGGATGTTCTGCACTACCCAGATTGATGGATTCAGTTTCTAGAAAAGAGGAAGGATCATCCTGTCAGTTTTTCTTTACAAAATGGTCATGATTATCAAATAATCATTCTAAGGAGACTAAACCTTTCAAAATATTATTTCCTTTGAGTTATATCACTTTTTCTTTTTCAAATTTGTGTGCTTGACCGGTGAGGGACTCACAACACACAGAATTTGAACCGTCGAAATGAATCTCTTTGAAATTGTCAGCTTTCTCCAGAAAAGTGATAAGTTGGTTGTCATCATTGAACACTTGTCAGTGCTATGAATTATTTGGCACGCTTGGGCAAAAAACCACCTCAACGGTATAGATATATGTTTTCAATCCTAGGTGAGGGAGCATGAGAGATGTTGAGATGGCCAATGAATCATCCATGTCATTTTGAGCTCGTGGAACTACTTTGATTGAGAAAGCGTAAAATTCTTTGATGCTATCCCATACTACATTGTAATAGTGTCTAAGATGATCATTCTTTACTTGGTATATCCCTTTTACCTAATTGACAATTAGCTCAGCATCACCTTGTACTTTTAGATTCTTGATTCCCTTCTCTTTTGTAGCTTACATGCCAAGTAACAAGGATTAATACTTGGCAGTATTATTCGTATTAAAAAACTACAACTTGAAGGAAAAAGGGAAAATATCTTCCTCAGGAGATATTAGAACAGCCTCAGCACTGCATCCACTTATGGCACAGCTGTCATCAAACTGAAACATTCACACTTTGTTGAGATCCTCTTTTTGGATGAGAACATCAATCTTATCTAAGTCGGTGGACAAGAAGTAGTTTCCCATTCGAAAATAATCTAAGCCTTGGGGTCATCAAAGATGGTGACTATATATTTCTTTTGTGATTTTGGTTCCAACATCTACATCACTCCTTTGACAGGAATCCCAGATTTGGACTAGTCCATATAAATTTCCCAACCAACTTCTTTGTAGAAGCTCCTCCCTAGTAGTATTCTGTATGATGCTAGAATTTCAGCCATGAGAATAGTCATTTTTACCCTTTTTTCAGGAAATTCCGCGAATGTAAATTATGCATCCTTGATCTGACTAATCAATGGTACTTTCTTGGTTTCCATGGAGTAGCATCTACCAAAAGGTTTGGTAAGCATGAGGCCCAAAGCATGGGCAACCTTTGCTAGCATAACATTGTCAGAAGCTCCAAAATCAATTATACACTTACTTAATTTAAGACCATTGACTAGGAGAGATAGGTAAAAAGGTTCAATTTTCCCCGACGTAGAAGTCGAGGTAATGTTTACTTGAGATGTAGGAGGTGTGGGAAGAATTCCTTATAGGGAGATGGGGGGAATGGTGGCAACCTAGTTTTAGATATACTTAGTTAGTCTCACAAGCTGCTCTGGGTTGGACTGAAGGTATTCAAACTCAGACATTTAGATCTTGGTCTTTTTGGCATGATCAATTATATCGAATGTGACCAAGGGTTGTGCTAATGAAGGAGTGAGTCCTTTGTTACGTAATTTGGAAGGAGGGTTACTAGTCTTTGTGGAATTCGAGGAAGGCTGAATTGGAGGAGAAATAGGAGGAAAATATTTCTTTACAAAAGGGTTAATAGGAGGTTGAGTAGGAACGGGATTACCTCTTTTAGAAATCATTGGCAATGAAGCTACCACAGCATTTTCCTTTTATTTTTCAGCAGTAATCTTTGCTTCTTTTCTGTACGAGTGAATGAAAATTATGTATGATTGTCTGCTCGCATACCCTTGGGTACTCTCTTCTTCATCAAATTCCACATCTTCAAATTCCATATACCTGATAGTAGATTCATCAGTCGGTTCACCGACATTTTGATCATCTTCATCTTGCGACAAAGGTTTTTCATAATTTGTATCATCTTCTTCAATTTCAACCAAGGCATTGACCAAAGTGGCTTCAATTTCTAACCTTGGAGAAGTAGCAAGAAAACATGGCCTTTTGGAGGCGTTGTTGGGAGTGAAGTTCCTCCGTGGGACATCTTGGTAAGGAGTAGTAGACGATATTTGAGCCAATTGCTTCTTTAATGAGAGCAAGTCATTTGCCATCTTTTAGAATGTTGGATCTAATGAGGTAGCTTGAGAAGAATTTGAAGCCTTTGATTTTGATGGCTCTTGTCTCAACTCACTAGATATAAGGAGGTTATCTTCTATCTGAATGGTTATAGCTTGAGCAAGAACCAAGTCTGGTATTTGCTCTTGTAAAAGTAAGAAACTTACTCTCGAACTTATTGCGTTCACAAAGAAACACTTTTGATTCTCTAATGTTGGCAACATGGAAAGTGGCACATGGTTGATCAGTGAATTGAAATGGGTGATAAAATTGTGCATGGTTTCATTGGCCTCCTTCATGTGAGTGATTTTTTACAGTAACGCAAATGCGTCTTCTGAAGGCTTGTACCTATCTTCAAATGCAGTCCATAATGTGGCCAAACTGGTGATGGATCCAGTCGGTAAATGTTGAAACCATTCTGATGCAGGCCCTTGCAAGGTCTCAAGAAAGAGATGTACAGATACGTCTTCATGAGTTACATCCAAAATACTGCATGACATAATAAATGCAGCTATGTGTGTGTATGTGCTTTGATTTCTACTCCCATCAAACTTCGAGAAATTCTTATAGTTTCCATGAGGGAGAGGGTGTACTGGATGTGATAGTGCTAGAGGACCCATGGCATTTCTCCATGGTACAGGTAGATTTATCACCATTTTAAAAGTGGGAAACAGAACACGAGCAGGGAGTCTAGTTCTGCTTAGTAAGAGAGCACTATAAATTGATGTCGAGGTACCTTGTGAAATTTGGCTCCTTCATGGAGGTGAGGCACTTGTTGTTGATCGATCTGCTAAACTTAGTGATGCGAATCGTGATAGAGTGATACTGAAATTATTCCTTTGAATTAGATCAAAGATCTAATCAACTTCTCCATAAGCTCTTCTACCATGAGTAAATTGTTCACCTGCCAGCGTAGCCATTCGAATCTACAACAGTTAAGAGAAGATTTACAACAATCTTTTTGTTTGTACTTGCTGATTTTTTTATTTTTCTAGCAAAACTCAGTAGCATGTACTTTTAAATTTTAAAATTTACCCTCTTTTAATAATAAATTATTGTGGTTTTCTGACAAATATTAACAAAGATAAAAGGTGGGTTATTTAGAAAGCTCATTTTTGGATCTTTGAACTGAATTTTGTAAGGTTTTGAAAATATCAAAAAATGTCAGATTCTGAAATCTACGGAAATATACAAGTTTTTATAAAAACTAAGTGAACTAAAAGCTCCTCTCTGGTCCACATCTATAGATTTGTATAAGGAAATTTTTAGTTTTGATCACTTCTATAAAAAGATTAATTTTTAGCAAAGAGTTAAATTTTGTAAACTAGTAGTATTTTTTTACATTTTTTTAATTATTTCCTTGGTTCAATCCCAAGTGGATTCACCAAAAAATATTGGTTTTAAAATATTTCAATTAGACAGGTCATGGGGAAATGGGCCAATAGTGTGCAGGGCATAGCCCCTCTTTGAGATAGTAAAGCAAAACTAGTTTATTGCTATTCTATCAAGTAGGAATCTATACAAATCTACACTATTATAACTTTAGGGGTTTGGGATCTCATCCCAGTAAGGTAGTTTCGACTGCGAATAGAAATATAAGAGGGAAACAAAGGAGGAAGGTAGATTTGAAGGGAGAAAAGAAATGAATTCCAAGACAGAAAGGTCGGAGGGTTTACGCTTTGGCCTGGTAGTAAACAGAGCCAACCTTACTTACATAAACAAACAAAGCAATACTGATGAACATATGACGATAATAAGAATGAATCTAATAGAATAGAAATAAAGATCTAATGCAGATAACACATATATTGAGCACAAAGTCTTAACATATATATTAATATCTCTTCTATTACAAGAAGGCACAAAGTCTTTCTCTCTTCACCTCTTTTTTTATACAAAAATGTCCACCTAGAATACAACAAGTATTCTAGTATTTATAGAAGAAGAAGGAGAAAGAAGACAAAAAGAAACCAACCACTATTTACAAAATATCTTACAAGATATTTACAAAATATCTAAAAACTCAAAAGTTGACTTTGGGAAAGTTTTTGGATGACAACATCCCATGATGCAACATGGATGATGTCATCGTAAATTCCAACATATTTTTTAAATATTTTTACAAAAATATCAAAGCATACACAAGAAGAGAAACTACTCATCATCATCTCTTTGCTTGAATGGAGTGTCTTGGTTCTAATTGAGAGAGGCAATGTGACATTGAGCTTGGTATTCCATAAACTTCATGATCATGGTTTGAAGCTAATTATGATCAGGACCCTTAAAGTGGTCTCCGATGACTTCACAAGTTTCTTTTTCATTCTTGAGCTTGTCAGGTAACCTGGCATATTCTTCACATGCCTCAATCAATAATCTAATGAAATCATGGAAAGCCAGAAGGTGATTGATTGATTCTTGGTCAAAAGTGACCTCTAGCACCAAACCTTGAGTTGTGATGGCCTTAAAGAGCTTGATTGTATCTTTTTCCTCCCTTAAGGTGAACGCTTCACTGAACATCTCTAGAGCCATCTTTGTAACCATCTACTCCATGCTGTATTTTTCATCCAAGTTCTCGTCCTTGATTTTATCTATCCTCTCCAGGATATACTCCATTTGATCAACCCGATAATCTAAAGCTATAAGAGATTTGTTATGATTTTGTGGGTGATCGATGACACTAACCTTTAATAGGTCGTCATCGGAGTAGTTGACCATTGCTTGAAATATTTCATGTTACAATCTAGCATTGTCCAACTCCTCAGAGAGGGATCCTTCTACTGCTTGTAGCTCTTTATTTTCCTGATCTATACTCTGGTAGATTACTATGAAATTCTTGATTATTTCCTCACTATCTCTGAGGATTCTCTCTATCCAGAAGGACACTGTCGCACCTTGTTCACCAATCTTGGTGTATTCATTTATCTTTCCTAACTAAGAACTTTAGTAGGCTCAGCAACAATCATAGGAGGAGCATTTCCCATTCTCTACAAAGCTTGGAGGAGATGTTTGTTTTGTTCCTTTAGTATCCTCTTCTCCTCTTTTGCTTCTTGAAGTTTCTTATAGAGGCCATCTACTGTAGACAAGGCCTCTCCTTGCAGGCTCTCAGATGAGGTTCCCGTCATGACTTGAGTCACTATAAATTCTATAGGAGACATATATTTCTTCTCTTTGGTGGGATCGGGATATGCAATCTCCATGACCATCTCTCCTGAAGTGCTCTTTGAAAAGTGAGTTATCACTTTATGTTTCTTTGGTCCTTTCTTCGGAATGACAAGGAGGTCCATGGGTGTTATCGAAACCTTTCTCTTGAGTTGACCCAGATGGTTGGAGATCTAGCTTGGACTTATGGGAGTGAAAGGGGAAGCAACTGAGGAGGCCACAGGGAAGAACGTTGAGATGCTTGGTGGTGGGATCAACAAAAAGTCCAATGTACTACTACTTGTGGGGCCTGGAGTTACTACAGGGGGAGAAAAGGATATAGAGGCAGAAGGTATTTGTAATGGGATGGAGGGAACACTAGGTGATAGATCCATGAGAGAGGAGAAGATGGAAGCGGTGGGAGATGGAAGGGAGGAAGGGAGAGAAGAAGAAACATCCATTAGGATAGATTTTTCAATGATAGGGGGAGGAGAAGGAGTGGAAGAGGGAATGGTGGGTACCTTAGTGGTTGTAGTTGGGATAACATCCTGAGTGGATGTATCCGTTGGGAATTAGGTAGTCTCTTCTTCTTTACCTGGGGAGACCAGGTCAATCACTTGCTTCTCAGAAGTAGTAGGAGGGCTTTGAGGAGCTTCTTCTTTGCTTGATTCTCCCTCCTCTTTATCTTTTCCTTTTCCTTTTAGCACTTGGGCCAACCTTGGAGGTGCTCTTCCTAAAGGATAAGTAGTGAAATCTAACCCGAGTTAGGCAAGACCATTCTGTTTGCACCAATGCTCAGTGCGTTGCAATGTGGGCTTGACCCTTTTCTGAATGGTCTTTGATGCCTTGGGTCTGTCGATCTCTGTGAATAGACAATCGTCCCCATCCATATCAAGGTAGACATGATCAATTTCTTGATCAGGTTCTTGAAATCCTTTTGGAATGATGGCCATGCCATAATGTTTGATCTCTTCTAGAGCTAGCCTAGAGTGATCCTTTCTCCTGAGATCTATTTCATGTGTCAGGTCAATGTAGATGTTCTTGATCTCAGGGACATGGATAGGATCAATTTTTTCCTTTGGGAGGAAACCCCAGTAATCAAAGGTAGGCCTGACTAGGAAGTTGTGCTTTAGATTCAGCAATTCAAGCTCGGCATACATTTCCTGTGCTTTGGCCAGTGTGGTGTAGGTGTATCGGCCCACTATAAGGGGGAATGGAGTTCCTCCCTTCTTTCTCTTCATGCATCTCTCATGGTATGTGATTATTTGCCTTGATAACTATAAGAGAATCAGCTTGGGCCCTACATACCTTAGTAGCTTGCTCGGTTCACCCTCAAAATTCACCACCCTAAGATAGGTGAATGTGGGAAACTAAGTGAACAATTCTCCCCACTTCTTTGTGATAGTGACCACACTAGGGCTAGTTCGACCATGTCTCATATTTGGCCTTAATAGGCAGATCACCTCATATAAAAAGGCATCATTGATTTTTGAGAACTAACGGATGTTATTCTCGATCCTGAGCTCTGGGTATTATTCATATATTTTGACTTGGTGCCATACCCCATTTTGTGCCAGGCCCGCGAAATCTCTCACTGATGCTACAACTTATACAATGTAGGGATTCATATAAAACTTCCTAGTTGTCATGACCTATTGAATATGTTGAGATATGGTATTGCTGATGATTTCTCCCTAGCCAAAACACTGCTCAGGTACATTCTTACTCATGGTCCCTAAGTATCTCAACATTAATTTATGGAAATGATGGGCATCAAGAAGCCCAAACACTCTACTCAGAAAGGTGATTGTATCACTCAGTTCCTCATTGAAATTACTATGGTGGATGATCTATGGCCATCTACTCACTAGCTCTTTGTTCTTAAGGTATAGCTCGTTCATCATTTGCATACACTTGTCCTCATTGTCATCCCATGCCTTCTTCCATTCTTCTAGGCTTATGGTGACGTATTTCTTGGGATGAGGAATGCCCAGGGTTATTTCAAAATGATGAGCTATGAGGTTGATGACCATCTTGCCCTCTTTATCTTTGACACATCTTGTGTCCTTGTTATAGCATCGAGCCACCAACATGATGAACTCGTTATTCATAGCACTTACTGGCAGCCCCACTACAAAGTGCAATCCACTGCCCACCAATTTGTTCATCCAGGGACCACTAGTTTCCTAGTTGGTTCTTGACCAGAAGTCTTCCATATCAATGTGCCCAAGCTCAGAGTCTCTGATGTCAAGATCACTCTTTGCGTATGAGTCATGCATCTTGACTTTCAGGTATTTATACTTCATCTCTTGTTTTGTAAACTTAGCTTTACCTTTAGACTTGGTTGGAATTTTTCTTGATGAAGACATATGTGGGCTCGAGGATGGTTGTTGTTGTTCTACAAGGAGAATCAAGGAGGTCCAACACAGAAGAGCCATGTCAACCATCATGTTATTCATACTAAAATCTTGCAGAAAGAAGAATGGGGGATTATAAGCTTAGGGTGCAAGGTGTAAGTTCATAGCATACTCCAGAGGCTTAAAAAGACTGGACACACTTTTGGGGATGAAAACATGCAAAAAAAAAAAGTGTGCCTGTGTTGACAGGAGAAAAGCTGCACCAAAGGGTTATAACGGGTGCACTATTAAAGAGTGTTGCATAAAAGGTTTTAGTGCCAAGAAGAAAGGCATGGGGCATGGGTAAGCAACACACAACATGCAGTATTGGTGTTATAGAAATGGTGCCAGCGTTTTAAGAAGAGAGCTTTGGTGGGGCACATATAAGGATTTTCTTGCATGAATTTTAAGTGCACCCAAGGCGCAATTTCTGAAGATGTCGCAAAGAAGCTCAATGTGCCAAAGGAGAACTTCTTAGCATGGATTTGGGGGACACAACATCAAACGTTGATGTTGGTTGGGATGTGCTTGTGCCTTTAGGAAATTTGTTAAGTGTTTATATTTGGCGTAGGTTATGTATATGTTACATGCAGGGGCAATGCACCAAGGTGCGACTGTGGGGTTTGTAACATGAAAGGACAATACACCAAAGGGAAAAATGGTTTTTTTCACTTTCTTTTATTTCTTTTCACTTTACATGACCATTTCTCTCTCTTTAGTTTTGCAAAATAGCAGGGATGAGAGGGATTTCATGCAAGGTAGTAAGTAGATACATAAAGGATGGTTCCTTTTGAGGTAGATCCTTCCCAGATTTACAGAGCTGGAAGGAGGGATAAGGTGGTTTCCAGATGGTTATGGAATAGTAGTTTATTCATTTTTAGATTTAACCTTTTATAACAATCCTAAAACCACAAACAACAATAAGAGAGATAAAATCCACTTATCCAGTTTAATAATGGACAAAGGATGACTTTAGGGTCCACAAACTTGAAAAGTGGAATGCGGGTGTGACAGGGATAGCTGACAGGCGTAGAGGAATATTTTTCACAATTTTCAAGTCATGAAAATGATAGATGTTAAGTGCCTATATAGAAAAATTTGCATTAATTACCCCACCCACTTTCTTTGGCGCACTTTTCAAAGTGTCAACATGGTTTTGGATGTGCCTTGGTGTAATTTCTTTAATGTTGACATAATGTTTTTAGCACCTTAAGCGCATATTCTATGGTGGCAACATGAATTTTTTATCGCCTTAGGGAATTCACTTAGCGCATATTTTAATGTGTTGACATGTCAATTCTCGTGCCTTAGGTGCATATTTTAGGCACAGGTTTGGTGATGTTGACATGTTATTTTCTGCCAAAGGGGTGCTACTTCACTGATGTTGACATGTTATTTAGGGTGCCAAAGGATTTTCTAAGCGGCGCACATTTTATGATGTTGACACTACATTTCTTGCGCTCAGTTCAAAAAGGTGAAAATGGCTAAGTTCCTTAAAACTTGATTTCTGAAAAGGAATTTTAGGCCATATTGAATGTTGTTAGACTTTAACAGGGGACTAAAATGAATTTTTTATATTGTTATCTATAAAATTACCCTTCTCAATTTTACAGGATAACACAGGTCACCCGTGACCTTTGGCCCTTTTCTCAATGGGGTTTGGATCTTATTGGAGAGATCAATCCCCATTCTTCCCAACAACATCAATGGATTATCACCGCTACCAAATACTACACAAAATGGGTTGAGGCTATACACTCATCTCCATGAAATATTAGAAAATATGTGAGTTCATCAATCACCACATCATTTGTCACTTTGGTCTTCCTCATCACCTCATCACTGATAATGGAAAAAAATTCAAAAACAAAACATTGCGAAAACTTTGCGATGCCTTTGGCATTCAGCTAAGTTTCTCATCACCATATTACCCACAAACCAATGGCCAAGCTAAATCCACTAACAAAACCTTAAACAAAATTCTCATAAAAGTGGTTAACGATACTGGGAAGGAATACATACGCACCTTCCTTGTGCCTTGTGGGCATATCGCACTAGTATATGTACTTCCACTACTACCACATCATTTTCTCTAGTCTATGGTATAGAGGTTGTTCTGCCTCTCAAATTCCATATCCCCTCACTCTGCATTTCTCTCCATGACATGCTCAATGATGATGACTTTTGTCAAGACCATGCAGCACAACTTGAGTTATTAGGCAAACGATGTCTTAACACTCTTCATCACCTTCAAGTTTACCAAAAATTTGTCAAATGTGCCTACGAAAAATGTGTCCATGAACAAACCTTTCAAGTCGGTGACCTTGTCATGAAAGAAAATCAACATGTAACAAAAGTAAAACAAAGTAAACAGGGAAAAGTTTCTCCTAATTGGGTTGGACCATACATCATGACTCATACCTATGGATCAAGTGCTTATCGTTTATCTTAACTTGATGGTCAACCCGAACCTGAGCCCCTTAATGCCTTACATCTCTGACCATTCTATTGTTAACTTTTAGTCCTACATCACTTTTTTCCTCTTTCCATGCTCATCCCTTGAGTGCTCTCCACTTCTTGCACCTCACCAATGATTAAACAAGAATCATGTGAGTTCCCATCACTTTTTATCTTCTCTTAAAATATGTGTACCACGGTGCTGCATATAGCATGATTCTCATGAATACTTTTCATCTACCTTTAGATGATATCCCATGGTTTTTTCACCCTACTTTCTAAACAAGAATCGTGTTCTTCACCTTGGTCTTGTCCATGACTTCGAAGCCCTCACTTAGGACGTAACTCATTGAGTCAAACTTCTAATAAAAAGATGACTCCCTCAAAATGACATCTTCCTCTTGGTAATCACTATTGTAAATAGACTGTTCCCTTGAAGGATAACTATGTAAAGCTCTTTCAAAAAAAATAGAGAGAAACTGAAGCTTCCCACATCGATTAGCTTCATGAAGACCTTAAGGAGTTAATTTAATCATCCCATATAGACTTCCCACATCAATTAGTCTCTCTCAAATACAAGTCAAAATAGAAGACTTTTAGTCATGGACTTTCCCATTGTGACCTCGGATCTCTTGCCCACAGAGCATGCTACCACATATCATATAAAACTTACCCATCTTTCACCCCTCTCACCATTCACACTCCCCTTTCCTACTGCGTCAAGGGACCTCTTGGGAACCATGACATTTGGTGATCATTTTCCTATCACTCATCCTTAGAACCATCAATCATGTAATTTCTTATGGGTCTTGCATTCATCACCTCCTCTAAGGTATGACCTACTTGGTATGACCCTAACCAATCAGGTGGCTTTCTTGCCTTCCCTTACCTTTTACCTTATTTATTACGTATTGATTACCTTATATAGAAATCGGTCCTCGACACATACCTTTGGGGTATTTTCTTCTTTAGTCATAATTGACATCACCTACACTAATTTTCCTATACCCCACCCACACCTAACAGACCTAAAACCAAATCATTCCTAAAACCTACCAACTCATTCTCATACCTCCTTATATTTTTCCGTAGCTTATGGGAGAACTACATCATCTTGAGGTCCCTTTTTTCTAGGACTATGTAGGTAGCACTCTGAGGGCATGGGGCCCTTAGAGGTTAGCTCAGACATTCTCTACCCTAACTAATTCATCTTTCATTTTCCTAAAATCACATTCTACCCTACTTAGTTTCCTTTTATATCTAAAAATTGGAAATTAAATCAAACAAACAACAAGTTTATTAACATTTTTATCAATCACCACAACATACATTTATTACGACTTCCATTTCTCTACCATCATCATGCATATATTATACAATATTTTAAACATTACCCATACTATCATTCCTTGCTCAAATTCATGAATCGCAACTTCAACTAATTTAAACACGACCATGCCTAACCAAACTTGTTTCAACCATGCCTTACCAAACCTAACTCAACCATGCCTATGACCTGACTCGATCCATGCCTAAACTAACCTGACTCAATCCATGCCTAAACCAACCTATCTCGATCCATGCCTAAACTGACCTGACTCAATCCATGCCTAAACCAACCTACCTTGATCCTTTCCTAAACTGACCTGCCTCAATCCATGCCTAAACCGAACTAACTCGATCCATGCCTAAACTAACTAACTCAACCATGCCTAAGACCTAACTCAATCCATTCCTATGACCTGACTTGATCCATGCCTAAACCAACCTGACTCAACCATGTCTATGACCTAACTCAATCCATGCCTATAACCTAACTCAATCCATTTCTAAGACCTAACTCTATCATGCCTAACTCACCTAGTTTCTATCCATATCACAACAAAAAATTAAAAGTCTCATCAAAACACCAACAAATCAAGTATCGCATGTATCTCATCATATAAATAGATATGTGTGTCTCATTATAATATACATGGATATCTCATCATGTTTATCTCAAAAAAATCAGCGACACACAGGACAATACTCAATACAAAATTTCATCGGCATGTAGGCTGGTCTCATATACAATAAAATAATAAAATAGTACAAAATCTCTTCGGCACTCAGGTCAGTATATGCTCAAAATATACAAAAACTCTTGTACATCCTTACTATATTCAGCACGTAGGCTGGTATATCTCAAAAAATGACTACAATACATATAAAAATTAGGAGCCATATATCAGGCATCTCGGTAGACATCCTCCATATCTGTATCACCTATACCCTTTGCCTCCTCGGCCCCTGTCTAGTGACCTGCTAACATCTCCCCACCCATCATAGGTGGTGGCTGGGTCCCTGATGGCATGTCACCTGAAGTTGGTCTCTAAGAGCTGGTGGCCTTTCCATGATTTGGCCTCGAAGCTAGATGGCCCCCTGTGCTCTCGACACTGTGAGTGTAAGATCTCGTCCTCTCACTCGAGGCCTGTTGTGCCCTATACTCTCCATAAGATAGAAAATATATCTCAGCCACCGTTAGATGATCCTAGTAGTATTTGGTCTCACCTAGGGCATCCCGTAACCTATATATATGCATGGTCTATGGTGGCCCCATAGGCCTCGGCCCCTGTACCTATCTCTCCCCTACCTATGAACTGGGACCCTTTTTCGGTGCCTATGGTGGTGTCATTAGCCCTTGCCCCTGTGCATGTATCTGGGCCTGTAAAGCCCCAATCTATGCTTATGCTATGGCTAGCTAGCCTTGTAACCCTGTCACCTGTGCCTGTAGGGTAGTCACCTAACCATCATCCCCATCTCTGTCTCCATCCCCACCCTGGCCATCTGGGCCTGAAGACTGGTCATCTGTACATGTAACCCATCCACCTCCACCTCTGAGCTAGTAAGTTGTGTCTACACCATACCCAACTGGGTAATCAATGTCACCACCTGCCCCTGTAGGGAGTCCCTCTACACTATGATGGTGGCTAGATCTGGCTACCCCAACCTGGGTGGTACTACTCGTAAATGAGCCACCCACCACTATCTATATCTATTTGTGACCCCGACATCATCAATCCACCGGTCCACTGCCTACTCTTCCTGCCCTGTGGGTAATGTCAACTATGGTAGAGGTAAGGGCCTCTCCATGTTGTCTCTCTTGTACTATGGGAAGGGCAGAGGTATATCCTTTAGCATCCTAAACTGCCACCTCACTCTATCAACTGGGATCATCTCGTTCTCCCCGGCACAGCGACCTTGTATCCATCTCAGTAGTTACATTTCAGCTAGCTCATCACGAATATGCCTATATAATGGGAACCCCACATAGGGCATCCAAATGATGTCCACCCTAGACAACCCCTCCAATAGTCACTAGAAATAGGCCACAACATGTGTGGGCCTGTTTAATATCCACTCTCCAATAACAGGCACCCATCACCTATACCCCACTTGTACATAGCCTGGTAGAAATACATCGGCCCAGGGCATGCCCACTGCATGCACACAGATAATGTGCTCATATGCCTAGTAGTGAATTAAAAAGGTACATCATAGGATGAACATGCGCAGGTGCCCATATGCCCATAGGTCTCTATATAGCTACACCAGAAATGTTGGCACCCAAGAAAAGTGGGTCTAGTCTATCATCATGTCGTGTAATACCCCCATCAATGATCAGGGAAACTACCCACCCTCTACATCTAGCAGTGCAAAGCAACACACTGCCTCCATCAATAGAACTATTAGCCTTGTCTCCTCTACATGGGCTAGCTACATCTCTCCATAGTGCACAATGGCACTATGAAAGGTCATCTCAGCCATCCCCTCTCCAAACACAGGTAGCATCAACTCCTCCAAGGCCTTAGAGGAGATCGAGTAGACCTGTGTACCTAATATGGGTAGCCACAAAATCCTAAACATGTCCTCTAGGAACTGTCATCTCACCTATCGGTAGATGGAATGTTTTGGTTGTGAAATCCCATCTATCGATGAGAGTGACCATCAGACTCAGCTACCAGACTACATGTTGGTAGCATCAGACCCCACTCAGGCCCACCGCCTCCACAGGTCACATCTCCTCAGGGGTTGCTATGTCACAAACTATCATGAGCAGGGGTAGAACCTTGTCTTGCATGCATAGCTGATCTCTCCTCTGCATCTAATATAAACAAACACATTAATCTACATTTATAACACCCATACTCACCCACTATCATTTTCCTGTACCCTTTTTTACCCCTACCCATCTCACTCACCCAACTTGTGGTACTTTTGGCCCCTTACTCTCCAAATCTTGACTGGTACTGGTTACCTCTAACTGGCCCCTATCACCCTTAAAGTAGCATTGGTCACCTATTTTGTGACCGATACCAGTTTAACCCTACCAATGCCGGTCACTGTCGTGGCAAAAACCCGTCACACCCAAACCCTCCCTTCTCAAAAAAAATTGATACCCTAAAACTTCAACCCACCTAAAATCATCTACATCTCCCCCTCCACCTCATCTCTTCCCCTCTTCTCCAACTTATCTCTCTCCCCACTCCTATTTTACCCAATTTACCCTCCCCTTTTACAAATTTTATTTTCCCCCACCCAAAATAAAAACAAAAACCCAATTGGCCAAATCACCTAATCTACCTAACAAAAAACTACAAGAGTTGGATGCTTACCTCATCATGTTACCATCGTCATGGTGGCAAGTCTGGCTACTACACTGGTGGCCCGCCCAATCCCTCTCCGGCCTTTATCATCACCAAATCACTACCTACGACTCCAACCAATCAAATCACACACATCGATCCCATGGACCTACCTCTCACCAACCCCCACCCACCGTTCGGCTCACCGACTCAACTCTCCATTCCATACAGACACTTTTTCCTTTTTCTCTCTCTCTCTCGTGTCATTTTCTCAATTCGCTAAATAAAAAATGAATAATAAAAAACATAGATTTTTTATGTTTGTAACAAACCCACCCTAACTGACACCAATTTTACCTTCATCGGCATCAATCATGTTCCCTGCCTTACCATGGTTGGTTACACTCTACCAGCGTTGGTTACCCGTGACTGGCATCAGTCACCCTCTCCTGAACATTGCCTTAAATTTTACCCTATTACCCTACCCGTCACCCCATTTTTACCACACCTACCCTTTACCCTGATCATTTACCACATTCCACCTTTACCCAAAACCATTTACCTCACCCTCCTCCCCTCATCATTTACTTACCTACTCATATCCTCCTTTGGGGACTCATTATTTTACCTATACCTTAGCCTTACTAATGTCGTGACCTATATTCTTATCCCTAGAACATCGCTAGTGATCTTTGACCTCATGTGTTCGTTATACCTTGCGGCACTGTTACCTATGTTGATGGACATATTGACCTTACCTTGCCTCTTTTCGTGACCATTTATCCTGACCCAACCCTTGGTGTACTGGAACGTACCTAAACATTCATGCACCTGACCTGTGTCATGTTTCTTGACCATATCCCATACCTTGGATACCATAATCACTTCAACCTTGTTTTGATAAACCTATCGACTTTAGACAATGTACAGTTTTCCTGCTCTTCAACCTGGTAGCGTGTTACAGTTTATACATGTGTGTGTGTGTGTTCCATTATTACTACCTTTGAACCTAACCCATTACCTATATTACCTAAGTAGACCTTACTCCATTTTAGCCTATTACTCACCTTCCTTTTCATCACATTTACCTTTTATCAAACCACTCAATGATTCTGCCTTCTGCCTCATCAGTTCCTAGTTTAAGGGGGATCACCTCCATCCACACAAGGGGAAACCACATCTTATTTTTGTCAGCATCACTTACCAATACAAGTTACTCAACAAAAAGGGGAAAAATGTAGACACCAAAATTAGGTTACACTCCCCTTTGGTCCCTCGACAAATAAACACCTTGAACACATCCACCTATCCATGGCCCCCTTCACCTCAATATAATATTAATTTAATTATTACAATTAAATTAATTCATTATCCTCACTATATTTATTATTTAAATAGCCTAATTTAGATAATGCCCACATATCTCCCTCACTTAGACACCTCATCAAGCCACCTTGCCCTAAGACCTATTCTTAGTAAGTTGTCATAACTAACTAAGACTTACCCAAACCCTAAAAATCAATGCCTACATTCCCTCTAACCACATTCTTGCATGCTTAAATGAAGCTTCCAGTTGGATCCGCAGATTAACGACATGAGATCCCAGAAATGCAAGGGGTTCTACCCAGTTTAGTAAACCTAGGAAATCTCGCCCTAACCGCCGCCGGTTAATCTGGAACCACTTTTGGTCACCTTTTAATACCCAAAACAACCTTATTTTCAAGGTTTGTAAAATTTGGCAGATTCCTGAAAGATATCACATCTTTTAAGAACAATTTTCCATGAGAACACACATGCAAGGAAGGAGATCATGCATTTTCTCTTGCATAGACACCCAGCATTCATCTAGCAACCACCTAGCATAGATTTGATCCAATCAGGCAAGAAAGGGATTACATACAACCCATACAAAATCTCCCTAATGTTTGATGAACCTCTACAACATTCAACCTCTTATCAACACCTTCATTCCTCACTTACAAATGTCCCGAACAAGATTCCAAGTAAGTAGAACATTTTACTCCTCTGGTTCATTCATTTAATCATTGTGTCTTCATCCTTTATTCTCCCATCCACCCATTGACCTCCTTTAATACTCACCCCTCCATATCCCAGTCAACCCCTCGCCAAATCCCATCAAAATAACTTAATACCTCATTTCAACCAGCGTAGTCCTTTGTGTAATCATAAGGGAGATCTAAAGCTCATTCTAGGACATTCTCAGTATTCCACAGTAACCAGCACCAATTCTCCCCAACCAGCATTGGTCACCCTTAACCAGCATCAGTCTTTATATTTACCAATACAGCCTAGAACAGTGACCTACCCACCTATTCCCACATCAACCTTAATCATTTGTGACCTTCCTAAGACCTCTATCAGACCTATAGAGACCCAGAACTAGTTACTTGACCTTCGGATCTTATTTTAACCTATCCTGATAGATTAGATCTTTCTTATTGTGTTTTAAATGAGATACCTAAATCATTTTAACTATAATAGGATTTAGTTTATTGCCATCATTGAATTGTTTTAAACAGTGAACTGACAGCCATCTAGGAAGTATCATACTTCCTGGATCTAGCACATGCTAGGTAGTTCACTACACATATTGTTTAACTTTTATTTGGTGGTCTTTAGTTCCATTTCAGGTAGTTCCTACTAGCCAAAAGGAAGCTCTCATGATCATTTGTGGATTTAGAGGACATACGCACGCAACAACCTATCAACCATCATTTCAACAGGTACTCCTCCTATGCCCATTACCCTATTTGTTTTGTCATTTTCAAAGAAATGTCTAAGAATCAGGTGAAACACTTTTGGGGAAAATTTGGAAAATTTTCCTTTTGTGAAGAAAGGAGCTAAAGTACAAAAAGAGAGCATGTTTCCATTGGGACCCACATTGGGACACCTGTCAGGCCCATTTCTTGAAGGTAGAAGGATGGAGCTACGGGGGAAACTTGGAAAAAATTACATTTTTAAAAAGGAGGTGAATTAGCAGAATTTAGCCACGGTTCCTTTGGGACCCACCTTAGGACATGTGTTAGGCTCATTTCTCAAAGGTAGAGGTGTGGAGCAAAATGTGAAAAATTTACATTTTTCCAAAAAGTTGTAAAAGGGAAAAAGGAACCCGCAGGCCCGTTTTAAAGTGGATCTCCCATGTGGATGACCCAAATTCAAAATAGAAATCAATGGAAGTTGTGCATCTGTATCTAATTTTTTCACCATTTTCACTCCAAAGCTCCTAGGGATGCATATTCTTATGGTTTTTTATCATTTCTTGGAGTCTCCTGTATGCCAAATGAAGAAGAACATTAATCTGGTATCCTAGTTTGGTGGGGAGTTTTTATAAATGTCTCTCACCATTAAATTTGCAATCTGACTATCGGATTTGACCTGATTTTTCTTTCCTTGGCATGTGAGAGACGTGTTAATATCTTGGTTTGGTGAGGAAACTCTAGAGGTGTATTTTACCATTAAGATGAGAACTAACCTTTAATCTCAATCTGATCTTCCATTTTTCCTTCCTAGGTATGCAAAGAACCAGATTTGACAAATTAGTGGTAGAAGTGGTTGGCGAGTAGAAGGAAGAGTGATCTATTAGAAGGAGTTGAATGTAGGAGATGCTCAAAGAGATCTACCCCTTGAGGACCTAACAAATTTTTACAGATTTGATTTTGGGAATCACAATCGGGATCATGGTGAGCACTGGTACACTCAATGTTTGGGTTTTTGGGGGAAAAACTCTATTGTAAAATTTTATAAAAGGCATGATTTTTGTCAAGAAAAGGGTTGGAAGGTTGAAGTGTTAGAGGTTAGGACTGATTTTCTAAGAGAAAAGCTTTATATAACCCATCTTTCTGAGAAACTATATGAAGAAATATTTTTATCTCCTTTGTGTTAAATTTGATCGTGTCAAGGTGGTTGGGAGTGTACAGCCATTAACAAGCTCTGAGATAGTTCAAGAAACTTACCCCTATTGATAAATTTAATCAAAATTGAGTTAATCTATGTTATTTTTGGGAAAAAAAATTGTTTTCTTTGTTTATGAATGTCGGTAAGTAGTTATTCTTGTTCCCATTGCATTCTTACATTGAAATCTATGTGAATCACACAAGATCTTATCCTTGTGATAGTTTGATGGTATTTACAATTTCATTTATCAAAAGAGCTTTCATTTGATATTGAAATAAACAAATTTAAAATCATTGTGACTCCTAGCATGACTATAAGATTGTTTGTTAGCCTTTGAGGTTATCTTAGGCATGATGAAACAGAGATCGATAATTTTCAGTTAAGTTTTTCAATTTGAGTCTTCGTTTTGGATCCTTTAAGTTTGTGTGAAAAATGTTGATCTAGGCCTCCACTGAAGTACATATTTTGGTTAAAGGAACATCCTAGCTACCCTAAAGAATTATTTTGATTCGAGCTCTCTATTTTTGTAAAGGTTCTCAAATATCTGGTATAATCAACTTTATCCTACTTCACCTCCCACCAAAATCATTTAAAGACAATCAATCTTACCCATACTACCCATGTTTGTCCTATGTGTATACATATGCACAATTTCTATTACCAAAACATGTAAAAACACTCATGTTTTCATTGTCTTTAGTGACCTAAACCTTACTTAGAAAATATCTCCATTATTTAGAGTGATAACTTGTAAGAGTTAGGTTTTGTTGTATTGATCATATTTTCTTCAAAGTCTTCTCAAACACTTCACAAGGAAGGAATACCCCATCTCCTTCATAAAAAGTAGGCTACAAAAGGGTCCTCTCACCTTGATCGAAAGGTAAAACCATAAAGTAGTGAGGATAGATCAAATCCTCTTGAGGTTGCTATCCATTTCTCCACATTTGAGTGATAGAGGGCCAATTAGATTCCATCCCCAGCTACAAGATGAGTCACTATGATCTATCTGTCTCTAAGCTTCCTGCCAAACTTGTGATGTTGCTCAGACTTTGAAGGAGAATCAATTTGGGTACTAATAGGGAACATCCACTGAAGACTAGAAATAGCCTCTAAAGACTTAGAGTAGCCGTCGTAGTCTACAAAATTCAAAGGAAGAACCATGAAGGCGAAGGAAAAGCTATGAAAGTAAGGGAGTTAGAAGAAAATCCTTTCATAAAGAGAAAATCCACGAAGAACTGTGGAAGCTATAGAAGACTACAAAATCCAACAAGAAGAAGAGATAGAGTTGTGGAGGTGGAAAAAAGCTTTGGAAAGGAAAAAGACAAGGAGGATAGCTGTGAGACATTGTGAATTCCATAAGAATCATAGAAAGAGCCACAGATAACTAAAAATCTGCCAAGTAAGGGGAAATGTCGCCGAGTCAAGAAAAGAGCTGCAATTCAAAGGATAAAGTCAGAGGAGTAGAGGAAAGCTACAAAATTATGGAATATGGATTGGACAAAGGTTGAAGGAAATGAAATTGATTTAAACATAAACTAGTAAGATTTTGGTTTTCCAAAATCAATGGTGATTCGATTATCAGGAAATTGCGATCAAGTGTACGACTTAAACTCCATGAAGAACAAAGAAATCCATTGTTTCAGCTGCCAACAATTAATGCGTATTGATTTTGTAGAAATGTAGTTACATTCTCTATGAGATCTCAAGTTTTGAGGAATAATAAAATATTAAATAAGAAAATGGCTCACTCTTCTGGGTCACGTTATAAATGTGGAAAATCTATTTTTTGTAAACGGATAATAAATAGCTTCTACAAATGTATGGGAAGTGGTGTAATCAATCTAAATACAGAAGGAACTGTATCTAGAGTCAGCTACATGAATTTAATAGCCCGGATTCTCAAGAGACCAGGTAGGAATGTGCATGGCACATGATTCGAAGTGATGGAATGGGTCAATGGTGATAAAGTTTAAAGGTGGAACTATTTTGAGTGTTTCTCACATAAGAAAAGATGTATTCAAGCTAAAGAGATATATGCAGAAGAGATAATACAATGCAATCAATCTAAGAAAGAGCTACATATGAAAAAAGAGAGAAAATAAGAGATCAGATCAATGATGCATTGATTTATCATATAAGAGAAGAATTAAGAGTGGAATATTGATTGAGAAAGTAGGATCGAATCATAAGAGCAGAAGAGGGTGAAAAGAAGAACATGGACAGAGCCAGGAAAGTGAAAATAATTCATTGTATTAGAAATTTTTGTAACTACATGATCAAAATGTATATAAATGAAGTCTAAGTTGTAGCTTAACACATTCAGGGAGTTGTAGCTTCCTTATAGGTGGGTGCCTACAAAATAAATCTCTTATGATGCATAATATTCACTTGAGTCCTTTGTTGTGTGTAATATCACCAGAGGTGTAGGGGTTGGAGATCCTTATGGGATTAGTGTCTCACTAAAAAAATCTTGTAAGATGTGTTATATTCTTATGAGTCCTTTCTTTTTGTAATATAAGCAACAGTTTTGGTGGGTTTTCTCCCAAAAGGGTTTCCCACAGTAATTTTTGTGTTCTGTGTTATTATGCAAGACGTTTGGTTGTTTGAATGCTCATAGTTTAAATTCACACATTACTAAAGGGTTTTTAAATTGGAATCAAGTGTAAAGTCTTAATCTAAACTGGTTCACCCCCCCCCCCACCTCTTAGTGCTTGTGATCTCTAACAATTGGTATTAGAGAAACATCCTTTCTGTAGACGCTTAACATCTTCAAGGAGATCCTCCTATCACAAGCATAGTAGCAAATCAGGCACAAGGTGGTTTGTCACTGTTAAGATCACCTCTCTTCATTGGTACAAATTATGCATTCTATATAATAATGATGAAGACATATTTTATGTCACTTGGTTTTGATATCTGGGAATGTGTTGAACTTAGATACAATCCTCCAGCTACATTAATTACTACTTCCATGGATAAGGCAGAATATGAGTGTAACTCAAGAGAAATGAATTCCCTTCTATGTGGACTAACTGATCTAGAGGAAATTTCAGATTACATAATTTTCTTGAATCTCCCATGATCACTACAATGCAGAAGATGACTCTGAGAGCTTTCCGTTGACTATTTGAACGTCAAAAATGGACTCTGTATGAACATTTGGTGGCTGGTCAAAGTTTGGTCAATGGAAAATGGATGATTTTAAATCATATAATGTTATCACCATTTTCTAGAGCTCTCCAATACCTTTCCAATGCATTTTGAATAGACCAAATCTAAGTTTGTATGCAAAATTTATGATCGGTTAAAGGTCGGTTAATTGGTAGTCAACAACTGAAGGATACGCCAAATGGAAAAATGAGATGGTGACATGTGGCATAGCTGCATAGATGCATTTGATTCATGGAAAATGTGCATATGACCATGTGCATTTACTATTCATACATGTGGCATTAAAGGTGGGTTTATAGTTTTTACCCACATAAAAGGTTTTATAATATTTTACAAAAATAAAAGAGAGAGGAAAAGTCCATGTGAGAATAAATTTTGATGGAAAAATCCTATTAAAAAGGCTTGCATATAATGTGGGATTTTTCCCCACTTAAATCTGCTCCATCCACATGAAGAGTGGATATTATTATGGGGTTGAGTTTTTTTTTAAATGGCTTAAGCTTATTTAAAAGCTTAAAAAAAAATTAATACCTTATAACCCGCTCAAAGCCTATTAAGGCTATTATTTGAAGCAAATTAAATATTTGGTGGCTAAATTATTCTTATGCCATGGAGAATTTGGCTAGGCCTAATCCATTGAGGATTATTATGGGATCTTTTAAAAAACTAAGCCATGGATATTATCAAATATCCTTATATTCTGGGCTCCTAATCAATATAAATAGGGGACCTAAGTACATTGTAAAAAACACGCAACTCTAAGCTATTTTCTTGGATCTTAAAGGAGGGGGAGAATATTTTGGAGAAATATTTATAAGTCCTATTATTATTATTTTAATAGGCAAATATGGTGGTGTTATAATGTGTGGCCATAATAAAATGTGAAGGCCCACTTTTGTGAGAAAATAAGTCCTATATTATTATGGGCACTTTTGGAGCTAAGGCCTATTATTATAGGCATGTAAATATGTAAGCCATATCATTATAGGAATTATTATTTTATAGCTCTGAATTCCCTCCAAGAAGACATACTCTGAAATCGAGCCGAGAAAGACGACTGGTGAAGTTTGATGGTGATCATGGTGACATTATGGAGATGTAAAACCTATATTAATATAGAGGGAAATTATTCTGGTAATTTTTTAATACCAGGAGATGCAGTATATTTGGTCCTTGTTGAGTTATTTGTCTAGCAGGGAAGAGACAAACTAGGTCAATCCACAATTACGATGCAATGGAGACGACCAAGTACATGAGCCACTAAGTAGGAGAAATTTTTGTGACAAGTTTATCATGTGAAGTTATTTCCTATAAAATTGATATTTAAGCTTTTGTACAAGACTCCAAAAATGGAGCATTTTTACAACTAGTTTTGCTTGATGTATTAGGAAATGTTTTCCCTTACACTTGTATTTGAAAGTTACATAAAGAACTTGTTAGGGGTGCATATCTCCTAATCAAATCTTTCAGTGACCATTACATTTGGATAGTCATATCTATGCATTTGGAGATTGGTCAGCCATTTTTGTAGACAATGGAGCTCATAGGTGTCAGCTTGGAACTTCATTTTGTGTAGAGATTATGACCATGTAGCAGAATGGTAGTTGAAAACCATTAGCATATGATAACAGGTTGGAACTTCATTCTATGTAGATTCATTGTGAAAATACAATAGAGTGGTACCTGATATTCATCATCAATAGGAGGCTTTCTACCATGTAGAGGTAGCAACCGTGCAGCGGGATTAGAATCACCATTTTCTAGCTCGTGAGAAATCAGCTCAGATTGTCGTTCTGTGTAGAGGCATTGTGACTATGTAGCAGAATGGTAGTTGATCATTAGACTAACATCGTGCATGGGAGGCTTGAGGTCTTGAAATAGGCTTAACATCGTGCATTGGAGGCATTAAATTCTAGAAAGGGACATGATATCATGTTACAACTTCATTCTGTGTAGAGTCTCTAATGACCTTGTAGCAGGATGGTACCTAACAAGTCATTACCAATCACCAAAATCAGATCAATCATAGCTCTAAGTAACATGGAGTTTGTTTAAACTAGTTTGGATTCTATGGGATCAACTAGGAGCTGGGAACTATGTTATAAAGTCAAAGAAGATCCTTTTTATCAGATATCTGGAAGCTTATCACTGCACAGTGGGAGCATTGAGGTTTCATTGGGAAACTTAGCACCATAAAATGGAGGCATGGAGGTCTTCTTCAGATCTCAAAGTGGCACAACAAGAGGTAGTGAGCCCAAATTCCACAGGTCCTAGAGTTTGAGCCATCATTTTTGAATGTGGAATTGGTATAATATTGCAATGATCTCTTCTCAATAAGGTGATTTGGAGTTCACAAGATTTTTGGGAAAAAAAACCTTTCTGATTGGGGAGGTGTGATTTGGAGGAAATTTTAGAGGATAGAAGTTCCTTGAATCTCCCAGGATCACTACAGTGTAGAATATGACTCTGAGATCTTTTCATTGACTATTTGAATGTCAAAAACAGAGTCTGTATGCACATCTAGTGGTTGGTCAAAGTTTGGTCAAAAATGGTCAACATAGGTCAATATAAAATGGATGATTTTTAAATCATCTAATATTAGCACCATTGCATAGACCTCACCAATACCTTTCCAATGCATTTTGAATGGACCAAATTTGAGTCCGTATGTGAAAGTTATGATCAGTCAAAGTTTTATTAGTTGGTAGTCAACAACCGAAGGATACGCCAAATGGAAAAATGCCATGGTGACATGTGGCATAGCTACACATCTGCATTTGACATGTGGAAAATATTCATGTGACCAAGTGGATTTACTATTTATACATGTGGCTTTAAAGGTGGGTTTATGGTTTTTACCCACATAAAAGGTTTTATAATATTTTATTAAAAACAGAGAAAGGAAAAGTCCAGGTGAGAATAATTTTTGGTGGATAAAGCCTATTAAAAAGGCTTGCATATAATGTGGGATTTTTTCTCACATAAATCTACTCCATCCATGTGAATATTGGATATTATTATGGGGTCGAGTTTTTAAAAAAATGGCTTAAGCTTATTTAAAAGCTTAAAAAAGAATTAATCCCTTATAACCTGCTCAAAGCCTATTAAGGATATTATTTGAAGCAGATTAAATATTTGGTGGCTAAATTGTTCTTATACCATGGATAATTTGGCTAATCCTAATCCATTAAGGATTATTATGGGATCTTTTAAAAAAATAAGCCATGGATATTATCAAATATCCTTATATGTTGGGCTTCTAATCAATATAAATAGGGGACCTAGGTACATTTTAAAAACACGCAACTCTAAGCTATTTTCTTGGATCTCAAAGGAGGGGGAGAATATTTTGGAGAAATATTTACTAGCAATCGTACATGAAATATGTGATGTGAACGCTGAAGGGAAATTCTATGTTGAGTTTGATTTCGAGTGACCAAACATAAAGAAGGAAGAGGGTTGTAGAAGAGAGATTATCGAGAGGAAAATCCTTCACTTGATCCAATTATGTTTGAGGTGGTCATGGATAATGGATTCGGCTCTACCCACGAAGTTTTATTGAGCTTCTTGTCTTGAAAAGGTAAGCAACGACCATGAAAACCAACAAAAAATTATTTTGACATGTGGGTGATGTGTTTGAGGTAGTTGATTATATAAATGGTCGAGATTGATTGTATGAATGACCATAAGCTCTTTCTCATAGGGGCAATGCCTTTCAACGTGAATATTAAAAAATATAAATAACTTTACCATAGTGATTACATCATAAAATAATTTCAAAAGTGATCATTCTTTGTTTCCCTATTTTATTCTTTTTTCTACTCAATAGAAATTAACCATAATCTTTAATCTTTGATTTATAATGATATATAGTGAAGAGGGTAAACCATTACATGATACAAACCAAATATAGTATCTTTTTTTGGCTACCCATTTCATCTCTTACAAAATTTACATAGAACAACATCCCTAACTGTTTATCATTCCACCTTGTTAAACATGTTTGGTCACTAAAAGAAGAAAAAGTGACCAAGCAATAAGATTTAGACAGATTTGTGTACACTTGATATCTATTTGTATCTAAGCTTGATAGGTTAAGGTCCTTGATAATGTCATGTTTCTACTAAGCTACCTTGATTTAACACTATTTCATAGTTGTTGCTCCTTTAAAGTTGTATATAACTGTAGTTGTTTCTTCTGCCAGTACATAACTGTAGTTGTACAAATTAAGTGATGAAATGGATACTATCATATGTGTCTATCTACATATTCTGGCTCTACACATTTCTATGCAAATCAAGCAATTTGTTTGAGTAGGAGAAGCTTCGAAATGTTTGGTGAGATCAAGATAGATACACAATAAAATATCCAATATCAAAAAAGGTTGTAAAGTTTGTAAGATTGATAATTTTCATGGAAGTCCCTGATTCCATAGATTGTTTTATAAATTGTAGATGCTATTAAAATCTTATCTTTCTTTCATTCATTCCATACCAGAAAAACAAAGGTATAATTATTTTTTGCAGTATATATATGTTAAAGATCATTCTCAATATTTATTTCTTTAGCATTCTAATTCACTTATCCAAAAATGTTCAAAGACAACTAAACATAATTCAAATTTGAAAACAAATTATTGAAGGAAAAACCTACTAAAACACTTGTTATTGAAATATAGGGGTAAATTATGAGGGGTCTACTGCTAAGTTGATAGATGTCTAAAAAAGTTGTATTTTTACTAAAACAATTGGTATGGTTGATCCATACACATGAATATTGAATGTACATCTTTCAAGATAACAATTATCTCAAGTTGTTCCTAAATTGAAAGGGGGAATGTAGAAATCCATAAATGATAAATGATGTGGAACATTTTTTAGGCTACCATGGAATTTGAAACTATGTTATCTATCAAAAATGCTCTAGCATTATGTTTTGATGCATTTGCATATCCTGTTTCAAAGGTAGTTGTTTACCTTTGGCGGTTTTCAATTTCCCCAAAGCTTTTGTTAATGGTCTGAAATACTAATTTTTATCTTCATATGTAGATTGGTTGCCTAACTTTGGGCCTAATGATTCATTGCAATGAATAGAAACAACATTCAGAGCTCCAACCTTATGATTCCCAATGATTTCTTGAGACTGAGGATTTTGTAAATAAATACACCTCCTCTCATTAATTTCAGCATATTCTCACTATACTACACTCTATACATATACTGCACCCATACACCACAGTCACTCACATATTTTCCTTCTAGAATAGTGTGACCAAAAAAAAAATTAGGTGTGATTCTGAAGAAGTTTTTGATTATGCACAAGAGAAAAGAAACATAATGAACAATTATGGTATTAAACCTTGCACCATTGGTTGGAATGATTTATGGACATGGCTCTTCACATGTATGATGACATAATGAGAATAAGAGAAAATATAAACGAGAAATATATAATTGGCTATGGTGTTACAAACACTGTTTATAAATATATTCTAAAGAATTGTAATCCAATTGTTGTAAAGATATTGCACAGTCACTACACACAAAGCTTGCGTGAAGTTGGAATTGAGCTCAAAATAGTTGGAAGCATCAATACATTGATAAATGAAATTCTGTGGAGTTAAAACATTTTATGTGAGTCTATATGGATATTCACTTTCTCCACTTGGAAACATGTTGTTTTATGATTACATGTTAAACTGAATTCTGTAGGACATCCTACACGATGAGTAAAATGATTATGTTATGAAGAAAAATGGATTTGTACATTGTAGATTCGTATTTTGAAATAGAAGAATCCAATCAATCTCTAACCTATAATATCAAATCAAATCAAATCAAATTTACAGTATCATATTTTAAATTTGCCCATTCTTTTTCCATGCACCTCTTTTCCTCGCAATCTCCTTAACTCAGGTTGATATTAAATCAAAATAATCAAATGTGCCCATAATCCACTAGGGCATCAACACATGCTTTTAAAGATGTAAAAAATACCCCGTATTCAAATTTTCTTTAATTTCCCTGAAACTTATTGCACTTTTTTGTAAATTTTTATCGATGGCTGTGTAAATAGCAATTTATTTCTGATTTTTGGTGATTTCTAATTCTATGGAAAGTATAATGGTTTTTTTCCAATATGTTTATTAATGCATATACATTATAACTCTCTTATTTACTATTATTATGGCATATTCATTATAACTTTATGATTTACTAGCTAAGTTAATGGGTTGTCCTCTGTACTGCCATCCTGAGTCTAATGGTCTGAATAAGCTCAAGTTTCCTACATCCTTCTTCAATTCATTATCCATTCAATGGTAATATATCGACCTTATTCATGAAAGTTTGAAACTTCCTAACCAAACCCAATGAAATAGTTATTGGTATTCATTTAAAATATGTACAATTATTGCAACTATCATTGCCAAAACCATATCAATTCCATCCAGAGGCTAGGAGTACAAATTTTTTACAGCATATAATATTGAGTAGTGAATTTCAATATTTCTTTAAAAAAATTTGGTGGTACCTGTTGTCAAAATTTCACCCCCCCAGGGTAAATTTCGATAACATGCATCAGAGTTTTGCAGTTCCAAGCAAGTAGATTGAAACAAGAAAAATCGTGAAAATTGGCTAAGTCTTTCTCAAGGTTTCCTTTGGGACAGTTGGAACGAATGTACGCAGAAGACGCGGATCGGCCGATTTGCTGCTAGGCAGTCCGGATGCAACTGGGACATCTGGGACAAAAGGATGCGGTGGATGCGGAAATCCGGTTCGGTCGAACGAGGAAAAATGCACTAACTACTGAGTGGGACAGTTCGGGATAAGAGTACACAAAGGACGCGAACCGCCCGGATCGGCTGAAAAGGAGAACTTTCGCACTAACTGCTTTGGGACATCTGGGAAAAAGGTACGCAAACCAAACGGTTCAGCCGAAATGAGAACAAACAGTTCTAGAAGAAAATGGGACATATAGGCCGCGAGGACGCGAACCGGCCGAATCGGGTGAACTGGAGGAATTTGTCCCAGGCAGCACTGGGACATCCGGGACAAATGGACGCGAAGGAACCGAAGGAGCCGAAAGCCAATCAATGCATGCCACGTGTCATCGGCCAAATGAGGGATGAGGAAGCCCATATCGGGCGAACCGGAGGAATTTTTCCTAGACATCACTGGGACATCCGGGACAAATGGACGCGAAGGAGCCAAAGGAGCCGAAAGCCAATCAATGCATGCCACGTGTCATCGGCTAAATGAGGGACGAGGAAGCCCATTTCGGGTGGATCGGAGGTTTTTGTCCCAGACAGCACTGGGACATCTGGGACAAATGGACGCGGTGGACGCGAAAGAGCCGAAAGGGCTGAGAACCAACCAGATCATGACACGTGTCGCAAGGGAGGCAGTCCAAAAGTCAAAGGGCGAGGATTCGAGCATTGACCCGAACCAATGAAATAGCGCCACGTGTCCAAGTTTAAGGGGCCCACAAGGAAATTTCATAAGGAAAGCCCGCGAAAGGCAGAGGAGAGATAATTTCTCGTCCAATCAGCACGTGCCACGTGTCATCCAAGTGGCAGAGTGCGGGAAAGATTTCAAAACACGTTTTGGCCTGTTTTTTCCCTAAATCTTTAGATCGCCATAACTTTCGATCCAGAGCTCGGATTTGCATGTTCTTTATATCAACGGAAATCTGGTAAAATTCTCTACATGACTCCAGGGGAAATCTTACATTTTGGTTCATTTTGGAGAGAGAAAATAAAGAAACACCTCTGGCACAAAATAACAAGTAGAAGTAATGCTTCAGCAAACAACTTTAATGCAGCAGACAGTTCGCCGCTTCTGTAAGAAAGCCCGTCATTTTGCCAGGATCCACCACTTCTGCCATAATGAGATGAATTAAATGCAACCTGGAGGTGGTTGGGGTAGATTTGGCTTTCCCCTCTCTCTTCCCTCTCTCATTCTTTCTATATATTGTAAAGAGGAGCTTCTTTTCAAGGGTCGAACATTTTTCTGTTTTGCCTCTCCCTTCTTCTCCTCAGGTGAATTTGTGGAGTTCGAACCTCTCATTTGAACTGTAATACTATTCTGCCTCATGGAATTTTGTAGTGTATTGTATCAATCTTTGGAGCAAGTAATGCATGTCTGTGGATGATTCTCAGCCCTCTTTGTGTTCATTTTTACATCCTCCTGGTCTTTCACTACAGGTTTTGTCATCTGTGCATGATCTTATATCACATTCAAATGGTCTTTGTTCACTGGAAAAATAGGTTTTCTTCATTCCTCGGTGCATCACCTCTATTAGCTTAGATTTATTTTATGCATCTTCTTACCTTGTCTCCTTGGCAGATTAGATTAGGTTTTGAGAAAACCCTCTGCATATTTCGTGTGCATCTAAATAGAGGAATAGGAACTAGCCTTCTCTGGAGAATCCTTTCTCATTTTTTCAAGTCCCACACTTGGAGAAAGGATTCAATGTTATGCAATCACACTGGATGCCAAAGTGATTAACCTAGAAACCTGATCTGCATCCAGGGGTGCTGTGATTTTGCACTAACAGTTTTGGCACGCCCGGTGGGACCTAGAGGTCTCATTTTTATTGCAGCAAAGTTGATATGCATCTGCTGCAATTTTCTTTCTTGAAAAGAGCTATTATTCACATATTTGGTGACTCCAAGAGGAAGATCAACTAGTTTCAGCAATGCAGGCCTGAGAGCTTATGAGAATAATCACAAGGTCAAGAGTTGGAGAAGAAGAGGTGATGTTTGAATACCTGCAATTATCTCCAAGAAGAAGGAAAAGAGGAAGAAAGATTCAAAGGTCTCCATCTCCACCAAACAGAACTCTCTTAACTCCTCCACCTGATCGGCATTTCATTCAGTATTCAAGAGTTCTTCGACCAATCAGAATGCAACAACCACTGAACCCCTATGTCAACTTCACAGGCAGCAGCCCACTTGCTCTCAATGCAAAAAATCCAATCCCAGTTGTAGCATTGAAGAACATTCCGTACTTCACTAGAGAAAATCAAACCACTCCTGGTGATCATGTCAAGGACATTGTTAACATTTGTGCAATCCATGAGATTAATGAGATGCAAGTAGCTGTCAAATTGCTGGCATCTTCATTCAAGGGGAAAGCATTGTAATGGTTTAGGAGCCTTGGAGCTGGCTCTATCACAAACTAGAATCAGCTGTGTATTGCATTTCATGATCAATTTGGAGAGAATGGAGACAACTTGTCTCTTTTGGAGCAGCTAACAACCATCAAGAGAGCTTCCAATGAGCAGCTAACTGACTTCAACTTCAGATTTCAAAGGTCTTGGGATAGAATTCCAGTAGCAGTCAGGCCAACAGCAGAAGGTGCTTTTCTATATTACCTTAAAGCTTTAAATTCTGATATTTCTATGTTAGTTCAATCTATGGGAGGCACAACTATCCCTGTTGCTTATAGTATTGCCATTAGAGCTGAAAATTGTCTGATTCAAGCTGGCAAGCTAGCTCCTAGGCCTCCAATGCCATTATATCCAAGTTTAGAGAGTCAAAGTACTAGTCAAGCACCTGTCTTAGCTCCTTCTCCCACCCCTAGAAATCAGAGTTCAAATGAATCTTCCACTTCATCTCCAAGTGCCCCAAATGAGCTTCAAGAGGTCATGAAGCAACTGCAAAATTTAGGTAATGAGCTGGTTACACTCAAGAGACAGCAAGCTCAAGGTTTTAGACCTTCGTATCAGCCTCAAGCTCAACCTAATAGGCAGCTATATCAGCCTCAAAGGCCACCCAATCCAGCTGCAAATCATGAATCAAGCAAGGCCTCCTGCCAATAGACCATTCCAGCCCTATAACCCAAATGCCATATCTTCCTCTAAGGCATTAGTACTAGCACAAAACAACATTGCCCAGGAGTATGATTGGTTTTTTCCATGTAATGAGCCTCATAATCAATCCATGTGCTTCAATGGTGCTTTGACTCAAGCTTTAATGGTAACAACTACTGGTGTGGAGGGTGAGAACAGTTAAGAAAACAGCCAACAACAAGAAACATTCCAACAGCAATCAGCCCCAAATGACACCACATTGGTAAATTGGCAAGCAGAGGATTTTTGTGGCATGAACTAGGCAGTTTCTCAAGGTGTTGCAGCAAACACAAGGTCAAAAAGGAGAAATTTGGGTGAAGAACAGCCATTAGCCCCAGCCAATCCACAACCTTCCACGGCTCCACAAATGATTGGCAAGCAGAATCCCGTTTCAAATGCACAAGGGCAGCCAAGAACAGCCCCTAGGCCAACTCAAATGCCAGCTGTTGCTGCCCACATACAAGGAGTAAATGTGCAAACCAAGGGACAGCAGAGAGATCCTTCATCACCATTCAGTATCATTGATCAGATGAAGAAGACAAACGTCAATATATCTATGTGGGAATCCCTATCCATCCCAGGCCAAAGAGATCTGTTGCAAGCTGCCATGAAGGATTGGCCAACTTCGAATCAGTCCAAATGTAAGAGAAGGTACTCACAAATGCTGCCCAATCTGAAGGAAATCATGGAGGACAACAAGGTAAGATGTTGAAGCCCCCTCCTTTCTATGTTTCGTTAATCATTGGAAATCAGCTAGTGCATAATTGCATGATAGATTCTGGAGCAAGTAGCTCTGTCATGCCTAAACAGATAGCTGATCAGTTAGGGCTCTCAGTATGAAATAACATCTAAGGGAGTAGTGCAGTTGGATGGGACAGCAATAGCAATAGTTGGAGTGATTAGAAATTTGAGTCTTACCTTGCATGCATGTCCAAATGTTGTTGTTTTACAAGATGTGTCAGTCATAGACCTTCCACCACTCTTTGCCCTATGTTTGTCAAGGGACTTCACTGCCAAGATTGGGGGATATTTGTCCGCTGATTGGTCTCACATGCTATTTAGGACAAGATATGGAACTAAGACCACAATCAGATCTGAACCTATTGCAAACTTCCATATTGAGCCCTACACTCCAAGTCAGATTAATGCCAATTGCTCAGCATTTGATCAAGAAGATCACCCTAGCACTGATGAAGCTGACACTAAAGTTGGAAACATCCGGATCTAACTCTTGATGAATGGGCAAGCAAGGTGCATGCTTTTGATCCTTATCAAGGAATAGAAGAATCTGAGCTAGGAGTCTATTGTATACACGAAGAAAGTCAACCTATTCCTAGCATCACCAAGCCAAACCACAAGGATGACAATGAGGTATGGCAGCTGTTTTTGGATGGATCAAGGAGTAGACAAGGTGCAGGAGGTGGAGCCGTGCTTGTTTCACCTCAAGGAGTAAAGTACTATTCAGCTTTTAGATTTCAATTTGCATGCTCCAATAACACTGCTGAATATGAAGCCTTGGTGCAAGGGATGCATTGGGCAATCAAGAAAAAAATAAAAAACTTGCAAGTTTTTGGGGACAGTGAATTGATTGTAAATCAGGTCAAGGGACAACATGTGGCCAAAAATGATCTACTCAGGTGCTACAAGAACAGGGTGTGGGACCTCATGGAAGATTTTGAGGGTTTCAGCATTAAAGCCATTCCTAGGAAAGAGAATCAAGCTGCTGACAGGCTTGCAGCAGTAGGGGCAGCCTTTGACATTGTAGAAAACATTCAACAAGACAAGGTACAGCCAAACATCCACGTGATTGTGAGGCCTTCAGTGCCGGATAACGATGTCAGTTGGCAAGTATTTGAGAATGACCAGCAAATCATCCATTTCTTGCAAGAAGAAGCTGAGTTCTCAGCTAAGAATCAAGAAAAGTTGGAACAGCAATATGGTGACCAAGTGATACAGCTGAGAACTGACAAGCTGCCCAAGGGGACTTATCACTTTGGAGTCCATTTTTAACCCCAATGATCAGTTTAGAAAGGAGAAAGCAAACATTCAGGTCAAGAGAGAAGATTCGGTATCCATCTTGGTAGAAGAGAACAAGCCATTGCAAATTGGAAAGATGACAACTGAGCAAGAAAGGTGTGAGTTCATACAGCTATGTCAAGAATTCCCTGACGTGTTTGCTTGGAGCTATGAAGACTTGAAAGGTTTCAATCCCAACTTAGCTCAGCATACCATTGAATTGGATCCAAATACTAAGCCTGTCAGGCAGAAACAGAGACCAGTCAATCCACACATGGAGCCTCTCATGAGGAAAGAATTGGACAAGCTGATTGAGTCAAGAATCATATTCCCAATCAAGCATTCTAGTTGGGTTGCCAACTTAGTTCTAGTCAGAAAGAAGAGTGGAGAGATCAGGCTGTGTGTTGACTTCAGAGATTTGAATAGAGCCTCTCTCAAGGACCATTATCCACTCCCTTCCATGGAGCAAATATTGCAGGTCGTAGCTGGTTCAGAAAGGTTTTCACTACTTGATGGTTACTCAGGCTTCAATCAAATTATGGTAAAGGAGGAAGACCAGTTCAAGACAGCCTTCACAACCAAATGGGGCACATATGCTTACAAGAAGATGCCATTTTGACTGTCGAACGCCGGAGCAACATTCCAGCGAGCTATGGATATGGCATTCAAAGGCTTGATCAACAAGATAGTGCTGGTATACCTAGATGATATTACTGTCTTCTCAAAGAATGCAGCAGACCATTTCTTTCACCTCAGGCAAGTGTTTCAGAGGTGTAGAAAGTTCGGAGTGTCCTTAAATCCTAAGAAGTGCATCTTTCTTGCACATGAAGGGAAGCTCCTTGGCCATATTGTCTCCAAGGAAGGATTAACAATTGATCCAGAGAGGGTTGAAGCCATAAGAGCTCTACCCTTGCCAAGCCACAAGAAAGCCCTTCAGAGTTTCCTGGGAAGGATAAACTTTGTTCGGAGGTTTGTCCCAGATTTTGCAGCCCTTGTCAAGCCCATCACCAAAATGTTAAGGAAAAGCATGGCTTTCAAATGGACGGCAGAAGGTAAGGAGAGTTTTGAAGCAATCAAAGAAGCCATCTCCCAAGCACCCACTCTCATCAACCCAGAATTTTCCAAGGATTTCATCCTCTATGCATTTGGAGGTGATGACACTATTTCTGCCATTCTGGTACAGCAGAACAAAGATAATGATGAACAGCCGATTGCCTTCTTCAGCCAGAGCCTAGATGACTGCGAAGTGAGGTACTCTTTTATTGAAAAGCATGTGCTTGCAGTAATCAGAAGCTTGAAGAAATTCAAGCATTTAGTCTCAAACAACAAGGTCCAGTTGCTGGTCTCACATGCTGGGGTTAAGGACTTCCTCCTCAACAAGGATTTGAATGAGAAAAGGGCAGGTTGGATCACCCGTGTCATGGAGTATGACATTGAGATCAAGATCACCAAGCTGGTAAGAGGGAAAGGATTGTGTGAGCAGCTGGTTTTAGGGAAGCAAAAGGAAGTATGTAATGAAGAAGAGGCTGTTTTGACAGTTCAAGACAACCATGAGCCGAGTGGCAGACAAGAAGAAGACAATGCTGCCCCGACTCCTTGCTGGACCCAAGGCATTATGCACTTCCTACAAACAGGCCTATGCCCTCTAGAAATGAGCAAAGTGAAGAGGAGATACTTCAGGTTGCAGGCTGTTCCATATACCATCATTGATGGAGTTTTGTTCAAGAAGGATGTGAATGGAGTGCTGCTGAGATGCATTAACACAGGTCAGATCCAAAGGGTATTAAAAGAGTTTCATGATGGACCAGCTGGTGGCCATTTTGCACCAAGAGTGACAGCTCTGAAAATCATGAAGGCTGGTTATTATTGGCCTAAAATATTTAGTGATTGCTATGCATGGATCAAGAGATGTAAGAATTGTGCATTCTTCATAGGAAAAGAGAGACTCGCTGCCCTTCCATTACATCCAATCTCAGTTGACCAGCCATTCATGCAATGGGGTTTAGACTTCATTGGAGCCATCAATCCCAATTCAAGCCAAGGGCACAAATGGATTTTGACAGCCACAGACTACTTCACCAGATGGACAGAAGCAGTAGCACTCAAAGAGGCGAATGAGTCTAGCATCTTGGACTTTTACGAGGGGATAACTACCAGATTTGGTGTACCTGCTACAGTAATCTTTGATAATTCATTGGCATTCATTAGATCTAAGGTGACTAAGTGGGCTGTCAAGAACGGGATCTACCTAAGCACTTCATCAAACTATTACCCTCAAGGTAATGGCCAGGCCGAGTCTACAAACAAGAACTTGCTGAGGATCATTAGGAGGACTCTTGATGAGAATCAGAGGGCTTGGCATACCAAACTGAAATCAGCCTTATGGGCTGATAGGATCACTCCCAAAAGATCCACAGGTAATTCTCCATTTAAGCTTGTCTATGGAAGAGAGGCAATCTTGCCCATGTCACTTGAGTTGCCAACATTGGAACTCATGAAGCAGCTGGAGTTGCTTGAATTTGAGCCTATGGAGGTGAGATATGCAGAGTTGATGGAGTTGCAAGAGATCAGAAATCAGGCATCCCAAGCAATGGAAAAGGATCAAGCTTTGATCAAGAAGACCTTTGACAGAAAGGCCAAGGATAGATCTTTTCAAGTTGGAGATCTAGTGTTGAAATGGGATGCAGATCGGGCAAAACCAAGAAGGCATTTCAAATTTGATGCCATTTGGAGTGGCCCATACATGGTCACAAAGTGCAAGAGCAGTAATGCTTTCCAATTGGCCTCATTGGATGGTGAAGAATTGCAGATTCCAGTCAATGGAATCTATCTCAAGCGTTGCCTCTAGAGGGAAGTTCACTACCTTGTAAATATTAATTAGATTTTCATTTCCTCCAAGTGCTTGTGCACATTGTCCTATTGTATTTAGGTTTCAATTTTCCTAAGTGATTCGGCACAGGTTTTTCTGCTCTCAGATTGTTTTCTATAGTTCAGAGTGTTGTTGGAGAAGAAGTTACAGTATCAAGCTCGGGATTAGATATCAGGCTCGTTTCAGGTTATTGCTTACGACTCCATGCCCAATAGATCGCTAAAAGGCCACTGATCTTCTACCTAGCAGGCAGGTGACCCCGCTGAGTCGTCAAAACTGTTGTCAAAATTTCACCCCCCAGGGTAAATTTTGATAACATGCATCAGAGTTTTGCAGTTCCAAGCAAGTAGATTGAAACAGGAAAAATCGTGAAAATTGGCTAAGTCTTTCTCAAGGTTTCCTTTGGGACAGTTGGAACGAATGTATGCGGAAGACACGAATCGGCCGATTTGCCACTTGGTAGTCCAAATGCAACTGGGACATTCGGGACAAAAGGACACGGCGGACACGGAAAGCCGGTTCGGCCGAAGGAGGAAAAACGCACTAACTGCTGAGTGGGACAGTTTGGGACAAGAGTACGCGAAGGACGCGAACCACCCGGATCGGCCGAAAAGGAGAACTTTCACACTAACTGCTTTGGGACATCTGGGACAAAGGTACGCGAACCAGCTGATTCAGCCGAAATGAGAACAAACAATTCTGGAAGCAAATGGGACATCTGGGCCGTGAGGACGCGAACCGGCCGAATCGGGTGAACCAGAGGAATTTGTCCCAGGCAGCACTGGGACATCTGGGACAAATGGACGTGAAGGAGCCAAAGGAGCCGAAAGCCAATCAATGCATGCCACGTGTCATCGGCCAAATGAGGGATGAGGAAGCCCATATCAGGTGAACCGGAGGAATTTGTCCCAGATAGCACTGGTACATCTGGGACAAATGGACGCGAAGGAGCCAAAGGAGCTGAAAGCCAATCAATGCATGCCACGTGTCATCGGCTAAATGAGGGACGAGGAAGCCCATTTCAGGCGGATCAGAGGTTTTTGTCCCAGACAGCACTGGGACATCTGGGAAAAATGGACGCGGTGGACGTGAAAGAGCTGAAAGGGCCAAGAACCAACCAGATCACGACACGTGTCGCAAGGGAGGCAGTCCAAAAGTCAAAGGGCGAGGTTTCGAGCACTGACCCGAACCAATGAAATAGCACCACGTGTCCAAGTTTAAGGGGCCCACAAGGAAATTTCAAAAGGAAAGCCCATGAAAGGTAGAGGAGAGAGAATTTCTCATCCAATCAACACATGCCACGTGTCATCCAGGTGGCAGAGCGCGGGAAAGATTTCAAAACACGTTTTGGCCTGTTTTTGCCCTAAATCTTCAGATCGCTATAACTTTCGATCCAGAGCTCGGATTTGCATGTTCTTTATATCAACGGAAAGCTGGTGAAATTATCTACATGATTCTAGGGTCAATCTTGCATTTTGGTTCAGTTTGGAGAGATAAAATTGAGAAAGCCTCTGGTACAAAATAACAAGCAGAAGTAATGCTTCAGCAAACAACTTTAATGCAGTAGACAGTTCACCGTTTCTATAAGAAAGCCCACCATTTTTCCAGGATCCGTCGCTTCTGCCATAATGAGATGAATTAAATGCAACCTGGAGGTGGTTGGGGTAGATTTGGCTTTCCCCTCTCTCTTCCCTCTCTCATTCTTTCTATATATTGTAAAGCCAGGAGCTTCTTTTCAAGGGTCGAACATTTTTCTGTTTTGCCTCTCCCTTCTTCTCCTCAGGTGAATTTGTGGAGTTCAAACCTCTCATTTGAACTGTAATACTATTCTGCCTCATGGCATTCTGTAGTGTATTGTATCAATCTTTGGAGCAAGTAATGCATGTCTGTGGATGATTCTCAACCCTCTCTGTATTCATTTTTCATCCTCCTGGTCTTTCACTACAGTTTTTTCATTTGTGCATGATCTTATATCACATTCAAATGGTCTATGTTCACTGGAAAAATAGGTGTTCTTCATTCCTCGGTGCATCACCTCTATTAGCTTAGATTTATTTTATGCATCTTCTTACCTTGTGTCCTTGGTAGATTAGATTAGTTTTTGAGAAAACCCTCTGCATATTTCGTGCGCATCTGAACAGAGGAATAGGAACTAGCCTTCTCTGGAGAATCCTTTCACATTTTTTCAAGTCCCACACTTGGATAAAGGATTCAATGTTATGCAATCACACTGGATGCCAAAGTGATTAACCTAAAAACCTGATCTGCATCCAAGGGTGCTGTGATTTTGCACTAACAGTACCAATAATGAATGTTATATTGAAATTATGTGGAATAAGCAATCGAACATAGTATTACACCCAGTTGATTAAAAATACAAAAATAGAGAGTAGAGAAATACATCATTATTAAGATATTACAAATGTAAAATCATGATTTATAACCCATTAATGCACTAATCATTCAAAAATTCGAGCCTCTAAAATCAAACCCATTAAGTTCTGTAATACAATTACAACTCTTACCTAGTCTCTCATTTTTAAGTTAGAATTGTAAATGCACACAAAAAAAACAAAAACTCATCTAACTGGTATGGTAAAAAGTATCTCTAATAGTTCGATGGTTTCCTAGATTTAAACCGTAAAAGTCAAACAATAGGATTAATTCCCAAACTCCACCTATTTATTTTAGGGAACGTCCAACCTACTAAATCATCTATAACAACAAAACAAAAATAAAAAATACACATCAAATTCCCATTAAAATTATAATCATGGAGGTCTATGATTTTTTTATCAACTCAAAAATTTTAAGCGACCTCTCTATTGTTGTGGGTGGAGAAGAAGAGGGTTAAGGATTCTCATAGTGTTATCTGAATCCAAATGAAGGTGTTGCAGTTGGACATGGCCACCCAACGATGTATCTCTTTTTCCTTCATCCCCTCCTCTCCTTGGACTAGGGCTTTGGAGTTTCTTTCCTCTTCCACTCCTATCTCTGCATCGTTGACCAATGAGATTACCAAGACTCCACATTTTTTGTATTCCAATAGGAGGAGGAGAGGCATGTAAAAATAGCAAACCCACAACATGTAAAAAATAACGTAAAATGGTTTAAAATAGCGTAAAAAATGAAAACATCCAAACGGACGCCAATTTTAGTATAGCGGCATGAATGTTCAGAAATTCCTTTCCCATAGGGGGAATTCCTTCAGTGTAATAAGTCCTATTATTATTATTTTAATAGGAAAATATGGTGGTGTTATAATGTGTGGCCATAATAAAATGAGAAGGTCCACATTTGTGAGAAAATAAGTCCTATATTATTATAGGCACATTTGGAGCTAAGGCCTATTATTATAGGCATGTAAATATGTAAGCCCTATCATTATAGGTGATATTATTATTTTTAATTCCTATTATTTTTAATAGGTGAATTATTATTTTGTAGCTCTAAATTCCCTCCAAGAAGGCATACTCTAAGCTTGAGCTGAGAAGGACAACTGGTGAAGTTTGATGGCGATCATGGTGACATTATGGAGATCTACAACCTATTTTAATATAAGAAATATGGAGAGAAAATAAGAGCTATTTTAATAGGCAAAATTGTAATTGGGAGTTATTAAAAAACTACCCAATAGGCCACATTAGAGCCATGCTTAAGAATGCAGAGCCTAGAGAATCGACTAGGGAGCCATCCGGAAGACCAATCGAAAAACCAAAGGACATCATGCCTGAAGGAGAATATTCGATCGAATCTATCATTCAGGGTTGCTACTTGGTATAAAGATTCTTGTTCTTATGTATTCAGTATTATCATGCTTAGATTTTATTATTTATTACATTCATTTGAAGTTGATAATATACCGGTTTTATTAAGGAACCCAGAGATGTAGGCATTCTTCTGAAATTTTTTATCAACCTATGTGCAGTGGACTTGAATTATTTCTTTGTTTTAATTTTATTTTAATGGGGTAAGTTTGGAAAATAATTTAGTTCCTATATGGGTTCGTGATCGAGGGAAAATATTTGGTTAATTTTTGGATCACTAACTGAGACATAATTTGTGAAATTTATGCACTACACAACAACAAAAGAGATATGGACCAAGCTAAAAAGTATCTATAAAGGTGATGAAAAGGTCAAGCTCACAAAATTACACACATATAGAGCCCAGTTTGAAAATTTTAAAATGAAGGATGATGAAAGCATAGTGGCCTACATTCAATGAACAGATGAATTCATAAATATGATCATAGGCTTAGGAGAAAATCTGGAAGAATTTGTTATTGTTAAGAATATTTTTAGATCCTTGACCAACAAGTATGATGCAAAGGTTTTAGCCATAGAAGAAGCCAAAAATATGAAGACTCTCATGATGGATGAACTTCAGAGCACTCTATCAACATAAGATATGAGGACTGTTGGATCCAAGACTACTAAGAAAGAGGTATCATTTAAGATCAAGAAAGAAAATTAGTCCACATAAGAAGAAGAAGAAAAATTAGCTTCAGGAGATTGGTTGGATGATGAAAATATTGAAGTAATGTTCTTCAGAAAATTGAAAAGAAGCTCAGGTAAGTATAAAGGAAAACTTCCCTTTAAATGTTTTTCATGTGGGCAAGTAGGTAATTTTGTTGGAAAGTGTCCAAACAAGAACAAAGATAGTCATTCTGAATATGAAGAAGAAAGTCATAAATATAACAAAAAAGAGATTGGTCATTCAAAGAAAATAACAAGAAAATGTTCTTCAAGAATAAAAGAAACTTCTATACAAAGGAAGAATCAAGTGACTCTGAATCCGATAGTCATGGTATTTCTGAAAATGAGAATGATGAGGATCAATCAGAATGTTTTTTTATGGCCATGGATGCAAATGAAGAAAGCAGCTCCAAAGGAGAGTACATAGTTGATGGTGAAGAATCTGATGAAGAAGAAGCTAAAGCAAATCTTGAAGCAGAGATAGTGTGTTCTCTTGAAGAAGTGAGTCCATGTAGAAGAAAGAATAAGAAAATAAGATGCACGTTAAAGGATTATGAGGAATAAATCCACATATTTGAAGAAATACAGTCTCAAAGAGAAGAAGAAGAGGCTAATGAGCTCAAGGAACTATAGACACAACTAGAGAAGATCTCACAGTCCCACAAATCTAACGAAGATGAATGCAATAAGCTAAACTTAGAACTGGAGAAACTGAGAGCTGAGATGGACCAAATAAGCAACAGATTAAAGACATAAAAATCTAGAAAAGGGCTCAAATTTTTTGATAAATATACTGAATAGTCAACATGATACAACTGATAAGTCTGGAATCAAATTTCAAAGGAGAAAATAAAGAAAAGGAGCCAACAAAGAAGGAAGGAAACAAGTCCACGGAAAACCCAAGTACCTCATCTGCTGCAAATGAAGGATTCAAAAAATCTGTGAGAAGAAGAACCATTATATCCAAGATCACCTATGCCATGAGGTACACTCACTCTTTTTATGGGTATTGTTATTCTTGTAATCAGTTTGGACATAAAGTCACCAAGTGTATAAAATTCTCTAGTGGCTATAGGAGAATCTTTGGCCCATCTTACACCAGATCGAGCTATAATAATGTCAAATACCATTATCAGAAGAAGAGTCATGTGGTTTCAACAAATAAACAAGATCTTCTTAAACAAAATAAGTGGATATATGTTACAAAGAAATATGAGAACAAGAGAAAAAAGTCATGTTTAATAGTGCATACTACATTTCATGTACAAAATGAGGATAAAATATGGTACTTAGATAGTGGATTCTCAAGCCATATGATAGGTGATAAAATTAAGTTCATTACTTTATCCAACAATACATCAGCTATTGTAAGATTTGGTGATAACAACTTAGCAAACATAGTTGGAAAAGGAACATTGAGTTAGACAATGGAAAGACTATCACATAAATTTTTTTATATGTTGAAGGTCTTAAACACAATCTGCTGAGTGTGATTAAAATGTGCAAAAGAGGATATAATGTAATATTTCATGATAAAGGATGTGATATTATAAACTACAAAATGGGAAAGAAAGTTGCAAAGGCCAAGCAAACAAAGAACAACATGTATGTTTTGAAATGAGATAAATAAAGAAAAATGATTCTTTGGTAAGACTGATAACAGCTGACTATGGCATAGGAGATTGGGACATGTAATTTTTGAAAATCTGGTCAAATTGAGTGCAAAAGGGTGTGTAAGACATATGTCTAAAATTTTGAAACCCACGAATACACTATGTAAGGCTTGTTTACATGGAAAAACAGCCAGGAGGTTGTTCAAATAAAAGGAGTAATCTACAACCATACCACTGGAGTTGATCCATATAGACCTCTACAGAACCACTAGGAATGAAGGCATAAATGGTGAGTAATACTTTATGCTTCTAATTGATGAATACACTAGGATGACATATGTGGCATGTTTGAAACAAAAATTAGAAGCCTCAGACAGATTCAAGAAATTCAAGGCACTGGTGAAGAATGAGAAAAATAAGAAAATTAAATGCCTAAGATCAGACAGAGGCAGATAATTTTGGTCAAATGAATTCAATGAATTCTATGAAGAAAATAGAATCAGGAGACAGTTCTCAGCCATAAGGACACCTTATAAAAATGGGGTGCTTGAAAGAAATAACAAGACTGTACAAGAGATGGGAAGGACAATGCTAAATGAATCCAAACTCTTAGACAATTATTAGAGTGAAGTAGTCTATACCAAGATCTATCTTTTGAATAGAGCTCAATAGAGAATAAACAATGAAAAGAATTCTTATGAACTGTGGAAGAAGAGACCAGCCAATGTGAAGCACATAAGAGTTTTTGGAAACAAATGTTATATCAAAAGAGATGAAGACAACTCGGGAAAATTTTACTCCAGGTGTGATGAAGGTATATTCCTTGGTTACTCAGCAGTTAGTGTGGCTTACATGTGCTATAATACATGGTTGCAAAATATTGTTGAAAGCACTAATGTAAAGGTGGATGAGATTCAACACACCAAAACCAACACTAAAAAAAATTGCAACCATGAAGAACAAGAAGATGAAGAAGAATTGGACAATCCAAACGAAGAAGCACATAAAGAAGAATACAGTACAGACACTAAGGCACCCTCTAGGCAAGTCAGAAAGGACCATCCTTCGAATCAGATCATTGGACACAAAGATGGTGGAATCCTCACAAGAAGAAAGATCAGAGAAAAAAATAACCATGATGATATAGCACTCCTATCAATGATAGAACCCAAGAATGTTGCAGAAGCAAGCAAGGATCAATATTGGGTAAACACCATGAATGAAGAGATGGATCAAATTGAGAAGAATGAGACATGGTAACTAGTACCCAAACCACAAAACAAGAATGTAATTGACACTAAATGGGTATTCAAGAATAAGTTGAATAATAAATGAGAAGTGAAAAGAAACAAGGAAAGGCTAGTGTGTAAAGAATACACACAAATGGAACGAATTGACTTTGATGATACATTTGCACCTAGTAGAAAGAATGGAAGTAATAAAACTATTCCTAGCTTACGTGGCATACAAGAAGATCATAGTGTTCCATGTGAAAATCAACCTTCCTGAATGGTTTTCTGAATTAAGAGGTGTACATCAAACAACCTGATGGATTTTGACTAACTGAAGATAAAGACTATGTGTGCAGGTTGAAGAAAAATTTGTATGGATTGAAAAAAGCTCCCAAAGCTTGGTACAGTAGATTGATTCATACCTCATTGAGCAAGGGTTCAGAAAAGGTTTTTTAGATAACAATCTCTACATCAAGGAGGAAGGTGAACATCTGCTCATTGTAATAGTGTATGTAGATGATATCATATTTGGCAAAGACCATGAAAATATGACATATGAGTTTGTTGATATAATGAAAGAAGCGTTTGAGATGTTAATGCTGGGATATCTGTCATTCTTTTTGGCACTACAGATTTATCAATCAGATAAAGGTGTGTTCATATCCCAAACCAAGTACATCAAAGAAATGCTTAAAAGGTTTAGGATGGAAGACTACAAACCAATTGGTGCACCAATGGAAGTTGGATGCAAGCTGAGTAGAAATGATGAATCACCAAAGGTAGACAAAACATTGTATAGATCCATGATAGGAAGTCTACTTTACTCCATCGCATCAAGACCAGACATTATGCAAGTGGTAGGCCTTGTTGGAAGATTTCAAGAATATCCAAGGGAAACACACCTCAAGGCGGTCAAGAGAATTCTGAGACATCTCATGGGCATAATTAAGTATGGTCTATGGTACCCCAAAAGAAATGATTTCAATATCAAAGCATATACATATGCAGATTGGGCAAGAAGTGTTGATGATAGGAAGAGTACCAACGACAGAGCATTCTTTGTTGGAAATTGCTTAGTATATTGGCTGAGCAAGAAACAATCATCAGTGGCTCTTTCAACATATGAGGTGGATTATATTTCTAGTGCGATGTGTTGCACTCATGTTTTGTGGATGAAGTAGACATTGGAAGATTACAAGGTAAAATTTGAACATCCAATTCCTATTGTGTGATAATACAAGTACAATTAATGTCTCTAAGAATCCAGTATTCCACTCAAAAACCAAGCATATACCAATAATATATAATTTCTTGAGGGAACAATTGAATGATGGGAAGATCAGTCTAGAATATGTGAGCACTAAAGAAGAAATTGTAGACATAATGACTAAGTCTGTTACCAAAGGAAACCTTTGAGCACTTAAGGAATGAATTGGGGGTCATTCCTGATCCTACGCTAACAACTAGAGGGCATACAAAAAATACGAGGGAGGATTCTCAGGAAATATCAGCTCCTAAAACAGTGCCAAATCAAGGGGTGATCTAATCTATTAGTCTCAAATATGTTAAAGCATACATTAACTTAGGGGGAGCATTGCCACGAAACACTCCAGAAACAAATGGATAAGAGGCATAAGCCTAGGGGGAGCTACTTAAGACAAAAACATGTTGCATCTAGCTTACCATTATATAGTTGGCCCTTTTTCATTGTTGTCAAAGGGGGAGAAGAGTTGAAATTCAGAAACCAACTCCGCATAAGTGCCACAGGAGGAGAGAAGTGCAGACACTCAAAACCCACCTGGTAAATTTAAGGGGGAGAAATGTTGTGAGAGACAAGGAAGAGTTACTGGGAAGTAGGTATGGAAAATGTTTTGCCATCAAAGTTGTAGGTTTCTAATATAGATGAGATAAGGATTGCCATCAGTGAAAAAGGGGTAGATTGTTGGACATTTGTCATGAGTCAAATGTGATGTCGAGTAACATTGATGGAAAAAGGAGTGAACTAGTAAAGTGAGCAAGCTGAGAAGATGGAGGTTGATTGGTAGTGTCATCTATCAAAGGCTTTAGGATGATCAAGGATAAGTGCTAAGGGACTTAGCCAATATTTGCGTAAGCAAAGGACATGAGGGAACATCCTCCAAAGACTAGAAATAGCCTCCGAAGACTTGGAGTATCCGTCGTAGTCTACAGAAAGCTGCGGAACGCTAGAGAACATCATGGAAGGTAAGTGGTTGCCACACATTAAAGGATAAAGTCATGAAGTTACATGGAGTCAAAGTCCCAGCTGCGAAAGAGATAAGTGAAGCCATGAACATAAAGGAAGAACCATGAAGGTGAATGTAAAGCCATGAAAGTAAGGAAGTTGAAGGCAAAATTGCAAAACAAAAGAAAAACCACGAAGAACTAGAGGATCCGATAAAGATGGATGATAGCCGCAAAAGACTACAAAAGCTGCAAGAAGAAGAGATAGTTTCTGACATGGAACAATGTTGCAGAAAGGTAGCAAGAAAGGAGGAAAGACACAAGACATTATAAAATCCGTGAGAAGCATAGAAGAGTCATAGATAATTAAAAGGTCGCCAAAGAAGAAGAAAAGCCACCGAATAAAGAAAAGAGCCGCGATGCAAAGAAAAGCTAAGGAAAGCCATGAATTAATGGTATATGGACTGAAAGAGGCAAAGGAAATCAAAATTGGTTCTAACATGGAAAAAGTAAGAGTTTGTTCACCAAATTTGATGGTGATTTGATCGTCAGGTGATTGCGGTTAAGTGCACAACTTGAACTTCACATAGACCGAAGAAATCTATTGTTCTAGCTACTAGCATTTAATGTTCATTGACCTTATGAAAATGCAGTTGAAATTTTCTATGTGATCCCAATTTTCAAGGTGAAATAAACTTTGAAGAAGGAAATGACTCTCTCATCTGGGTCACATTACAAATGTGGAAAATCTATTTTTGGCAACGGATAATAAATTACTCTAGTAGGTGCATGGAAAATAATGTAATCAAGACGAATATAAAAGGAACAAGATCTGGAGTTATTTGTATGCATTTAATGGCCTGAATTCTCAGGTGACCAAACAGGAAGGTACACGAAATGTAATTCAAAGTAAAGGAATGATTTGTTTTTGATATAGTTCAAACTTAGAACTATTTTGAATGTTGCTCAAGTAAGAAAATAAGTATTCTAGCTAAGGAGATAGATGCAAAAGAGGGAATACGATGCAATCAAGCTAAGAAAGAGCTACAAATGAAAAGAGAGAAGAAAGAGGAGATTAGATCGATGATGCATTGATTTATAAGATGAGAGAAGCATCAAGAGTGGCAAATTAATTGAGCAAGCAGGATCGAATCAGATGAGTAGAAGAGAGTGAAAAGAAGAACATAAACATAGCCATGCAAGTGATAATAAATCATTATATTAGCAATTTTTATAACTACATGATTAAAATGTATATAAACCAAGTATAAGTAGTAGCTTAACACATTCAGGGAGTTGTAGCTTCCTTGTAGGCAGGTTCTTGTAAAATAAATCTCTTGTGATGTGTAATATTCTTTGGAGTCCTATGTTGTGCATAATATTAGTAGAGGTGTAGGGGTTGGAGCTCCTTATGGGATTTGTGTCTCACTAAACAAATATTTTAAGATGTGATATATTCTTATGAGTCCTTGCTTTGTGTAATATAAGCAACAATTTTGGTGGGTTTTCTCCTGAAAGGGTTTCCCATGGTAATATGTGTTCTGTGTTATTGTGCAATACATTTGGTTGTTTGAATTCTCATAGTTTAAAGCCGTACATCAATAAAGGGTTTTAAAATTGACATTAAGTGGAAAGTTTTAATCTACAATGATTCACCCCCCTCTAAGTTCTTGTGATCTCTAACATCCACCAAGTAGACATTTCTTTCAATCAACTAGGTTCCTTAGGCCAATCATAATGGCTCATCAAGCACCACCAAATCCTTTTGTAAACTTCATAGGTAGTAGTCCACTCACCCTTAACACATAAAATCAAATACTTGTTGTAGCATTAAAAACATTCCATACTTCAAGGGAGAAAATCATACAACCCCTATTGACCACATCCAACACATTGAAAATGTCTGTGCAATTCATGAGATTAATGAAATGGATGTTATGGTTAAGTTATTAGCTTCCTCTTTTAAGGGAAATAATTTTTAGTGGTTTAGGATCTTAATAATAGGTTCTATTACAAATTGGGATCTGTAGACACCTATAATTACGCCTAAGCAATTTAAATACTTAAATTGTGCTAATTATCCCCTTTCTCGCAAATCAACGACATATCGTCAAAGGCACTCATTTTCCCCTCATATCATCATTAATTAATTACACTAAGCTAATTAATTAAGTTTCTTATCCAACAAATGCCCTAATTAACGACTTTCCGTTAATAAATCACCCCTTCTACCTAGACTAATTAATTATTATTAATTAATTAGCTTTCCCTTCCATTTAACCAATAAATCAATATTTAACTGATTTAATCCCCTTATAATAGCCTAAATCGTACTAATATTCCTCTAATTAGCTTCTATAAGCTTACATCTACCTATTAATTAATCACCTTTGATTAATTAAAATACCCCCAACTCCCATGACTTGCTAAACATGTATTAAACCCTTCTAAAGTAAGGTTACCTTTAATAAAGCAACCTTATCCATTCCTAATCATGTTTTACCTTTATCCCACATTTATGAGAATGTGTTGAATCCTTTATCCTTTGGGATATATAAAGAGCCCTCCACCTACCTTTTTACTTAAACCTAAACTTTCTAAGAGAGAAAATGCAAAGCATATAGCAAAGAGACTAAGAGCTTGCACCTTGCCCTTTTGAGAGTTCGTCATCTTGAAGAGTTAAGCCTCTTTCTTAAAGTGCTTGGGTCATATGGGAGGTGTCAAAAGGGTCTTGTAGCCCAACTTTGATTAGCCCCCATTCCTAGGTTCTTGGAGCATTAAGGACAACTATTTTGATAGCCATGGAGCTTACTTAGGTCCATTCATTTATTTGTTGTTAGAGAATAGAGGAGTTTAGATATTTAGCATTGTTAGTTTCAAAGTTTGTATTGATGAATGCTAGCATCTAACCCTTGTTTAATTCTTATCATGATGGTGTTTATGCTTTGTTTTAGCTAAATTGTAGAACTATTTTAGGTGGTAGTTCTTGCTTCATTTGATTTAGCATTAAGAAAAGTATACATGCACACATTTGGCATGCCCGGTGGGACTTACTCCATTGTCCTTTGCACTTAATTTCAAGTTTTTGTAGTTAAGTTTTATTTTTGGTTACTAACCCTCTTTTACACATGTTGATCTAAACTTGTTTTTTTAACATGTTTTGTTGAGTTTGCATGTGTTGGGTCTTCCTTATAGGTATGAAGGAGGTAAAGTGCTATCAAAATTGGAGTTGAGGGGAAAATTTCAATATTTCTCCATGTTTTCATTTTTTTAGAGCTTACTTTTTCCACATTTTACATGCTAGTTTTGTCAATTTCTTGAAAATTTTCAATTCTTGAACATGTAGGTTAGTGTTTGATAGTGCTGAGTCTTCTATTTACATATTAATGTGGTGGGTTGCTGTCAAAATTTAATCTTGGTGAGAAAATTTCAAGATTTCATCATGTTTTCATTTTTAGAGCTTACTTTTTCAACATTTTACATGCTAGTTTTGTCAATTTCTTGAAAATTTTCAATTCTTGAGCATGTAGGTTAGTGTTTGATAGTGCTAAGTCTTCTATTTACATATTAATGTGGTGGGTTTCTGTCAAAATTTAATGTTGGTGAGAAAATTTCAAGATTTCATCATGTTTTCATTTTTAGAGCTTACTTTTTCATCATTCTACATGCTAGTTTTGTCAATTTCTTGAAAATCTTAAATTCTTGAGCATGTATGTTAATGTTTGATAGCATTGAGTCTTCTATTCATATATTAATGTGATGGGTTGTTGTCAAAATTGAATCTTGGTTGGAAAAATTTGCCCATTTTGCATATTAAGGGACGTTTTTTTTGACATTTTTTGAGTGCATGTCAAGTGCATACCCATGAGCATAAGAGCATATGCGTAACCTATCTTCCGAAGGCCATAACTTTTGTTCCCGAACTCGAAATGACTCCATTTTTTTTACGTTGGAAAGGTATTGAAGTTAACTATGCAATGAATACATAAATTTGAGATTTATACTTACAAAAGTTATAGGTTTTTCTGTTATTTTAAAACTGGTCATTTTCTAACATGTCTAATGTTTTGATGAATGTTGTATTTCCATGCTTACTCGATTTAGACCAAAGCATGTGTATGCTCTTCTCTTGCACCTTTTGGTGATATTGAAAATCAAAAACAACTTTGATCTCTATCTTGTTAACATTGGGATTAAACTTGGAAACTTGATTATTCATTTTGCTTAAGGGAATGAACCTTTTACAAAGCATTTTTCAATGGTCCTTTGATTTGAAGTTTTCCATTTCTATATAGTTGGGATAATTTTTTTGTATGCTCTTCTCTTACACCTTAGGGTGATCTTGAGAATGAAAAGTAAATTTAGTCTTCATTTTATAACATTTGGTAAATTGGAAACTTCATCTTTCACTTTTGGTTTAAAGGGAATGAACATTTATCAAGAATTTTGTATGGTTCATTGATCAAAAAGATTTACTTTACTTTTTAGTTGGATTATTTGTTGTGTATGCTCTTCTCTTGCATCCTTGGATGATCTTGAGAATCAAAAGCAACTCTTAATCCTCTATTAAATAATGTAATTTTCTTGGAGAACTACTAACGCTTGAGTGCAGGACCTAAAAAACGCTTGTCAAAGAAAGGAGGAATCAAAACGAAATCAAAAACTACTATTACAGTTGTTATATAGGTTGCCAAAAGGTGTTCAAGAAAACCACACCTAGTTAACTAAGATTAAAAAAACAACATATTCAAAACATTGTATTGAAGGTTTCAGAAAAGGGTACATCCCTCTCCACTCAACTGGAACATAACCCCTTTAGCATAACGCCTTAAACTAAAAAAATGGGGGTGGTTCCATGAACCCCAAAATAGTCCACGCAAGAGGGAACCTTTTGGACAAAACGGGAAGTGCTCCACACTACCTACTTGACTAGTGATTCCTTTTTGAGATAGAGTTACAGGTTGTCCATTGTGGCAACCCCAGTGATAGTACACATAGATGCACTAGTTGCCTACTGTTCTTGAAGGGGGGTAAAGTAAAGCCGAGATACTCCCAAACTAGTTCAGTGTGACTTTTTGGGTAAATCGCGCTCGCTCGTGGCAACTTTTGTAACACCTAGGGCAAGAGAACCACCTAGGAGAATATACTTTGGCCAGGAGCCCACTTTGACCACTTTAAAACAGTGTTGAGTTGTGAACCTTCTTTTTGAGAAACGTGTGACGTATTACTTTCGCCTAGTTTTTACTTGCCTTAGGGCGAGGAGAAACTCTGCCAAAGTGAGACTAACATCTTTCGTCTTTTTTTTCTTGATTTATTTCCTTCATATTCTTTTGACACTTTGTTGATAAAAAGATGTGTGATTACCTTTGTGTTTCCATTCGACTATTTCTCTCACTTTTATGTCCGTTTACGCCTATCCATGTTTGCGGCTAGGTGAGTTAAACATCTAAAGTGAGTGGAGGTGTTTTCACGTCATTTGGTAGCCATTGTGATCTTGATACCCACATCAAGATCATCATTGTAGTTAGGCATGGTTCATCATTGCGGACTTCCATAGAGGAGTTAGCTTGTTTGTCTCGTATCATTACAATTTCGATATTTACGTCTTGTTTCTTGTAAACTTGACATAAATACCTATATTGTACGGTTACGCTGCACACATTCTTAACTATTCCTACCTATACTTTGAGCTTTTTTTTTGTTCGGTTTTATTATTACCTCGATTTCAAAAGGTGCTAGGAACTACTATTTGTGCATGTTATATCAATAATACCTCGATATCAATACTTCACTTTCTTACAAAGTGGGTTAACATATCTTAGTGATATTGTTGTGTCATTCACAAATTGTAATTGGCACTTTTTGAGATATAGGTCTTAATTAGACTTGAGCTTTCTCATCATATATCTTGATTGGAAGATTGCATTTAACTTCATGTATTTACTTACGTCTTGTTCATTCCTTTAAACTTGGCATAAGTGGAGACATCTTGTTAATCATATGGCGTCGTAAATTACTTTGGAACGTAGTCTAGGAAGTATTTCATTTGATTAGGTTTTGGTACCAAACGATTGTTTCATTGGTGAATTTATCACTTTATCACATTGGTATTCTCACACTGTTAATTAACTCTTAACACGTACATCTTGTGTTTCACTTAGGGGTAGACATTAAATTTTGAACAAATCTATAACTTACCTTAGTGAAATTTATCACAAAAACATGGCTCCCAAGATGCATCTAGGGTTAAAGAAACAAACATATGAGGAACAACAGGCGCAAGCTTGGGAAACCTCTAACAGACAAGGGTCAAACCCATTTATCGGACACGATCTAGGACCACTATTTTCTACAGAAAAGGAAACAGAAGAGATGGTCGATCATAGTGGAAATGAATTAGAATCACCACACGCAGACTTTGATTTTGACCCCACTCTACTAGATGAGTTTCTCCTTAGAAACAAAGATAGAGTTTTGGCACAGGTCATGGAATTAGGGGCCAAATTACCCACCGAGAATGAACCAATATTACCTACAAATGACACTACTAAGGAAGAACACCCCCTTATCAGTATAGAAAATATTTTAATAGGAGGACATGCTTCCACCTTCTTACGTAGAAAATGATAAAGTGGTAGGACATAGAATACCCCTCATCAAAGTGCCACAAAGAAACAAGATAGAACATGAGACAGGGGAAGAACCTCCACAATACGAAGAGGAGGAACCTTTAGAAGAAGAAGAACACAAACCAAGTCACAATCCAACAACAACTCAGTAAATTAAGCCAATAACTAGCTTTGCTTACTTTCCAAGTACAAAAAGACACAAACAAGAACGTTCAAAAGTCAAAGCCTAAGTTTAGGATCCACGAACTCCATCGAGAAAACCAAGGAGAAGAAGACACAGGGTATCATCATGTACACATCCCCGCTTCTCCCACTAAATAACAATTACTCGCACAAAGGTAAAATCTATGAAAGCAACGCTTGCGAGCATACAAGAAAGCAATATAGGGAGTATTAGGAAATACCAATACGAAGAACTATGCCCCTATCCTTTTGACAAGACAATGACCCTTCAACCATTTCCAAAGAAATTTGATATGCCAAAGTTCGAAAAATACAAAGGAAAGGGAGACCCAAGGGATCATGTTAAAGATTTATACATGACATGTCAAGAGGTGTCTTATAGTGATAATTACCTCATCAGACTTTTTCCTAAGAGTCTCGGAGGTTAAGCATTAGAATGGTTTACGCGCTTGCCATAAGGATCAATTTTCACCTGGCCAGAATTGGCGGAAAGATTCGTGCGTCATTTCTCATATAACATAGAGAGTGACGTCACCATGGCAGACTTGTACGGCACAAAACAACACCCAAATGAAACCTTCGCCAGCTTCCTCTAACGATGGAGAGGGATAGCTAGTTGCTTCCCTTGCGCTTTCCCTGAGAAGTAGCTAGTCAATATTTTCGTCCCTAATCTCAACCCAGATATAGCTTTCCACCTCCAAATGCATTGTGTCCACACCTTTGAGGAGGTTATCGAGAAAGGGATTCAAATAGAAAAGGCTCTCATTGCCAAAGGCACCCTCAAAACCCAATCTAAAGACAACCAAAGTGTCAAACCTGATGAAAAGCTGAAGATCTTTAACAAAAACAAAAACGTGGTGGGAGACAGAATCACTGATTCCAAACGTGTTCAAACGGTCCAAACCAGTCAACCTTTTAAACTAACCAAGGGCCCAATTCAACCACCACCAAAGTGACGAACATTCACCTCCCTCAATGAACCATTGTCTGTCATACTAAAACAGTTGGATGCGGCCCACATGATGACCGATCCTACAACGCAACCGTTTGATGACAACACTCCTAAACCTTCATGGTATAAGAAGCATGAATACTATGAAATGTATCGCGTTAAAGGTCATAAAATAGACAAATGTTTGCGACTTCGCCACTATATTCAAGACCTCATTGACAACGGGGAGATAAAGGTGGATAACCCTAGCCACATGTAAACACCTAACGAGAAAATGGGGGATTTATAAGGAACCATTGCCCAAGCATGATAACTCGGAAAAGGAAAAACCGGATCGGGGGGAGTCATCCCAAACCTATAAAGCCACAAATTACTTGTATACCAAGAGAGATAACAATCATTGCAATTCACTTATCGGATGTATTCGCTCCCCTACTGACCATGTCAATACCATCCAGATCAAGGGAAAGGACTGCACTTTGGTAACAAGGCATGCCCGCCTCGTGATTCCAGAACCCTCTCTATTGACCCCACAAACTGGTAAATATAACCTTTTAGAACAACTTGAGAAGACACCTGCTAAGATCTCGATCTTAGATCTTCTCAAGATATCCAATGTGCATAAGGACATTTTGTATCAAACTCTTCAGGGGTCAGGAGTGCCTTTAGAAGTTGATCCTGCATACCTTCAAGCCGTGGTGGCAAATATTGCACCCAGTGAGCATCTCACTTTCAACCATAGGGAGGTCCCTACCGAGAATCCTACACATAATCTTCCCTTATACATTGAGGTAGTTGTTACCCGCAGGAAAATCAAACGGGTGCTTGTGGATAACAGATCTGGATTGAACATCTGCACGCTTAAATTAGTCAAACAATTGGGACATACAGAAGAAGATCTTGAGTCCCTATCACCGCATACGACAACACGGAAAGAGAGTCAGCAGGCACCATTACGCTGCCAATGGAGGTGGGCCCCACTTGCCATCAGACAAAGTTTCACGTCCTAGACTTGGAACTTCCATATAATATGCTTCTAGGCCGACCATGGATTCATGCCATGCAGGCCGTGCCATCAACATTTCATCAATGCATCAAGCTGAAGCATGAGGGACATACGGTTACAATACCAAGAGATTCAGAACCCTTTGCTCATTTTAGAGCTCTTAATAGCTTTGCACGAAAGGGTACATACGCATGTCCCTCCACATATATAGTTGTCCCTCTTCATTCTGAGGCCATGGAATCTCGAGTAGATTCAAATTATCTTAGTTGTTACGCTCATGGGGCGTCCACTTCCACATCTCCATTTGATTCATGGGAGATGAAAATTCTATAATATGGCTGTGGGGAGTATAATGTACAACAAGCACTCTTGGTTTCTGACCTCTCCTTGTCACCCAAGACTAGAGGTCGACCCAACTACCACTTCAGGAGACCTAGAGAGGAACACACTATTGGGTCATTCCTACCTGGAGGCTTGTTAGCTGAGGAAAAATTAATTGATCCACCTACTACTTGGGTCCCTAAGGACACTTAGCCATCTTGTTATCAAACCCCGAAATATGAAAAATATAGTAGAATGATGTACTCCATGGGCTACAAAGGCCTAGGATGTGGTAAGAATGAACAAGGACAAAGGGAACCAGTCCCTCTCCCCCATTTCAAAACTGAAAGATATGGCATCGGGATTCACCCTTATGGGGCACACCCTAACGATCAAGATGCAACTTTTTCAGAGCACGAGGATGGCTCCGGTTATCTAGACAGCGATACGGATTCCTGTTGTAGCCAATATGAGGAACTGGCCTCCACGAACCTTTTCATGAATAATGTTGTCCTGACCATAACCCCCACCAAACTGACCCTTGACCTTGTGTACCCTTCCCTTGTTGAATGGGACCAACAACATCACATGCCACTAGATTTATTCGAGAATGACGAGGCTATTGCAGAGTTCATGGGCATAAGGGATACAATTCCCATTGGAGATCACAAGAAGGGTTTCTTTATCGACTTAAACACCTGCGCCTACTTCGGCGAGGAGGCTAAACTTCATGGTCAGCAAAATTTAAAGAAAAGCGAGGGCAAGAGTTCTAAAGAAAAGCCTCGGCAAAAATCAAAGTCCAAGTCACATAGTGAAAACCTCTTTGAGGCACTGGCTGACAAACAAATAAGAAAATCAAAGGACAAACAAAGTGACCACGCCAAGGATGAAAATCTCGTAGAGACATCCTTGGATGAAGATCTCAACCTACCTCCCGATCCCACGCGTATGAAGGATTTATCAAAATTGTTAGTTGAAGAAACCATTGATGTTAATATTGGTACTGAAGAAGATCCCAAGATAGTAAAATTGGGAGCATCACTCTCAGCCAGTGAACAAAATATGTTCACTATGCTACTAAGAGAGTTTATTGATGTGATCTCATGGTCTTACAAAGAAATGCCTGGCTTAGATCCAACTTTGGTCGTGCATAACTTGGTTGTGCACGCAGACGCTAAGCCTATCAAACAGAATCTTTGAAAGATGCACCCAAGAGTGGCCTTGTTAGTTAAAGAAGAGTTGGAAAGGTTGCTTACAATAGGATTCATCAGGCCAATTGATTATTCTGAATGGATATCAAACATTGTTCCTGTCCAGAAGAAACCTATTGGTATCCGAATTTGCACAGATTTTAGGGACATCAATAAAGCTTGCCCTAAAGATGAATTTCCGTTGCCCAACATTGACATGATTGTTGACTCAACCGCAGGGTATGAAATGCTATCACTTATGGATGGCTTTTTGGGTTATAATCAAATTAAGATCACTGAGGAAGACCAACACAAAACAGCTTTCACAACTCCTTGGGGCACCTTCTGTTATCAGGTGATGCCATTCGGCCTTAAGAATGCGGGAGCAACTTATCAGTGGGCCATGACAGTAATATTTCACGATATGATTCATGACATCATGGAAGACTATGTAGACGACATCCTGGGAAAGTCCAAAACAAGAGAGGAACATCCTATCATTTTGCGGTGTATCTTTGAACGCCTACGTGAATACAAAGTCAGGATAAATCCAAAGAAGTGTGTCTTTGGTGTGCTATCTGGGAAACTATTAGGCTTCATCGTGTCAAGACGAGGTATTGAGGTAGACCCTGCTAAAGTATCTGCCATCACAGAAATTCCTCCACCTGAGAATATCAAGCAACTACGTAGCTTGCAAGGGAAAATTCAAGCCATTTGCTGCTTTATCTCCCACCTTGCAGATAAATGTCACTCATTCACTCATTTTCTTAAGAAGGACATCACTTTCATCTGGGGACCTGAGCAAAAACAAGCCTTTGCTTTGCTTAAAAATTACCTGGCTAATCCACCTGTCCTCATGCCTCCCACTCCGGGAGAACCACTTTTTCTCTATATTTCTGCTACACAATATGCTATTGGTGCACTGCTAGCCCAATATGACCTTAGTCATAAAGAGAAAGTAGTGTACTATCTGAGTCATACCCTCATCGCCTATGAATGTAATTATCCTCAGATTGAGAAGGCTTGCTTGGCTGTTGTCTTTACCTTTCAGAAACTTCGCCATTACCTGCTAAATACTAAGACCAAGCTCATATCCAAGGTCGACCCACTCAAGTATTTGTTGTCAAAACCCGCCCTCACAGGTAGAATGGCTAATTGGATCATTCTACTCAGTGAGTTTGATATAGAATTTGTCCATCAAAAATCAATTAAAGGACAAGTACTTGCTGACTAGCTAGCGGAAGCACCTTTGCAAAGCACAGAACCTTTGAGTCTGGATCTGCCAGATGCATCTTTTCTCTACATTGAAGAATCTGTCGTATGGCAGATACATTTTGATGGATCTCTTACGTTTCATGGTTCAGGTGCAGGAGTGGTCCTTATTACTCCTTCAGGTGATCCTATACCACAGGATTTCTGCCTGTCCTTCCCTTGCACGAACAACATTGCGGAATATGAAGCACTCATTGCAGGGATGAAGCTAGCCATCAAGTGGAATATTCAACATGTGAAGGTTGTAAGTGATTCAAAGCTAATCATCAAACAGGTTAATGATGAGTTTAAAGTTAAGGATGACAAGCTCATACCTTATAAGAAGTTGGTGGAAACTCTGAAGGAGTATTTTGTGCGCATTACCTTTGAGAAAATCCCAAGAGCGCAGAATAGATCGGCAGATGCTATGGCAATGGTGGGATCTATGCTTCGTATTCCGCTAGGGAACAATGATATGCCATTCTTCGTAGAAAATCTACGCTAGCCCGCGTATGACATGCTAGAATCTTGCTTGGCTTGTGAGGTTGTTGGTCCCCATTCACCATGGTATGAACCCATTTTCACCTATCTTAAGGACAGTACATTCCCTCCTGAAATCTCCCGCTCTGAAAAGCAGAGCCTAATTCACCAGATAGCCCATTACACCCTGTTAGGAGGTACACTTTATCGTCGTGGCTACGATGAGAATCTATTACGTTGTCTGGATGTGCCAGAGTCAATCCAGACAATTAAAGAAGTACACGAAGGAGTATGCGGAGCACATACAAACGGAATGGTATTGGCTAAGAAACTGTTAAGAGTAGGTTACTATTGGCCCACCATGGAAACTAATTGTTGTAATTATGTTAGAAAATGTGTGTTATGCCAAAAGTATGGAAATTTCATCCATGCTCCATTGCAACCATTGCAACCAATCACTACCCCGTGGCCATTCTCCAAGTGGGGACTTGATCTAATAGGGAAGCTTACTCCTACCTCATCTGATGGTCATACACATATCAGCACAGCTACAAAATACTTTACAAAATGGGTGGAGGCTGTCCCTTTAACCTATGTCATAGGAGCACAGATTTCTAAATTCATCATGAATCACATTATTTACCGATATGGTATCCCTGCAGCCATTGTCACAGATAAAGGGAAGTCATTTAAGAACAAAACTATGAAAGGTCTTTGCCAACGGTTCCAAATCAGATTGAAATGGTCCACGCCATATTACCCTCAGGGTAATGGACAAGATGAGGCAACAAACAAGACTTTGGTAAGGATAATGGAGAAGATGGTTAGCAAAACTGGTCGAAACTGGCACCTACAAATCTACCCAGCCCTCTGGGCCTACCGAACATCAATTCACACTCCTACAGGTGCGACGCCATATTCCCTCATGTTCGGGACAGATTCTATCATCCCTTTAGAGATTGAACTCCCATCCCTACGAATTTCTCTTTGGGACTATTTGGATAAGGATAAAGATTACCGAGTGGCAAGATTGGCTGAGTTAGAGCTCCTGGATGAGAGGCGCATTCACGCTCTTAATCACCTGAAAGTATATCAACACAGAATCTCCCGCAACTACAACAAGAGAATCATCCCTCGCCAGTTTGAGGTGGGTGATTTAGTTATGAAGGAGAACCAGTTCAACACTAGAGCAGAGTGAGAAAAGAAAGGGAAGTTCGAACCACACTGGTTAGGACCCTATGTCATAGTTACCAAGTATGGCACAGGGGCATACAAGTTGGCTCACCCCAATGGTGATGAGCTCCGGAAGCCCATGAATTCCATGCATCTTAAGAGGTTTTATGCCTAAACATGGCACAAGAAAGTCTTAAAAATCACAAAAAAATATTTAAAAAAATTAAAAATTAAAAATAAAAATCAAAAACATCAAAAAAAAGAAAAAGAGAAAACAAGTCGTCCACTAGTGAAAACCACGCAATTGTGGCACTTTGGACAAGTCCTTGGGTGAAAACCAATTTCCGGCGCCTCGGGAGGATTCATTGCTCACAAGCATTCTATATTAGAAGGGTAGTTGTCTTTGTCCTGGACCTAGTTCTACCTTCGAGTTTCCTTGTGCACACCATCTAGTCCAGCCTTGATCCGGCTTTGCCTTCTTCTATTTGTTTGTAAGGGATGTGGTCTTTCGTTATTTCCCATCTTACGCTGGGGGCAACTCAATGACTTCACCTTCTTGTTCATAAGCGCGTGGCTTCTGCCCTTGTATATTCCCCACCTAATGCTGGGGGCATCCATGCTTTCTTGGTTACCTGCACATAGCTTTGGAAAACTATTAAAAACACAAAAACAATTGAAAATTGTTTCACAAAAACACAAAAACAATAGAAAATTGTTTCACAAAACATAAAAACAATAGAAAATTGTTTCACCAAACACAAAACCAATAGAAAATTGTTTCAGACAACACAAAAACAATAGAACATTGTTTCGAGAAAAACACAAAAAACAATAGAATTTTTTTTCAAAAAACACAAAAACAATAGAAAATTGTTTCACAAAACACAAAAACAATAGAAAATTGTTTCACAAAACACAAAAACAATAGAACATTGTTTCGAGAAAAACACAAAAGCAATAGAAAATTATTTCAAAAAACACAAAAACAATATAAAATTGTTTCACAAAACACAAAAACAATAGAAAATTGTTTCACAAAACACAAAAACAATAGAACATTGTTTTGAGAAAACATAAAAACAATAGAAAATTGTTTCACCAAATACAAAACCAATAGAAAATTGTTTCAGACAACACAAAAACAATAGAACATTGTTTCGAGAAAACAACAGAAACAATATATATATATATATATATATATATATATATATCGAAACAATCTAAAAACAAGGCAAAAATTTTCAAAAAATTCCTTAAAAGTAAAACACCGTACAAAATGGTAACTTGCTTCTTACGGCTGAAACTTGTGTCTTGCGCATGGTATTTTCTCCGTATCCTATTGGTTTGTCTCACATCTTCCCCGATTAATACGACTCGTGGATCACTGGATTCACAACCATTCACAAAAGCTAGTTGCTTGCTTTGTCTGTACTCTGGGGTACTTTTGGTTGCCTGGTGCTGTTTCGTTGCGTACAAATGCTTTTCATGGACCCCGGTCCATTTTCATTTCCCCTTGCATGTATCCTTACTTGGGGCATCATTTTTAACCCTTGTCGTCAATCACGAACTTGTGGATCTCTTCAGCACTGATAACAAAACATTTTTACAACTGTCTTGACCGTTGTTGGATTAGATATGTGTGTTCGTACTTGTTTTCCATGTTATATAAGCTTGTTTCCTTCTCGTATTGCATTACATTATTGTATGTTACGTGGAGTTGGTACTTTCAACAATGGACAATTATTCATAGTATGGCTTTTCATGTCATTCTACCTTTGTCGTATGCTTATATTTTTCATAAGGACCGATGATGTAGTTCCTATGGCAATATGATGACATCAAATTTGTTCCAAACAAATAAGCAGCTAGAGGTTAAGCTCTTCTCTCCCCTCATCCATATTTCTTCTGCACCACTTCCCTTTCACCCCTAATTCTCCCTCTCCTCAGGGCATCTTGCCTCGTCCCCATTCTTCTGCCTACTTCTCACCTCTTTCGATCATCGATCGAGTTCTTATATCACCCCATCGACACTCGAGGGGGCATCTCTCCATCCTACTAATTTTTATTCCATCTCTTAAAAATCTCTTTTGTCCACTATCTTTGAAGTGGCATCACTTATGCCACCCCAAAGAGGGGCAAATGTAGACACCTATAATTACGCCCAAGCAATTTAAATACTTAAATTGTGCTAATTATCCCCTTTCTCGCAAATCAACGACATATCGTCAAAGGCACTCATTTTCCCTCATATCATCATTAATTAATTACACTAAGCTAATTAATTAAGTTTCATGTCCAACAAATTCCCTAATTAACGACTTTCCGTTAATAAATCACCCCTTCTACCTAGACTAATTAATTATTATTAATTAATTAGATTTCCCTTCCATTTAACCAATAAATCAATATTTAACTGATTTAATCCCCTTATAATAGCCTAAATTGTACTAATATTCCTCTAATTAGCTTCTATAAGCTTACATCTACCTATTAATTAATCACCTTTGATTAATTAAAATACCCCCAACTCCCATGACTTGCTAAACATGTATTAAACCCTTCTAAAGTAAGGTTACCTTTAATAAAGCAACCTTATCCATTCCTAATCATGTTTTACCTTTATCACACATTCATGAGAATGTGTTGAATCCTTTATCCTTTGGGCTATATAAAGAGCCCTCCACCTACCTTTTTACTTACACCTAAACTTTCTAAGAGAGCAAATGCAAAGCATATAGCAAAGAGACTAAGAGATTGCACCTTGCCCTTTTGAGAGTTCATCATCTTGAAGAGTTAAGCCTCTTTCTTAAAGTGCTTGGGTCATATGGGAGGTGTTAAAAGGGTCTTGTAGCCCAACTTTGATTAGCCCCCATTCCTAGGTTCTTGGAGCATTAAGGACAACTATTTTGATAGCCATGGAGCTTACTTAGGTCCATTCATTTATTTGTTGTTAGAGAATAGAGGAGTTTAGATATTTAGCATTGTTAGTTTCAAAGTTTGTATTGATGAATGCTAGCATCTAACCCTTGTTTAATTCTTATCATGATGGTGTTTATGCTTTGTTTTAGCTAAATTGTAGAACTATTTTAGGTGGTAGTTCTTACTTCATTTGATTTAGCATTAAGCAAAGTATACATGCACACAGGATCAATTGTGTGTAACCCTCTATAGTTAGTTTGGAGAAAGAGTAGACAATCTATCTTTATTGGAATAATTGACAACAATCAAGAGAGCCCCAAATGAGTAAATGGCAAATTTTAATTTCTTATTCTAAAATACATGAGATAGAATCCCAATGGTCATGAGACCAGCTGCCCAAGGTGCATTCCTCTATTTTTTGAAGGCTCTAAATTCATTCAAATTTATGATGATATAGTCAATGGGAGGAAATACGCTTCCAGGAGCCTGCAACATAGCCATCAAAGCATAAAATTGTTTTATTCAAGTGGGAAAGCTTACACCTAGGCCACATATACCTCTATATTTGAAAATGGGAAATACTAAAACTATTTAAACACCTAAGTTGAATCCCATTCCAGCCCCTAGAAATCAGAAAAATAGTGAGGCATCCACTTCTTAAAGTACTTCTAAAGGACTTCACGAGGTCATGAATAAGCTACAGGAAGTATTGAAGGGGCGGTAAGATTTAGGGAATGGGGTAGTGACCATAAAAAAGAAACATGATCAAAACTTTAGACCATATCAGTCTTAATCTAAATCCAATAGGCCTCCTTTTCAATCAAACAAGCCTTCGGCTCAAGCTGAAAATAAGAATCAGAACCAAGGACAACCTCAAGCTACCAAGTCATTTCAGCTATATAATCCAAATGTAGTTTCAACATCCAGGGCATTGGTTCTGACTCAAAACAACCTTACACAAGAGAATGAGTGGTGTTTCCCATGTAATCTATCTCACAATCAAGCAACATGTTTCAATGGTGCACTAAATCAGGCCTTGATGGTACAAACTATTGGTGTGTCCCAAGAACCAAGTGAGAAATAAAATCAACAAGAAACTCAGCAAGAGTCTCCTCCAACTGAAACCACACTGGTGAATTAGAAAATGGAGGAATTTTATGGGGTTAATAAACATCCTTTCTAAGTTGTAGCTACCAATACAAGTTCAAAGAAGAGAAACATAGAGGAAGGGAAAATATCTGATTCAATTTTTTCTCAACCTACTCTCACCCTGCAAGGAGTTAGTAATGCAAAAATAGCCCTGATCCCACAAATTCAGCCTAAGGCACCTGATGAAGCAACACATGTGCTCATTCAAGTGTCGAAAAATATTGTGCCTAGCGAAAATAAAATTATAATCCATTCCTTTTCAACATTACTAACCAAATAAAGAAAACTCATGTAAGCATTTCCATGTGGGAGTCATTGGAAATTATGGGACAACGAGATTTGTTGCAGGTAGTGATGGCTAATTGGTCTGCCTCGAATGGATCATCCAAAAATTAGGAAAAGGTTCTCACTAATGCAGTACAATAAGAAGGAGTTCAACAAGGCAAAAATTTGAAGCCTCCATCATTTTATGTGTCATTGATCATCAAGAACAACTTGGTGCATGAATGTATGATCAATTCAAGGGAAAACAACTTAGTAATGCCAAAATATATATTGTAATCAATTGGGCCTAAAATATGACATGGTCTCTAAAGGAGTGGTGCAACTAGATGGGATGGAAGTGGGAATCATTGGATTCATTAAAGGATTAAGTCTCACATTGCATTCTTGTCCCAATGTCATAGTTTTACAGGATGTGTTTGTAACTAACTTGCCACCACTTTTTTCCTTGTGCTTGTCAAGGGACTTCACTACCAAGATAGGAGGATAGTTATCTACATTCTAGTCCCGCATGCTCTTAAAAATGAGTTATGGAGCCAAATCCATAGTCATGTCGGAACCAATTCCAAACTTTCACATTGAACCTCATGTGCCAAGCCCCATCAATGCAAATTTCTCAGCCTTTGATCAAGAATATTTCTCAAACGTTCCAGAAACAATAAATTTGAAGGAATTCCATATTTGACATTAGATGAATGGGAAAATAAATACATGTTTTTGATCCATACAAGGAGATGGAAGAAGTTGAACTAGGCATATATTGCTTGTATGAAGAGAATTCACCTCTCCCTAGCATCTCCAAGCGAGAAGATAAGGATGACAATGAAGTATGGAACCTATTTTTTGATGGTTTGAGGAGAAATTAATGTTTTAGAGGAGGTGCAATGTTGGTTTTGCCATAAAACATTAAATATTATTCAGCCTTCTGATTTCAGTTTTCTTATTCAAACAATGCAGTTGAGTATGAAGCTCTAATCCATGGACTTCATTGGGCTAGGGAAAGGGGCATTAAGAACTTGCAGGTATTCGAAGATATTGATTTGATCATGAACCAAGTCAGAGGGAAAAATTATGCTAAGAATGATCCCCTAAGAAGCTACAAAAATAGGATATGGGATCTCATCAAGGACTTTGAGGCCTTTAAGATAAGTTCCATACCAAGGAAGAAAAATGAGGCTGCGAATAGAATTGCAGTAGTTAGGGAAGCATTCGGTGTGATGGATAATATCAAAAGGGATAAAACACAACCCCATATCAAGGTAGTTGTGAGGCCAGTAGTTCCAGATAACAAAAAAATTTGGTAGGTTTTTGAGAATGATCAAAAGATCATCAACTTCCTACAAGGAGAGGTAAAATTCTCCACCAAGAACTAGGATAAATTAGAGCAACAATATGGGGACAAAGTGGTTCAATTGAGAACAAAGAAACTTATAAAAGGCTTTGTGACATTGGATTCAATATTTAATCCCAATGATCAATTTTGGAAGGAGAAGGAGAACATTTTGGTCAAGGGGGAGGATTTGGAATCTATTTTAGTTGGAGAGTGAAAAACAATACAAATCGAAAAAGTGAGTACTCAGCAGGAGAGGTCTAATTTCATACATCTTTGTCAAGAGTTCCCATATGTCTTTTCTTAGAGCTATGAAGACTTGAAGGGCTTAAATCCAAAGTTGGTACAACACACTATTGAATTGGATCCAAAGGCTAAGCCTATCGGGAAGAAACAAAGACCAGTTAACCCTCACATTGAGCCTTTCATGAAGAAAGAGTTGAATAAGTTGATAGAGGAAAACATTATATTTCTAATAAATCACTTAAATTGGGTTGCAAACCTGGTACCAGACAGGAAAAGAAATGGAGAAATCATGTTGTGCATAGAATTTTGGGACCTGAACAAGGCATCTCTCAAAGACCATTATCTACTTCCTTCTATGGAGAAAATATTACAAGTGGTAACTGCTTTAGAAATATTCTCTCTCTTAGATGGATATTCAGGATATAATTAGATCATGGTGAAAGAAGATGATCAGTTCAGAAACTGAATTTCACAACCAAATGGGGCACTTATGCCTTATAGGAAAATTCCATTCAGGTTGTCAAACATTGAAGCTAATTTCTAGATGGCCATGGACATGAAATTCAATTGGTTTATTAATAAGATAGTTCTTGTGTACCTAGATGACATCACTGTGTTTTCCAAGACTATATCAAGTCATATCTTCCACCTCATGCAAGTGTTCTAAAGATGCAGGAGATTCAGAGTCTCTTTGAATCTAAAAAATGTATATTCCTAGCTCATGAAGGCAAGATCGTAGGTAACATTGTGTCTAACGAGGGGTTGATAATTGATCTAGAAAGAGTTGAAGCAATATGTGCTCTTACATTGTCAAGCCTCAAGAAATCCCTCCAGAGTTTCTTAGGAAGAATCAATTTTTTCTGCAGGTTTGTGCTAGAGTTTTCCACTCTTGTCAAGCCAATAACCATGATGTTAAAGAAGAGCATGGATTTTAAATGGATAACAGAGGGCAAGGAAATGTTTGAAGATATAAAAAATGTTATATCTTAGGCCCCAACTCTCATCAATCTAGACTTTTCCAAATACTTCATGCTTTATGCCTTCGGTGGTTCAGACACCATTGCTACCATTCAAGTGTAGCAAAATAAAGAGGCATCTGAGAAACTGATTGCATTTTTTATTCAACACTTGGAGGACTATGAAGTGAAGTAATCCTTCATTTATAATCGTTTCCTCACAGTTATCAAGAGCTTGAAAAATTTCAAGCACTTGTTCTCAAACAACAGGATTTAGTCATTGGTGTCCCATGCAAAATTCAAGGACTTTCTTCTAAACAATGATTTGAATGAGAAATGAGCAAGATAGATCACTCATGTAATGGAAGATGACATAGAGATAAAGGTCACTAAATTAATCCATGGAAAAGGATTGTTTGAACAGTTGGCTTCCATTCAACAGGTTGAGAGAAGTGATGAAGAAGAGACTATTTTAGTGTTACATGATGATCAGGAAAAATCAAATGATAGTGTGCCCACCCATTGTTTGACTTGGGATATAGCACAATTTTTACAAAGAAGTATATTCCCTCATGAGATGAGAAAAGAAAAAGAAGATAAATTTCAGACTCCAATCCATTCCATATTTGCTTATTGATGGTGTCTTGTTCAAGAAAGATATTAATGGAGTCCTATTAAGGTGTATTGGAACAATTCAAATTGAAATCATGCTACATGAGTTTCATGATGAAGAGGAAGGAGGTCATTTTTCTATGTGGGTAATAGCTCCCAAAATAATGAAGGTGGATTATTATTGTCCCACATTGTTCAGTGACTGCTATACATGGATCAAGAAATGTAAAAAAATGTGCATTCTTCATAGACAAAGAGAGGCTAACAATACTTCCATTGAATCCTCTCTCGATTGAACAACCATTCATGCATTGAGGATTGGACTTCATTTTGGTTATCAATCCAAATTTGAGCCAAGGTCATAAGTGGATACTAACGACAATAGATTATTTCACCAAGTGGACCAAAGCTATGGCACTCAAGGAAGCAAACAACTCTAGGATACTGGACTTCTATGAAGGAATAGTGACAAGGTTCGGAGTCCCGACCACCATCATATCTAAAAATTCTCTAGCATTCATCAGTGTTAAGACCACAGAATGGGTTGTTAGGAATGAAATTTATTTTATAACCTCTTCTAACTATTACCCCCAGGGTAACAAACAAGTAGATTCCATGAATAAGGACTTTCTAAGAATCATCAGGATGACTCTAGATGAAAATCAGAGGATGTGACATACCAAGCTCAAATCAGCCTTGTGGGATGATAGGATAACTCTAAAGAGGTCAACAGGTAGCTCTCCCTATAAGTTAGTTTATGGGAAAGAAGTGGTGTTGCTCATATCACTTGAGTTTCCTGTATTAGAGATCATGAAGTAGCTAGAGTTGTCTGAATTTGAGCCTATGCAAGATAGGTATGTGGAGCTGATGGAATTCAAAGAAATAAGAGAGCATGCAATGTAAACCATAGAGAAAGATCAAGCCTTAATCAAGATCTCATTTGACAAGAGAGCTAAAGTAAGGACCTTTAAGGAGGGGTACTTAGTTCTGAAATGGGATGCGGATTAGGCTAATCCAAGCAAGCATTCCAAGTTTGATGCCATTTGGAGTGGCCCCTACATGGTCACAAGATGTAAGAGTAGGAATGCCTTTCAACTATCTAGTATGGATGGAGAAGAGATTTTGATTCTAGTCAATGGAATCTATCTCTAGAACTACTGATGAAAGGAAAATTCTCACCCTTGTACATATTAGGTAGGATTTCAATTCATCTAAGTGTTGATGCACATTATCTTGTTATAGATTAGGTTTCAGTTTTTCTAAGTGTATTCAACATCAGTATTATTGCTCCTGGTTGTGTCATTTCATAAGTCAATGTGCCTCCCGAAAGATATGTGAAACAAGAAGCTCAAAGTTTCAAGAAATAGTTATAAACTTACAAAGATTTCAAATGTAGATAAACTAAATCATATTGGGGACAAATTCCTATAAGTGTCATTTTTAGTCTCTAAGGATCAGTCATGGTTTGAGCTTCTAGTACCTTCATTGAATCAGAAAATAGCTTTCAGAAGCATGTTGCAAATGAAAATTTCATAAGAAAGAAAAATCAAAGTTTAATAGAGTTCCATGATGTCCAGAACCAACAATTGTTTTATTCCTAACCATGTAGTGTGCTCATACTTAAAAAAATCAAGCTACAAGATAAGTTCAAAGGTTCATTTTCAATCCCACATATCAAGCTTGCAGAGAGGAAAGGGTGAATATCCTAGGTGTTGGTGCAATTACTAGGTTTACACACTTTTCCCTAATTCTCTACATCCATTTTGCTCAAAAACATCTTTTGGCTCAAGCTGGTGATCTGCAACTCATTTTGTTTAGTTGAATGCTTTCAACCACCCTCAATGTTGTTATTCTACCCCATTTTGAAACAAAATCCATGTTTCCCCCTTTGTGTGCCCCAAATTTTTCATTTTATATGGGTTGTGTCAGTTTTTCCATTGTCGAATCGTGTAAAACCCATGTTTGATCGAATCTAAGTTTCTAGAAGTTGAAATCGTAATCCCCATGCTGAAATTCATGATAAAACAAGATTCAATTGGTTCAAAACTAAGAAACCTATCCTTTTGTGAAAAATTTTGATTTCAGGGGCACCCCATGTGTTTTTACGTTTTTGACGGGTATACGGGTGTCACCGGCCGTCAAAATTATCATTGTAACCGTTATGCTAACGTGGCAGGATTCTATTGGCCGAGGATGTGCGGAAAAAATGTTATAACTTGTCAAATTTTCAATTTTTGGCGAAGGGAAAATTTTGCTCCGCGGCCCCACATTTACCTAGTGTGCCTACGTGGCATGATTTGATTGGTCAGATGGAGCAGCGAGTGGCGGAGGTCACTTAAAAATTTTGCCTTCATTTTTTACAAATTTCTCAAAATCAAATGCTTTCCCGAAGGCCCGAAGCAAATGGCATGATGACACGTGTCTAGGAGAGCCAGGTGGATGGTTAAGGACTTGGAAAATTTTGGTTTTTTTTGGCTTGGGGTGTCAGGGGAAAAATTTGGCCCGTGAACCCGCAGCGAATGGCGTGATGACACATGTCCAAGGAGATCTGCCGAAATAGAGGGAACTTAGAAGAATTTGAAAATTTTTGCTTTCAAAATGCAAAAGGAAAAAATTTGCCCTGGGGTCTACACCCAATACGAAGTGGACACATGTCCAAGAAGGTTAGCATGGATGGGTAGAATTTGTGAAAAATTCCAAGTATTTTAACTTCTAAGTGTTAAAGTTACAATTCGGCCCGAGTGCCCGCACCAAATGGAGGGGCGACATGTTTCCACAAGAGGATGAAATGGAGAGGTGGAAGCTGGGAGGTAGTTGAAGTTTTTTAACTTCAAAAGGTAAGAAGGAAATTTTTGGTTCAAGGTCCCACCACCAATGAATAGTGAACACATGTCTGACTTTTGATGGAAATTTGGAGCGCGGAGGAAACATGGAAAATGTTCCAACTTTGGCGAAATTTTCCAAAGGAAACAATGAACCCACGGAAAATATTGGAGGTTTTTTCCACATGACTGATCCATAGGCGACACGTGGCATTTTCAAATGTCAAAGAGAGAGGTCCGGCCCGTATGGAGTTTTGATGCTTGCGGAGGTTTGAAGGCAAAACTGATGAGTCGCTCCGCCTCCAATGGGAGATTGACATGTGGCAGAGAAACAGTGGGTATTCGGGGGCGCGGAGCGTTTTGAGAAAAGTTTCCTTTTCCCAAAAAAGTGGAAAAATTCATCAAACTAACCCGCAGTTTTGGTGGGGACCTACAGGAGGACACATGGCACATCCAGGGACTCGCAGGGAAAATTTTAAAAAATTTCCTGAGATCAAAAAGGGTTTAAAATGCAAAATTTAAAAGGGAGGGTCACGTGCCAATGGTTTTTAGACACATGTGCACCTTATCCAAAGGTAAAAAGGTAATTTGGGTGCTTTTGGAGAGGATTTGGATCTGCCACATGGAGGGCTGGCATTTAAAGTTGATTTTAATCAATGGTAGCTGTGCAATTTCATTTTTTGGGCGCCATTGGAGCTCCAAGAAGTGTGGAATCGTCATTTTTGCACCAAAACACATGAAATTTTATATGAATCTGCATCACTTTGGCCTTTTGAACATAATGGCATCATTTATTTGAGCTGATTTGGTGCCCTATAGTGTTTTTTGTGAGATATTTTTCTCAGCCCGTGAAAAACACGTGAAATGTAAAAATGAAAAGTTACAGAGTTAAAAATGGTAAGGGAAAAAGGTGAAAAATGATTGCAAATTCATGCTGGCATGGTGAAATGCCAAAAACATGACCCTGGGATGGATAATGATCTAAGTTCATGCAATATTTTAAAATATTTGTGCATCTCTGGCATTTGGCAAGCTGTTTCACAGTTTTATATCATTTTTCATCAACTGGATAGGGTTTTGTAACAAATTTGATCCCTTTGGCATATTATTTTCTTGGGATGCAAGGATCCAAGCTGGAAGAGGGTATATGATGTAGTTTTGGAAAAAAATTAGAGGAAGGTTGGGAATTTTGGGAAAAAGAGGAAATTTCACAAAAAAAACTGGAAGGAGTCCATTTCCTTTTGACAAACTGCCTGAGATCCATTTTGATTCCAATTTGCATCAAATATTCATCATGTTGAGTTGGTTTCAATTGTAAAGCCATCAACAAGCTTTGAGATTCTCTAAAATATCATTCCCTTACTGGATGTATTTGATTAGATTCTTGGATTAACTGGTTTTATCTCTTGGCAAAGTTTACATGCACTTGTATTTCAGTATGTTCTCAATTTGTGTTTCATGCTCATGTTGCAATCTTGTGTTTAGGATATTTATTGGTCATGCATGGTCTCATTCCTTGTAGAGGGTTTAAAGGCATCTGTAATCTTACATTCAGAAGAGCATTCATTTGAGTGAAGATAAACAGATTTAAATTCATCTTACCTTCCTTGCAAACTGAGGGTATTTGTAAACCTTTGGGTACACCTTAGGACATGATCTAACAAGAGGGTTCTTAATGCTTTATTGATATTTTGCTTCAAGCCTTTGTGGCAGGCTATCAAATTTTGTATGGAATAGTGTAGATTGGGGCATCCATTGTGCACACATCCTGGTTGAAATAGCACTACAAATTCATTGAAATATCTCTGTTGTTTAGGTGTTGTAATTCTATTACAAGGTTTTCCAAAAAAGGTGATGACTCCTAACTACTTTTGTCCCAACATCTCTCATTAAAATTTCACTTTAAACTAACTCATCCTACCTACAATACCCCTGCATCTGCATTATGTGTCCACAAAATAATTCAATCCTTTCACAAAAATGCACAAGGTTGATCAAGGTTTTATCATGTCTTTAGCAGCTCTAGTTTTGTTTTGAGAACATTTCCATCATTTAGTAGTGACAGCTCTTTTGAGTTTTTATAATGGATATTTGATCATGTTTTCACAAAGCCTCCTCCACACCATATGCAAAACACGAGGATATTTTCATCTCCTTACCATATAGGGGCTGCAATACAGGTTCTCTTGCCTTGGTTGATAGGCAAAACCTAAAATAGTGAGGGTTAGATCAAAACCCTTATGAAGGTGCTATACACTCCCTCAATTCTTGAATGCAAACAAGTAGATAGGTGTAATCCCTAGCTACAAATGACATACAAAACATTTATCTATCCTTGATTGTCTTGTGCAGATTCATGTTGCTTTTCATGTTGTGAAGGAGATTAAATCTGGATACCAACACCCGAGTGGCGTTGTTTTCGGGGAGTTCTTGTAATTTCTTAGTGGTTTTGAAGTACTTGAAAGGTTTGAGCATTTGTGTGATCAAGTATTTGAGCTGTTATATTCTTGAAATATCATTTCATACTTCAGATCTGGATGTTTTCGTTTAGGGCAGCCTGCTTTCCTCATCTACCAACATTTTATGTGATTTGGATGCATTTTTTTTGTTGAATTAAGAAGAAGAAAATCTGATTTGTGAATCCCTGCAATTTTTCAGTATATCATGCATTTAATAGAATATTTTAGTGCTTTCTTACACAACTACGGTGAAAATCCTTAGTGGTGACTCCATGTTGTTGGGATCTTGAAAATATTAGTTGTCTAACACATTTTATCGTTTGAAACTTGTTGTTTAAATCTATCAAACTGGAGGGAAGGAGATCCCTCTTCATTAAGGACTCTTCTAAGAAGTTTCTCACCAAATCAAGAATCTCAGAACTAGAGGGAAGAAGAGTGTGGAAAGTGGTTGATGATTTGGTTGCAAGGAAAGGAATCCCCGTTAGTGAATTTTAAGGAGAACAGCCTGTCATTAAAGATTATAATTCCTCTTCAAGTATATCTGATTCAAGTAATCTTCTTGCTTATTTTCATTCTCCATCAGGTGAGGGTCCTTCTTGTGTATTTAAAAAACTTGCTCCTAAATCTGCTCTTGTAGTTTCTAATTTTGTTAAAGTCTATCAAGAGAGAGAGACTTTCGAGGGTTATCATTTTAGAGATCAGTCATTCGTTCCAATCAAACCCACTACTACTCCTCATTAGCCTGTTTCACCTCCAAGATCACCCCCACCAAACATTATGGCTCAACCTAGACCTCCATTTGTTGTGAACACATTTGGTCCTATAAATTTTGGAGGAATGGATGGTTATCCAAATGTTGTCCTACAGGATGTGAGAAATAGATTACCAAAATTCCAAGGTAACAATGCCATAACTAGATATCAACACCTCAAACTCTTTGTTAACATGATGGAAGACTTTGAAATAGAATTTGAGGATGTGTAGAACAAGTTGTTTATCCATACACTTGAGGAAGATGCAAGAGATTGGTATAAAGCTCTGCCTAATAACTCTATTAATTCATGGAATGAGATGAGTAATGCATTCAGATTACAATATAGAGACAAAACAGATCCAAGGTTCCTTCTATCCGAGTTTGAGAACATCAAGAAGAACCCTAATGAGACATTTCATGATTTCAATACAAGGTTTAATAAGACATTGAGAAGGTTGCCTGTAATTTTGAGGCCTTGTGATGAATCTTGCTTGATCAAATATGCAAATGCATTTGATAAAAAGGTAGCCTATTACTTGAGAGACAAAAATCCTACAAACTTGAGGCAAGCTTTCACCATGGCACTTCAAATTGAAAATAATATTAAAGTTATTGGTAAACCACTTAAGAGGGACGGTGTGAAGCTGATAAACCCTGAGAAGCCTCAAACTAGAAAGGGTGCTGGTTTGGAGGATGTTGTCAAGACTTTAGCAGGGGCTGTCAAAGAGATTTCCTACAAATTAGCCCAGGCTGAGAAAGGAATTGGACAAAGTTCACAAGGACAGCAAAGAACTCAAAACCATGATAGATTTATCAATCATCCTAAGGGTGATCAAAGACAAGATGATAGAGGTAAGGGGCTTATTGGATCTGTAAATAGACAACCCCAAGCACGTGAAAATAGAGCGGTGCCTAACCCTCTGACTGCAAGAGTTGCTGATATGGATTGGTGTGACAGAGGTTTTCTTCCTCATCCACCATGTGAAATGGACCAGCAAGATATAGATGATGATAATGAGAATGAAATGGATGATGACATTTGTATGATGGGCAACTCTTCAGGCTCACTGCAAGCAACAACATCAACAGATGGGATAAGTGCAAGGACTGCTGCAACCTTTTGGGATTGCATAAAGAGGGTACCATTTCTTTCCCTTCCTCAATCTCATGATGTATATGTAGTTCAGGCCTTTGAAATTCCTAATAATGACTTTGAATACCTAAGGGCTTTAATGATCAAGAAGTATGATGGTGGCATTCCTTCAGAGGAAGATAGACAATTGTTAATGAATGTTGTGGTTGGTCAAGAAAAGGAGTACAATACTAGAAGTAAAGTTGTTAGAGGAGCTGGCCCTCAAGCCAAGCCAAAGACACCCTTGCTCACAAACATTCCCAAAGATAATCCTAGAAGAGAGACAGTTACTAAGAACCCTGTTGTCCCATACAAAAATGTCAGTCCTCTTCATGCCCAGGCTACCAAGAATACTTCTCCATCTGATGAACCTTCTTGTTCCCCTTCTAATGTTGTTTTTCCAAAGAATGTTCCATATGATATAGCCTAGTTATTGAGCCAAAATAAAGTGAGTGTTCCCATTAATGAATTGCTTAGAATTCTTGAACACAAGAAGAGAGCTTTTCAAAACTTGGGATTAAAAGAAGAAAAGATTATACCAAGCAGAAATGTCAATGTTGTTGAAAGTCCTCTTCAAAGCGTTGCTGGACCTGAAACACCACCACCAATGAAAGATCTTGGAGAGACACCTAAAGTGTATTTGGGGACATCCTTGGTTGATTCCCAATTGAATGTTGATCCATTCTTCACAAAATTGCTCATTAAAGGTAGGTTTCTTCATAATTGCATGTTTGATTCCGGTGCATCATGTAATGTTATGCCTCTAGAAGTTATGAATGAGTTAGATATCAAGGTGACAGCAGCATATGGGAAGTGTACAGCCATGGATTCAAGGCAAGTGTCAGTTGTTGGATGTGTGAAGGGTTTAGTAGTGTAACTTGCAGCCTATCCGGGTAAGAATTTAAAACTTGATGTTGTAAATGTTGACTGCCATGCCAAATGGGGTATGCTTTTGTCAAGAAAGTTGGCTACAAGTGTTGGTGGTAGTGTTCAAATGGACATGTCCTATGCCACCATTCCCATTGAGGGCAGCCCTATCAAACTCTATGGTGAAAAGAAGATGTTACACTTGATTGAGGATCCTAACAATGCTTCTTATGAAGTGTTGTTTGCTGATGTAGATGTTGACAATTTCATTGGTTTTGCTGATGGAAAAGAGAATAAGATGGACAAATCAGAGTGCCTTGATATGGTAGGTTCACCATGGACATTATTTTTTGATGGAGCTTGCTCCAAAGCTGGAAATGGTGCTGGTATAGTGTTGGTTTCCCCTAGTTTGAAGGATTTTCCTTTCTCCTTCAAGCTCAATTTTGAATGTACTAACAACATGCTGAGTATGAGGCATTATTATTGGGATTAAGGATTGCATGGAAGTATGGAGTTGTGTGCATGTATACTTTGCTTAATGCTAAATCAAATGAAGCAAGAACTACCACCTGAAATAGTTCTACAATTTAGCTAAAAAAAAGCATAAACACCATCATGATAAGAATTAAACAAGGGTTAGATGCTAGCATTCATCAATACAAACTTTGAAACTAACAATGCTAATATCTAAACTCCTCTATTCTCTAACAACAAATAAATGAATGGACCTAAGTAAGCTCCATGGCTATCAAAATAGTTTTCCTTAATGCTCCAAGAACCTAGGAATGGGGGCTAATCAAAGTTGGTCTACAAGACCCTTTTGACACCTCCCATATGACCCAAGCACTTTAAGAAAGAGGCTTAACTCTTTAAGATGATGAACTCTCAAAAGGGCAAGGTGCAAGCTCTTAGTCTCTTTGCTATAATGCTTTGCATTTGCTCTCTTAGAAAGTTTAGGTGTAAGTAAAAAGGTAGGTGGAGGGCTCTTTATATAGCCCAAAGGATAAAGGATTCACACTTCTCATGAATGTGGGATAAAGGTAAAACATGATTAGGAATGGATAAGGTTGCTTTATTAAAGGTAACCTTACTTTAGAAGGGTTTAATACATGTTTAACAAGTCATTGGGAGTTGGGGGGTATTTTAATTAATCAAAGGTGATTAATTAGTAGGTAGATGTAAGCTTATAGAAGCTAATTAGAAGGAATATTAGTACGATTTAGGCTATTATAAGGGGATTAAATCAATTAAATATTGATTTATTGGTTAAATGGAAGGGAAAGCTAATTAATTAATAATAATTAATTAGTCTAGGTAGAAGGGGTGATTTATTAACGGAAAGTGGTTAATTAGGGCATTTGTTGGATAGGCCAACTTAATTAATTAGCTTAGTGTAATTAATTAATGATGAGATGAGGGAAAATGAGTTCTTTTGATGATATGTCATTGATTTGCGAGAAAAGAGATAATAAGCACAATTTAAGTATTTAAATTGCTTGGGCATAATTAAGGTGTGACATTTGCCCTCTTAGGGGTGCAGACGTGATCGCCACTTCACATGATAGTAGACAAAAGAGATTTTAAGAGATGGAAGAAAAAGGAGTAGGAGGGAGAGATGCCCCTCAAAAGAAGTGTCGATGGGTGATAGAGAAAACTCGATAGACGATCGAAAAAAGGTGAGAAAGTAGGAGAAGAATGGGGACGAGGCAGGGATGCCCAGAGGAGAGGGAGATTAGGGTTGTGAAGGAAGTTGGCTACAAGTGTTGGTGGTAGTGGTTAAATGGAATGTCCTAGGCCACATTCCCATTGAGGGCAGTAACTATCAAACTCGATGGTGACACGACGATGTTTACACTGATTGAGGATCCTAACAATGCTTCTTATGAAGTGTGTTGCTGATGTAGATGTGACCAATTTCATTGGTTGCTGATGGAAAAAGAGAATAAGATGACAACTCAGAGGTGCCTTGATATGGTAGGTTCACCATGGACATTATTTTTTGATGGAGCTTGCTCCAAAGCTGGAAATGGTGCTGGTATCGTGTTGGTTTCCCCTAGTTGAAGGATTTCCTTTCTCCTTCAAGCTCAATTTTTTGAATGTACTAACAACATGCTGGTATGAGGCATTATTATTGGGATTAAGGATTGCATGGAAGTATGGAGTTGTGTGCATGTATACTTGCTTAATGCCTAAATCAAATGAAGCCAAGAACTACCACCTGAAATAGTTCTACAATTTAGCTAAAAAAAAGCATAAACACCATCATGATAAGAATTAAACAAGGTTTTAGATGCTAGCATCATCAATACAACTTTGAAACTAACAATGCTACATATCTAAACCTCCTCTATTCTCTAACAACAATAAATGAATGGACCTAAGTAAGCTCCATGGCTATCAAAATAGTCTTTCCCTTAATGCTCACGAAACTAGGAATGGGGGCTAATCAAAGTTGGTCTACAAGACCCTTTTTGACACCTCCCATATGACCCAAGCACTTTAAGAAAGAGGCTTAACTCTTTAAGATGATGAACTCTCAAAAGGGCAAGGTGCAAGCTCTTAGTCTCTTTGCTATATGCTTTGCATTTGCTCTCTTAGAAAGTTTAGGTTGTAAGTAAAAAGGTAGGTGGAGGGCTCTTTATATAGCCCAAAGGATAAAGGATTCAACACATTCTCATGAATGTGGGATAAAGGTAAAACATGATTAGGAATGGATAAGGTTGCTTTATTAAAGGTAACCTTACTTTAGAAGGGTTTAATACATGTTTAACAAGTCATGGGAGTTGGGGGGTATTTTAATTAATCAAAGGTGATTAATTAGTAGGTAGATGTAAGCTTATAGAAGCTAATTAGAGGAATATTAGTACGATTTAGGCTATATAAGGGGATTAAATCAATTAAATATTGATTTATTGGTTAAATGGAAGGGAAAGCTAATTAATTAATAATAATTAATTAGTCTAGGTAGAAGGGGTGATTTATTAACGGAAAGTGGTTAATTAGGGCATTTGTTGGATAGGCAACTTAATTAATTAGCTTAGTGTAATTAATTAATGATGATATGAGGGAAAATGAGTTCTTTTGATGATATGTCATTGATTTGCGAGAAAGGAGATAATTAGCACAATTTAAGTATTTAAATTGCTTGGGCATAATTATAGGTGTCTACATTTGCCCCTCTTTGGGGTGGCATAAGTGATGCCACTTCAAAGATAGTAGACAAAAGAGATTTTTAAGAGATGGAAGAAAAATTAGTAGGAGGGAGAGATGCCCCCTCAAGTGTCGATGGGGTGATAGAAGAAACTCGATCGACGATCGAAAAAGGTGAGTAGAAGTAGGCAGAAGAATGGGGACGAGGCAGGATGCCCCAGAGGAGAGGGAGAATTAGGGGTGAAAGGGAAGTGGTGTAGAAGAAATATGGATGAGGGGAGAGAAGAGCTTAACCTCTAGCCGCTTATTTGTTTGGAACAAATTTGATGTCATCATATTGCCATAGGAACTACATCATCGGTCCTTATGAAAAATATAAGCATATGACAAAGGTAGAATGACATGAAAAGCGATAATATGAACAATTTTCCATTGCTGAAAATACCAACTCCACGCAACATACAATAATGCAATGCAATACGAGAAGGAAACAAGCTCATATAACAGGGAAAACAAGTACGAACGCACATATCTAACCCAACAACGGTCAAGACAGTTGTACAAATGGTTTGTTATCAGTGCTGAAGAGATCCACAAGTTCGTGATTGAAGACAAGGGTTAAAAATGATGCCCCAAGAAAGGATACATACAAGGGGAAATGAAAATGGACACGGGGTCCATGAAAAACATTTGTGCGCAACGAAACAGCACCAGGCAACCAAAAGTACCCCAGAGTACAGACGAAGCAAGCAGCTAGCTTTTGTGAATGGTTATGAATCCAGTGATCTGCGAGTCGTATTAATCGGGGAAGATGTGAGACAAACCAACAGGATATGGATAAAATACCATGCGCAAGACACAAGTTTCATTTGTAAGAAGCAAGTTACCATTTTGTAGGGTGTTTTACTTTTTAGGAATTTTTTTGAAAAATTTTGCCTTGTTTTTAGATTTTTTTGATATATATATATATATATATATATATATATATATATTGTTTTTGTTGTTTTCTCGAAACAATGTTCTATTGTTTTTGTGTTTGGTGAAACAATTTTCTATTGTTTTTGTGTTTTCTCAAAACAATGTTCTATTGTTTTTGTGTTTTGTGAAACAATTTTCTATTGTTTTTGTGTTTTTAATAGTTTTCCAAAGCTATGTGTAGGTAACCAAGAAGGCATGGATGCCCCCAGCGTTAGGTGGAGAATATACAAGGGCAGAAGCCACGCGCTTATGAACAAGAAGGTGAATTCGTTGAGTTGCCCCCAGCGTAAGATGGGAAATAACGAAAGACCACGTCCCTTACAGACGAATAGAAGAAGGCAAAGCCAGATCAAGGCTGGACTAGATGGTGTGCACAAGGAAACTCGAAGGTAGAACCAAGTCCAGGACAAAGACAACTACCCTTCTAATACAGAATGCTTGTGAACAACGAATCCTCCCGAGGCGCCAGAAACCAGTTTTCACCCAAGGACTTGTCCAAAGTGCCACAATTGCGTGGTTTTCACTAGTGGATGACCTGTTTTCTCTTTTTCTTTTTTCTTTTTTTTTTTTTTTTTTGTTTTGTTTTTATTTTATTTTTATTTATTTTTTGATGTTTTTATATTTTTTTATGATTTTTATGACTTTCTTGTGCCATGTTTAGGCATAAAACCTCTTAAGATGCATGTAATTCATGGGCTCCCGAAGCTCATCACCATTGGGGTGAGCCAACTTGTATGCCCCTGTGCCATACTTGGCAACTATGACATAGGGTCCTAACCAGTGTGGTTCGAACTTCCCTTTCTTTTCTCGCTCTGCTCTGGTGTTGAACTTGTTCTCCTTCATAACTAAATCACCCACCTCAAACTGGTGAGGGATGATTCTCTTGTTGTAGTTGCAGGAGATTCTATGTTGATATACTTTCAGGTGATTAAGAGCGCGAATGCACCTCTCATCCAGGAGCTCTAACTTAGCCAATCTTGCCACTCGGTAATCTTCATCCTTATCCAAATAGTCCTGAAGAGAAATTCATAGGGATGGGAGTTCAATCTCTAAAGGGATGATAGATTATGTCCCAAACACGAGGGAATATGGTGTCGCACCCGTAGGAGTGCGAATTGATGTTCGGTAGGCCCAGAGGGCTGGGTGGACTTGTAGGTGCCAGTTTCGACCAGTTTTGCTAACCATCTTCTCCATTATCCTTACCAAAGTTTTGTTTGTTGCCTCAGCTTGTCCATTACCCTGAGGGTAATATGGCGTGGACCATTTCAATCTGATTTGGAACCATTGGCAAAGACCTTTCACAGTTTTGTTCTTAAATGACTTCCCATTATCTGTGACAATGGCTGCAGGGATACCATATCGGCAAATAATGTGATTCATGATGAATTTAGAAATCTGTGCTCCTGTGACATAGGCTAAAGGGACAGCCTCCACCCATTTTGTGAAGTATTTTGTAGCTGTGATGATATGTGTATGACCATCAGATGAGGTAGGAGTAAGCTTCCCTATTAGATCAAGTCCCCACTTGGAGAATGGCCACGGGGTAGTGATTGGTTGCAATGGTTGCGATGGAGCATGGATGAAATTTCCATACTTTTGGCATAGCACACATTTTTTAACATAATTACAACAATCAGTTTCCATGGTGGGCCAATAGTAACCTACTCTTAATAGTTTCTTAGCCAAGACCATTCCGTTTGTATGTGCTCTGCATACTCCTTCGTGTACTTCTTTAATTTCCTGGATTGACTCCGACACATCCAGACAACGTAACAGATTCCCATCGTAGCCATGACGATAAAGTGTACCTCCTAACAGGGTGTAACGGGCTATTTGGTGAATTAAGATCTGCTTTTCAGAGCGGGAGATTTTGGGAGGGAATGTACTGTCCTTAAGATAGGTGAAAATGGGTTCATACCATGGTGAATGGGGACCAACAACCTCACAAGCCAAGCAAGATTCTGGCATGTCATACGCGGGCTGGCGTAGATTTTCTACGAAGAATGGCATATCATTGTTCCCTGGCAGAATACGAAGCATAGATCCCACCATTGCCATAGCATCTGTCGATCTATTCTGTGCTCTTGGGATTTTCTCAAAGGTAATGCACACAAAATACTCCTTCAGAGTTTCCACTAACTGCTTATAAGGTATGAGCTTGTCATCCTTAACTTTATACTCATCATTAACCTGTTTGATGATTAGCTGTGAATCACCTACAACCTTCACATGTTGAATATTCCACTTGATGGCTAGCTTCATCCCTGCAATGAGTGCTTCATATTCTGCAATGTTGTTTGTGCAAGGGAAGGCCAGGCAGAAAGCCTGTGGTATAGGATCACCTGAAGGAGTAATAAGGACCACTCCTGCACCTGAACCATGAAACGTAAAAGATCCATCAAAATGTATCTGCCATACGATAGATTCTTCAATGTAGAGAAAAGATGCATTTGGCAGATCCAGACTCAAAGGTTCTATGCTTTGCAAAGGTGCTTCTGCTAGCTGGTCAACAAGTACTTGTCCTTTAATTGATTTTTGATGGACAAATTCTATATCAAACTCACTGAGTAGAATGATCCAATTAGCCATTCTACCTGTGAGGGCAGGTTTGGACAAAAAATACTTGAGTGGGTTGACCTTGGATATGACTCGGTCTTAGTATTTAGCAGGTAATGGCGAAGTTTCTGAAAGGTAAAAACAACAGCCAAGCAAGCCTTCTTAATCTGAGGATAATTACATTCATAGGCGATGAGGGTGCGACTCAGATAGTACACTGCTTTCTCTTTATGGGTAAGGTCATATTGGGCAAGCAGTGCACCAATAGCATATTGCGTAGCGGAAATATAGAGCAAAAGTGGTTCTCCCAGAGTGGGAGGCATGAGGACAGGTGGATTAGCTAGGTACTGTTTAAGCAAAGCAAAGGCTTGTTGTTTCTTAGGTCCCCAAATGAAAGTGATGTCCTTCTTAAGCAAATGAGTGAATGAGTGACATTTATCTACAAGTTGGGAGATAAAGCGGTGAATGGCTTGAATTTTCCCTTGCAAGCTACGTAGTTGCTTGATATTCTCAGGTGGAGGCATTTCTGTGATGGCAGATACTTTAGCAGGGTCTACCTCAATACCTCGTCTTGACACGATGAAGCCTAATAGTTTCCCAGATAGCACACCAAAGACACACTTATTTGGATTTAGCCTGACTTTGTATTCATGTAGGCGTTCAAAGATACGCCGCAAAAAGATAGGATGTTCCTCTCTTGTTTTGGACTTTCCCAGGATGTCGTCTACATAGTCTTCCATGATGTCATGAATCATATCGTGAAATATTACTATCATGGCCCACAGATAAGTTGCTCCCGCATTCTTAAGGCCGAATGGCATCACCTGATAACAGAAGGTGCCCCAAGGAGTTGTGAAATCTGTTTTGTGTTGGTCTTCCTCAGCGATCTTAATTTTATTATAACCCGAAAAGCCATCCATAAGTGATAGCATTTCATACCCTGCGGTTGAGTCAACAATCATGTCAATGTTGGGCAACGGAAAGTCATCTTTAGGGCAAGCTTTATTGATGTCCCTAAAATCTGTGCAAATTCAGATACCAATAGGTTTCTTCTGGAGAGGAACAATGTTTGATATCCATTCAGAATAATCAATTGGCCTGATGAATCCTGCTGCAAGCAACCTTTCCAACTCTTCTTTAACTAACAAGGCCACTCTTGGGTGCATCTTTCGAAGCTTCTATTTGTTAGGCTTAGCATCTGCGTGCACAACCAAGTTATGCACAACCAAAGTTGGATCTTAGCTGGGCATGTCTTTGTAAGACCATGCGAACATATCAATAAACTCTCATAGTAGCATAGTGAACGTCTTTTGTTCTCTGGCTGAGAGTGATGCTCCCAATTTTACTATCTTGGGATCTTCTTCAGTACCAATATTAACATCAATGGTTTCTTCAACTAACAATTTTGATAAATCCTCCATACGCGTGGCATCGGGAGGTAGGTTAAGATCTTCATCCAAGGATGTCTCTACGAGATTTTCATCCTTGGCGTGGTCACTTTGTTTGTCCTTTGATTTTCTTATTTGTTTGTCAGCCAATGCCTCAAAGAGGTTTTCACTGTGTGACTTGGACTTCGATTTTTTCCAAGGCTTTTCTTTAGAACTCTTGCCCTCACTTTTCTTTAAATTTTGCTGACCACGAAGTTCAGCCTCCTCGCTGAAGTAGGCGCAGGTGTCTAAGTCGATAAAGAAACCCTTCTTGTGATCTCCAATGGGAATTGTATCCCTTATGCCCATGAACTCTGCAATAGCCTCGTCATTCTCGAATAAATCTAGTGGCACATGACGTTGTTGGTCCCATTCAACAAGGGAGGGGTATACAAGGTCAAGGGTTGGTTCATTGGGGGTGATGGTTAGGACAGCATTATTCATGAAAAGGTTCGTGGAGGCCAGATCCTCATATTGGCTACAACAGGAATCCGTATCGCTGTCTAGATAATCGGAGCTATCCTCATGCTCAGAACAAGTCGCATCTTGATCGTTGGGGTGTGCTCCATAAGGGTGAATCCCAATGCCATATCTTTCTGTTTTAAAATGTGGAAGAGGGACTGGTTCTCTTTGTCCTTGTTCATTCCTCCCATATCCTAGGCCTTTGTAGCCCATGGAGTACATCATTCTGCTTGATTTTTCATATTCTAGGGTTTGATAACAAGATGGCTGAGTGTCCTCAGGGACCGAAGTAGTAGGTGGATCAAGTAATTTTTCCTCAGCTAACAAGCCTCTAGGTAGGAACGACCCAATAGTATGTTCCTCTCTAGGTCTCCTGAAGCAGTAGTTGGGTTGACCTCTAGTCTTGGGTAACAAGGAGAGGTCTAAAACCAAGAGCGCTTGTTGTACATTATACTCCCCACAGCCATATTCCAGAATTTTCATCTCCCACGAATTAAATGGATATGTTGAAGTAGATGCCCCATGAGTGCGAGAACGAAGAGAATTTGAATCTACTCGAGATTCCATGGCCTCAGAATGAAGAGGGACAGCTATATCTGTGGAGGGACATGCATATGTACCCTTTCGTGCAAAGCTATTAAGAGCTCTATAATGAGCAAAGGGCTCTGAGTCTCCTGGTATTGTTACTGTATGTCCCTCATGCTTCAGCTTGATGCATTGATGAAATGTTGATGGCACTGCTTGCATAGCATGGATCCATGGTCGGCCTAGAAGCATATTATATGGAAGTTCCAAGTCTAAGACGTGAAACTTTGTCTGATGGTAAGTGGGGCCCACCTCCATTGGCAGCGTAATGGTGCCTGCTGACTCTCTTTCTACGTTGTCGTATGCGGTGATAGTGATGATATGGGACTCAAGATCTACCTCTGTATGTCCCAATTTTTTGACCAACTTAAGTGTGCAGATATTCAATCCTGATCCATTGTCCACAAGCACCCGTTTGATTTTCCTGCGGGTGACAACTATCTCAATGTATAAGGGAAGATTATGTGTAGGATTCTCAGTAGGGACCTCCCTATGGTTGAAAGTGAGATGCTCACTTGGTGCAATATTTGCCACCGTGGCTTGAAGGTATGCAGGATCAAATTCTAAAGGCACTCCCGACGCTTGAAGAGTTTGATACAAAATTTCCCTATGCACATTGGATATCTTGAGAAGATCTAAGATCGAGATCTTAGCAGGTGTCTTCTCAAGTTGTTCTAAAAGGTTATATTTACCAGTTTGCGGGGTCAACAAAGAGGGTTTTGGAATCACGAGGCGGGCATGCCTTGTTACCACAGCGCAGTCCTTTCCCTTGATCCGGATGGTACTGACATGGTCATCAGGGGAGCGAATACATTCAATAAGTGAATCGTAATGATTGTTATCTCTCTTGGTATACAAGTAATTCGTGGCTTTATAGGTTTGGGATGACTCTCCCCAATCCGGTTTTGCCTTTTCTGACTTATCATGCTTGGGGAATGGTTCCTTATAAATCCCCATTTTCTCGTTAGGTGTTTGCATGTGGCTAGGGTTATCCACCTCTATCTCCCCGTTGTCAATGAGGTCTTGAATATAGTGGCGAAGTCGCAAACATTTGTCTGTTTTATGACCTTTAACGCGATGCATTTCACAGTATTCATGCTCCTTATACCATGAAGGTTTAGGAGTGTTTTCATCAAACGGTTGCGTTGTAGGATAGGTCATCATGTGGGCCACATCCAACTGTTTTAGTATGACAGAGAATGGTTCGTTCAGGGAGGTGAATGTTCGTCGCTTTGGTGGTGGTTGAATTGGGCCCTTGGTCAGTTTAAAAGGTTGACTGGTTTGGACCGTTTGAACACGTTTGGAATCAGTGATTCCGTCTCCCACCACACTTTTGTTTTTGTTAAAGATCTTTGGCTTTTCAGCGGGTTTGACACTTTGGTTGTCTTTAGATTGGATTTTGAGGGTGCCTTCGGCAATGAGAGCCTTTTCTATTTGAATCCCTTTCTCGATAACCTCCTCAAAGGTGTAGACACAATGCATTTGGAGGTGGAAAGCTATATCTGGGTTGAGATTAGGGATGAAAATACTAACTAGCTGCTTCTCAGGGAAAGCGCAAGGGAAGCGACTAGCTATCCCTCTCCATCATTGGAGGAAGCTGGCGAAGGTCTCATTTGGGCATTGTTTTGTGCCACACAAGTCTGCCATGGTGACATCACTCTTTATGTTATACGAGAAATGATGCACGAATCTTTCCGCCAATTCTGGCCAGGTGAAAATTGATCCTCGTGGTAAGCGCGTAAACCATTCCAATGCTTGACCTCCTAGACTCTTAGTAAAAAGTCTGATGAGGTAATTATCACTATAAGACACCTCTTGACATGCCATGTAGAAATCTTTAACATGATCCCTTGGGTCTCCCTTTCCTTTATATTTGTCAAACTTTGGCATATCAAATTTCTTTGGAAAGGGTTGAAGGGTCATTGTCTTGTCAAAATGATAGGGGCATAGTTCTTCATATTGGTATTTCCTAATACTCCCTATATTGCTTTCTTGTATGCTCGCAAGCGTTGCTTTCATAGATTGTAATTCTTGTGCGAGCAATTGTTCTTTAGTGGGAGAAGTGGGGATGTGTACATAATGATACCCTGTGTCTTCTTCTCCTTGATTTTCTCGATGGAGTTCGTGGATCCTAAACTCAGGCTTTGACTTTTGAACGTTCTTGTTTGTGTCTTTCTGTACTTGGAAAGTAAGCAAAGCTAGTTGTCAGCTTAAGTTACTGAGTTGTTGTTGGATTGTGACTTGGTTTGTGTCTTCTTCTTCTAAAGGTTCCTCCTCTTCGTATTGTGGAGGTTCTTCCCCTGTCTCATGTTCCATCTTGTTTCTTCGTGGCACTTTGATGAGGGGTATTCTATGCCCTACCACTTTATCATTTTCTACATAAGAAGTGGAAGCATGTCCGCCTGTTAAAATATCTTCCATATTGATAAGGGGGTGTTCCTCCTTAGTAGTGTCATTTGTTTGTAGTATTGGTTCCTTCTCAATGGGAAATTTGGCCCCTAATTCCATGACCCGTGCCAAAACTCTATCTTTGTTTCTAAGGAGAAACTCATCTAGTAGAGTGGGGTCAAAATCAAAGTCTGCGTGTGGTGATTCTAATTCATTTCCACTATGATCGACCATCTCTTCTGTTTCCTTTTCTGTAGAAAATAGTGGTCCTAGATCGTGTCCGATAAATGGGTTTGACCCTTGTCTGTTAGAGGTTTCCCAAGCTTGCGCCTGTTGTTCCTCATATGTTTGTTTCTTTAACCCTAGACGCATCTTAGGAGCCATGTTTTCGTGATAAGTTTCACTAAGGTAAGTTGTAGATTTGTTCAAAATTCAATGACTACCCCTATGTGAAACACAAGATGTACGTGTTAAGAGTAAATTAACAGTGTGAGAGTACCAATGTGATAGAATGATAAAGTCACCAATGAAACAATCGTTTGGTATCAAAACTTAATCAAATGAAGTACCTCCTAGACTACGTTTTAAAAAGTAGTTTCACATTGCAAGATGATTAACAAGATGTCTCCACTTATGCCAAGTTCAAAGGAATGAAAAAAACGTAAGTAAATACATGAAGTTAAATGCGATCTCCCAATCAAGATATACGATGAGCAAGCTCAAGTCTGATTAAGACCTATATCTCAAAAAGTGTCAATTACGATTTGCGAATGATAGAACAATATCACCAAGATATGTTAACCCACTTTGCAAGAAAGTGGAGTATTGATATCGAGGTGTTATTGATATAACACACACAAATGGTAGTTCCTAACACCTTTTGAAATCGAGGTAATAATAAAACTGAACAAAAAAAAGCTCAAAGTATAGCTAAGAATAGTTAAGAATGTGTGCAGTGTAACCCTACAATATAGGTATTTATGTCGAGTTTACAAGAAACAAGACGTAAATATCGAAATTGTAATGATACGAGACAAACAAACTAACTCCTCTTATGGAAGTCTGAAGTGATGAACCACGCCTAACTACAATGACGATCTTGACATGGGTATCAAGATCACAATGGCTACCAAATGATGTGAAAATGTCTCCACTCACTTTAGACGTTTAACTAACCCAGCCGCAAACATGGATGGGCGTAAACAGACATAAAAGTGAGAGAAACAGTCGAATGGAAACACAAAGGTAATCACACCTCTTTTGATCAACAAAGTGTCAAAAGAATATGAAGGAAATAAATCAAGAAAAAATGACAAAAAATGCTAGTCTTACTTCGGCAGAGTTTTGCCTTGCCCTAAGGCAAGTAAAAACTAGGCGAAAGTAATACGTCACACGTTTCTCAAAAAGAAGGTTCACAACTCAACACTGTTTCAAAGTGGTCAAAGTGGGCTCCTGGCCAAAGTATATTCTCCTAGGTGGTTCTCTCACCCTAGGTGTTACAAAGTTGCCACGAGCGAGCGTGATTTACCCAAAAAGTCACACTAACTAGTTTGGGAGTATCTCAGCTTTACTTTACCCCCTTCAAGAACAGTAGGCAACTAGTGCGTCTACGTGTACTATCACTGGGGTCGCCACAATGGACAACCTGTAACTCTATCTCACAAAGGAATCACTAGTCAAGTAGGTAGTACAGAGCACTTCTCGTTTCGTCCACAAGGTTCCCTCTTGCGTGGACTACTTTGGGGTTCCTAGAACCACCCCCATTGTTGTATCTTAAGGCGTTATGCCAAAGGGGTTATGTTCCAGTTGAGCGGAGAGGGATGTACCCTTTTCTGAAACCTGCAATACAGTGTTTTGAATATGTTGTTCTTTTTATCTTGTTTAATTAGGTGTGGTTTGCTTGAACACCTTTTGGCAACCTGTATAACAACTGTATTAGTAGTTTTTTATTTCATTTTGATTCCTCCTTTCTTTGACAAGCGTTTTTAGGTCCTGCACTCAAGCGTTAGTAGTTCTCCAAGAAAATCACATTATTTAAAAGAGGATTAAAAGTTGTTTTTGATTCTCAAGATCATCCAAGGATGCAAGAGAAGAGCATACACAACAAATAATCCAACTAAAAAGTAAATAAAATCTTTTCAATCAATGAACCATACAAAATTTTTGATAAATATTCATTCCCTTAAACCAAAAGTGAAAGATGAAGTTTCCAATTTACCAAATGTTATAAAATGAAGACTAAAGTTGCTTTTGATTCTCAAGATCACCCTAAGGTGCAAGAGAAGAGCATACACAAACTTTAGCCCAACTATATAGAAATGGAAAACTTCAAATCAAAGGACCGTTGAAAAATACTTTGTAAAAGGTTCATTCCCTTAAGCAAAATGAATAATTAAATTTCTAAGTTTAATCCCAATGTTAAAAAGATATAGATCAAAGTTGTTTTCGATTCTCAAGATCACCAAAAGGTGCAAGAGAATAGCATACACACACTTTGGTCTAAATCGAGTAAGCATGGAAATATAACATTCATCAAAACATTAGACATGTTAGAAAATGACCAGTTTTAAAATAACAGAAAAACTTGCAACTTCTATAAGTTTAAATCCCAAATTTATATTTTCATTGCATAGTTAACTTCAATACCTTTCCAACGCAAAAAAAAATGGAGTCATTTCGAGGTCGGGAGCAAAAGTTATGGCCTTCGGAAGATGGGTTACACATATGCTCTTATGCTCATGGGTATGCACTTGACATGCACTTAAAAAATGTCAAAAAAAAACGTCCCTTAATATGCAAAATGAGAAAATTTTTCCAACCAAGATTCAATTTTGACAACAACCCATCACATTAATATATTAATAGAAGACTCAATGCTATCAAACATTAACATACATGTTCAAGAATTTAAGATTTTCAAGAAATTGACAAAACTAGCATGTAGAATGATGAAAAAGTAAGCTCTAAAAATAAAAACATGACAAAATCTTGAAATTTTCTCACCAACATTAAATTTTGGCAGCAACCCACCACATTAATATGTAAATAGAAGACTCAGCACTATCAAACACTAACCTACATGCTCAAGAATTGAAAATTTTCAAGAAATTGACAAAACTAGCATGTAAAATGTTGAAAAAGTAAGCTCAAAAAATGAAAACATGATGAAATCTTGAAATTTTCTCACCAAGATTAAATTTTGACAGAAACCCACCACATTAATATGTAAATATAAGACTCAACACTATCAAACACTAACCTACATGCTCAAGAATTTAAAATCTTTAAGAAATTGACAAAACTAGCATGTAGAATGTTGAAAAAGTAAGCTCTAAAATGAAAACATGGAGAAACCTTGAAATTTTCCCCTCAATTCCAATTTTGATAGCACTTCACCTCCTTCATACCTACAAGGAAGACCCAACACATGCAAACTCAACAAAACATGTTAAAAAAAACAAGTTAGATCAACATGTGTAAAAGAGGGTTAGTAACCAAAAATAAAACTTAACTACAAAAACTTGAAATTAAGTGCAAAGGACAATGGAGTAAGTCCTACCGGGCGTGCCAAATGTGTGCATGTATACTTTGCTTAATGCTAAATCAAATGAAGAAAGAACTACCACCTAAAATAGTTCTACAATTTAGCTAAAACAAAGCATAAACACCATCATGATAAGAATTAAACAAGGGTTAGATGCTAGCATTCATCAATACAAACTTTGAAACTAACAATGTTAAATATCTAAACTCCTCTATACTCTAATAACAAATAAATGAATGGACCTAAGTAAGCTCCATGGCTATCAAAATAGTTGTCCTTAATGCTCCAAGAACCTAGGAATGGGGGCTAATCAAAGTTGGGCTACAAGACCCTTTTGACACCTCCCATATGACCCAAGCACTTTAATAAAGAGGCTTAACTCTTCGAGATGATGAACTCTCAAAAGGGCAAGGTGCAAGCTCTTAGTCTCTTTGTTATATGCTTTGCATTTGCTCTCTCAGAAAGTTTAGGTGTAAGTAAAAAGGTAGGTGGAGGGCTCTTTATATAGCCCAAAGGATAAAGGATTCAACACATTCTCATGAATGTGGGATAAAGGTAAAACATGATTAGGAATGGATAAGGTTGCTTTATTAAAGGTAACCTTAGTTTAGAAGGGTTTAATACATGTTTAACAAGTCATGGGAGTTGGGGGGTATTTTAATTAATCAAAGGTGATTAATTAATAGGTAGATGTAAGCTTATAGAAGCTAATTAGAGGAATATTAGTATGATTTAGACTATTATAAGGGGATTAAATCAATTAAATATTGATTTATTGGTTAAATGAAAGGGAAAGCTAATTAATTAATAATAATTAATTAGTCTAGGTAGAAGGGGTGATTTATTAACGGATTGTGGTTAATTAGGGCATTTTTTGGATAGGTAACTTAATTAATTAGCTTAGTGTAATTAATTAATGATGATATGAGGGAAAATGAGTTCTTTTGATGATATGTCATTGATTTGCGAGAAAGGGGATAATTAGCACAATTTAAGTATTTAAATTTCTTGGGCGTAATTATAGGTGTCTACAGGAGTAAAAGATATTGTTGCTAAAGGAGATTCAGAGTTGGTTGTCAAGCAAGTAAGAAAGTTATATGCCACAAAAAATCAGCGTATGAAGCAATATAAGCATGTTTTTTGGGACTTGATTGAGATGTTTGATCCCTTTAACATTGTTTACCATGATAGAAGTCTTAATGGTGTTGCTGATCAGCTGGCTGTTCTTGGTTCTAGATTTGATAGTTGCACTATTTCACCCTTTTGTGAATATAACATTGAAGTGCTAACAAGGCCCGCTGTCCCGAATAATGTGAAACATTGGCAGATTTTTGATGATGATGTACAAGTGTTAAGATTCTTACAATTCCAAGGAGAGTTTTCTGGTCAGAATATTTATTAGGAACCAATGGTGTGCATGAATGAAGGTAGAGAAACATTGTTTGACAAGGATATTATACAATTGAAAACAAATACCATTCCCAAAGGTTTTGTTGCACTTGAATCCAATTTTAGCAATGTTGATTGCATCATTAATAGAAATATGTTTGCTTCAAGGGATGTGGAAGAGCATAATTTGGGAACCAAAGACAAACCAAGGAAGATCTGGTTGGGTAGTCATCTCAGCAAAGAAGAAAAACAGTCCTATGCCCAACTTTTAAAGAAATATCAAGACTACCTTGCTTGGTCTTATTCAGAGCTGAAGGCATATAGAGAAGATTTGTTTCAGCATGAGATCCCTCTTGAGGCTGAAGCCAAACCATTTAGACAAAAAAAAAGGTCGATTAACCCATTACTTTTGATGAAAATGCAAGAAGAGTTGAAGAAATTGAGAGATGGTGGCATCATTCAGCCTACTAGGTACTCTTCTTGGGTTGCCAACCTAGTGCCAGTTAGAAAGAAGAATGGAGATATCAGACTTTGTGTGGATTTTAGGAATCTGAAAAAAGCATCTATGAAGAAAAACTATCCTTTTCCAAATATGGAGAGTATGTTGCATCTTGTGATAGGGTCGGAAGTGCTTTCTACTTTGGATGGTTTCTCCAGATACAATCAAGTAGTTGTTAAAGAATCAGAAAGACTTAAGACATCCTTCACTACTCCTTGGGGAACTTGTGTTTTTGTAGGGATGCCTTTTGGATTGATGAATGTTGGGGCTACTTTTCAAAGGGAAATGGATGTTTCCTTTGCTAGTTATATCAATGAGTTTATTGCAATTTACCAAGATGATGTGACTGTTTTTTCAAGACATCAAGCAGACCATTTGCAACACCTAGAGAAGATGTTGATCAGATGTAGGGAGTATGGCATTTCACTTAATCCAAAGAAGTGTCATTTTGGTGTGCCAAGGGCCAAGCTTTTCAGGCATATTATTTCTAAAGAATGTGTTATGATAGATCCGTAGAGAGTGGAAGCAATCAGCAAGGTGCCTGTGCCAAGAACCAAGAAGGGTATTCAATATTTCCTTGGCCAAATCAATTTCATTAGAAGGTTTGTCTCCAATTTTGTTGAGTTGACTCTTCCAATCACAAGCATGCTAAGAAAGGATCAAGTTATTAAGTGGGGAAAAGGCTGTCATCCAAGATTTTGAAGGAATAAAGGATGCACTCAAACATGCACCTATTTTGGCAGCTCCAAACTTTAAGATGCCTTTCCAAATCTTCTCTTTTGCTTATGAATTTACCATTGCTTCAGTTTAGTTACAAAAGAATGAAAATGGAGCTGAGAGGCCTATTGCTTTCTTTATCAAGGCTTTATAAGCATCTGAATTGAGGTACACAATTATGGAGAAAAAGGAATTTGCATTAGTCAAAGAAAAAAATATTTTCAGGCCCTACATTTTGAGTTCAAAGGTTGTTGCTTATGTTCCCCACATCATGGTTAAGGACATCTTATCTGACATGGAGATACCAAGCAAGAGATGTAGATGGGTAAAAAAAATTACAAGAGTATGATATGGATATCCAAAAAATAAAGCTGATAAGAGGTTTAGGTCTTGCCAAACTCATGGCTGAGAGTAATTTGCAAAATGTAGAAGTGAATCAGCTAGGGGAAGAAAGGGAAGATCTCCTTGACAAATTGATGAATTCTGAGTGGTACAAGGATGTGGTATATTACCTCAAGCACCTATGCTGTCCCAGTCACCTAAATAAAAATAAAAAAAGATCCCTCAAGATGGCTTCTCAGAAGTATGCCATAACATACCTTGGGCTGGCTTGGGAAAACCCTGAAGGTGTCCACTTGAAATGCATAACTGAAGATGAAGCTCCCAAGTTGATTGTTGATTTCCATGGGGGAGTGTGTGGAGGACATTTTGTTGGGAGAGTGACAACACATAAGATTTTAAGAGTTTGTTATTGGTGGCCAACTCTTTTCAAAGATGCAAACCAGTTAGTTAGAAGGTGTCATAGTTGCCAACGTTTTTCAGGAAGATTGAAAGCTTCAGGTTCCCTTCCTTTGCAGCCTGTATCATTTGAAGCTCCTTTCAAACAATGGGGAATGGATTTTATTGGTGAGATTTCAGATCCTTCTAGTGCTGGTTATAAATGGATCCTTGTAGCAACTGACTATTTTACAAAATGGGTTGAGGCAATTCCATCTAGAAAGGCAACACACCAAGTGGTAATGGATTTCTTGCTTAATCATATCATATGTAGATTTTGGGTTCCAGTTAAGATTGTGTCTGATAATGCTATGTGCTTTAGAGCCAAGCCTTTGATGGCAATGTGCAGTGAATATGGGATAAATCTGACCTATTCTTCAAACTACAACCCACAAGGGAATGGGCAAGCTAAATCAACTAACAAAAACTTGCTCAGAATCATTAGAAGGACCTTGGAAATCAACAAGAAGAAGTGGGGAGAACACTTGAAATTTACAGTTTAGGCTGATAGGATAACCCCAAAAAGAGAAACTGGTAAAAGTCCATTTGAACTGGTGTACGGAACTCAGGCTTTGCTGCCATTACACCTACAATTATCCACTTTTCAGTTTTCCCAGTAGTTGGAAGATCAAGAACATGGCCCATATGAATCAAGAATCAATCAGATCATTGAGTTGGATGAAGAAAGGAGGGCTTCTCATCAAAGGCATGACCGATTCAGGGAGAAATTGAAGAAGTTGTTTGATAAGAAGGTCACCCCTAGAGCTTTCACTGTTAGAGATCTGGTTTTACTGTGGGATAGTAGGCATGAAGACAAGGGCAAGCATGGAAAATCTGATGCTCTATGGATGGGCCTCTATGCCATTGATATAAGGATTGGAGAAAATACATTTTTTCTCAAGGATTTGGATGCGGATTTGCTGGAGCTACCTGTTAATGGCAGACATTTAAAAAACTTTTTGGATTAAATCCCTAAAGGAGGTATGCACAAGTTGTACATTTTGTATAGCCCTTGTTTTTGTTTTGTCTTTTCCTTGTTCTTGATGTTGTTGGCTTGTGGTTTTCCCTTTTGTCCTTGGCATCCATTGTTGGTGTGGTTCTCTCAGTCTATTTTTGGTGGAAATTCTGGTTTTGGGCTGCTCTGCATGTTTTGACTCCTTTCCCAATGGATTTCCGGCAATTGGTCTATGTTGTGATCTTGTGGCACTCGCTGGGAGTGCCTATCCTGAAGCAGGAGCCAATGTTGGTGCAATTACTGGATTTGCACACTTTGCCCTAATTCTCTACATCTGTTTTGCTCAAAAACATCTTTTGGCTTGAGCTGGTGATCTGTAACTCATTTTGTTCAGTTGAATGCTTTCAACCACCCTCAATGTTGTTATTCTGCCCCATTTTGAAACAAAATCCATGTTTCCCCCTTTGTGTGCCCCAAATTTTTTATTTTATACGGGTTGTGTCATTTTTTCCATTGCTTAATCATGAAAAACCCATGTTTGATCAAATCTAAGTTTCTAGAAGTTGAAATCCTAATCCCCAGGCCGAAATTCATGATAAAACATGATTCAATCGGTTCAAAATTGAGAAACCTGTCCTTTTGTGAAAAAATTCAATTTCAGGGGCACCCCATGTGTTTTTACGTTTTTGACGGGTATACGGGTGTCACCAGCTGTCAAAATTATCATTGTAACCGTTATGCTAACGTGGCAGGTTTCTATTGGCTGAGGATGTGCGGAAAAAATGTTATAACTTTGTCAAATTTTCAATTTTTGGCGAAGGGAAAATTTTGCTCCGCAGCCCCGCATTTACCTAGTGTGCCTACGTGGCATGATTTGATTGGTCAGATGGAGCAGCGAGTGGCGGAGGTCACTTAAAAATTTTGCCTTCATTTTTTACAAATTTCTCAAAATCAAATGTTTTCCTGAAGGCCCGCAGTGAATGGCATGATGACACTTGTCCAGGAGGACCAGGTGGATGGTTAAGGACTTGGAAAATTTTAGTGTTTTTTGGCTCGGGGTGTCAGGGGAAAAATTTGGCCAACGAACCCGCAGTGAATGGCATGATGACACGTGTCTAGGGAGATCGACCGGAATAGAGGGAACTTAGAAAAATTTGAAAAAAATTGGTTTCAAAATGCAAAAGGAAAAAAATTTCCCTGGGGTTTGCACCCAATACGAAGTGCACACGTGTCCAAGAATGTTAGCATGGATGGGTGGAATTTGTGAAAAAATCCAAGTCTTTTAACTTCAAAGTGTTAAAGTTACAATTCAGCCCGAGGGCCCGTACCCAATGGAGGGGCGACGCATTTCCACAGGAGGATGAAATGGAGAGGCGGAAGCTGGGAGGCAGTTGAAGTTTTTTAACTTCAAAAGGTAAGAAGGAAAATTTTGCTTCAAGGTCCTGCCACCAATGAACAGTGAACACGTGTTTGACTTTTGATGGAAATTTGGAGCGCGGAGGAAAGATGTAAAATGTTCCAAGTTTGGCAAAAATTTCCAAAGGAAACAATGAACCCACGGAAAATATTGAAGATTTTTCCCTGTGACTAATCCACAAGCGACACGTGGCATTTTCAAATGTCAAAGAGAGAGGTCCGGCCCACATGGAGTTTTGATGCTTGTGGAGGTTTGAAGGCAAAACTGATGAGTCGGCTCCGCCTCCAATGGGAGATCGACACGTGGCAGAGAAACAACAGGTAATCGGGGGTGCGGAGCATTTTGAAATAAGTTTCCTTTTCCTAAAAAAGTGGCAAAATTCATCAAACTGACCCGCGGTTTTGGTGGGGGCCTACAGGAGGACATGTGGCGCATCCAGGGGCTCACCGGGAAAATTTTAAAAAATTTCCTGAGATCAAAAAGGGTTTAAAATGCAAAATTTAAAAGGGAGGGTCACGTGCCAATGGTTTTTGGACACGTGTACACCTTATCCAGAGGTAAAAAGGTAATTTTGGTGCTTTTGGAGAGGATTTGGATCTGCCACATGGAGGGATGGCATTTAAAGTTGATTTTAATCAACGGCAGCTGTGCAATTTCATTTTTTGGGCGCCATTGGAGCTCCAAGAAGTGTGGAATCGTCATTTTTGCACCAAAACACATGAAATTTTATATGAATTTTCATCACTTCAGCCTTCTGAACACAATGGCATCATTTATTTGAGATGATTTGGTGCCCTATAGTGTTTTTTGTGAGATATTTTTCTCAGCCCGTGAAAAACACGTGAAATGTAAAAATGAAAAGTTGCAGAGTTAAAAATGGTAAGGGAAAAAGGTGAAAAATGATTGCAAATTCATGCTGGCATGGTGGAATGCCAAAAACATGACCCTGGGATGGATAAGGATCTGATTTCATGCAATATTTTAAAATATTTGTGCATCTCTGGCATTTGGCAAGCTGTTTCACAGTTTTATATCATTTTTCATCAAATGGATAGGGTTTTGTAACAAATTTGATCCCTTTGGCATATTCTTTGCTTGGGATGCAAGGATCCAAGATGGAAGAGGGTATATGATGTAGTTTTGGAAAAAAATTAGAGGACGGTTGGGAATTTTGGGAAAAAGAGAATAAATTTCACAAAAAAAACTAGAAGGAGTCCATTTCCTTTTAACAAACTGCCTGAGAGCCATTTTGATTCCAATTTGCATCAAATGTTCATCATGTTGAGTTGGTTTCAATTGTAAAGCCATCAACAAGATTTGATATTTTCTAAAATATCATTCCCTTGCTGATGTATTTGATTAGATTCTTGGATTAACTGGTTTTATCTCTTGGCAAAGTTTACATGCACTTGTATTTTAGTATGTTCTCAATTTGTGTTTCATGCTCATGTTGCAATCTTGTGTTTAGGATCTTTATTGGTCATGCATGGTCTCATTCCTTGTAGAGGGTTTGAAGGCATCTACAATCTTACATTCAGAAGAGCATTCATTTGAGTGAAGATAAACAGATTTAAATTCATCTTACCTTCCTTGCAAACTGAGGGTATTTGTAAACCTTTGGGTACACCTTAGGACATGATCTAACAAGGGGATTCTTAATGCTTTATTTATATTTTTCTTCAAGCCTTTGTGGCAGGCTATCAAATTTTGTATGGAATAGTGCATATTTGGGCATCCATTGTGCATACATCCTGGTTGAAATAGCACTACAAATTCATTGAAATATCTCTGTTGTTTAGGTGTTGTAATTCTATTGCAAGGTTTCCCAAAAAAGATGATGACTCCTAACTACTCTTGTCCCAACATATCTCATCAGAATTTCACTTTAAACTAACTCATCCTACCTACAATACCCCTACATCTGCATTGTGTGTCCACAAAAGAATTCAATCCTTTCACAAAAATGCACAAGGTTGATCAAGGTTTTATCATGTCTTTAGTAGCTCTAGCTTTGTTCTGAGAACATTTCCATCATTTAGTAGTGACAACTCTTTTGAGTTTGGATAATGGATATTCGAACATGTTTTCACAAAGCCTCCTCCACACCATATGCAAAACACGAGGATATTTTCATCTCCTTACCATATAGGGGCTGCAATACATGTTCTCTTGCCTTGGTTGATACGCACAACCTAAAATAGTGAGGGTTAGATCAAAATCCTTATGAAGGTGTTATCCACTCCCTCAATTCTTGAATGAAAACAAGTAGATAGGTGTAATCCCCAGCTACAAACGACATACAAAACATCTATCTATCCTTGAGTGTCTTGTGCAGATTAATGATGTTGTTCAAGTTGTGAAGGAATTTAAATCTGGATACCAACACTAGGTTTATACAATTTTCCAATCTCACAATTTTAATTTAAAGATTTTTGTATAAATATTGAGAGCGCGAGTAGTGAAGTAGGTCTAAGGTTAGTAGTTTCAAGTGGTCTCCGGGAAAAAAAATCAAAGAATCGATTCATTTGCAAGCTATCAGTTATGACTCCATGACCAATGGACATATCTAGGCTACTAATATAGAACATCTAGCAAGCAGATGTCCCCGCAATTCGCTAGATTGTTATGCAATTTTTCCCCCCAGGAAACATTGGTAATGGGGACCTAACATGACCTAAATATTGGATAGGACCATAGGGATGAAATTGGGTTACAGAAAATTTATGGGGTTTCAGGAAGCACATTCAAGAAATTCAGGAGTGAAAATCATATCGAGGATTTTTTTCCTCTTCTGGGTTTTGACGCTTAGGATCAACTTTTTTTAAATGATGATGAAATGTGGGTTTCGTGGGCCCACATCCAACCATAAAAACAAAATTGGAAGAAAAATGTGATGAAACTTTAAAAACTCTTGCATGAAGTCTCCATGAGCCCCTAATATGGAGAAATTCAAAAAAAATCCAAATGATAGGGTTCAGGGGTCAAAAATTAGCATTTGGGCCTAATTGAACCCACCGAGCTAGAAATTAGCTTAGCAAGCTAGATTTATGCATGAGGCAAGTGAGCTAAATATGGATCGTTGACTATCTCAGTGAGCTGAGTTACATGGATAGTCCATCGAACCTTTTTGAGGGTCTAGCGAGCTCTTGGCACCATATGGTGAGTTTTGGTTTGTGCAAAGCTCAGGGGGACTCGTTTGTCGATTGAGCTAGCTTGTGTGGACATAGAGAAGGATGTGGAGGAGCCAAATTCAACATCATAGAGATCAAATGATTAATTAGTGGGGAATATTCAATAAGCACCTCAAACAAGCCAAGGAGGGCTCGAATATGGATTTGAGGTCATCTCACCTTGGTGACGTAATGGACCAAGGTATGGGGATATCTCGATTCACGAGCTTAATGAATAGTGGCATGATGGAGATAGCTCATGGAGAGGTGAGCTCTACAAGGGGCTCAATGATTTGTAAAAGGAACGATAACCAGATCATACCAAACCACGAACACAAATGTTAATCAAACACCATGATTAATAAGATGAAAGTAATTCACCAGAATAAATTTACATAAACCTTTGCAAACAAATGAGTAGCAATATCATATATTATTATAGAACTCAATGAAATACAATGAGAATGGGCATTGCTTATATAGGTAAGGAAAAACAATCTAAGAACCAGTCAAGGTCGTAGATCAAGCCATAAATCAAGGAAAGAACTAGTCAAGACCATATATTTAGGAGTGAACTAGACATCAAGGATCTAGTCAATACCATAGATCAAGGAAAGAACTAGTCAATACCGTAAATCAAGGAAAGAACTATATCTAATAACTAGATAATATCCCCCTAATATCTAAATAAATAAAAAGAATTATCCACACACATAAGTGGGTGACGATAAATACAATAAAGGTAAATAAAGTACCTAGGTGAACATGAGCTAAGGTAAATACCTACTCTAACAATTTGATGGGCCATGTCTGCCAAGCAGAAGAAAATGTGAACCTTGGATCATTACACGGAATAATGGCTAGGGGATGAGCAAGCTAGGATAATGGCGAAATGGAGCTCGAGGGTCGAGTAAGTTTGGGAGTCATCGGGAGGCCAAATTCCAAAAAATTTGGACTTTGGGATTCATCATTTTGGAGAAACGTTTCAAAGAAACGAAGGATGTAACTTTGGAAAACGGAGAGGAAAAAATATGAAAAGGCACAGAAGAATTTTCTGAAGTCGAAGTCTCCAAAAATATGAAGTGTTGGAGTGATGTGGCAAGCCATGTACTGAGCCTTTTTCAGAAGTCAATGATGAGTCAACTTCAGAGACATGCATTGGATTTTTTATCAAGCAAGGCCTAAAATGTAGCAAGTTGGATGTCTGGAGGCTAAAAATATTGAAGCCCAAAATTGTGGGGGCAATTTTGTTACGGGTTTTTGGAGGCGGTTAGTTCAGGGTTTGGTTGATGTAAATTCTAAAGTGGTTAACCAATAAACTCTAAAATCATTTGAACCCAAACTATGAAATCCAAGCAAAGCACTTCAAGTTCGCATTGGGAGCCGATTTGGCTCATGGTAGTGGGGTAGGTGGGAATGTGATGTGGTGTGTTTGATGGAATGCAAATAGGGTTGTATTGCATTCAGTGAGGCTCAGTGGGTAGGAGGGAAGCTAAAATGGTGGCCCATTTTGAAAATTGAATAAATTTGGCTTTTCTTACCCATTTTTTATGAAATTATATTCATTGGAAAGAATTTTCAGGGGAGAATTTAATGGAATGATCAAAATTCAGAAATCAGAAGGGTAGGTGAGGATGAACCTAGACAATCAACCTATTCAAAAATGATGAGAACTTCCTTTGTACTCCACCATTTTTAGCAAACTTATAGTCATTGGAAAGTTATGTTTAGGATCTATAACATGGAATGATCAAAGAAGGTAAATTAATGTGTTTGGTGGGGAAAATTTTATGATGAAGTTATAGGAATCAAGGGCATACCAAAGTTCAATGAAGTAAGGGTAACCCCATTTATTCTTTCCCAAGGCACAATATAATCATGGTGTTTGCAGATCTTCCCAGCAACCATTGTAAGAGCCTAATGATGATTTTGATGGATTTTTGAGCATTTTCATACTTCTCTCTCTCTCTCTCTCTCTCTCTCTCTCTCTCTCTCTCTCTCTCTCTCTCTCTCTCTCTCTCTCTCTCTCTCTCTCTCTCTCTCTCTATTTTATTCTATAAAATGTAAGTAGGTGCTCAGTAAAAAAGGTTGGATACTTTGCGATTGCCCCTCCCTTCTTTCTTGTCTATGAGAAAATTTTGGAGTTTAAGCCTCCCAATTAACATTGTAATGCATTTTTTGTGCCTTTGGCCCCCCATGTAATGTATTGTATCAAATTTTGGAGCAATAAATTTTTTTTGGATGATTCTCAATTCTCCTTTTTGTTTATTATATCTTATCTGATCTTTCATTGTAGTTAGAGGTTATTGTGCATTGTTTATTTGTTATTATAAGATCTCAATGGGTTGTGTTTATTGGTAACTGGGTTTACGATAGGTGGTTTTGATCTATGGTGGTGGACACCCTCCTCAAATTTTCTTGTTTCATTTCCATGTAGTGAAATTTATTCAACACTTGTTCTTTGTGCATCACCTTCCCTTAGAATAGGTTTTAATTTTCATGCAATCCTTTTATCCATGTCCCCTTGTAAAATCATTAGAGTAGGGTTAGATTTTACAACTCTCTACACTTTTTAGTATTTAGTACTGGGTTAGGATAGAAATCCGGCCTTCTCCATAGAGCTATCCCATTTCACAAATTCCCACACTTTGGGATGCTTCCATGTTTGAGAAATCACAATAGCTTCCCATTAATCACTTGTAAGCATTTAGGAGTCCTATGGTTTTTTCGCAACAATAGTATGCAATCAGGACTAGATAATTACCCAAAGTGTGTGATTTTGTGTCTACAAGGAGGATTCTTCTCAAATTCCCTCATGAAATAGTCCTTCCTTTTGGCTTGTTCAAAGGCCTCTTCCAGGGAAATAGGAGAAAATAGCGCACCTTGTATTGAAGGCGAGCCTCTAAGGATCGTAGGAAGAGTTGAAAGAGGCTATTATTGGGCATGTTATGTTATCTCCACATGGATAGGGAATTTTAATTCTTTATAAAGGATTGAACTGATTTATTTCCAACTTGTTGATAGTTGATGTTATTTTCAAGTAAATCATTATATTAGAACTCATTTACTATGGTTGTCACTAGGGACTATAACTCAACTATAAAGTTAGGAGGTAAATAATGGTACCAATCTAAAGCATATCTTATAAGGGTCTTAGTTATGATTTTATTGACGTTATATGAGTTTATTCTAATCCATTCTTTGTAAAGTTTTTCGAAGGGCTTGATGTGAAGATTGGGATCAGTAGACCCGTCATAAGAGGTAGATGGAGCAATGCCACCAATGTCTATATTAATAATATAAGGTGTTAATGGCTCATGTTGGACTGATCACAAGACCTTGTTTTTAATGGGGGTTGAATGATGGGCAGCCCATTAGGCCCATTTGGAAAAGGAGGGGGCATGGTGCCCTAAGATCCCATTGAATGGTAGTTGACTAACTGAGCCATATTGGATTGCATTTAGAGGAGTTGAGTTGTAGTGCAAGATTGTTGTTGATTCATTTTGTCAATAAGCTCAAGAATAATACTGGTAGGATCATAATTGGAGGCATTTTCTGATGACCTTATTTCATTGGCTTTCCCTTTTTCTAACCTATGGTTAAGTTTCTCAGAGACAAATTTGAGAAGGTGTTTACTAAGAATTTCTTCTGATTCTCTCTTGTATTGAGCAAAGTGAAATAGAAATTTTTGAATCTTGGGAGAATGCTCAAAATTATCATCATTTTGTCTTTCTTCCTCCTCATCCTTAGGTGGGACATTACAATGGTTAGAAGGATTCTTTTTAGGTGCTCCTACGATGCAGCAGTCCCTACAGAAGGAAATTTTAATTTCATGATGATAGGTTTCTGGAAATGATTTCACAACAGATTCATAGGACCCTAGGCCTAGAAACTCCATGATGGAGTGTTGGTCTAGTTGAGAAAAGGTATGAAGATAAAGGATACAAAAAAAATTGACCCAACAAAAAAGCACACATAGGGACCAAAGTCTTCTGGGAGCATATCTAATTGGGTAGAAAGGATCAACCATGCAGAGAGGTCTGCACAGGGTACAAAGGTGTTTAAAAATAAAGGAAAGAGAAAAATACAAAATCTCCCTAGGGTGATGGTGTCTGTGTAGGTGGGTTCTTATGGTTTTGGTATTTTTGGATACTTAGATGAAGTCAAACTAAAATATGGGTTCTTTTAAAGATGTGTGCTCGATTAGAAGGTTTGTAAGATTCACATCAAGTTCACTGGTGCTACGCCCTTAACCTATTGCTTGTATTAGGATATGTGTAGCTGAATTGTGGCTTACCATATCATTTTATTATATCATTTATACTTTCTCATGCTTAATAGGTTGGCCTTAGTGATGGACATAGCATATGAATAGTATATATTGGGGATTGTAGGTAGTATTTCATTATCATTTGAGCATTTGAGTCTTATTATATGGTTTGGACGTTGCCCCCCTCGAAGTGGCGAAGCTATTCTAATTGCATATTGAGATAATTATTCTAAAATATATTATTATTTGGTGTTCTATTGTTGCTCATAATGTGAATTATACAAGTGGTATCAGAGCTACGATCTGGGCCAAAATTAGGGCAAAATCCCTTACTTTTTGTTTCCACCATACATTGTGAACCAGAGAGAATTGGTGGGATATATTTTTACCAGAGTTGTGAAACACTTCAAGTAAGGTTCCCTAAAAATTTTAGAATTTTTGATTTATTTTGCAAAATTTATTACAAATTTAGGGTTTTTCATAAAATCACTTCCTAGGGTGCAAATTGTGGAATATTTTCAATTTATTTACATTTTCTGAAATCTCTCACAAAAAATAGTATTAGTATCTTCTCTTTGTGTTTTCCTGTTCATTTGATTTAGTATCAAAACCCTAAACCCTAAGGTTTGACATCATGGCGGGGCCTTCCACAAGAGCAAAAGAGAATTTGGTTACTCCAGGTAAAACCCCAGATAAAGATGGGGTAGTGATTGAAGAGATGGAGTCAGAAGGGGTAAATACAAATTCCTCAGCACTAGGGTTTACCTCAATTGATCATAAGGTGAGCCAACTTGGGTATGAGCTATAAAATGTATAATCTAAGATGGCCTCTAAAGGAGACATAGACCAAATAAATCATTGGTTGGATGATATCATGCGACATGTAAAGGGTAAACAATATGGCCCAAATCTGGCCCATATCAACCAAGGAGGATCTTAAGTTCAAAATCATGGACAAAATAACCATGTTGGATCACTTTTCCAGCCCAATCAAAATCCAACTTATTCGCAACCATGAAACATGATGCCGAAAGTGGATATGCACAAATTTGATGGTAAGGATCCCCTGAATTGGATAAATCAAATGGAGAACTTCTTTGAGTTACATCAAACACCATCAAGACAAAAGGTGACATTGGCATTCCTATATCTTGAACCCAACCAATTCGTTTGGTATCAATGGCTATGTGTTCAGAGGCTGAAGAATGGTCTCGGTGTCACTTGGATAGTTTTTACTGAGGAATTACAATTGCACTATATTTCTAATGTTTCAGAGAACTAATTTAGTCAATAAGAGAAGTTACGGAAAATGGGATTAGACAGATTATGTGCATCAATTCGAAATTCTATCCTTAAGGGTGGAGAATATTCCAGAAGAGAATCTGAATGACCTGTTTATTGGGGGTCTTAAGGACCACATCAAGCATGAGATACATATGTTTAATCCACTCAAGCTTTCTGATTATATTATCATGGCACGTCGTGTAGAGGAAAAAGTTCTTTGTAGTAGGAGGCCACCTTTCATTAACACCAGAGACCATAGTATCTCTTCCCCTTCATTTGCTAGGCCAATTAGACCAACTCCTCAACAAATGGAAGAAAATAAAGAAAAAATATTATGTTTTAACTATGATAGCAAATATGGACTAGGACAGAAATGTTCTGAGAAGTTGTTCTATATTGACAGAGGTAATGAGGATTATGAGGAAGCTGAAATTCTAAGAGGGGTTAAGGAACCAGTAGAAGATGAAGTAGAGGATCACCAACCTATAATTTCTTGCCATGCATTGTCAGGTATTAGTACTCCTCAAAAACTCAAGGTTATTGGCTATCTCAAAAAATATAAGGTGATGGTGTTGATTGACTCGGGGAGTACTCATAACTTCATAAATAGTTAGTTAGCTTCCCACATCAATTATTTTATTTACCCAGCTCCAGAAATGCAAGTTATGATTATGGACGGTGGGATAGTCAAGTGCACAGGAAAGTGCCATAGTATCAAGCTTTCCATGGGAGACTACATGTTAGACTCACCTATGTTTGCTATTTCTATGGGAGGGGCAGATATTGTTTCAGGTGTCCAATGGCTCACAACCTTAGGTACTATAGAGATGAATTTCCAAGAATTGTTCATGTGATTTCATTTAGATGAAATGAAAATAAAATTGAATGGGATGGTAGCTAAGTATCCACAGATTATTAGCTTTCATCAGATGTAGAAGGTTCTCAGAAAAGGAGTAGATGGATTTATAGCAAAGTTATTTTCCATAGAAGTACAAAATATAGAGTCTTCAATGCCACCCAATCTTTAGAAGATTTTTGATGCTCACTCATCTATTTTTTATGTAATTCCAAAGGGACTACCACCAGTTAGGGATCATGATCATGCCATTCAGTTGATTCCTGGGATCTAAACACCTAACATCAGACTATATAGATACCCATATTCCCAGAAAAGTGAGATCGAGAAAATGGTTGAGGAAATGTTGAAGGCAGGTATCATCAAGCACAACTAGAGTGCATATTCTTCACCAGTGGTCATGGTACGTAAGAAGGATGAAACATGGAGGATGTGTCAATATTACTGAGAACTCAACAATTACACCATCAAATATAAGTTTCCTATTCTAGTAATTAATGATTTACTTGATGAATTACATGGTGTTTTTTATTTCACAAAATTAGATCTTCGTTTGGGGTACCATCAAATTCAAATAAAGAGGAAGATGTTCATAAAAAGGCTTTCATGACTTGTGAGGGCCATTATGATTGTTTGGTAATGCCTTTTGGTCTTACAAATGCACCCTCAACCTTTCAAAGCTTGATGAACATTGTTTTTAGGCCATTTTTAAGGAAATTTGTATTATTTTTCTTTAATGACATATTGATTTACAATAAGACATGGGAAGAACATTTACAACAGGTAAAAAAGTGTTGGAAGTTTTGGAGAAACATACTTTCTATGAAAATCCATCCAAATGTTCTTTTGGTGTACAAGAGGTAGAGTACTTAGGTCACATTGTATCCCATGAAGGCATCAAAGTTGATCCTCAGAAGATCAAATCTTTAGCGGAATGGCCAAGGCCCAAAAATATCAAAAATCTTTGTGGGTTCCTAGGACTAATAGGGTACTACAAAAGATTTGTGTGGGGATATGGTAGAATAACAACCCCACTCACTGCATTGTTAAAGAAGGATGCCTTCCATTGGATAGAAGTAGCCACTAAATCCTTTGAGCAGCTGAAGGAAGCCATGTGCAACACCCTATTTTTGGCTACTCCCAACTTCTCAAAAACCTTCATTGTTGAATGTGACGCTTCAAGATCAAGATTGGGAGGATTTCTAATGTAGGAAGGAAGACCAATTACATTGAGAGTCACCAATTCAAAGGAAAAAATCTACTCAAACCTTTCTATGAGAAAGAAATGTTGGCTATTCTTCATGTGGTCAAGAAATGGAGGCCCTATCTCATGGGTAGACACTTCAAGGTAAAAATTGATCATGATAGTCTCAAATACTTTTTAGAGCAAAGGTTATCATCTGAGGAACAAAAAATGTGGGTAAAAAAATGTTGGGTTATGATTTTGAAATCATATACATAAAGGGTAAAGAAAATGTAGTAGTTGATGTGTTGTCCAGAAGGGATACATCTGCAGATGCCTTACTATGTGGAATGTTCATGTTAACGGCTGATTGGGTGGATGAAGAAAGATTGGAATGGAATCAAGACAAGGATACATAATCTCTAATACAAAATATCAAGAAAGGATCTATGACATCTAATAAATTTGAGTGGAAAGGTAATGCCCTATGGTATAGGGATAGGTTATACTTGAGTAAAGATTCTGAGTTGAAGGATAAGATTCTTGTAGAGCTACATGCCCCACATGTTGGAGGACACTTTGGGTTTTCGAAGACATATCATAGAATAAAAAGAGAATTATTTTGGGAAGGACTCAAGGGGGATGTAAAAAAATTTGTATCAAATTGTTTAGTGTGCCAACAGAACAAAGGGGAAACAATTAAGACACCAAGTCTGTTACAACCCTTACCAATTCCTAGCCAGAGATGGGAGGAGGTCTCCATGGATTTCATCACCGGATGTCCTTGTTCAGAGGGTAAGAATGTAATTTTTGTGATTGTGGATAGGCCTAAAAAATATGCCCATATTTTTTCCCTATTACATCCATTCGCAGCCAGTACAGTCGTAGTTATTTTTTTGGAGACAGTTCAAAGGCTACATGGAACCCCAAGATGATTGTAAGTGATCATGATCCTATTTTCACAAGTAATTTTTGGATGGAATTATTTTCATGTTTGGGTACTCAACTAGCTCATAGTTCATCTTATCATCCTCAAAATTATGGGAAAATGAAAGTGGTCAACAAATTCTTAGAGGGGTATTGTTATCTCATTTTTGAGTTTACGCCAAAAAAATCAGATAACCCGAAGAAATTTTTAAGCTAGTTTTCTAAAATTACCTTTCAGAGAGATAATCAGGTTTTTGGGTTTCACAAGCAAGACAACATGTGTTTTGGATGCTTCATATTATGTGTTCCCCTAAACCCACATCAATTAAGGCGAGTCAGGTTTTCCGACCTTCCGAGCATTGGAACATGCCTTCATCAAAACATGCTTCATGTCGCATGTCTTCCGATCCCCGAAGCCCGATTTACTCCTTTGTTTCGGGTTTCCAGGGCTATAAATCATCATGCTTCATGTCGATTGTTTCCCGCAACCTGAAACCCAAATTACTCTAAAAACCTTTGTGTCAGGTTTCCAAATATCCCAAGCATGCTGACATGGCATTAATGCCGAGTTGTCGGGTAGTTGGCACGTGTCAACTGAAGTGTATTAAATGTGAATTTTCTTATATATATTCATATTTCCACGTCATTTTTACCAGACGTACTTTTTACCTTGTGGATTTCGTGCATGTATCTTCGACCCCGAAACCCGAAACTCACCTCTGTGCCCGATTGCATTGCTCGTTTTTTATCATTCCTTGTCCTGGTTGAAGGTATTTTTCTTCATTCTTTGTTTGTGGTTTTTGTGGATTAATTATTTAAGGAATTCTTCCAAGTTTCATATCTTTTCCATTTTGGGGGTTTTTTTCTAAATCAGGTTTGTGTTTTAGGGTTACCCCTTTGGAATTATCACTTTGTTTTATTCCCCAGAATGTCGTTGTAATTAAAAATATGTTTGGGATATAAATGGTGAAGGAAACCCGCATGTTTCAACTCAACAATTACCCCATTCCCTCTTCTCAGATTTCACAGGGTGCTTTTTAGTGTTCAAAACCCGCAGTATATTGGAAAATCTCAAAGTGTCAAGTTTTCTGAACTCTTCGGCATCCTGCTCAAAGTGTTGGGTTTTCTGAACTCTCTGGCATCCTGCTCAAAGTGTCAGGTTTTCCGAACTCTCTGGCATCCTCCAGTGCGTCAGGTTTTCCACAGTGTTCAACATCTTCTGATCTCTGACACTCTCCTCCTTTGAAATTCCTCATGTCGGACCCTGGTCCATCACAAGATAAGACTGAAAAGTCTGGGAGGATGAAGTACAAATTCAGGAAGGTGGAGTCTCCATCCTATATTGACTGTAATTTCGACATCCGAGATACAGAGCTCAGAAACGTAGACATGGAGGATTTCTGGAATAGGGTCAAGAGCCCTTCTCAAACTCCATGGATGAAATCAATAGTTGGTAGTGGCCTACCTCTTGCGGCAGGCTTCCCTATGTCCACTCAGTGCCTCGAGTTCATCTTGGCCTGTGCTTCGAATTATGACTCTACTTCTCGTTCTGTGAAAAACCAGGCGGGAGAAGTTGTAATCAAATTGGATGGAAGTTACTTCGATGACCTTCTCAAGCTACCTAATTTTGAAGAGTATGGAGATGTGGATCTCAAGTCAACCCAAAAAGCTTAGGACAATGATCAGGAAGACTGCATCAAGCACGTGAACAAGAAGTTCCTGATCAAAGCCAAGCCGGACTGTCTCCAGGTTTCCAAGACTTGTTCCCAGAAGTGATTTCATTGAAGAAATCAATGATATCATTACTTTGTTGAGTCAGGTTTTTGGTTTCCCCGAATCAAATGTTTTCCAAGGATGGATGTACCAATTCATGATCATTATTAAGAAGAATCAACAGGGGATTGATTGGGGTACTCTTATCAGTAACGAGATAGATTCCCAAATGACAACAGTCCTGTCTACGGGAAAATTTTATATGTCCTCGTATGTCACCTATGCAGCAGCTGGCATGAGGAATTATCCCGGGTTGGAAACCAAGGGAAACAAGACAATGGAGCATGTTTATCAGTATTTCCCTCAGCTGACAAAGAAAGGGGTCTGAACACCAATTCAGAAGGGTAAACAATGCCTTCTTTTATGAGAACATCTACAGGTTAAGCCCTGAACTGAGGAAAACAAGAGTCTCTGATGAGGCATGGGCTGAAGTTTCAAAATGGGGTTGTGTCTTCTTGCAATTTAAGAAGTTCACATATCTTCAAGTAGTCATGTACCAGGGGATCCTTTCCGTCTGCCCCGATATCCAGGGGAGAAATTAATCCTGATGGATTTGGTCAGGCAATTGTTGGATTTTCACAAGTTCCAACATAGTAAACACAAGGCCGTTGTATCTTTCCTAATTTCTATTAGAAGATATACTTGTTCAATGGTGGTGAAAGCCAAGAACGTTGTCCATGAGCTTCAAGACAAGTTGAAGAAGCACATGAAGTCCCGAGACGAGTTTGATTTTTGAGGAGTCCCTCAAGTCATATGGAACCCTGTACCCACACATGCAAAGCATAGAAGACATTTGGTTTGATCTTACGTGATGAGGTTGCTATCCAAAGAAAAGATCATAGCAGGTTGACACTTGCTGAAATTCAGACACTTGAGCTCGCTGACATACCAGAAGGTACTAGTGATAATGAAAGAGTTCTTGATCTTTCCTATGATGGATTGAATGAAGATCAATATGTTTTCCCACCTATTGATTGGTCTCTCAGTGAGAAAGCCTCCATTACATATAGATCAACCCTGATTCTTGCACGCACCAAAGCATGTCTCACCTCTTGGGGAATGAGTTTTAAAGATGATAATTTTTCAAAGTTGGTTGCTTCAGAGGCGGGACCCTCCAAAAAGGGAAAAGATAAAAGATCTTCTAAGGGACCTATAAAGGTCAAGTTTGTCAAGAAGAGAAAAGAACGAGAAATCTCTTCAATTGTTACTCCAGTTGAAACGATGAATGTGCCAGAATCACCAGCACCACCAGGAATAGGAGAAATTTCTTTGGAAGGAGAAGTAAGCCAGCCTCTAGTTTCACCATCTGCTGACTGTCCAACTGAAGAGACCTTATCTCTTGTATCCCAGACTTTGGAGTTAGAATCTACGCTTCCTCCTTCACAACCACTCCTACCTCCTCTTTCCCCATCTACTTCTTCGGTCATGGCCAGCATTTTCTCTGGACTCTCACCCCTCTCTTTTGGTACCAAAGTAATCACCAACACGCCCCCTCCTGTGCCTCTTTTTATTGAATCTGCTACCACATTGGTAACTATCCCCACTCCGCCATTGGATGCCTCTCCCCCTGAAAGTATGACGCCAACTTCTACAATAATGAAAACTCCCTCTAACATGCCTCAATGGCTACTCAAGCAAACTCTGAGGAAGAGGAAGGTGATTGTACCCATACTAGCCTTTGATTTTAGCTCACTCAAGGTTTCTACTACTAAATCAGCCAAGAAACCCAAAACTATTTCAAGGGTTTTGGTGGACGCTTCAGGGCATAAGTTTGCAGAGATCACCACTCCTGCGACTGACAAAACCAAAGAGGACATAACAGCCTCTGACTATCAGATAACCAGGGTGGCTCTAGGAGAAGTGACAACAGAAGGAGCACAACAAGATGCACTGGATGCCACAAATGTGCTATGCCAAAAATTGAAGGAAACAAAAGACAACAGAGATGAGCTTAAAGGAAAGGTGGAGCAGTTGACTGAGGTATTGCTTAAGCTCTTAAAACCCCTTGAATCCATACCATCTTCTTCTATCTCCCTGTCGGATTTGATTTCTCATCGGTGCCTACAATTGAAAAGATTAATAAAAAAGGAAGGGTGGTCAATGAATGGATCCAAAGGCTGCTCTAACAGGGGAAATAAGTAATTCAAGACACCGTGGAAGTCTATCAATCTTTAGGGAATATTCAAATTGATGGAGAAAAGATGGACGATGATTTCTCCCAAGAAATTGGACACCTTGATTTGACTTTCGAAGCTCTCCAGGTATTAAAGAAAATACCATCATGCCTCTTAGTAGAAGAAGGCATCATCCCACATGCGGATAAGCATTTCTAGCTGACCAAAGCCATCAGGTTCAGGGTAAAGATTCTCAATGAAGCCTATGGTAAATTGAGAGAATCAAGAGATCAATTTATTGATGGCAAGAGTGACCTGGAAGAAGAACTGTTAAAAATATATGCAAAAGTGTCAATTGGAAACTCAGGTATCCTATCAGCCGATGATCTTTTCAAAAAAATCCAAGACTCTATTCAGCATGAACCAACTCATGGATTTGGTATTGAAATCATTGACAGGTTTGTGAAGATTGAAAATTCTTTGGAGGCCTTGAGAAAACTCAACAAAAGATTGAAAAAGCTTCCCGGAAATGCCAGTGATACTCATGAAACATGTGAAGTTTTGAGTGATCATTCCACTGTGCCTGACATGAAAATGAGATGCAAGGTATAATCCGTAAGTTCCAAGAATTTCGGAACAAACAGGCTCAATTGGAGGAAGGGAAAGATGAGGAAGAAAAAGATGACGATTCAGACTAAGTCTTGATGTTTCATGTCATTTCAATCTTGAAATTGACATGTCTTTTTCATTTTTGTTTCATCACATAGGAAGCAAATTTTGACTTGGTCTCCTGCATGAGAGTCAAGCAAAATAGGACTCTTGTTAAAACACTATTTTCTAGGATTTATCCTATTTTCTCTCTACTCTTTTCTATTATAAATTAGGGATGTGTGTACATTCAAAGGGGTTGAGATTTTTGGAATATTGAGAACTATTGTGAAGAAGAAAAACTTTGTGTTTTCTTTTAAATCATTTGAAGAATAGGAGTTGATACTATTTTACAAACTTTGTGTTGTGAGATATATCTTTCTTAAGATATTGTTCTTATGTTCATAATCTTAAGCTATTCTTTCATTTAGCATCTTGATGATTCTAATCATTTCAAACATTATATTTATGGTCTAAAGCTCGTATGATTATTTCGTGCTCTGTGTTTACTCGAAAGAAAATATGTTCCTCTCATTTCCTTTCCATTGTGTTTCTTCCATTGTAATAACTTCCGACCCTATCCATTTACGAAGAACAATATCTTGAATCAACGTGTGTATATGGATTTCTCGGAATTCTATCCCAACCCCAATGGTTAGAATAGTGTGAATACTGTATATATTGTTTTTGTTGTGTTTTAGATTAGTAATAAACAGGCAGCCTCACCTATCTTTGAGGAGGGATTTAATCCCATCATGTACTATGGTTGAACCTCATATTTTGGATTGACAAAATATCCAACCAATAGGTATCTACATTGTTTTATATCAGATAAGCAGGAAAGGTGGATTAAATGGCTACCACTGGAAGAATGGTGGTATAACACATATTTTCATAACTCTTCTCAAATGACCCCATTTTTAGCATTATATGGTTACCATCCACCTTCTATCACTTCCTCCTTGAGGGTGAAAACTAAGGTCAGAGATGTTGAGGAACACATTCAACATCAACAACAGGTTTTGGCTAGTTTGAAGGAGAATTTAGCATTAGAAAAAAAAGGATGAAACAACAAGTAGATCAACACCGTAGTGAAATACATTTTGAAATTGGTGACTAGGTTTTTGTATGTCCCTAGACTTACAAACAAATTTCCCTAAAGCAACAGAAAAATGACAACAAACTTGCTCCTAAATATTATGGCCCTTATCAGGTTCTATAGAAAATTGGCAGTGTTGCTTATAAACTAGAGTTGCCTCCATCTTTGCACATACACCTGGTATTCCATGTTTCATGCCTGAAGAAGATTATTAGACAAAAATTTTAAGCCCAGACAGAGTTACTATAACTTTATGAGGAAGGAAGAATAATTTTTGAGCCAGAGAAGATTCTGTGAACACGTATTAAGAGGCTGAGAACTAGAGACATTAAGGAATATTTGATTAAGTGGAAGAATATAAGCATAGAAGACACAACTTGGGAGGATGAATTTTTTTTGCAGCAACATCCAGGATTATTCAATGTTGAGGACAACGTTGGTTTGAAGGGGAAGGGAATGATACGCCCTTAACATATTGCTTGTATTAGGATATGAGTAGCCGACTTGTGGCTTACCATTTTCTTATATCATTTATACTTTCTCATGCTTAATAGGTCGTCCTTGGTGATGGCCATAACATATAAATAGTATATATAGGGGATTGTAGGTAGTATTTCATTATCATTTGAGCATTTGAGTCTTATTATATGGTTTGGAGGTTTTCCCCTTGAAGTGGTGAAGCTATTCTAATTGCATATTGAGATCATTATTCTGAAATATTGTGTTATTTAGTGGTCTATTGTTTCTCATAATCTATATTATACAAGTAATTTCATTACAACTGGGGAATTTATGTGGGTCAAAATATGTCTCAACAACATGCACTCTAAGTCATATGTTCAACTAGGGCATTCAAGGCAATGAGTAGGAGACACAAGTACAAATATACAAGGGGATAGACTTAACATGGCTATAATGAGTACTAGGGTCACATATCTAGAGGGAAGTAACTATTATACCAGGTCAACCTAGGGTTTCTAAGGCCCACGATAGAGATAGAGGAAGGAACCCCACTAAGATATTGGTGGTTGGGTGTGGAGAGATATGGATCAAAAAATAAAATAAAGAAGCATGCAATAACTAAAATGAAAATAACTAAAGAGCTAATATTTGATATGAGTACTAAGATATCTAGCATCAACCATGTATAATACTAAACTAACATAACACAATGAAGAGGAACTGAAATAATATATACAAAGTCACAAAGAAGGGTTAGAGCACTCACCTTATATCTATAGGATGGTTGTTAATGCATCTATCTCCCTTGAGAAGTAGCATGCAGAGAGAGTCACTATTAGGGGTAGTAAGGGAAAACCATTCTTGTCCTAGACTCACTATATGATGACCAAATATTGCAAACAGCCATCCAAGAAGAGAGGTGTCCAATCCAATCCAAGAAACATTGCAAGATGAACTAAAAACATGGCGAGGAGATGTGAAGATGGCCCAAAAGAGCAGAGAAAATGGAAGTTCGCATGTCTTAGATTTTTTTTCTTATGAATGTCAATTGTAGTGGAGGTATATATAGAATACCATCCGCCACGGGCGATGAAATTGGCCATGAGAAAATATGACACTGACACAATCACCCATGAGCTATTATGTCAGCCAAGGATGCAATAAAAAAGTTGTGTCATGAAAAGTAACAATAAATGTGTGGTGGGTCATGAAAGAGGATGAACAAAGTTTAAAATTGTAGAATGCAAGAAAGATATCTTGAATATGATATGTATGAGATCTAGGAGGACAAGGATACCTGATGCAAGGAAAACTAAGTCCAAGATCAAATAGTGACACTATCTTCGTGTACTATCTCTAACCCATAATGGTAACGTAAATAACCATTCCCGGTTCCTGCCAGGCCCCTTAAGGCACCCACTCAGTAGATAGATGCATCAACAACCCTTATCTATTCAAGGATGATTTTTAGTAATAGGTATGAAAGATGAAAAGAAAAAAGTAAAAAATTAGGTGTATATAATTACATCTAGCCATATCCTCATCAATATCGATGTCTAATGTACACACAAGATTTCCTAATTTATAATACATGATACATTAAGGAACAAGTAGGGATATAAAAGATATTAACTCGAAGAGAAAACCAGAAAGAACCATACACAAATATAAGATAACTGTATAAAAATTTGAAAATGCTATCACTATGAAATTGAAATCCATCTTGGTAGAATCAAACTCTAGACCTAAAAGGATATGATAAAAATACTATGGTATTTAAGATATGTGTGTTCATGAATGGGAAATGCTAGGTTGAGTGTTCAATATAAGAGGAAATTCGTTGAAATATATATGTGGAATATAGTTTTGCATTAGTAAATTAATTAAATTTTCCACATATGATTATGATTTGTATCCAAGTTATGCATCAAAATCATAATATTATACCTAATTGCATAAAAGAGCATATCTAGATCAACATAGAAAATTATTAAATAATAAAGTAATTGTTAAAATTAGGGTTTTTAGGATAATGGTCTATTTTGTACAAATTCGTTGGTATTTTTCATTCAAAATTGGTAGAAGATAAGTTTATTCAATGCGGTGGGTAATCCCTCAAAAGAAGGAATAGAAAATATTGATAAGAAGAAATGAATTTTGCCATAATTGTGAAGATGACAATACGAAGCAAAACTGCAAAAAACTATTAAAAAAATGGCAATATCTAAATGGGGATGAATCAAATTTTTTGAATGTGATATTTATGCCCTAATCTACCAAAAAAAACATTTCGCATTGTCTTTGTTTCTTATGTGAATAACTAGGAAATCGATTTTCTTCTCTAAAACAAGGTAATATGGCCTTTAGTCGTCAAACTCTTACAATGTGCATGTTTATAGTTGTCACCATTAATCAACCCATTATTTAGGAAAAGAGGGTAAATTAGGAGAGGAAAAAATTGAGGAAAAGAGACAAAATAAGGTCCACACTGCAAGCAACAAAATAGTCGACAAGAGAAGAATGAGGTAGATGTATCAAAAACACAAGAAGAAGAATTCAAAATTAATAAACTTAAAAACAATATGCTAATAAAAACCTAACTTGAACTAATACTCCATAAATATGTAAGTACACTAACACTAAAGTAATTAGCTAATCCTATACCAAAATTAAATGTCTACACAAATTTAAGAATATACATATATTGATTTTAATGATTCTTTTAATTTATATGACATAAACATTGATAGATTAATTAGCTAAAAGATCTCAACACAATTAAAATTTTGAAGTATGTAATTATTTCTTTTAATGACACGAAACTCTTGAAATTTGCATGGTTTTTTGTTAAGACAAAAATAATGGTAACTCCCTATCTACTATGGAATAAGAAAATAATAACATGTGTCATTCTATGTGAAAAAGTCAAATCACGATTTGAACAGTCCTTTTTCTTTTCGTGGTGGGGAGGGTGGTCATTCTTTGAACCTTTCACAATGATTAGTAACGGTAAAAGTCATATGCAAAGACCAAAGATTTAAAGTAGAAATGGAAAGTGGTAGAAATTAGAAGCATATACTTCAATTTTACTTAAAATCAGCTCCATTCGTCAATAATATAAATCAGACACATTATACAAAGCATACAATTAGATGATTTTTTTTTTAAATTACATGTTAAGGGAGTTAAATTTGATGGTCTATCAACACCAATCTAGCACTATGATAATTCTTCACCGGGAACTCCTCGTGCTATGATTATTTACTAATGCACAGTTTTTAGTTTTGTGGATGTAATCTGGGAATACAACAACAAACATAACACAAGAATACCATAGACTATGATAAGAAGGAATGTGATAAATAAAAAATATCAGTGTAAATTATAATATCAACATGAAATTGTTACAATCTCACTCATGAGGTACTTCAAGTGTTACTGACTTCACTTGCCTTCCAACAATAACTATGGTAGAAACTTCATAATTACACCTCTTAATGGCTTCTTTAACACACCTTCAAAATGATGGCTTCCTTTACACATTTACTCATACAATATTTCTCACTACTTTCTTATATGCTAAATGAGGGGGGTGGCCCCTCTATTTATAGAGCTTCTAGGCTTATCCATCTTATCTCTAAGATAGGATAAGAAATCTACTCTGACGAATCATATTCCATACCTTAACTCTTATCTGTACATGTAAACTTATCTTTTAAGATAAGATAAACCTTATCATTTCACATGGGTTCCACATTTTTAGACTTTTTACAAATAAAATACATAAAATATTTATGACTTCACTCCTTGTCCTTATTACCAATATAATATTTCTAATTCCTAATCATGTAGACCTTACTTCTTTACTTACCCTAACTTTGACATTTTAACATTATCGAACCACTTACGACAAATATTTACTTTTTACCACAACATTTCTATTGTACTTTTGACTATTACCGTACTATACATTATTGGTGGCATCGTACCGGTAGCGTCATTATCTTCTATCGGATGATACTACTAATTATACTTAACAACATTATATTCCTAATACACACATTAATGAAATAGAAATTACAGAGGAAAAGTTTAGTGTCGACATCTTCCCCCTTCCTAGCTTCTACCCCGTCCTCGGAGTAGACAATTCTGGTACATGGAAATCTTTAACTTGTCGTGGTTGACCCATTTTGTAATGGGAGTGCCATCCAATTCCTCCAGTCAGTATGTACCATTTTAATGCACAGCTGCTATTTTGTAGGGCCCCATCCATTTTGGAAGAAATTTTTTGTCTTCTTTTTTTGTATCTGGAATCATATACTAGAACCAAGTCATTCACATGAAATGGAGACCAATGGATCTTTTGATCAAAGTATTCATTTTGCTTCATTTTCTTCTTATATCTTGTATCCTTTGCTATTTCCCTCATTTCCTCTAACAAATGAAGATGTACCAACATTTCTTTTACTGAATCACTTTCATCCATCCTTTTATTTTTCATAACTCTCATAGTGGGAATATCAAACTTAATAGGAAGAATTGGATCAATTTCATAAGCCAACTGAAATGAGGAGTATCATGTTACTGAGTTTGATGCTACCCTTTATGCCCGCAATGCTGCATGAATCCTTTTATCCCACTTATGTAGCTGTAAGGCTACATCTTTTGCTAGAATTTAATACAACACAAAAATTATTCGTTCCACCTGTCCATTTGTGTTTGGCTTGTATGTTGTTGCCTTCCTGTGCTTAATAGAAAACTTGTTGACTAGGGCTTCTACCACCTCATTAATGAATTAGCTTCCTTGATTTGTTACAATTTCTCATGGGCAACCAAATCTGGTGACAATGTGTTCATATATGAACCTTGCCACTTCATCTATGAAATTTGTTTTCAATGGCCTACCTTCAACCCACTTGGTTAAATGATCTGTGGCAACTTAAATATACTTATTTTGGCGTGGGGTAGTTGGAAGTGGACCTAAAATATTTATTCCCCACTTTTCAAAGGGACTAAGTGGAAGAATAGGGCATAATGGAGCTGATGAAGTCTTACGGTTACTATGTGTTTGATAGATATCACATGTCTTACAATAATTATAACAATCTCTAAAAAGAGAGGGCCACTAATAACCTGCATCTAAGATCCTTCTTACTGTAAGTTTTCTAGAGAAGTGTCCTCCACATGTACCATTGTGGAATTCTTCTATCAGCTCCTTCCCTTGATCATGTCCAACTGCTCTCTTGTATTGTCCATCAGATCATATTCAAAATAATACTCCATACAGAATAGAATATGGACGACTGGTTTGAGTAATCTTCCTCTTAGTCTTTGCATTGGCACCATCAAGAAACTTGAATTCATTCAGATAATTCTAAATATCTATGTATTCACTAGGGATTGTGTCAAGGGATAACAATGTTGCATCTGAGAAATCATCATCATCACAAGATAAAAATAACCCATCATAGGCTCGAGAGAGTGCATCTGCATTGACATGCTTCTTTCCTGGCCTATCTATAATATCAATTTCAAATTCTTGAAGTAAAATTATCCATCTTACTATCCTTCCTGATGGGTTATACTTTAGAGCCTGATGATATCTTACAACTTTAAATTTCTACCCTAGCAAATAATTTCTAAACTTCTTTACAACAAAAATGACATCTAGAGCCTCTTTTTCAGTTACAGTATAATTTACTTCAGCATTTCTCATTTGTCTGCTCCCAAAGTAAACTGGATTATCATTCTCATTTTCATCCTTTTGGCTCAGAGTAATTTCTAGTGCTACATATAAGACATCATTATACACAATGAATTTCTTGCTCTAATTTAAATTCTTTAAAACAAGTGAAGACACCAAGGCTTCCTTCAGTTGTTCAAAATTTTTATGCGAATTATTTCCTGGTTCATAAGTAACATCTTTCTTCAAGAATTGGGTTAGTGGCTATGCAATCTTTGAGAAATTATTGATGAACCTTCTATAGTAACCCACATGGCTTAAAAATGATCTCAACTTACTTCTATTCATAGGAAATGGTAACTCTTTGATTTTTGAAACTTTATCAGGATCAGTAACAATATCATCTCAGATACAACATGCCCTAACAAAACACCTTTAGAACATCCAAAGATGCACTTTTTAGGGTTTAGTGAGGCTTGTGCTTCATCTAACCTTTGAAATGTTATCTCAATTTGGTTCAGGTGGTCCATCTTCCTCCCATAGATGTAAAAATCATCTAGAAATACTCTGATGAAGTTCCCAATGTAGGGTTCAAACACCCTATTCATCAAATGTTGGAACATTTCCGGAGTATTACACAACCCAAAAGACATAACTATATAAGAAAATGTTCCCCAAGGAGTGGTGAATGTGGTCTTCAGCTGATCTTTCTCCACTATACAAACTTGGTTGTATCCATTATATCCATCAACAAAACTATAGCACTCTTGACCAGCTACTTCATCCAATATATGATCTGAGAATGGAAGAGGGTAATGATTCTTCTTTGTTGCCTTATTAAGCTTCCTATAATCAACACAAATGCGTAGCTTCCCATTCTTTTTATTGAGATCACAATGAGAGAAACTCATTCTGAATTCTCCACAGCAAACATGAATCCTGCATCAAACAACTTATCTATTTCTTCTTTTACAGTCTTGAAAAAATTAGGATTCATTCTATATGGCATTTGTTTTATGGGCTTAGCACCATCTACCAACTCAATAGAATGTTCTACCCAACTTACTCGACGGAGTTCCTTGTAATCAAAATTGAATAGATGTATGTACCTTCAAAAGAGCTAGAGGTAAGATTCCTTCTCACTCTCCATCACATCATCACCAATCTTTATTTGTTGGAGATGATCATCAAATTTCTTCTTCAAATAATTTTATGGGTTTGTGAGTCGGTGTGACTGGAAGGATATCCATGACCGAAACATCAACCTCACTTTCTTCATATTCTGTTTCTACTTCATTGGTACTATAATAATCAGAGGATGTCCAATCATCTGTTTCATCACTTGAATCCATAGGTTCTGTCTTATGATGTCGAGAAATCACGTTTATCTTCATCCTCTCTCTACCACGTCCAAGTTTCATGAGGCCTTCATTCCAGTAGTTTCTTGCATGAAATCTTTTTAGCTATGGTCTTCACAACAACATTGGGTATGCAACAGTACCATTTTTCATCACCTAAAATTCTACCACACATACAACACCCATAACAGATATTGCGACATTTGATACAACACCTTCTGGTTTAATTTTTATCTTATTTAATGACCTTAACATAAGTGTTGAGGGGTGATCAATTTTTAAACCCAACATATTCATTATAGACTCAGACATTACATTAACTGCACCACCTCCATCAAATAAGACATAATGAATTGAAATATCATTACATAATACCTCAGCTTGTGGAGCATAGGGATCCACCTCTACCTCCAAAACAGGGACTTCAACCTCCTTCCTTCATCGAGCATTGAGTCCACTTTGCAGCTCCCGCCTCTTCTCAGAAGACATAACCAAGAGTTGACCATATGTAATATTTATAGGCCTTTTGGATAGATCTTCTAAGATGGAGTATAGTCTTTGTCCCTGTGAAATCAGAAAATCCTGCACACCCAACTTTCTTCTCTTATGGTTCTTACTAGTTTCACCTTTCATCTTCTTAGGATCATTTTCATCTTAGTTATCTTTTTCTTTCTTTCTTTTTGTTACAAACATATCGACTTCATTATTTATGCTCTTATCTACTACATCAAAAGAATTTATAGGTGTTTTTCCTTTATTATTATCTCTTGTACCGGATGTAAAAGCTCTATCTGGAAAATTATACTTATAATGACCCTTTTATGACAACCATAACATACAACTTCAGAAATATTTATTTTTGGACCTCTATCTCCTCCCTAAGAACTAAATTATTTTCCTTGAAGAAGATCAATAGTTAACTAGCCCATCTTCCTGAGCAGATCTTCATACTCAGTAGATGTACTAGGAGAAATATTTGTACTCACCGAGAGTGGTTATGGATTCTAGACCAAAGGTGCTGGTGTAGGCTCTACTTTAGCAACAATATCTTTGGGCTCCTCTTCCATGTTTTCTACTTGCCTTCTTGCAATATCCTTTGCTTGTTCAATGGTAGCTAGGCAGTCATACTTCACTCGTTGTCTGATCTTTGGCTTCATCCCAAGAATGAAGTACATAAAGAGGATATTATCCATGTCATTCATTAACCCATTCGTTAATCCTTCCTTACGGATTTGGGCATCGAACTTCCTCCTTATCTCTAGAACGCGAGCATGATAATCTCTTATCTTCTCCTTCTCTCCTTAGGATAGTTTTGTGATATCGATCATGAAATCTGTATATTTCTGTTCACCAAATTCTTCAAGAAAACTTTTAGTTAATAAATCCCATGAGTTTTTCACATTATCACCTAGTGTTTCAAACCACTAAGGGTTGAACCATCCAAAAAGATAAGAAAAAATTCAGTCCATTGTTTCTTTCTTATAAGGCCATTACAAATACAAAATCATTTAAACTCTTGAATGAAAGAGGAAGCATCTTCATTAGATTGCGCTGAAAAAACAGGAATCTTCCCCATTTTCAAAAGTAACCATAGTGAAATACCAACCCACAAATACAATCAACAAGACTTATGTGCACAAATAATTAGAATCACTATAATAGAAACTATAAATGAGTAAGGTAAACTATGGTAAAACTTGACTTACTGCGGTAAAAATTGACTTTACTGTAGTAAACATTATTCACAGTAAAAAGTGAAGTTACTGCGATAAATATTATTCACAGTAAAATGTGACTTTACTGCGGTAAATACTATTCACGGCAAAAAGTGACTTTACCATGGTAACTACTATGCACAGTAAAAACAAGGTTACCCTTTGTTCGTCATCAAATAAGAATTTTATGAAGAGCAACAGTCAGGGGACAAGAAGTCCCTCCTCTTTAATGGGAGAGGTTCCCTTATTCAGAAACAAATTTATTTACAAATATACAAAATATAATTTTCTGGTTAAACTTGGATATTACGAAAGTATCTTTTATAAGGATCATCAATTACAAAAGGACTGAGGAATGAGAGTGCAAGAATGAGCAGAAAGGCAACATGCAGAATTATAGATAACAGAGTAATTCTTTATGTATGCGAAGTTACAGTGAATTGAAAACAAGATCATTTGTATTGTATAAATAAGATGGAATTTAAAGACACAAAGTTCTGTAAATAACATCTGCCAGAACACAAAGTTTCTTAACGTAACACAGATTCATTAATCAAGGACACAAAGTTCCTTCTTGGTTGTACAAGATCACCATGTATTGCAAAGTTGAAGAGTATGCAATCAGCGAGACTAACAAACTAGTAACAAATGATCTTCACAAACATTAAACGAAAGCTCAGAGATAACGGAGATTAGATAGACAAAGAATGGAAAGCCCTTTTGTATTGATTTCTTTGTAATCTATTTACACTTTCAGAAAATATACCAAGTTCCTCCTCCTCCTCAGAATGGCGTAGAGAGGCCATTATATAACTTACAAATCAGTTACTCTTCGTAACCGCTTCTTTTAACCAAGAATAGTTAAGGACTGCCAACCGCAATACCTCAACTTCTTACAAAGAAAACGGAAAAAGAAAGGGAAGAAGAGAAAAGAATAAGGAGAAGAAGACAGGTGGCCGGTTACTGGGAGGGACCCACTGACTTCAAAATTTGCTGCTTGAATTTCTTCAATGCCTCAGCTTTGTCTCTGCGACGAGGCACTAACGTGTTGGCCGCAGACTGAGTCTAAAATCCAAGACACTTCTCCATCTCTTTATCAAACTCGACATGAGTATGATAATCTTTATTTGCTTCTTCGATGGCAGATTGAAGAGAGAAAATATCCTTCATTTTCTCCTTGGAGATGGAACTTTCCTTGAATAAGTTATCTTTGACAAAAGCTCTGAATTGAGCTTTGATTTCTTGCAAGGAAAGGGGCATACCAGAAGTTTCATCTTGAAGATGACAGTGTATGTCTTTGAAAGTAGAGACCACCAGTGTCTTGAAAGCTTCACCCTTCTGTCAGCTATTCTTCAGCTCTCCCAAAGCCTCCTCCAAGACTTTGATCTTCCACTCCACGCTGTAAACCCAGGATTTTGATAGATTATCCTTTGCATCATCAAAAACCTTATTCGCTAGTAAGATGTTCTCATCTGTCTGTCCCATAAGGCGGAGGTCTACTATGCAACTACTCCAGAGTTTGAGCTCTTTATCCATGATCCTGGTAGTAGAGGACAGCTTTTGTTGCAAATTGTTCACTTTTCCATGGAGTTTAAAAGCTTCATCGATGAAGTTCAACCCTGCAACAAGCATATCATCCACCATGGCTTCCATAGCTCTGCCATAGATAGAATACTTGTGCATGTCTTTGATACTCTGTACTTCATCTTGGCTCAAAATTACAGGTGGTGGAAGAGTGGTCAATGGAGTAGGGTCCAAAACTTTGTCCTTAGACAAAAGAGACTTGATGAAACCTGTGAGAATTTGGGCTTGTTCTTCCAACTGTTCAATAGTTTGCTGCCCTTTCTCTACCCTCCCAATGACTAGTGTGACCGTTTCCTGGAGGTTGTGGATCTCACCTTCAGGAGTAGACTCTCCCATTGGAATTCTTGAGAGCTCTAAGTCAGATGACTGTAAGTCCTGCTCTGATTTGTCCACTGTAGGCTTAGCAATATCCAGGAATTGCTGACCTTGAGCATCAGACACTATTCTGGAGGTGGTTCTGGCTTTCTTGGCACGAGAAGGAGTGGTGCCCAACAAGGCTACGACAGCATCAAAGTTTGGCCCTGAGCTCTGAGAGGAAGATTTCCTCTTTCTACTGTCAACAAGAGGCTGAACCCATGCAAAAGAAGAAGAGGAAGCAGCAGGAGGGGCAAGAGTACCAAGAGACATAGAGCTCATGACGCTCAAGGTTTGCATGGTTGTGGTCTCAAGTTGAGATGTGAGTGGGGCGCTGGAGACAATTGCTGCAGAAGAATCAATAGCACTTGGAAGTTCAGTGCTCTGGACCTCTTTGTCCTTATCAGTTGGGTCTTCAGGAGCATTTGCAGGGGTTGGCATTTCACTTTCTTCACTTTCACTAAGAACAATGATGTTCTCTGGTCCCATACGCACTTCTACCTACTTTCTTTGAGGGTCATTTTCCACAAGCTCCTTCTTAACCTCCTTGAGTTTCGTCTGGTACACTTGAGTGGATGAAGGAGTGGAAGCTACAGGTCCTTGTGTTGATGAGGCAGGTGGGGTTTGCACTGGTGTTTCTGACCTAGGAATTGATGCCTCTCTCCTTGGTGTTGAAACATCCTTGGAAGAGGATTCTCGTGAGTGCCTTCTGAGCTCTTGAACTTTCCTGTCAAACCAGACCTTAGTCCTGACTAAGACTGGAGTGAGGATCTCAGCCAGATCATCTTTTTCTTTCCTATTCCAATCCAAGTCCTCCAAGGGGGTGTGCTTAATCCCACTGTCATACTCATATGAGTATAGATCAGAATTGTCATCCTGGAGTCCTTCAGGAACTTGGTACAAGCTGAGTTCTTGGATCAATTGCAAGGAGAACCTACCACAATGCCTTCTCCTGGCCTCAAAATCATCTGCACAGTCATCCCAGTAGTCTTCTGTATCTGCCCTATGATGGTAGATTATCTTGATGTTCTGCTCAATGAACTTCTTCAAGTCGAAGAAGGTTCTTGGCTTGAAGAAATGAACAGTGATAAGGACCAGGGCTCTCTCTATGTTCTGTGCATCCAGGGCTGTTTTACAAGTGTAATTTCCCAAAGAGATGGGAAAGTGCAAACCGGAAATCTTCTTGTCTCTGCAGGTTCTGTGTAGTTTGTCTAACTGCCTGCATACTTCAATCAAAGCCATCTTATCATTGCAGAACATGGGAAGCCGCAGAGGGGTGCTCTCATAGTCAGCAAGCCTGATATAGGAAATTTTTTTGAATTGTATGAAATAAGCACCGTAGCGTGATATCAGATTCATGGCTTCATCAGAAAATCTCTTGGCAGTATCACCTTCAAGCAGCCTAACCACGTACATGGTGAAAGCGTCATTGACCATTCTGAAATTACGATTGCTGGTCTCCAGGGTGAACTGCGGGCAGTAAGCATATACTGGATCATCTTTGTGAGCGTCAATGTAAGAAAAGCCAAACCATTGCCATGACGCTGCCAGGGTATACATCAAGTAAGAAGTCATGTAGAACTTCTTCATTTGTTGTACATTGGACAGCTGCTCTGCCAAATTCATGCTGATGATCTCTACCCAGTTGATATTTTGCGTTCCCTCGCACACCATGCTGATGAGCGGGCACATCCAGAAGTGAAATTCATTGGTAGAGGGCAAACCCATAACCCAAGCCAGTAGAATTATAAAGTCAGACAATTCTTCATTAAAATCTGCCCGGAAAAGAGTTTTGGACAGGCGAGAGGCTCCTTTCTTAGGGTTCTTCAGCCAGGACTTCGCCACCCACGCCTTGTATTTATCGTTGTCTTGATTGAACAGAGCCTGTGCTTGATCCTGGGAAACGACTATGGCATTATCCATCTCTGGGATTCTCAGTGCAGTACTAATGGCGGCAGCGTCCAGCTTGGTGATGAGTTCCCCGTGTATATTGGTTAATTCACTGGAAATAGGGTCGAAGTGAGCTCCGCACAAAAGTACAGTATCAACGCACTGTACCGAGATCGAAAAACCTCCAGCAAAAGCCAAACCGCTATCGTGAATCATTTGTGCCATTGGTGTAGGGTTTGCATCTGCCACCCTCGCCCAAAAATCGCCGAAGTCAAGATGCCGAGCTTCGCTGTCTCCAATATTGGGAACGGCAGATTCTAGTGGTGAAATTTGTTCCTGTCCCTAGAACTTGATCTTCATATTGATAGCAACAGAGCTGCAACCTAAACTCAGGAAGGAATTACAGAGAAAAGGGATACACGCGTAGGGAATTAGGTTGCAAGGGTTCGAGCAAGGATAGCATGGAAACAATGTGAAAAATGCAAAGGGGGGATGCCCATTATATAGCCGTTTAGAAGAGAGAAAGGCCATGAATGCGCATTTAATACATACCCACCAATTTAAATAAGCTGGATATTTGGGTAGAGCGGCAAAAACTAGCACGAACGACACTTGGTTCATTAGGGACATGTGAGACGCGAATGCGCGAAACACGTGGCTCGGCCGATTCGGGCGAAGCGGGGAAAAGATGCACAAATGCCTTTTGGGACATGCGGGACATGAGTGCGCGAAGTACGTGATTCGGGCGAATCGGCCGAAAAGGTTACAATGGGTCCGGAAAAGTTTGGGACATTTGGGACGAAAATGCGCGAAGTACGCGGTTCGGGCGAATCGGCCGAAAATGGAACAACTTGCACAATTTGACTTGGGACATTTGGGACATGAAAGTGCGAAGTACGTGGTTCGGGTGTTTTGGCCGAAAATGGAACAGCTTGCCCGATTAACTTTGGGACATTTGGGACGAAAAGTTCCGATGGGCCCGAAAATGGAACAACTTTGGGGATTTCGGCCGATCGGGGAACAGAACGCACTTTTGAACTTGGGACAGTTGGGACAAAATTGTCCGACAGGCCCGAAAAACACACAAAAAGACCCAAAAATGTAGACTTTTCTCAATTTCACGACTTTTAACAATTTCAACACAACAGAGAAGACACTAAAACTCAAAATTTTGAAAGTTCACTTTCTTTAAGAGTAGGGAATTTTGAGTGGACAACACCCTCCAAATGTTTTCTGACTAAGTGGAAATATCTCTCCAGAAAATCTACCAACGAGGAATGGTCCCAGCAACGGAACCAAAATGTCAACACCAATATGGCACTATGATCATTTTTAACTGGAAACTCCTCGTGTTATGATTATTTACTAATGCACAGCTTTTAGTTTGGTGGATATAATCTGGAAACACAACAACAAACATAACACAAGAATACCATAGACTATGATAAGAATGAATGATGATAAATTTGAAATATCAATGTAAATTATAATATCAACATGAAATTGTTACAATCTCACCCATGAGGTACTTCAAGTATTACTGACTTCACTTGTCTTCCAACAATAACTATGAGAGAAACTTCACAATTATACCTCTTAATGGTTTTTTTAACACACCTTCAAAATGATGACTTCCTTTACACACTTACTCATACAATATTTCTCACTACTTCCTTCTATGCTAAATGAGGGGTGTGGCCTATCTATTTATAGAACTTTCAGGTTTATCTATCTTATCTCTAAGATAAGACAAGAAATCTACTTTGACGAATCATATTCCATGTCTTAACTCTTATCTGTACATATAAGCTTATCTTTTAAGATAAGATAAACCTTATCATTTCACATGGGTTCCACATTTTTAGACTTTTTACAAATAAAATACACCAGTCCGGCACTATGATAATTCTTCACCGGAAACTCCTCGTACTATGATTATTTACTATGCACAACTTTTAGTTTGGTGGATGTAATCTGGAAACACAACAACAAACATAACACAAGAATACCAAAGACTATGATAAGAAGGAATGATGATAAATCTGAAATATCAGTGTAAATTATAATATCAACATGAAATTGTTACAATCTCACCCATGAGGTACTTCAAGTGTTATTAACTTCACTTGTCTTCCAACAATAACTATGGGAGAAACATCACAATTACACGTCTTAATTACTTTTTAAACACACCTTCAAAATGATGGCTTCCTTTACACACTTACTCATATAATATTTCTCACTACTTCTTTCTAAGCTAAATGAGGGCGGTGGCCTCTCTATTTATATAACTTCTAGGCTTATCCATCTTATCTTTAAGATAGGATAAGAAATCTACTCTGACGAATCATATTCCATACCTTAACTCTTATCTGTACATATAAGCTTATCTTTAAGATAAGATAAACCTTATCATTTCACATGGGTTCCACATTTTAGACTTTTTACAAATAAAATACACAAAATATTTATGACCTCACTCCTTGTTTTTATTACCAATATAATATTTCTAATTCCTAATCATGTAGACCCTACTTCTCTACTTACCCTAACTTTGACATTTTAACATTACCGAACCACTTACGACAAATATTTACATTTTACCACAACATTCATATTGTACTTTTGACTATTACCATACTAAACATTATTGGCGGCGTCATACCGGCAGCGCCGTTATCTTCTATCGGACACTACTACTAATTATACTTGATAACATCCTATTCCTAATACACACATTAATGAAATAGAAATTACGGAGGAAAATTTTAGTGTCAACATCTTCCCCCTTCTTAGCTTCTACTCCGTCCTTGGAGTAGACTATTCTGGTGCTTGGAAAATCTTTAACTTGTTGTGGTTGACCCATTTCATAATGGGAGTTTCATCTAATTCCTCCAGTCGGTATGTACCATTTTCATGCACAGCTGTTATTTTGTAGGGCCCCATCCATTTTGGAAGAAATTTTCTCTGTCTTCTTTTTTTGTATCTGGAATCATATACTAGAACCAAGTCATTCACATGAAATTGAGACCAACGGATCTTTTGATCAAAGTATTTCTTCTGCTTCATTTTCTTCTTATAGCTTGTATCCTTCGCTATTTCCCTCATTTCCTCTAGCAAATGAAAATGTACCAACCTTTCTTTTATTGAATCACTTTCATTCATCCTTTCATTTTTCATAACTCTCACAGTAGGAATATCAAACTTAATAGGAAGAACTGGATCAATGTCATAAGTCAACTAAAATGGGGAGTATCATGTTGCTGACTTTGATGTTGCCCTATACCCGCAATGCTACATGAATCATTTTATCCCACTTATGTACCTGCAAGGCTGCATTTTTTGCTAGAATTTGATACAACACAAAATTTGTTTGTTCCACCTGTCCATTTGTGTTTGGCTTGTATGTTGTTACCTTCCTGTGCTTAATAAAAAACTTGTTGACTAGGGCTTCTACCACCTCATTAATGAAGTGGCTTCCTTGATCTGTTACAATTTCTTATGGGCAACCAAATATGGTGACAACACGTTTCATATATGAACCTTGCAACTTCATCCATGGAAGTTGTTTTTAATGGCCTACCTTCAACCCACTTGATTAAATAATCTGTGGCAACTACAATATACTTATTTTTCTGTGGGGTAGTTGGAAGTGGACCTACAATATCTATTCCTCACTTTTCAAAGGGACCAAATGGAAGAATAGGGCATAATGGAGATGATGAAGTCTTACGGTTACCATGTGTTTGACAGATATCACATGTCTTACAATAATTATAACAATCTCTAAAAAGAGTGGGCCAGTGATAACCTGCATCTAAAATCCTTCTTGCTGTAAGTTGTCTAGAGAAGTGTCCTCCACATGTACCATTGTGGAATTCTTCTATCAGCTCCTTCCCTTGATCATATCCAACTACTCTCTTGTACTATCCATGTAGAATATAATATGGACGACTGACTTGAGTAATCTTTGTCTTAGTCTTTGCATTGGCACCATCAAGAAACTTGAATTCATTCAAATAATTCCAAATATCTATGTATTCACTAGGGATTGTGTCAAGGGATAACAATGTTGCATATGAGAAATCATCATCATCACAAGATGAATCTAACCCATCATAGGCTCAAGAGAGTGCATCTACATTGACATGCTTCTTTTCTGGCCTATCTATAATATCAAATTCAAATTCTTGTAGTAAAATTATCCTTTTTGTTATCCTCCCTGATGGCTTAGGTTTATTTACAATATATTTTAGAGCCTGATGATTTGTTATAACTATAAATTTCTTCCCTGGCAAGTAATTTCTAAACTTCTTTATAGCAAAAATGATAGCTAGAGCCTCTTTTTCAATTACAGTATAATTTACCTCAGCATTGCTCATTTGTCTGCTCCCAAAGTAAACTGGATGATCATTCTCATTTTCATCATTTTGGCTCAGAGTACTTCCTAGTGCTGCATATGAGGCATCAGTATACACAATGAATGGCTTGTTCCAATCTAGATTCTTTAAAACAAGTGAAGACACCAGGGCTTCCTTCAGTTGTTCAAAAGCTTTATGCGCTTTATTTCCTGGTTCATAAGTAACATCCTTCTTCAAGAACTGGGTTAGTGGCTGTGTAATCTTTGAGAAATTCTTGATGAACCTTCTACAGTAACCCACACGGCCTAAAAATGATATCAACTTACTTCTATTCATAGGAAATGGTAACTCTTTGATTTTTGAAACTTTATCAGGATCAGTAACAATATCATCTCTGGATACAACATGGCCTAACAAAACACCTTTAGAACATCCAAAGACACACTTTTTAGGGTTTAGTGAGGCTTGTGCTTCATCTAACCTTTGAAATGTTGTCTCCATTTGGTGCAGGTGGTCCATCTTCCTCCCATAGATGTAAAAATCATGCAGAAATACTCTAATGAAGTTCCTAATGTAGGGTTCAAATACCATATTCATCAAATGTTCGAACATTTTCGGAGCATTACACAACCCAAAAGGCATAACTCTATAAGCAAATGTTCCCCAAGGAGTGGTGAACGTGGTCTTCAGCTGATCTTTCTCCGCTATACGAACTTGGTTGTATCCGCTATATCCATCAGCAAAACTATAGCACTCTTGACTAGCTACTTCATCCAAGATCTGATCTGAGAATGGAAGAGGGTAATGATCCTTCTTTGTTGTCTTATTGAGTTTCCTATAATCAACACAAATGCGTAGCTTCCCATTCTTTTTTATTGAGATCACAATGAGAGAAACCCATTCTGAATTCTCCACAGCAAATATGAATCCTGCATCAAGCAACTTATCTATTTCTTCTTTTATAGTATTGGAAAAATTAGGATTCATTCTATATGGCATTTACTTTATGGGCTTAACACCATCTATCAACTCAATAGAATGTTCTACCCAACTTACTTGATGGAGTTCCTTGTAATCAAAAGTGAATAGATGTATGTACCTTCGAAAGAGCTGGAGGTAAGATTCCTTCTCACTCTCCATCACATCATCACCAATATTTATTTGTTGGAGATGATCATCAATTTCTTCTTTAGATAATTTTATGGGTTTGTGAGTCGGTGTGACTGGAAGGATATCCATGACCGAAACATCAACCTCACTTTCTTCATCTTCTGTTTCTACTTCATTGGTACTATAGTAATCAGAGGATGTCCAATCATCCGTTTCATCACTTGAATCCACGGGTTTTGTCTTATGATGTTGAGAGATCATGTTTATCTTCATACTCTCTCTACCACGTCCAAGTGTCATGAGACCTTCATTCCACTAGTTTCTTGCATGAACTCTCCTTAGCTATGGTCTTCACAACAACATTGGGTATGCAACAGTATAATTTTTCATCGCCTGAAAGTCTACCACACATACAACACCCATAACAGATATTGCCACATTTGAAACAACACCTTCTGGTTTAGTTTTTCCTTATTTAATGACCTGAACATAAGTGTTGAGGGGCAATCAATTTTTAAACCCAACATATTCATTACAGACTTGGTCATTACATTAACTGCAGCACCTCCATCAACTAAGACATCATGAATTGAAATACCATTACATAATACCTCAGCTTATGGAGCGTAGGGATCCACCTCTGCCTCCAAAATAGGGACCTCAACCTCCTTCCTTCGTCGAGCATTGAGTCCATTTCGCCGCTCCCGCCTTTTCTCAGAAGACAGCCAAGATTTGACCATATGTAATATTTATAGGCCTTTTAGATAGATCTTCTAAGATGGAGTATGGTCCCTGTCCCTGTGAAATCAGAAAATCCTGCACACCCAACTTTCTTCTCCTATGTTTCTTACTAGTTTCTCCTTTCATCTTCTTAGGATCATTTCCATCTTGATTATCTTTTTCTTTCTTTCTTTTTGTTACAAACACATCTACTTCATTATTTATGCTCTTATCTACTACATCAAAAGAATTCACAGGTATTTTTCCTTTATCATTATCTCTTGTACCAGATGTAGAAGCTCTATCTAGACAATTATACTTATAATGACCCTTTTTATAACAACCATAACATACAACTTCAGAAATATTTCTTTTTGGATCTCTATCTCCTCCTTGATAACTAAATTCTTTTCCTTGAAGAAGATTAATAGTTAGTTGACCCATCTTCCTGAGTAGATCTCCATACTTTGTAGATGTACTAGGAGAAAGATTTGTGCTCATTGAGAGTGGTTGTAGATTCTGGACCAAAGGTGCTGGTGTAGGATCTACTTTAGCAACAATTTCTTTGGGCTCCTCTTCCATACTTTCTTCTTGCCTTCTTGCAATCTTATTTGCTTGTTCAATGGTAGCTGGGCAGTCATACTTCACTCATTGTCTGATCTTTGGCTTCATCCCAAGAATGAAGTGCTTATAGAGGAGATTATCCACGTCATTCATCAACCCATCCGCTAATCCTTCCTTCCAGATCTGGGCATCGAGCTTCCTCCTTAGCTCTAGAACACGAGCATGATAATCCCTTATCTTCTCCTTCTCTCTTTGGGATAACTTTGTGATATCGATCATGAGATCTGCATATTTCTGTTGTTCACCAAATTCTTCAAGAAAACTTTCAGTTAATAAATCCCATGAGTTTTTCACATTATCACCTAGTGTTTCAAACCACCTAAGGGCTGAACCATCCAAAAAGGTAGGAAAAAATTCAGTCCATTGTTCCCTTCTTATAAGGCCATTACAAATACAAGATCGTTTAAACTCTTGAATAAAAGAGGAAGCATCTTCATTAGATTGGGCTGAAAAAACAGGAATCTTGCCCATTTTCAAAAGTAACCACAGTGAAATACCAACCCACAAGTACAATCAACAAGACTTATGTGCACAAATAATTGGAATCACTATAATAGAAAATAGAAATGACCACGGTAAACTATGGTAAAACTTGACTTACTGCGGTAAAAATTGACTTTACTGTGGTAAACACTATTCACAGTAAAAAGTGAAGTTACTGCTGTAAATACTATTCACAGTAAAAAGTGACTTTACTGCGGTAAATACTATTCATGGCAAAAAGTGACTTTACCATGGTAACTAGTATGCACAGTAAAAACAAGGTTACCCTCCAAATGTTTTCAGACTAAGTGGGAATATTTCTTCAGAAAAACCACCAGCGAGGAATGGTCCCGGTAACGGAACCAAAATGTCAACACCAATCTGGCACTATGATAATTCTTCACCGGGAACTCTTCATGCTATGATTATTTACTAATGCACAGCTTTTAGTTTGACGGATGTAATCTGGAAACGAAACAACAAACATAACACAAGAATACCATAGACTACGATAAGAAGGAATGATGATAAATCTGAAATATCAGTGTAAATTATAATATCAACATGAAATTATTACAATCTCACCCATGAGGTACTTCAAGTGTTACTGACTTCACTTGCCTTCCAACAATAACTATGGGAGAAACTTCACAATTACACCTCTTAATGGCTTCTTTAACACACCTTCAAAATGATGGCTTCCTTTACACACTTACTCATACAATATTTCTCACTACTTCCTTCTATGCTAAATGAGGGGGGTGGCCTCTCTATTTATAGAATTTCCATGCTTATCCATCTTATCTCTAAGATAGGATAAGAAATCTACTCTGACGAATCATATTTCATACCTTAACTCTTATCTGTACATGTAAGCTTATCTTTTAAGATAAGATAAACCTTATCATTTCACATGGGTTCCACATTTTTAGACTTTTTACAAATAAAATACACAAAATATTTATGACCTCACTCATTGTCTTTATTACCAATATAATATTTCTAATTCCTAATCATGTAGACCCTACTTCTCTACTTACCCTAACTTTGACATTTTAATATTACCGAACCACTTACGACAAATATTTAATTTTTACTACAACATTCATATTGTACTTTTGACTATTACCATACTATACATTATTGGCGGCGTCGTACCGACAGTGCCGTTATCTTCTATCGGACGCTACTACTAATTATACTTAACAACATCATATTCCTAATACACACATTAATGAAATAGAAATTACGGAAGAAAATTTTAGTGTCGACATCAACACCAATCCGGCACTATAATAATTTTTCACCGGGAACTCCTCGTGCTCTGATTATTTACTAATGCACAGCGTTTAGTTTGGTGGATGTAATCTGGAAACACAACAAACATAACACAAGAATACCATAGACTATGATAAGAAGGAATGATGATAAATGTGAAATATCAATGTAAATTATAATATTAACATGAAATTGTACCAATATAATATTTTTAATTCCTAATCATGTAGACCCTACTTCTCTACTTACCCTAACTATAACATTTTAACATTACCGAACCACTTACGACAAATATTTACTTTTTACCACAACATTCCTATTGTACTTTTGACTATTACCATACTATACATTATTGGCGGCATCGTACCGACAGCGCCATTATCTTCTATCAGAGGCTACTACTAATTATATTTAACAACATCCTATTCCTAATACACACATTAATGAAATAAAAATTACGGAGAAAATTTTTAGTGTCGACAGGTCATGTAGGTGTTTTATATACGAAATGACCATTCCATACAATTTATATACTTAAAAGAATAACCACCGGCCCACACACACACACATAACAAATAATTAAATAAACATAAAAAACCTAGTACAATTTATTAAAAGTGTATAAAATATGTTTATTATATTTTAAAGGGTAATTTAACTCGTCATTGCATGTACCCCAGACATCATTGAGGGAAGTTTAGGAACATGGCGGAGTCGAGAAAGATAGGCAATGGTTTCAGCTACTGGAACAGTAGGTCAATTGCCTTGCTTCCCACTTTATTCGGAGGAATCCCATCCCCATTTCTTGGTGTCTACACATTCTTTTTTAATGTAAACCACCATTGTAATGCTTTGAAAAAAAAAAGGAAAGAAAAATTTAAAAGATTTGCGCCATTTAAAGATTACAGACTAGTTATGGACAACAAACACAGTTTTTATGCAAATCGAATTTTACCAGCTATGCAACATTATTTTCAAGGACTCCAGTGAGCCACCAAACAGTCCTAATAATTTATAGCTTGAAGCACTTGAGGCGATTATTAATGTAGTAAAACACCTTTCGTTAGCCTTTGTCAATATCATATAGTTAATTGCCGCAATTTTATGAGTCTGGCTTTTGTCATAAGCCAAATTTGTGTCCATAAATTGTCTGGCTTTTGTTAATTGAATGTCTATCTACAAATATTCATATAAAAAATCATTAGTCAACAATTTTATTTTTTTTAATTATTAAATTATTTCATCGTTGAACTGCAGTTCGCTTCCGCAGGATTTCATATTTCAAGGTCTTTTTATAATTAATTCATCCTCGTAAATTTTCATAGACGCATATAACAATCTCTTTATGATGTATGTAAAATACACAACTGTTTTTATTTATTAACTGCACTTATATTAATAATACATATTATTAACTAATATGTAATTTAGGTGTATGAACAAAAACTGGAGGGTAAAGAATTCCGATTTATATAACCTCATCGTTTTTATTTTATTTTAGATATCTCAGGAAATTAGTATCTTCCAGTAATAATTGCCGACATATTATCTTCTTCACCAAAGGCTACGATCCTTTCGAAAAGAAATTCATCAGATAACCACTCCACTCGGATTGAATAACCTCGTTGCGAGGAAATCTGTACCTTTCCATCGTTTTCTTCAATCGAACAACAGCCATCCCCGATTATGTTCGATTTTAATCTATTCATTGAGCGAGTGGATAAGTAGACGACCATGGACACAGGTATTCGGATTTCTGTCGCTGGTTAAGTAAGATATTTTTATAAATTACAAGAAGATAAACTTCTCTGAGGCGAATCTCTGCAGTAGTGATGTATGCAGCTTCAACATGCCAAACAGTATATACCTGCGATGAAAATGGACGCCGATCCACACCTCTTTTGTTCCTTCCAGTAAGTATTTAATATTTATATTGAGAACAAGGAGATATGCTCTGTCTGCAGCTTCAACATATCAAAATATGTGGGATTTGATGTCAAGCAATAAATAAAACAGGCATATGCGAGGATTTAGAAAGCAATATAGCAAGCACTAATCTGTAGGGGGTTTGAAGAGGCCAGAGGGAGCATTTGAGCACCTCGGATCTCAACCGTTGCTTCTGGAAAAAGAAAGAACATGATTTTGTATGGGGTTCTTTAAAAAAACTCAAATACATTAGTAGCACAGAATAAGGAGTTTTTTAATGTTCCGGCTCGCCCTCATCTTTTGTCCATGGTCGCCTACTCAAATCCTCTTTCTTTGCAAATTCCATACAAATGATCAATGTTCTTTAATCAGCAAGCAGCAACTGTTGCCCTCCGGATCGCCTGCCAGTAGCCTCTGTAAATCCCACAAACTAGTGCTAACTGTATTGCTCTCTAAATCCTTGCATATGCCTGCTATATTTATTGGTTGACATCAATTCCACATACTTGAAATATTGAAGCTGCAGGCATCCATTGTGTTGTGAGAGACAACTATTGCAGAGATTACGATTGAGTAGACGGTCTCCACAATATTTATAACTTATCATCTCTGCAATCTTCCACAAGATCATCACTAGTCTCACCGCTTCGAAGCTTGTAAATAAATATCTACAAATTAAAACCACATTGGAAAATATCTCCCTTTCAAAACTAAAACCGCGTTGGGAAATATCTGTCTTTTCAAATTAAAACAGTGGAAAATTCCCGTCTTTAAATATTAAAAGCACCGTGTCGTTAAAAGTTATCAATTTCTATACCACCGTAGATGAAATGAGATGGTTTGAATTTGTGAAGGGCATCAAAATATTAAACTATTTTCGAAAATATCTGATTGTAAAAGTGGAAAAAAACTTTGCAAAATATCTCGCCGCTTCCCCTCTACTTAGATTGTATTAAAAAATGAAATAGCATATTACAAAGCGAGCTGCGCTGTCGCTTTCAATTGGCATCCAGTTTATACTAATTGGCATATCAACAACTATATTAATTGGCATATCAACAACTATTCCTTCCAGTTCCGCTAAATTTAGGCTACGCTTCGTCCGCCTAATAAGCCTCCAGATTCGGGGAGTTAAAAATGGCGGCCGCTTATTAACTAATGGTCAAATAAGTTTTTATGGCGGTTATCCATCCATTCAATGTTGCAACTTGCCCTACAAAAAATGAAGCACGTCGATCCTAAATTTTTAATTATTTTTAATCACTGCCTTTCACAATTTTAGACGATGTGCCCAAACTTTCTCTTTTCATTCAATATAATCTGGGCAACATTTCAGTTGTATTTTACGGTTAAACGGTGTTATTTGGGTTTTAATTTGACAAGTGTTTACACGTTTTTCAATGTTTTTAATTGTCAAATATTAATATTTGCAGTTCTTTAATTTGATGTTTAATGTATAATCATTATCTTACAATTGGAACGGCACATTATATCAATAAAAATATAATAGAATTACAAAAGTATAAACATTATTTGTAATAGGTTTATATATATATATATATATATATAATACATATAAAAAAAAATATCACGGCTGTCTTCAATATTTTAAATAATATTATATTATTAATACTATTTTATCTATTCTAAAAAATAATAATAAAAAATATCATCATTAATAATTTGTTTGACGGATATAGGTGATCATCATATTTAAATCATGTAGAAATATGCATATGCAACTATTAAATTTAACCTTTTATGGCTTTAGACTTAAGGGACATATTAGCAAAATTCCAATTTTAAAAGGTATTTAATTTAAAGATGATGTATGTATAATATATGTGTATCCCAACAATATTAAACGAGGTCGTTTTGCATGAGTGCATACTTTCAATGTGTTAATGTGAATATGATGGTGTAAAAGGTGTTTCATAGCCTCCCACAAAGTATAAGTTTCAAGAGATATCACGTAATAAGGATGAAGCTAACCAAATGGAACTTCAATTCAAACCAAATAAATAAAATTAAAAAATTAATTGGTATGTTATAAATTAGATTAATATGCATTTAAATATTATTTGAACAATATGCAAGAAAACAAAGATAAAGCACCTTGAGATGTTTTCAAATGTAGAAACAAAAACAAGATCAATTTTAAATATTTATTCAAAACATTAATCAAATTTCATAATTTAATTTTTTTATAAAAATAAAAACTAAAATATGAGATGGTATTATACTTCTACTTATATAATATTGAATATGTATAAGAGAATATATGTTTCCTTTATGATGTGAATACATTTTATTTACTTACACTACATTTTAGCACAAGGAGTCAAAAATTGTGTGTGCACGCACATGCATGGTGTTGAACCCTATTGTATCGGGTGGTGTTTTCATTGATGTCACATGGAATTGATGGCAAAGGAGGTGTGAAATGTCATGCAAATAAGTGTCTGTCAGTGATGTTCAGTGGTCTCAAGTTGGTTCATTGAGCTTTCATAATAGTTTCAGAGTGTTACAAGCTTGGACAGTGAGGTTAATGCCCACTGAAGGTATGGAGATGGTTAGCCAGTGAGGTTAAAAGGACTAGGTAAGCATGGTATAATTCTAGTAATACTCTCTAGGGGATGTATGAGTATCTACAAGGCTTACTTTAGCTCCTAGAGGCAAAATCCAAATGTTCACTAAAACTACCTTTGAGAACTAGCAATAAAGTCATGGGAAAATGATATTGGTATGAATATTACGTGCAAATTTATGAGGAACCAAGCTATGGATCATGTAGAGGGATGTGTTGTGGTTCTTTGTGTCAAATTTCATCATGTTTTGAATTGGAATTATGGATTTATTCAAGTTTTACTAAAACTAGTTTCTTGAGGAATGCAATCTAAGAACCATGTCTTCTTAGCTTCCAATAAAACTTATGGAGCCTCTTTTAGATAAACCATAGAAGGAAATTTTGAAGAGAATTCCAAGCCTAGAATTTTGCAAAAATTTTGAGGGTCAAAGGTGGAAGAACAAGAAAGTTTTCTTCATTTTCCTAACCCTAGTTTTTGCTCTCCCAAGAATCTTCTTGAATTGATGGAAGTAAAATGGGTTTTTTTGTATTCAAATCTCTTGTTTGAGATATTTTGAAGTTTTTTAGCATTGTTTAATGTTGGATCCAATTCATTTATGTCATCAATGCTCCCCAAGCATGCAATTTCAATACAAGTTCTACTCAATTTGTGCAAGTTGTGTATCTACAAGTGTGATATGTGAAAGAGACAGCCTTGAAGTGTGTACTTGAATCAAATGTTGATGTTGAAAAGGGAGTATACGCATTCTCCAAGTTCATGGTGAATACTCTAAGCTCAAAATTGCCTTAATACAGTAGAATGGTGCCACAAACCTTCATGGTTATCAAGCTGCCTCCTAGGACCAATCATAAAGCATGATTTCTAAGTTGCAAAGTGTGTTCTATGCCATGTATAGAAATATTTTCAAAATGTTGGAAGTGTTAAGTTAGCCATTCATTTCATAAGACATGTCCTCAAAGTTGTTGGAGCAGGTTAGAGGTCATGTTGAATCTTGTAAAGCTCAATGTTGCTCCTAGGGAAAATTGTACCTCACTATACAAGGAAAAGTGCTCATTCAAACATGGAATTTTTATCTTAAGAGAGATGTTTGTTGTTCAAACAAGGTTTTGGAACTCTAAATTATCCTTCTGAGCTATGCAAAGCACCTTATCAGACCCAAAGCTAACTTATTTTTGGCATAAGAACATTGTTATTGATCTTTTCCAAGCCATGCACTGTTATTTTCCAGCTATTGGGGGTGAAATTTGTTGTTTAAAGATGTTTTTGGGAATTGAAAAGGTTCTCCATTCTGGCACAAATTTCTAAGAACTTCAAATTTTGAAAATCATCAAGGTGAGCCCAAGAAATTGTTTTGTATGACCTCTCAGGCTTGCACAGTCAAGTAAACCCTCAATCTAGGGTTTTGAGGGAAGAAATACATATAGCTTGAGTTCGAATCATTAATATTCCATGAAAACTTGAATATAGCTCTTTCTAGAACATCTCAAGGATTTAGTAAAAATTAAATAATTTATAACTCTATCTTATTCGTTCTTCGTGACAGCTTTCTTAATAGGGTAAAAACCTAGTTCTACAATGACTATAAGAGAAATTCATTCTTTCTACTAACTTTGAAGACTTGAAACCCTATGGAAGGCCCAACAATGATGAAGGGTGAAGAAATTTTCTCTTAGTGTGATTTGAATGTGTTTGAAAATCATGAAAACTTCATCAAAGATAAGCTACCTAGCTAAATGGACTAAAACCAAAGCTAATCAGTCAAGAAACCTTGTTTCAAAGTAATCATTCAATCCAAGTTCACTTGAATGGTGTCTCAACCTTTTAAGAGGACTGAGAAAGGAGAAGTTTAATCTACCAGTTTAAAGAAATAGTGTGTAGTGATTGTAGACACTAAAATTAGGTCACACTCCCCTTTAGTCCCTCGACAAATAAGCACCCTTCATCACATTCACCTAGCCATGACCCCTTTCACCCCACTAATATTAATTTAATTAAATTAATTCATTATCCTCACTATATTTATTATTCAAATATCTTATTTTAAATAATATCCACACATGCAGTTCACTTAGACACCTCACCAAGCCAACTCAACCTAAGACCTATTCTTAGTAAGTTGCCATAACTAACTAAGACTTACCCAAACCCTAAAAATCAATGCCTACATTCCCTCTAACCACATTCACACATGCTCACAAGAAGCTCCTAATCTAATCCGTGGGTTAACGACACGATATCTGAGGAAATCAAGAGGATCTCCCTAGTTTAGTAAACCTAGGAAATCCCACCTTGACCAACTCCAGTTACCCCTAACCATCGCTGGTTAAGCTGGAACCGCTATCAGTTACCCTTTTAACCCCAAAACAACCTTATTCTCAAGGTTGGAAGTTGGAAGAAAAGAGGTTGGTGAGAATTATCACATCTTAGAGAGATAACACATCTTCAGAGAGCAAATTCCAATGAGACCATGCATGCAAGGAAGGAGATCAAACATCTTTTCCTGCACAACCATGATCTGATCTAACCAAGCAAAGAGAAATGCACATGCAACCCATGTAGAAGATTTCCTTCAACTGGTGATCACTTGTAGCCTTCAAGCCCCTCATCAACACCTCCATCCTTCACACATAGGCATTCAGGACCAAAATCCAAGTAATTATAACATCATACTTCTCTGGTTTGTTTCATTTCATCATTATTTTATCATCTATTACTTACCTAGCCACCTATTGACCTTCTCCAACATTTCCACCTCCATATACCCATTAAAGCCTCGCCAATGCCTACCCCAGTCACCCCATACCTTGTCCCGACCAACCAAAGTCCTTTATGCAATCACAAAGGAGACCTAAAGCTTGTTCTGTGACATTTCAAAATTTCACAGTAACTGGCACCGGTCACACCTGACCGCTGTCGGTTACCCCTGAACGACATCAGTCTTTGTATTTTCCCACACAACCCAGAACAAAGACCTACCCACTTAATTTCATCTCACCCTCATCCACCTGTGATCTACCTGAGACCTCTGTCAAACCTACATAACCTAGAACCAATCATTTGACCTTTAGATTCTATTCTAGCTTAGCCTATTAGATTAGATCTATTTCTTATTGTTTTTTAAGTGAGATACCTAAATAATTTCAAATTACAATAGGCTTTACTTTGTTCACAACATTAAATTGTTTAAAACATTGGACTGACAACCATATAGGAAGTATCACACTTCCCAGATCTAGCATACGCTAGGCAGTTCACTACCCATATTGTTTAATTCCTTCTTGTGGTCTTGCTTTGCATTATAGGTAGTTCCTCCTAGCCAAAAGGACGCTCTCACGATCAGCTGTTGATTCGGAAGTCATATGCACGCAAGAACCCATCAACCAACATTTTGGCACACCCGGTGGGACCCATTCAGGGTTCCTTACATTTCATTCATTCCTAGCAAAAGTTGTGTGTTTGTTTCCCTTCTGAAAAGCGTGCACACTAATTATCTTCCTTGGTAACCCACCTCTTCTTTCTATTTACTCTAAAGGAAACTTTTCTTTTGGTGTAATTAAAAAGAATCATTTCTTCATGTTTTCTACATTTTAGTGAAGGAAGATCCCTCTTCCTCTTCATTTTATTGTGTCATCCAATTTTATATTTCGATTTGGGCTTAAAAATAAGTGCATTCCATTATGATTTATTACATTAGCTCACATTAATTGAGGGCAACCTATACGTGGGAAATCATGCCCAACTGATGGTTGACAAACGAATCGTAGAAAAGCACTTCTTTAATTTTCTCTCTCTCTAAGTCTTACCAAACCTCACAAAAATTCAAAATACATACATTCTTAAACAACATCCTACTTGGAAGAAGTTGTAGGTGATCACACGATCACAACACAGTGGGCACCCGACTCACTACTATGTTGAGTCATACTTCAGAGCGAAGCCCACCCCCACCATAACATACCTGAAACCTCACTCTTTAGATCTCCTTCTTTGTAGGAAGCCATTCTCACCAAAAACTCTATTTCACAATTCATGTGTTAGTCCCTAAATAACATAAGCTAAACAAACAAAATAGAAAAGGAACTCCTAGGATCACATTTTCTTAGTGTTTCTGCTTGGCTTGCGTTTTGAGGTGAGAGATCATGTTCTTCACTTTTGTGTTCATCCTTGTATTCTCCTCATCACAACTGGTGTATTCCGTATTTACTTGAGTGTGCCTGGGCCATATCGTCATCATTCTCATAATTCTAGGTCTGATTCTACATCAGATTTTAAATCACAACCACTTTTCTTTCATCATTGTTTCAATTTCATAGTAACCATTATCGGTTACCTCTGACCGTCGTCGGTTATACCCAACCGATGTCAGTTCTAGGTCCTTTTGCTAACCTACTCAAAAGGACATTTTCATTCATTTTTTCCACTTTTCATAATCCCTGTCACTGTCATCATTCCCATTGACATTGTAAACATCATCAGATTTGGCATACCTATCAGATTTTACCTTTTGCCTTGTTGTTCACTCACTTTCCATTTTCTATAGTAACCGGCATCAGTTACCCCTAAACAACATCAATTTTCCCTAACCGGAATCAGTTAGCCTATTTCACATTCCAGCCACCATTTGGCACTTAATCTACTTTTTGTCACCAGATTCACCTATTCCTGCTGTTCTCTATGTCATTTACAGAGAAGTAGCCCTACTTGATCAGTACTGGTTCACATGGTGTTGACCCGAAGACAAGCAAGTGCACTCATATTCATGCAAGTTGTTAACCACTCCCGCCTAGTCCTTCACCACCTTCCATTTTATCACCAGCCATGGATCCCATCCAGCCTATTACTATCGCTACTGGAGATGAGGAGTTCACATGACTCCTTGACCAAAACCCTGCCGCCTTGTAGTTTTACCTTTCCCACTCATCCACTCGAGATGCCTCAGGTCAGTTGATATACGACATGCCCATATCTATCCCCTCAACTCTCACACCCACTCCTGCATTGGCCCCATCTAGCTCCGTGTTGCCCGCATCTACCTTACCGCCAGTCGTTTCACAGTTAGGTCCTATACCCACTATGACTACCATGTCTATTACCTCTGTGGCACCTGTTACATCCATCGTACCCTCGACAACTACCCCAAACACAATCTCATCCACACCTAATGTCTCACACATACCCATAACTACATTACCACCCCTAGTGTCGATGACCCCTACCCCATTTCAGAACATGGTCCTTTCCATTCCACAATCATTAGCCCCTATTACCACTAGGGTTACCACAACCCTTCAACCCCCATATACATACTATCAACAACCTCTAGTATTCATCCATTATTCACTTAGGGTACATACCCCCTATTTCACTTCCTTCTTCCCAATCAACCTACATGGCAGCACCATACACTAGAGTGCCACCCCCATTATATGGCCAAAACCAACCCTCTCATGCTATAGGAGGCATCCAATCATCACAACTCACTAATGACCTAATTAAATTGATGTTGGACAAGATGCAGACATTGGAGGCATCGGTTTCTGGCCCCTGCAACACTCTCACCTATGAAAAGATTTGCAACAAGCCCATTCACCCATCCATTCCTATCCATTCATACCCCGTGCATTGGGAGATGCCTAAATTCAATCGTTTCAATAGAAAAGAAGACCCACAACAACATTTGCAGTCATTCAAACATGGGTGTTATCTGATCACTCATGATGATGCCTTGCTCTTGAGAACCTTTCCCATGTCCCTCACTGGACCTGCATTAGATTGGTATAGTGGGTTACCTAAACACTCTATATTCTCATTCAATCAGGTAGCCCAAGCCTTCTTGGATCATTTCTCTATCAATATCATTAAGAAGGTTACCATGACCGATCTATATTCCACACGTCAGTATGAGGATGAATCTATCATAGATTTTGTCACTCACTGGTGCAACTTGATCAACCAACTTACCTTCCAATTGCCACAAAAAGAACTCATCGAGCTCTTCACACGGGATTATGATAGGCATATCTCACCGCCCTTGTAGGTCCAAACCTTCTGAACATTCGACGAAGCATTCACTATGGCCCAAAAGTTAGAGATTCACACCATCGAAGAGAAGAAAATCCAATTATGCAATAAGAATTCAACATTCAAGTCAAATGATACCTCTTCTTCTTCTAAACCATAAACCGATTATTCAAAAGCTGAGGGGAATGCTAACGTAGTGGTACTCAAGGCTGGCCCAGCTCATATGTCAAATCAGGATACCCCCTCATCTAATCTCTCACCTATCTAGATTTTTCAATTCAGACAAGAGAAGTGAAAATATACCCCAATCGGGGACCCTTACTCTTCTGTCTTAGAAAAGCTTATCAAAGCCGGAGCCATCACCCTTCCACCTATAAAACCACACACTGGTTTTGACCCTGCTCACCCCATGCCCGCATGGTATAAAGAACATGATTTCTGTAATTATCATCAAGTAAAGGGTCATAGTGATGGAAACTGCATCACTTTCAAAAATATTGTCCAAGAAATGCTCGAGAAAGGTGAGTTAACTATGGATAATCCTAATGAACCTACCAACCAAAACCTACATATCTTCAAGAAACCATTTCCTAACCACGCCCCTTCGTTTGATCAAACTGGTGAGACCTCCACTCATGATACCCATACCCGTGAAGTTCATGCTATCTTCAATGATGCACCTCTCACCTCCTAATTACCCCATATTCCTTCCATAGAGGAGATCCTAGCCCGAAATCCTCCTTCCGCATCAGAACCAACCTCCCCTGTTCCTTCACCAATAGAGGAACACTTTTCATCTCCTTCATCACCTACGGAGGAATCTTTCGCTAACATTGAGACCATCTCACCCCTAGCTTCACCACTTAGAGAGCCTTTAGCTACAATACCTCCTCCACCCACAGAGGAGCACCCATTACCTCCTCCACCCATAGAGGAGCACCCATCATATCCACTACCTATCATAGACCCAGTTGATATACCTTTTCCTCTTGGCAAGCATTCTCCATCAGCCACCCAAGATCCTACAGACCTACTTTTAGCTCTCTTACACACGGAAGCTAAAGCTAGCCAATCCCCCATCTCGAAGACACATTTTACGGGAATTGCCATTAGGTCCTCACCAATTCCACCTATAGATGTTCTGTTCTCACATTTGATTGATCACTTAGATTATATGGATAGGGATCTACTATGGGTGCACCTTTTACCCCCCATCTCAACATAGATGTAGAGATCCCTTGCTGATACCTCCACAATCTACCCAAAAACATTTCGACCAATTGAACCAAACACAATCACCTTTATCACAACCCCTTCCATGACACCTGTTATAGCTCACACCACACCCTTACCCATAAATCAACCTACACCTAAACCCAAACCCATACCTACAAAATTTACTTCGACTAAACCCATTACCACTTTAGGGGTCACGCCAACCACTAGCCTTACTCATCCTCCTATCAAACTGGATTCAGCCACATCCTCCAAAGTCAACACCATACGTACTCTAGCACCCAAAAAGAAGCACCAAACCCATAGAACTCATACCCTGGCCGTGCCAATCAAACCTACACCTGTCCCGTCCGTCTTAGAATCTCAACTTCCCCACATGGTCAAGAAACCTCCACCCATCAATAAAACAAAAACACAATAGCTCATTCCTTCCTCACAAATCTATGACCTACCTAGACACCCAAATTGACTTACACCTACACCTACAACCACTTTACCACCCATACCTCCAATACCCTCAGCTATTTCTTCACTACCCACTTACACTTTAGTCACTGTCTCGCGCACCTCAAGCACGACCCGTGTCATCTACCTTCACAACACCCCTGTTATCCATGTGGTTAATGCACCCTCTTCCTCCATCAGATTTTCCTTCCAGACCTCATAAATCCACATCACCTTTACCCAAGAAGGTGTAACCCAAACACAAAACTCCACTACCCCACAATAAGGTAGTCAAAATGACCACACACCCTCTTACCCGTCCATCTACTATACCCATACCTAAACAAACACAACCGACACCTAAAACCACACCAAGACCCAAACCCATGGCTCGACCCCTGCCTCATTTAAATACCCTTCCTCAACAATCACCTACACCTACACCCAAACCCACATTTACTTTCCATTGTGTTCCACTAGCAAGGTCTTATGCCAAAGTTTTAACCAACCTCCTGGAAACCTCTGTCATCACATTACCGCCACTCAGACCTTACGACCCTCTCAAACCCAAGCCAAAAGGGTTTGATGATACTAAAATTTGTGCATACCATCGTGTGATAGGACATGATGTGGAGAACTGCAAGGCCTTGAAAACTATTCTTATCCAATTGTGTCCACCAGAAACAAACTTTGACGATGACAACCTTCTCGACGAGGATCCTATTTCACCAACACCCATTCCCACACTACCCACTCAACAACCACAACCTCCACCCTCACCTCTCCTAGAGCCATCCCCAAGATTTCAAATTAACATGGTTCACATCAGAAAACTTTCCACCCCACCACCCAATTGTCATTGCTCCCAACTGACCTCATAGGGTTTTTCTCCTTCGGTAGGTTTTTACCTATTGTGTCATTATACCACTCACCCTACACCTTCTCCATTTTCCAAGTCCCCTGAAATCAACATGATACACATCACTACACATGCACAGAAGGGTAAGGAAAAGGCAACTAACCCACTAACCAATCCTATACCCAACATACCATCTGCACCCATACCTAAAATAACTATCCATGGCCCCACGTACCCCATTTCTAATGGTGTCACACATCGCACCATGCTCAAACAATTACACCAATCACCCCTCAAAATGTCCTTATATGACCTCATCCAAACCTCAAAATCCCATCGTCAAGCTCTCATGAAGGTTCTTTAATCAATTGAGGTTTTACCTAATGACCCTACATTCATAGCCTCCATTATCACACCCCATCATGTAGCCTCTCTCACCAAATTACCACCTTCATCTTCACCCCACCTTGTTCACCAAGTGGCCTTCCTTAACTTCTCAGAGGAAGAGATCGCACCACACCAAAATGATGACCCGAACCTAGCCCTCTTCATCTCTGTCCACATCGATGACATATGGGTACGTCGTGTGATGATTGATGGGGGCGCTAGCATTAACATCATTTCATCCCATGCATTCACTCAAATACGCATACCTGACAATTGCATGCATAAACACCCGGTCATGTTGCATTCATTCATTGATGCTATCACCTCTACACTAGGCACCGTCATCCTCCACATTCACATGGGCCCCCACACTATTCCTGAATTGTTTTACATTTTGGAGGGGGAATTCCAATATAACCTATTGCTTGGTAGACCTTGGATACGTGTCATGGGTTTCGTTCCTTCCACTTTGCATCGTTGTGTAAAATTTGAACATGAAGGACACACCTCTACCATTCAAGCTGACCCATCACCTTTTAAAAAATGCAACATGCTTTACTGACCTAATGATGTGCTCATACCTATCAAGCTGTCTACCTCTGCGACCACTACCACTTCACCTACACCTCCACCTACCAGTATAGCCGCTGCTTCTAGAATACATACCTCCTCCATTCCTACCGCTGCCATAACCTCCACAACTACCCCATCCACTTCCCAATCCGTTAACTCCACCTCCGCATCAACCTCCGACACATTATCCATACCAGCTACCTACATACCAAACACAGATCCCTTGGAAGGTGTTTTTCAATGCCTCACTCTAGGGGAGTACCACCTATATAGTGTCAACACATTTCTTACTCCACAAGAGTATGGAAGCCTTGACCAACACCCTCGCTACAATCACCATATAGGAGAATATCTCCTTTATGGTCCTCCCCACCTTCGTACTAGTCTCACCTATGGGGGACTTGATACTACCACTTACACACTTGAACCACCATCACAAACCCACCCATTTTCCACTAACTTCCAATCACTTACCAATCACCATTTCACCCACACCTTTGTACACCGATGTGTGTGGAAGGGTTTTGGTTTTGGATTTTAGCAACAAGGCCGCCATATTATTATCCCATGTACCACCCGTAAACATAATGATCGTAGTGGTATCGACTTACCTGAACTACCTACCAAACAGGCTCACATTGAACCTATCAAGGACATTAGACCTTATCCACCTACTTCACCCACTTCACCTTCATCACCACCATCACCGACGGAGTCGATGGATCTAGAATCTATCCCTCCTAACATTTTTTTTTCATAAACACCATCTCCATAAGGCCTTTGACTTATCAATGTGAGGGCAAGGCCCCTTCCACTCTTCCCTTCCTGTATCATGAAATGATCCATGAAGATACACCTTCAATTAATTTCATTCAATGTCAGGATGATGAATCTATACTCACCTACCTTGGTGTAGAAGACTCATATATTCATCGGTCGTTACCTTTTGAGATGCAAACCATGTTGAATGAATCAACTATCGAATTAACATTCATACTCAAGATGACGTGCACATCCTAAAAATTGGTCAATCTTTAGATGCTGTTGAACAAGAAGCCATCACTTCTTTTATCAAGGATCATAACCATGCTTTCACTTGGTCTTACCAAATCTTAAGGGCTTAAGGGCGTAGGCACGCATGACCGGAAGGAAGCACACAAGTATATAGGTGCAATAAGGATAGGCCCGCGTGAGACTCCCGATTCAAAAGGCTTCTTAGGAGAACTATAGGTCCCCATCACATAGCAACGATTACGTAGATGCATCTTGGCCCCCCCTCTCTCTGGGTATAAGAACAATTTCGGGATATTAATTCTCATTTTTGAATGACTCCTGTCGTATTTGGGGGCACACTCCCCAGCCCTATTGTTTACACATGAAGAACGTGTTCCTTGGAAATTTGGATAAGTTCAAAAGGCTTCTAGCCTGGAACAATTCAAGACAGGGTGTCCATGAAGAACATGAATATACCTTGTCTTGGAGGGATAGCAATAGAAAGATCCAAAAAGTTAATCATGACATGGAGAGGCATGCGCCTAGGGGTGACCCACACCTTGACACTTGGGGCCAGATATGAGGCTACAGAGGAGTTTGTTAGAGCTCAGAGGCCTATTTATATGTGCACACCCTTGGCAAAGAATAGAGAGATGAAAAGTGAGGTAGTGGAGCTCTGCAGAATTACTGCGAGAACTATGAGATGAAAATGGGTACAAAATTCTAGTAAGGATGTAATGGGAAATGGGGAATGAAATTTTTGTCTTGTGAGAATACATGTATGGATCCACAGATGGCGCATGACTACGGTCTACCTTCTGTAATACTTTTATAAGTAAACACTATGAATGAATGTGATAAGGTTACCATGTCAAATGTACGTTAAAGATCTCTTTCTCTGTATTATCTGCATACTTACTATTGTACTTCTGAGTTCCTATATAATCGTGAATCCTACTTTAATGGTTAAGTATAGTAGTAGATTTACAACTCTTAGTTCTATTATTTATGTTGTGCACTTTGGTTCTATTATGATTGAAGGGGTATAGAAGATGTCCTGAGCTCTATAGCCCTTCATGTCTGTTAAATCACTAAGTCAGAATCATGAGCTATGCCTTCCACTAGACTCACATAAAAGAGAGACTCGACTCCCTCTCGCACTGCCTCAGGTGAGAATGCCCAGTGTCCCTCTGGGTGATAGGCGGTGTGCATGAGGTTCCCTTGTTCTTAGTGGGTGCAAAAGTGACTACATCTTGGTTCTGTTGCCGAGGACCTCTTTTCGAAGTTGTAGGGGAACATGACATATCATCATGATCTCTATAAAATTGATGGCAGAGCGCTTAACACTTGAAGGTGTTGAAGATTGGTTTAAAATCACAGAGGATGAATTTTCTCAGAGATTTAGTACTAGATCTATGGGTTTGATACGCAAAGATGGGTGGAAGACACTCTTTATCATGAGTTGATGAAACCTTCTTCTATTGTTTCCCAGTAGAGTTATTCAAATGGCTCTCGGTTTATACATCTAGATCGGGGTGGTGTTATAGATCATACCCTTAGACCCAAGAAACATATCAGAACCTACAAGATGCTGATCTAACATGGACCCATGTTATAGATCATTGGTGGAAGGGAGTACTGACTAGCTACACTCTGGAATATGCCATTTCCACATATTCCTATCTAGAAGTTTGTTGAGTTTGAGTTCTTGTGAGAGCCCAGGGGATTATTTCTACATGCTATTCTCGTTGCGATCAAAATCTTGATGGTAACCATGGGTTTAGAGGCATTCCCTATGGCCGACTAAAACACCTTGAGTGTTAGGTAAGGAAGCTAGGTTGGGGAAGGATGGCTGATCTAACGACTGAACAGGAAAGGGAGGAGAGGTGGCTCAAGTATAACGAAGCACGTGAAAAGGAGATCGATAGACAGTGTGGGATTACAAGTGGGTTATGGAGCCAGACATGGTGGAAAGGAGTTGAGGTTCATGCAGAGGATGTCAAACCTGAATAGTCTATGGTACCCCATCTTGGTAAGCACAGAAGAGAAAACCTTATGGATTCTGATGAGAGTCTGTCACGTAGAGAGAGAAGAGTCATTGGCATGCATCTGACCCCACCTAGTGACCAGACCCTAGTGCTTGGTTTGTTTGAATGAGGGAAGAGTATATTTGATCCATTTGATATTGGTGGAAGCAACCAATCGGTGCCTAGAACATACAATTTCTCGTTTGGGACTTCTATGGCTTCACACACTATTCTAGTATTTGGTGAAATGTTTGGACAAGGCACGTATATAGCTAGTTTTGGAAGCACATTAGGAAGTGGTGGAGGAACTATGAACTGGGAGTGGTACTAGTTCACAAACTGTCGGTGCACAATTTAGTGGGATGATGGGAGCACTCAGCATGACTAACACAGGCCTTGTACCTAACACAGGAGGATCTGGAGGTGGAAGTGGTGGAGCTGGTGGCTCAGGATCCAGTGGATCTGGCAGAGGAGGAAACACCAGAGGAAACCAAGGGACTGGATCGGGAGGGCAAGGGCCTCAGCCACCTCCTCAAGTATTTTTCAAGATGTCTCTACACTTACCAGATTACAGTGGGATAGAAGATGCCATGGAGCATGTGCATAAGTGTGAGCTGCTATGGGTGCGAAGGGAATCATGACCCAAGATTGAAAGGCTAGTCAATTTTTGATGACCTTGCAAGGACGCGCGCATAGTTGGTATAGAAAGTATGACCCTCATCAGACTATTGTGGATTATACCACACTGAGAAATGCATTCTTGGCGGAATTCCACATACCTGAGTTTGAACAGAAGAGCATTAGCTCTCTCAAAGAAATCCAGCAGGGAATGGCAGAGAGCATGTGGGAATATGATGCATACTTTAAAACTCTATTATCTAAACTATCTTATGATATCCACCCTTCACAACATGCTCAGTGGTTTTTCAGAGGGTTGATCACACCCTTTAGGAGGGCCTTATCTCATAAAACATTCATGGACCCACACGAAGCGTTGGAAGTTACTTTACGCACTGAGGCAGTTGGTAGTGTTGACACTAGTGTTAGCCCATTTCTGGAGGCTCAGATTGCTGCCATGGCTAAGCAATTGGAGAAATTATCTGCCAACACAGTTCCAGAGATTCGCGGAGGGATGTGGTGCACGGATTGTAATGTAGAAGGGCAACACATGAAGGATAATGGTGGGATATGTACTCAGAAGGTGGTACGCATGCTGTGGCAAGTAAACTGTGAAATATGTCACAAGGACCATGATTCAAGTAGGTGCTCCCTGTTGTAGTGTGCGATCCGTAAAAATGTGTCTTGTTATTGCAAAATATGTACCTCAACCACACATGACACCAAGGATTGTAGATTGATTGACTAGATTCATGAGGTAATTGATCTTGGTGTGTGCCAAACTGGCATTACCAGTAGTTCCAAAGGAGATGACCATGGGTATGGAGGAGCATGGGGATGGAGGTACGTGCGTGGAAGAGGGTTTCACGTGGAGGATTTTGTGGTCATGGTAACCATGGAGGAAGAAGTGAGTTCCCATGTGGGACGTGTTTTAATTATGGAGCCACAGACCATTATAAGCGTGAATGTCCAGATCTTCTACAATGCTCCTAGTGTGGAAAAAAACATAAGTATGAAGAATGCCTAGAGTTGTATGAACATATGAGTCAGCAGTACCAGAAGGATAAGGGCGCTGCCATGGTGAGTATTAAGAAGGCTGATGTGCAATGGCTTCTGTGAGTAATACGTGAATCAGAACTAGAGCCTATTATGGTAACAACGAGGGTGGAATCTGCTGCATGCAAGGGAAGCGCCTAGGTAGAGACCTATGGTTTTGAGAGAAGAAGTAGTACATGGGAAGTATCCAAACCTGGCTCACCAGAAAGAAGTCTACCAGGAAACCATAGACGTAATTTGAAGTTTACAAGGGGAGATCCAATGCTTAAAAGAGTAGACTAGAAAAGATGAGCAAAGGAGACCAGTAGAAGCACCAAGGGATGACTTGGATGAGGTTAAGGAGGTGTGTAAACTACTGAGGTAGGAGAATATTATTCCCCTGCTAGGGGCATGGTTGAGAGAAAATGTGCCGCACTAGGGAAGAACATGAAAGGAAGATCCTGCATGCAAACCTCCCACCTCACAGCCTTGATTATGACAAAGAGATTACCCTAAATGTAGTAGTGGATGGATGGTTACTTAGCAACATCCTCATTACATAGGCACGGAGGTTAATGTTCTCACTCTGGATGCCTGGCATCAAATGGGAAGACCTACATTACAACCATCTTCAAATTTGTCGTATATGGAAAATAAGACAAAGGCGATGCCCATAGGTGTCTTGAAGGATGTAACCATTACAATTTAGGGGACTAGGTTCACTGGGGATTTTGAAGTCTTGGCCCTTGCTGAGGCAGATAATTTCCCGGCTCTACTTGGGCACCCGTGGTGTTATAAGAATAATGCAGATCTCTGGTTTAACAAGGGGTACATAAGCTTTGAAAACAAGGAAGAGAGGGTAGTTATACCACTAGTTGATGGGAAGTCCACCCCTTATACTGAACCCCTCGGGGAGGAAGTCCTGGACATAATATATGTGCGCTACATAAGAGATCCAGAGACCATCCACCCTACAAAAGGAGTCATCCAGTTTGATGATGCTCAATCTTTTAGTGATACTACCAGTATAACATGTGATAATTAGGGTGCATGGGACTTATGAATTGATTGGGTGACATCTGAAAGGATCAGTAACCAAGGTAACAACAGAGCGTACAGTTCGTGCACCTGGGAGGGAAGAAAATAACAAAGTATTCTGGGGATGCATACCCTGAGGTCTTTTTGAGAGAAATGGAAGCTTGCTGGAGGGAGGATGAGTGATGAAGTATGCTAGGTTATGTTTTGATAGGCACAATAGCAAGGTGGTGGGCCATGCATAGTGAGAACTTGTTAGAATGGCGTGAAGTTTGAATTGTGACTCACTGTCTGATTCTTGAAAAGCAACATACCCACCGCTATTAAGGATTACAATGGTAATGGACCACCTCTTCCCACATCCAGGCATGTGAGAGGGTTTGGGGAGAAGGCATGGAAGCTTTACCACCCTCTCTTTGGGTGCATAAGCTATATTCGACACTACAAGGTTGTGCGAGCGCATATTGTATCCACTCTGAAACACGCTGCCAAATAGGAAGTTGGCAGGAATTAACGGCTAACTTGGTCCACACATTCGAGTACCGAAGTACCAAGCAACCAGTTGATGAGGCATTGCAGACTATCAAGCACCTCACTCTGGGGGATTTTGCCATGGCGGAAGATAGGTTAGTAAACTTACTTGGTGGACCTAGCTTAGAAGCATGGTTCGAAGAGGAGGAACCAGAAGACGTAAACTCAAATTGTTTGTGGCACGTGCCCTCAGAACTAGAAGACATTGCTATCTTTCTCAAGGAAGGTGTGGCGCCGGAAGGGATGGATGCTCTGGAAAGGAAAAGGTTAGCCATACACGCAATGCCCTTCATGTTGATCAATGGGGATTTGTATAAAATGGGCCACGATGAGGTTTTACATCAGTGTGTACTAGAACATGAATGCATAGCTATAATAGAAGAGACCCATGGTGGGATTGCTGGAGGACACTATGCAGGGAATGTAACTGCATGCAAGATCCTAGTTGTTAGACTATGGTGGGAGATGATTCACCAAGATTGTATTGAGTTTTGTAAGGCCTGTGACCACTACCAGCACCTTGGAAAACCTAGAAAAAGGGATGAAATGCCCTTGTGCCCCATTGCCAGCGTAGAACCTTTTGAAAAGTGGGAAATAGATTTTATCAAACCAATCTCACCAGTTGCGCAAAGGACTAACTCATGGTATATTATTACTTGTACTGATTATCTGACAAGGTGGGCAGAGGCCGCACCCACTAAGGATTGTACGGCAACCACGGCTGCTAAATTTTTGTGGGAGAACATTATCAGTAGGTATGGGTGCCCATTAAGTTTAACGAGTGATAGGGGCACTCACTTCTTAAATGAAACAATCAGGATCCTATTGGTATAATTCATGGTAGCCCATCACAAGACTACCCCTTATCACCCTCAGGCAAACGAGACTGCAGAGGCATTCAACAAAATCCTTAGTCACACATTGACTAAGATATGTGACGTAGGAAGGTAGGATTGGGATGACAAGGTATCAGCAGTCCTTTGGGCATATAGAAAAATGTATAAAAGGTTGAACAAGGCCACACCATTTCAACTGGTGTTTGGCGCAGAGGCTATTTTATTGATTGAATTTATGCTACCATCACTGTGTATAGCACACACAGGAGGGTTGGATGATGAACAAGCACTGGAAGAGATAATTAATGAGCTAATAAAGTTGGATGAAAGGTGCTCACTAGCAAGATGGAGCCAAATAACTAAAAAAGCTAAACAAAAGGCATGGCACGACTGACACATTAAAAACAAACAGTTTGAGGTTGGCCAGATGGTATTGCTATATGATTCTAAATTTCTATGCCATCCTGGAAAATTGAAGGTGTATTGGTTGGGTCCTTATGTAATTTCATACATCCTTGATTTGGGCACGTGTCAGCTACAAGCGCTAGATGGAACAAAATTACCTAGACACTTCAATGGGAGTAGGTAGAAGCCCTACTATAAATAATGCTTCTTGGTGTTTGTAAATAAGGTAGTTCTACTAGTTAGTTTAGAGTTTCCTTTTATGCTTTTCCTTTCATGTTTTTCCCTTTCATGCTTTTCCTTTCATGTTTTTCCCTTTCGTGTTGTTGTCTTGTTTTGCACCTTGGGCGCTGGTAACCTTATTACTTTTTAAACTTATGATTGTGCAGAGGACTGCACATCGATTTAGTGTGGGGTGAGGTGATTAAGAGAGGCATGGAGTTATTCTTGCAGGAAGATTGAGTTGGTAAGACCGTTCAAACTGGCCCTATTCAAAAGATGCATTAGGAAGGAAAATGGATGAAAAAAATAGAGTTACATTGGAAATCCACATACAAATGAGAAAAAGCACAAAAACATGAGGTAGGAAAAAACAAGAATCATGAGGATGGAAGAGGTTCCTTTGGCACTGGTAACATGCACCCAAAAGTCTTCTGTCAAGATGGATTGTCTGGCATGCCAAAAGGTTGGAAAATTTTTCGTGTAAGGATTGGGCACAGGTGAAAAATGTTTCATGCAAGGACTGGGTGCATGAGGAAAACTACTAAAGTCAGGTTTGTTTGAAAATGCCACATTAAATATTGACGTACGATGGTAGGTAGCCTAGCCTTTAATGCATACAAGCGGGAAAAGCTATAAATACAAGGATGGTAAGTTCATTATTTTACTTTGCAAAAACAAGGAGAAAAAATTTCTTTCAAGAGCTAGGGTTTCTAGAGCTAACTTATGTGAAGGAGAATCTCAAAAACTCACGCGCAATCAGTCCGGTTAGATCTACAAACTAGAGTAGAAGTTGATTCATGGGTGTGAGGAACAGTTGTGAAAGAGCATAGTGATCGAAGGAGGAAAATCAAAAATTAGGGTTTGTTATCGTAGGGCATGGGGTGCATGAAGAAAACTCTCAGACAACCCGAAGGTAACCTAGGGAATGAAAGCAAAGGGTAAAATGATGGCCACAAAACCAGTTGATAGGCCTGTAATAAAATCCAAGAAGGGAAAGGCGAAGGGAAAAGGAAAGAAGAAAGAAGATGAAATCCCCCTGGATACCAATGAGGAATGGTACTCAGAAATGCAATACCCGGATGGGGTTTTGCTGGGGCAAGAGTGGGAGTCCCACATCAGACAGATTACTGTGATTGATTACAATCATCGGTTCAGTATAATTGTCAAGGAAATGGTGCTAGAGTTGGTGCACCCCACAAAAAAATGAACACCTGATGGGATGCCAATCTACAGTGACGTAGTCAAGGTGAAAATGGATAAGGAAAGGCTTCTCCAGCTTTACAAGTTGCCATACTTCGGGAAGCCTGAGCGCTTGTACCAATGGTTAATGATGTGCGTGCACAAAGATTTATTCTACTTCATAGGGTGCAAAATGCACATAAATCCATAGTTAATCTCACACTTTACAGGCTTGAAGCTGTAAAGGGGGATGTGATCATAGATGACCTCTAGGATGAGGAGGAATTAAAGGAAACCATCGCATCCCAGGATTATAAGAAGGGATCAAGGTACTACGAAATTGAAAATATTAGTGATCCAGTGATGAAAATGGCCGCGCACCTCATTTCCAAGCTGAATGGACAAGAGAGGTGGACCCAGGTGAGCAAGCCCTGGTTGAATGTCTATAGAAAGGTCGCGGAGGGCACCGTATACAATATCTCCCAGTACATAGCAGACGAAATCATAAGCAGCGTGGAGAAAGGGGGAAAGATATTATTTGGGAACATTCTATTAACCATTGTGTTCTTAGAAATTGGGGGTGCCAGATGCATCTGATAAGTTCGTATGGGAGTACCCCGATGAAGACCCTTCACCTGTGGATAGGTTCCAGAAGTATACTTGTGAGTCAATGACGGGGGTGCACAAGGCGCGATTGGATAAATGGTATACATGCCTTAGGAACGCATTCAGGGTAAAATGGCAGGTCCCAGAGTAACTCCCCGTGGCAACTGAAGGAGAAGCAGAGTTTGTGGTGTATCAACACTTCTGCATAGGCATATTTATCTTGGTGGAAAACAGTTGGAGTCCCTGGTGTAAACTCCCCTTCTCATTTACTACCCAGTTCTTCCAAGCAAGGGTAAACAGATATAAGGACTCAAAGAAGTTCAGACTCGACCTGTCCACCCTCGACAGTGAACAGAGAGAGATGAGGAAGAAGCTGGTCTACCTAGGGAAGCATGTGTATGTTGAAAGATACATGTCGTAGGATGTGCACATCGTAAGGCTGATTGACCTTATCGATTACTAAAAGCGCTGCTGCCAGAATCTACCTGCACATAAGGACAAAGTTTGAGAAGGGTGAATATGTAGAGAATGAAATATACATCACGGATGACCCCATGGGAAGGAAGAAGACAACACCAAAGCACAAGGAGAAAGAAGAAGAAGAGGAAGAACAAGGGGTGGTGGAGAGGCAAGATGTAGGTACCGTCAGGGGGCCAAGTACCTACGTCTGGAAGAAGAGAAGAATGGTGGTCAAGGAGAAGACCCCAGAGCCTGTGAAGCCACCATCCCCTAAAGAACCTTCAGATGAAGAAAAGATAGCATCCTCGACTCTAGAGTTTTCTGCAAGGGAAGAAGAACAAGGAATGGAGGAACAAGGGTCTAAAGATGCAGATGACCTGAACGCCTATCTAGGTGAAAGGGATGATGATGAGGGGGAAGAGCTGGAGGTGGATCTAAGAGCCAATTGATGTCCATGACTTAGAAGGAGAGGAGGCAGAGATGCAAATGATGCCTTCATCTTTGTAAGGAGGAAGGGCACCCAAAGGGAGGAAGGCGTGTGAAGCGAAGAGGGGAGTGAAGGGGCTAGTACCAAGGAGCCAGATATGCCCAAGCTCACTCAGGAGGAGGTGGATGAGAAGACAACAAGGGAGGAAGAGAAGATAATTAATACCTTGGTTAAAGAGGAGTTGGAGTGTAGTGCGGAGCTAGTGCTTGGTGAATTCAAGAAGAGCAAAGGGAGAAGAGTTGGAAGTAGCACAAAAGGCCCAACTCTCTCGGTAATTGTTCCCAAGGGCGTGTGCATGGGAAGTAAATGCGTGGAAGGGGGAAGAACAATGATGGGTTACATTGATGACCCCAATAAAGTTTTGCGCATGTATTTCCAAAGTACCGTGCCCACCAAGGAGCTCACTGCCATGGAGTCCTTTGACCCTGAGGGTGGATACCCGCAAATGAGGAAGATGCTATCATGGGCATTCGACTCCCACCTTGATGAGCCTGAGTTTGAGATTAACCAAGGAGTGGTATTGAAGTTGTCTGAAGGAAAGGGGGACAACCCCATTATAAACACACAACAACTATCAGATGAGTAAGTGTGCAACGCACTCAACAAAGTCTCAGTGGAAATTAGAGGCTAGGCTCTTTGGTAGAAATGACAGGGTTAGAGTCTTGGAGGACCTGTTGGAGAAGAGGAAGGAAGAAGTAGTGAAGCTAATGAAGGATCTCAGCCTTGAGAAATTAATTAGAACTCAACTACAGAGGGATCTTTAAGAGGAGAAAGGCTAAAGGGTGCATGAAGTTTCCGAGAAGGTGGAGCTCATATCCCAAGCGATTATCACGAAGCACCCAGACCTTAACCCTCCCACACAAAAGTATAGATCCTCCCTGGAGTGCCTAGAGGACTTGACTCGGATCCTCACCATGGAAAGGCAGCCTTTGGTAGAGGAGGTAGCAGCGCACTTGGAGAAGGAAGACAAGTTAAAGGTCATCAAACTTGTGGCCAAATACAACAAGGTGCTTGCCGACATAAACAACTGTGCACAAACTGTGGGGGTCACCTATGACCACTGCGCGGATCAAGACAAAGTGACAAGCATACTGCTTGCCAGCTGATGAGGCTGAATTAAAGGAATTTAGAGAAAAGAATAAGGGCAATAGAGCTAAGTGAGAAAGGATCATAGCTGAAGTAGAAAAGAAATCTGAAGCCATTGAGAACTGGAGAGTCTTAATCAAAACCCGGCTAAAAGAGCTCTACAAGGTCATCACGAGGAAGATGGATGCCTTGGAAGATCATGCTAAGGAATTGGATACTATGGTAGAAACCATTACCACACAAGGGGAAGGGTTAACCTTCGATGAGCTGAGCACCTTGGTTGGCGACATCTGCACTAAAGTGCAGGAGGAAGTCAGCGCTTGGAGTACACTGGAGGCCGACCTACAACAAAATTTTCCCCTTTTTCTTCTTTAGGAAAATTTTCCCCCTATTCTTTCTCTCCCCCTTTCTTTATTCTTTGCCCCCATTATTTTCCAAGGCAAGGCCTTGCATTATTTTTGTACTGCATTCTTTGAGAAGGTTCCCGAGGACGGAGAATAGGTGAAGTGTGGGGTAATGTTGGGCCCCTAATTATAGCTATCCAAATCTTAAGGGCGCGTAGGCACGCATGGCCGGAGGAAGTGTGCAAGTTAAGGCGCGCAAGGCAGTATTCAAAAGGCTTCTTGGAGAACCAAGGACGCGTGCCGTACGAAGAACAATTCGGGACTTAGCCGTTTTTGGCCTTTTGGGCAGAACACATGAAGAACATGTTCCATTTGGATAAGGTTCCAGTCTGGCGACAGGGTGTCCTGGAAGGAATATACCTTGTGATAGAAAGATCCAAAAAGTTAATCATGACATGGAGAGGCATGCACCTGAGGTGACCCACACCTTGACACTTGGGGCCAGATCTGAGGCTGCAGAGGAGTTTGTTAGAGCTCAGATGCCTATTTATATGTGTTCCCTTGGCAAAGAAAAGAGAGAACACAAGGAAGGTAGCGGAGCTCTGCAGAATTACTGCGAGAACTATGGGATGAAAATGGGTAACATGATTCATAGTAAGGATGTAATAAGGGAAATGGGGAATGAAATTTTTGTTTTGTGAGAATACATGTATGAATCCAGACATGGCGCATGACTATGGTCTACCTTCTGTAATATTCTTATAAGTAATCACTATGAATGAATATGATAAGGTTACCATGATCAATTGTATTAAGAATATTTCTCTCTGTATTATCTTGCATATTTCTATTGTGTTGGTATCCAATTTTACTCTCCTTGTACAACTTGAACAACATCATAAATTTGAACAAGACACTCAAGGATAGATAGATGTTTTATATGTCATTTGTAGCTGGGGAAGCACACCTATCTGCTTTTTTGCATTCAAGAATTGAGGGAGTGGATAACACCTTCAAGAGGGTTTTGATCTAACCCTCACTATTTTAGGTTGTGCCTATCAACCAAGGCAAGAGAACCTATATTGCAGCCCTTATGTGGTAAGGAGATGGAGATATCCTTGTGTTTTGCATATGATATAGAAGAGGCTTTGTGAAAACATGATCAAGTATCCATTATCAAAACTCAAAGGAGTTGTCACTACTAAATGATGGAAATGTTTTCAAAACAAAGCTAGAGCTGCTAAAGACATGATAAAACTCTGATCAACTTTGTGCATTTTAGTGAAAGGATTGAATTCTTTTGTGGACACACAATGCAAATGTAGGGGTATTGTAGGTAGGATGAGTTAGTTTAAAATGAAATTCTGATGAGAGATGATGGGACAAGAGTAGCTAGGAATCATCACCTTCTTTGGGAAGCTTTGCAAATGAATTACAACACCTGATTCACTAAAACTGAAAATAGAGATGTTTCAATGAATTTGAAAGTGCTCTTTCAACTAGGATGTGTGCACACATGGATGCCCAAATCTGCACTATTCCATACAAAATTTGATAACCTGCCACAAAGGCTTGAAGAAAAATATCAATGAAGAATTTAGAAACCCTTGTTAGATCATGACCTAAGGTACACCCAAAGGTTTACAAACACCCTCAATTTACAAGGAAGGTAAGATGAATTTAAATATGTTTATCTTCACTCAAATCAAATGCTCTTCTGAATGGAAGATTGCAGATGCCTTCAAACCCTCTATCAGAAATGAGTACCATGTATGACCAATAAATATCCAAACACAAGATTGCAACATGAGCATGAAACACAAACTGAAAACATACTGAAATACAAGTGTATGCAAGCTTTGCCAAGAGATAAAACCAGTTAATCCAAGAATTTGATCAAATATATTAGCAAGGGAATGTTATTTAGACAATCTCAAAGCTTGTTGATGGCTTTATAGCTAAAAGCTTTCCTTTTTCCAACTCAACATGATGAACATTTGATGCAAACAGGAATCAAAAATGGCTCTCAGGTAGTTTCTCCAAAAGAAAATGGACTTCTTCCAGTTTTCCTTGTGAAAATTCTTCTCTCTTTCTCCAAAATTCTCAACAAACTTTACAAAATGCCTCAAAATTACATAATATACCCTATGCCAGCTTCGATCCTTGCATCCCAAGAAAATAATATGCCAAAGGGATCAAATTTGTTACAAAACCCTATCCATTTGATGAAAAATGATATAAAACTGTAAAACAGCTCGCAAAATGCCAGAGATGCACAAATATTTTAAAATATTACATGGATTCAGATCCTTATTCATCCCAGGGTAACATTTTTGTCATTCAACCATACCAACATGCATTTGCAATCATTTTCCACCTTTTACCTCATCATTTTTTACCTCTGCAACTTTAATTTTTCACTTTTCACATTCTTTCACAGGTTGAGAAAAATATTTCATCAAAAACACTCATAGGAGTAATTCCATTCTCTTTCATCAAATTAGCTCAAAAGAATGATGCCATTGCACCAGAAGGCCGAGGAGATTCTATTTCATATAAAATTTCACGTGATTTGGTGCAGAAATGGTGAATCCAAGCTTCCTGGAGCTTCTATGGTGCCCAAAAAATGAAAACACTCAGCAACCGTTGATTTAAAATCAACTTTAAATTTCCACCCTCCACGTGTCCTGATGTAATCTCAAAAATATCTTCTTTTTGTCTTTGGATAAGGTGGACACGTGTCCAAATACCATTGGATTGGGCCCTTGCCTTAAAAAATGCATTTTAAACCTTTTTTGACTTTGGGAAAATTTTGAAAATTTTCCCCGCTTACCCCCTGGACCCGCCACGTGTCCTTGGGCCCCACAAAAACTGTGGGCCAATTTAATGAAATATTTCTCATTTTTTGAGAAAAGGAAAATTTTCTCCAAAAACCTCCGTGGGCCTGAACACCCACTACTTCTTTTGCCACGTGGTGGTTTTTCATTCATTGTGGAGCCAACCCCTCCTTTTTTCCTTCATCCCTCTACGGGTACAAAATCCTTTATGGGCCCGCGTTCTTCCCTTTCCCCTTTTGGAATAAGCCGCGTGTCGCCCCCTAATTGGATGTGGGGGCACACATCCAGATTTTCCTCTTCAGGGCCACAAATTAATTTTTTATTTTGAGATTTTTTTGCCCAAAAATTTGTAAAATTTTGAAACTCTTCCCCGCCACCCAAACCTCCACCACCTTTTGGACACGTGTTCAAAAATGATTGGCTGTGAAGCTAATCCTCATTTTTTGCCTTTTATACCAAGGGCAAAAATTCACAAAATTTTTCTTCGGTCCCCATTCCCATTTCTCCTCCTGGACATGTGTCTCCTTCCTACTCATCACGGGCCTTTGGGTAACAAATTGATTTTAGCATTTTGAAGTTAAAACTTCAAAGTCTTCAAAACTTCCTCCCCGCCCACATGGCCTTTCCTAGACATATTCCACTTCTCATTGGATTACACATAATGCGGGCCTTTGGGTCAAAATTTTCCCCTAGCATTTTGAAGCCAAAAACTTCAAATTTTTCTAAGTCCCCACTTTTCCATTTGACCTCCCTAGACACGTGTCAGTTTCCCATTAGGCACGGGATCTCGGGCCAAATTTTTCCATTTCCATTTTGAAGCCCAAAAACTTCAATTTTTTCCAAGTCTACACTTCTCTTCTTGACCCTCCTGGACACGTGTCATATTTTCATTGGATGCGGGCCCCTAGATCAAAATTTTCCTGAAAATCCCTGAATCAAATTTTTTCTCCAACTCCCCTCGCTACGTGTCCACTTCCCATTAGACGCGGGCCTTCGGACCAAAAACCAACTTCGAGAAATTTTCCAAACTATAAGAAAATGTTCTAAGTGACCCCCGCCCACCTGGGATCCTTCAACCAATCACATTGTGCCACGTAGGCACATCACTGTAGCAAAGGTGGGGCTTCTGGAAAAACATTTCCTTTGTCAAATTTTCAAAAAGTAACAACTTATAATATTTTCCTGATACTCCTCAGCCAATACAAAACCTGCCATTTACCAATGATGTTGCAAAGATGAATTTTGACGAGGTAGATGACACCCGTATGCCCATCAAAACATGAAAAAATGTAGGGGATGCCCTGAAATCAAAAAAATTCATAAGTAATGTAGATTTCTCCAGTTTTAAACACAAATGAATCATGTTTTCACATTAATTTCAGGCCTGGGGATTAGGATTTTTAGAAACAAATAACTCAAATTTGATCAATTTCAAGTTTTTTTCATGATTTGGCAATGGAAAAATAACACAGCCCGTAAAAATGAAGAAATTAGGGCACAAATGGGGGAAACTTGGATTTTGTTTCAGATTTAGGGAAAAATCATGACAACTTAGAGCAATTTGAAGGCATTCAACTGGAAAATACGAATTACAGGCCACCAGCTCGAGAAAATGAACATTTCTTGACAAATTGGGTAAAAATGGATATAGAAAATTAGGGCAAAGTGTGTAAAGTGAATATTTGCACCAACATTGGCTCTTGCTTGGGGATGGGCACTCCCAGTGAGTGCCACAAGATCACAACGTAGACCAAGTGCCAAAAATCCATTGGGCAAGGAGTACTAAAAATGTAGAGCAGCCCAAAAAACTAGAATTTTCACTAAAAAAGAACAGAGAAAACCAGACCAACAATGGTTACCAAGGACAAAAGGGAAAACCACAAGCCAACAACAACAAGAACAAAGAAAAGACAAAACAAAAACAAGGGCTATACAAAATGTACAACTTGTGCATACCTCCTTTGGGGATTTAATCCAAAAAGTGTTTTAAATGTCTGCCATTAACAGGTAGCTCCAACAAATCCCCATCCAAATCCTTGAGAAAGAATGTATGCTCTCCAATCCTGATGTCAATGGCATAAGGGCCCATCCATAGGGCATCAAAATTTCCATGCTTTCCCTTATCTTCATGCCTACTATCCCATAGCAAGACCAAATCTCTGACATTGAAGGCTCTAGGATTGACCTTCTTGTCAAACAACTTCTTCAACTTCTCCTTAAATCTGACATGTCTTTGATGAGAGGCTCTTCTTTCTTCATCCAACTCAATGATTTGATTGATCCTTGATTCATATGGACCATGTTCTTGATCCTCTAACTGCTGGGAAAACTGAAATGTGGACAATTGCAAGTGTAAGGGCAGCAATGCTTGTGTTCCATAGACCAATTCAAATGGACTCTTACCAGTTTCTCTTTTTGGAGTGATCCTATCTGCCCAAACTTCAAACTTCAATTGCTCTCCCCACTTCTTCTTGTTGATTTCCAAGGTCCTTCTAATAATATTGAGCAAGTTCTTATTACTGGACTCAGCTTGTCCATTGCCTTGTGGATTGTAGTTTGAAGAATAAGTTAGATTTATCCCATATTCATTGCACATTTCCATCAAAGGCTTGGCTCTAAAACACATAGCATTATCAGACACAATCTTAACTGGGACTCCAAATCTGCATATGATATGATTCAGCAAGAAATCCATCACCACTTGGTGTGTTGCCTTTCTAGATGGAATGGCCTCAACCCACTTTGTGAAATAATCAGTTGCAACCAGGATCCACTTATGAACATCACTAGAAGGATTTGAAATCTCACCTATAAAGTCCATTCCCCATTGTTTGAAAGGGGCTTCAACTGATATAGGCTGCAAAGGAAGGGAGCCTGAAGCCTTCAATCTTCCTGAGAAACGTTGGCAACTATCACATCTTCTAACTAGTTGGTTTGCATCTTTAAAAAGAGTTGGCCACCAATAACCAGCTCTTAAAATCTTGTGTGTTGTCACTCTACCAGAAAAATGTCCTCCACAAACTCCCCCATGGAAATCAGCAATCAAATTGGGAGCTTGATCTTCAGTTATGCATTTCAAGAGGACACCTTCAGGGTTCTTCCAAGCCAGCCCAAGGTCTGTTATGATATATTTTTGAGAAGCCAGCTTGAGGGCTCTTTTCTGATTTTTATTCAAGTGACTAGGATAACTATAGATGCTTGAGGTAGAAGATCACATCCTTGTACCAATTAGAATTAATCAATTTGTCAAGTAGATCTACCCTTTCTTCCTCTAGCTGATTCACTTCTACATTTTGCAAATTACTCTCAGCCATGAGCCTGGCAAGACCCAAACCTCTTACCAGCTTTGTAGTTTGAATGTCCATGTCATATTCTTGAAGTTTGTTAACCCACCTACATCTCTTGCTTGAGATTTCCATGTCAGATAAGATGTCTTTGACCATTGTATGAGGAACATAGGCAACAACCTTTGAACTCAAAATGTAGGGCCTAAAAATCTTTGTTACCTTCACCAATGCAAACACTTGTTTCTCCATAATTGTGTACTTTAGTTTAGCTACTTGTAAAGCCTTACTAAAGAAAGCAATAGGCCTCTCAGCTCCCTTTTCATCCTTTTGTAACAAAACTGAAGCAATAGTAAATTCAGATGCAAAAGAGAAGATTTGGAAAGGCATCTTATAGTTTGGAGCTGCCAAAACAGGTGCATGCTTGAGTGCATCCTTTATTCCTTCAAAAGCTTGGATGGCAGCCTCTTCCCACTTAATAACTTGATCCTTTCTTAGCATGCTTGTGATTGGGAGAGTTAGCTCAGCAAAATTAGAAACAAACCTTCTAATGAAATTGATTTGGCCAAAGAAAGATTGAATACCTTTCTTGGTTCTTGGAAGGGGCAATTTACTGATTGCTTCTACTCTCTCCAAGTCTATCATAACACCTTCCTTGGATACAATATGTCCCAACAACTTGGCCTTTTGCACACCAAAATGACACTTCTTTGGGTTAAGGGAAATTCCATACTCTCTACATCTGTTCAACATTTTTTCTAGGTGTTGCAAATGATCTCCTCATTGCCTTGAAAAAACAGTCACATCATCTTGGTAAACTGCAATAAACTCATTGATATAACCAAAAAAGGCAACATCCATATCCCTTTGAAAAGTGGCACCAAAATTCATCAATCCAAAGGGCATCCTCACAAAAACATAAGTCCCCCAAGGAGTAGTGAAGGTTGTCTTTAATCTTTCTGATTCTTTGACAACTACTTGGTTGTATCCGGAGAAACCATCCAAGGTAGAAAGCATCTCTGACCCTGTTACAAGCTGCAGCATATTCTCCATGTTTGGAAATGGGTATTTTTCCTTCATATATGATTTTTTTAGATTCCTTAAATCCACACAAAGTCTGATATCGCCATTCTTCTTCCTAACTGGCACAAGGTTGACAACCCAAGAAGAGTATCTAGTAGGCTGAATGATGTCGCCATCTCTTAATTTCTTCAACTCCTCTTGCATCTTCATCAATAGAAGTGGATTAATGGGCCTTTATCTTTGTCTAAATGGCTTAGATTTTACCTCAAGAGGAATATCATATTGGAACAAATCTTCCCTATATGCCTTTATCTCTGAATAAGACCAAGCAAGACAATCTTGATACTTCTTTAAAAGTTGGGCATAGGACTATTTTTCCTCTTTGTTGAGATGGCTGCCCAACCAGATCTTCCTTGGTTTATCCTTGGTTCCAAAGTTGTGATCTTCCACATCCCTTGAAGCATACATCTTTCTATTTAAGATACAATCATCATTGTTAAAATTGGATTCAAGTGCAATAAGACCTTTGGGAATGGTGTTTGTTTTCAATTGTATAATATCCTTGTCAAACAAAGTTTCTTTACCTTCATTCATGCACACCATTGGTTCCCAATCAATGTTTTGACTAGCAAACTCACCTTGGCATTGTAAGAACCTCAATATTTGTGCATCATCATCAAAAATCTGCCAATGTTTTACATTATCCGGGACAACTGGCCTTGTTAGTACTTCAATGTCATATTCACAAAAGGGTGAAATGGTGCAATTGTCAAATCTAGAGCCAAGGACAGCCAACTTATCAGCAGCATCATTAAGACTTCTATCATGGTAAACAATGTTAAAGGAATCAAACATTTCAATCAAGTCCCAAACAACATTCTTATATTGTTTCATACGCTAATTTTTTGTGGCATACATCTTCCTTACTTGTTTCACCAACTTTGAATCCCCCTTGGCAACAACATCTTTCACCCCATATTTCCATGAAATCCTTTATCCCAATAATAATGCCTCATACTCAGCAATGTTGTTAGTGCATTCAAAATTGAGCTTGAAGGAAAAAGGAAACTCTTCTAAACTAGGAGAAACCAACACTATACCAGCACCATTCCCAAACTTGGAGCAAGCTCCATCAAATAGTAATGTCCATGGAGAACCTACCATGCCAAGGCACTCTGATTTGTCCATCTTATTCTCTTTCCCATCAGCAAAACCAATGAAGTTGTCAACATCTACATCAGCAAACAACACTTCATAAGAAGCATTGTTGGGATCTTCAATCAAGTGTAACATCTTCTTTTCACCATAGAGTTTGACAAGGCTGCCCTTAATGGGAATGGTGGAAAAAGACATGTCCATTTGAACACTACCACCAACACTTGAAGCCCATTTTCTTGACAAAAACATACCCCATTTGGCAGGGCAGTAAACAATTACAACATCAAGTTTTAGATTCTTACCCGGATAGGCTGCAAGTTACACTACTAAACCCTTCACACAACCAACAACTAGACCTTCCCTTGAATCCATGGCTGTACACTTCCCATATGCTACTGTCACCTTGATATCCAACTCATTCATGACTTCTAGAGGCATGACATTACATGATGCACCGGAATCAAACATGCAATTGTGAAGCAACCTATCTTTTATGAGAAAAGTTGTGAAGAATGGATCAACATTCAATTGGGAATCAACCAAGGATGTCCCCAAATATACTTCAGGTGCCTCTCAAAGATCTTCCATTGGTGGTGCCGTTTCAAGGCTAGCAATGCTTTGAAGAGGATTCTCAACAACATTTATATTTCTGCTTGGGGTAACCTTTTTTTCTCTCAATCCCAAGTACTTGAATGCTCTCTTCTTATGCTCAGGAATTCTAAGCAATTCAATGATGGGAACACTCACTTTAATTTGGCTCAATACATGGGCTATATCATATGGAACATTCTTTGGTAAAATAACATTGGAAGGGAAACAAGAAGGTTCATCAGATGGAGAAGTATTCTTGGCAGCCTGGGCATGAAGAGGACTGATATTTTTGCATGGGACAGCAGGGTTCTTGGCAATTGTTTCTTTTCTAGGATTATCTTTGGGAATGCTTGTGAGCAAGGGTGTCTTTGGTTTGGCTTGAGGACCAGCTCCCCTAACAACTTTACTTCTAGTATTGTACTCTTTCTCTTGACCAACCACAACATTCATTAACAATTGTCTATCTTCCTTGGAAGGAATACCACCATCATACTTCTTGATCATTAAAGCCCTTAGATATTCAAAGTCATTATTAGGAATTTCAAAGGCCTGAACTACATCTACATCATGATTTTGAGGAAGATAAAGAAATGGTACCCTCTTTATGCAATCCCAAAAGGTTGCAACAATCCTTGCACTTATCACATATTGTTGATGTTGCTGCTTGTTGTGAGCTTGAAGAGCTGCCCATCATACAAATGTCATCATCCATTTCATTCTCATTATCATCATCAATATCTTGTTGGTCCATTTCACATGGAGGATGAGGAAGAAAACATCTATCACACCAATCCATATCAGCAATTTCTTGAACAACAACAACTCTTGCAGTTAAAGGGTCAGGCACCACTCTATTTTCATGTGCTTGGGGTTGTCTATTTATAGATCCAATAGGCCCTTTACCTCTATCATCTTGTCTTTGATCACCCCTAGGATGATTGCCAAATCTATCATGGTTTTGAGTTATTTGTTGTCCTTGTGAACTTTTCCCAATACCTTTCTCAGCCTGGGCTAACTTGAATGAAATTTCTTTAATAGCCCCTGCCAAAGTTTTAACAACATCTTCTAAATCAGCACCCTTGCTAGCTTGAGGCTTCTCAGGGTTTATCAGCTTCACACCATCCCTCTTAAGTGGTTTACCAATAGCTTTAATATTATTTTCAATTTGAAGTGCCATGGTGAAATCTTGCCTCAAGTTTGTAGGATTTTTGTCTCTCAAGTAATAGGCCACCTTTTTATCAAATGCATCTACATATTTGATCAAGCAAGATTCATCACAAGGCCTCAAAATGACAGGCAAGCCTTCTCAATGTTTTATTAAATCTTGTATTAAAATCATGAATGGTCTCATTAGGGTTCTTCTTGATGTTCTCAAACTTGGATAGAAGGAACCTTGGATCTGTTTTGTCTCCATATTGTAATCTAAATGCATTACTCATCTCTGCCCATGAGTCAATAGAGTTATCAGACAGAGCTTTGTACCAATCCCTAGCATCTTCCTCAAGTGTATGGATAAACAACTTGATATACACATCCTCAAATTCTATCTCAAAGTCTTCCATCATGTTAACAAAGAGTTTGAGATGCTGATCTCTAGTTATGGCATTGTTACCTTGGAATTTTGGTAACCTATTTCTCACATCTTGTGGGATAGCATTTGGATAACCATCCATTCCTCCAAAATTTATAGGACCAAAGGTGTTAACAAAAAATGGAGGTCTAGGTTGAGCCATATTGTTTGGTGGGGGTGATCTTGGAGGTGAAACAAGCTAGTTAGGAGTAGTAATGGGTCTGATTGGAATAGATGAATGATCTTTAAAATGAAAACCCCCCAAAGGCTCTCTCTCTTGATAAAATTTAGCAAACTTAGAAACCATAGGAGCAGATTTAGGAGTAAGTTTTTTAAATACACAAGAAGGTCCCTCACCTGATGGAGAATGAAAATCAGCAAGAATATTTCCTGAATCAGATCTACTTGAAGAAGAATTATAATCTTCAATAACAGGCTACTCTCCTTCAAATTCAACTATGGGGATTTATTTTCTTGCAACCAAATCACCAAGAACTTTCCAAACTCTTCTTCCTTCTAGTTCTGAGCTTCTTGATTCGGTGAGCAACTTCTTAGAAGAGTCCTTGATGAAGAGGGATCTCCTTCCCTCCAGCTTGACAGATTTAAACAACAAGTTTCAAATGACAGAAATGTGTAAGACAACTGGTATTTCAAGATCCAAATAGCATGGAGTCGCCACTAAGGATTTCCACCTTAGTTGTGCAAGAAAGCACTAAAATATTCTGTCAAATGTATGCTATGACTGAAAACTTTGCAAGGATTTACAAATCAGATCTTCTTCTTCTTGATTCAATAAAAAACAATGCATCCAAATCATATAAACTGCTGGTAAATGAGAAGAGCAAGCTGAGTTTGAAATAATTTTTACCCAAAACATGCAGATCTGAAGTATGAAATGATATCTCAAGAATGTAACAGCTCAAATACTTGATCACACAAATACTCAAACCTTTCAAACACTTCAAAACCACCAATAAATTCCAAGAAATCCCTAGCAACAGTGCCACTTGGGTGTTGGTATCTAATTTTACTCTCCTTCACAACTTGAACAACATCATAGATTTTGCACAAGACACTCAAGGATAGATAGATGTTTTGTATGTCATTTGTAGCCAGGGAAGCACACCTATCTGCTTGTTTGCATTCAAGAATTGAGGGAGTGGATAGCACCTTCAAGAGGGTTTTGATCTAACCCTCACTATTTTAGGTTGTGCCTATCAACCAAGGCAAGAGAACCTATATTGCAGCCCTTATGTGGTAAGGAGATGGAGATATCCTTGTGTTTTGCATATGATATGGAAGAGGCTTTGTGAAAACATGATCAAGTATCCATTATCCAAACTCAAAGGAGTTTTCACTACTAAATGATGGAAATGTTTTCAAAACAAAGCTAGAGCTGCTAAAGACATGATAAAACCCTGATCATCTTTGTGCATTTTAGTGAAAGGATTGAATTATTTTGTGGACACACAATGCAAATGCAGGGGTATTGTAGGTAGGATGAGTTAGTTTAAAATGAAATTCTGATGAGAGATGATGGGACAAGAGTAGCTAGGAATCATCACCTTCTTTGGGAAGCTTTGCAAATGAATTACAACACCTAAACAATAGAGATGTTTTAATGAATTTGAAGTTCTCTTTCAACCAGGATGTGTACACACATGGATGCCCAAATCTTCACTATTCCATACAAAATTTGATAACCTGCCACAAAGGCTTGAAGAAAAATATCAATGAAGCATTTAGAAACCCTTGTTAGATCATGACCTAAGGTACACCCAAAGGTTTACAAACACCCTCAATTTACAAGGAAGGTAAGATGAATTTAAATCTGTTTATCTTCACTCAAATGAATGCTCTTTTAAATGGAAGATTGCAGATGCCTTCAAACCCTCTACCAGAAATGAGACCATGTATGACCAATAAAGATCCCAAACACAAGATTGCAACATGAGCATGAAACACAAATTGAAAACATACTGAAATACAAGTGTGTGCAAGCTTTGCCAAGAGATAAAACCAGTTAATCCAAGAATTTGATCAAATATATTAGCAAGGGAATGATATTTAGACAATCTCAAAGCTTGTTGATGGATTTGGAGCTGAAACCAACTCAACATGATGAACATTTGATGAAAATAGGAATCAAAAATGGCTCTCAGGAAGTTTCTCCAAAAGAAAATGGACTTCTTCCAGTTTTCCTTGTGAAAATTCTTCTCTCTTTCTCCAAAATTCTCAACAGAATTTACAAAATGCCTCCAAATTACATACTTATACCTTATGTTAGCTTGGATCCTTGCATCCCAAGCAAACAATATGCCAAAGGGATCAAATTTGTTACAAAAACCCTATCCATTTGATGAAAAATGATATAAAACTGTAAAACAACTCTCAAAATGCCAAAGATGCACAAATATTTTAAAATATTACATGGATTTAGATCCTTATCCATCCCAGGGTAACATTTTTGTCATTCCACCATGCCAGCATGCATTTGCAATCATTTTCTACCTTTTACCTCATCATTTTTAACTCTGCAACTTTAATTTTTACCTTTCACATTTTTTCATGGGCTGAGAAAAAATTTCATCAAAAATCACTATAGGCACCAAATTAGCTCAAATGAATGGTTCCATTGCACTCAAAAGGCCGAGGAGATGCTATTTCATATAAAATTTCACGTGATTTGGTGCATAAATGGTGAATCCAAGCTTCTTGGAGCTTCCATAGCTCCCAAAAAATGAAAACACTCAGTAATCGTTGATTTAAAATCAACTTTAAATTTCCACCCTCCACGTGTCCTGATGAGATCTCAAATATTCTTCTTTTCTAACTTTGGATGAAGTGGGACACGTGTCCAAATACCATTGGACTGGGCCCTTACCTTAAAAAATTCATTTTAAACCTTTTTTGACTTCGGGAAAATTTTAAAAAATTTCCCCGCTTGCCCCATGGACCCGCCACGTGTCCACCTGTGGGCCCCACCAAGAACCGCGAGCCAATTTTATGAATATTTCTCCTTTTTTGAGAAAAGGAAAATTTTCTCCAAAAACCTCCAGGGCCCGAACACCCGCTGCTTCTTCTGCCACGTGGTGGTCTGTCATTTGCCACGGAGCTAACCCCTCCTTTTTTCCTTCATCCCTCTACGGGTACAAAATCCTTTGCGGGCCTACATTCTTCCTTTCCCCCTTTTGTAATAGGCCACGTGTTGCCCACTAATTGAATGTGGGGGCACACATCCAAATTTTCCTCTTCAGGGCCACGGATCAATTTTTTATTTTGAGATTTTTTGCCCAAAATTTGTAAAATTTTGAAACTCTTCCCCGCCACCCCGAACCTCCACCACCTTTTGGACACGTGTTCAAAAATGATTGGTGGCAAAGCCAATCCTCATTTTTTTCCTTTTATACCAAGGGTAAAAAATTCACAAAATTTTTCTTCGGCCCCCATTTCCCATTTCTCCTCCCAAACACATGTCTCCTTCCTACTCGTCATGGGCCTTCGGGCAAAAATTGATTTTAGCATTTTGAAGTTAAAACTTCAAAGTCTTCAAAACTTCCCCCCCCCCACATGGCCTTTCTTGGACATGTGTCCACTTCTCATTGGGTGCGGGCCTCCGGGTCAAAATTTTCCCCTAGCATTTTGAAGCCAAAAACTTCAAATTTTTCTAAGTCCCCACTTTTCCATTTGACCTCCCTAGACACATGTTAGGTTCCCATTGGGCGCGGGATCTCGGGCCAAATTTTTCCATTGGCATTTTGAACCCCAAAAACTTCAAATTTTTCCAAGTCTGCACTTCTCTACTTGACCCTCATGGACACGTGATTAATTTGGATCAAAAGTTTCCCGTAAATCCCCGAATCAAAATTTTTCTCCAATGTCCCCTGCCACGTGTCCACTTCACATTAGATGCGGGCCTTTGGACCAAAAAGTAACTTCAAGAAATTTTCCAAAATAGAAGAAAATTTTCGTGACCCTCGCCACCCGCTAATACTCCAACTAATCACATCGTGCCATGTAGGCACATCACTGTAGCAAATGCAGGGCCGCGGAGAAAAATTTTCCTTTGTCAAATTTTCAAAGAGTAACAACTTATAACATTTTCCTGACCACTCCCAACCAATAGAAACCTACCATGTTAGCAATATGTTGCAAGGATGAATTTTGATGGGTAGATGACACCCGTATGCCCATCAAAACGTAGAAAATGCAGGGGATGCCCTAGAAATCGAAAAAATTCATAAGGCAGATTTTTCCATTTTAACGCCAATGAATCATGTTTTCATAATGGTTTAGGCATGGGGATTAGGATTTCAGCTTCAAAAACTTAGATTTGATCTAAACAAGGATATTTTCAACGATTTGGCAATGGAAAAATAACACAACCCATAAAAATGAAGAAATTAGGGAACAAATGCGGGGAAACTTAGGAATTTGTTTCAATTTAGGGCAAAATCATGACAATGTGAGCAATTCAAATACATTCAATTGGAAAATATGAATTATAGGCCACCAGCTCAAGCAAATAAACGTTTCTTGACAAATTAGGAAAAAATGGATATAGAAAATTAGGTCAAAGTGTGTAAAGTGAATATTTTCACCAACATATTATACTTCTGTTCATATATAATCATGAATCTTACTTGAATGGTTAAGTACAGTAGGAGATTTACAACTCTTAGTTCTATTATTTCTGTTGCACATTTTGGTTCTACTATGACTGAAGGGGTATAGAAGCCGTCCTGAGCTCTATAACTCTTCATGTTTGTTAATTCACTAAGTTAGAGTCATGAGCTATGCCTTCCCTAGACTCACATAAAAGAGAGACTTGACACCCTCTCACACACCTTGGGTGACCACCCAACGCTCGTTGGGTGATAGGTCGGTGCACATGAGGTTCCCTTGTTCTTAGTGGGTGCAAAAGTGACTACAAAATGGCTCCATAAGATAGGATTTTTCCTCACCTTTCCAGAAAGGTAAAATTTTCCTTGTAACTCCTTGTAAATTTCAAGTTATGGCTCGGTGGAGTTTTTTGTGAAAATTTTCCCTTGACAGGTCCGTGACCATTAGAAACATGACACATGGTAGTGGAGGTTGGGACAATGGAGGCGAGTTGGAAAATTTTCCAAAGGGCTCAGCGGGGGTGTAAAGGAGAATTTTTTCCCCAAAGGTCCGTAGACCAATAGGAGGCCGCCACCTGTCCAGTCGGTAGTGGAGGTTGGGACAACATAGGTGAGTTGGAAAATTTGCCAAAGGGCTCAGTGGGGGCACAAAGGAGAAATTTTTTCCCAAAGGCCCGCAGACCAATAAGAGGCTGCCACATGTTCAGTCGACGGCAGAGGTCAGGGGTGTAGGGAGAATTGGGCATTTTTTCCAAAGTGGTCAGTGGTGTCAAAAAGAAAAATTCAAGGTGCATGCCCGTGGCCAATCAGAGGGTGACACGTGTCATCAGGATAGCTGAGTGCGGGGAAAAGTTGGGAAATTTTCCCAATGGAAAATCAAAGGGGTGAAAGGTAGGTTTGGGCCCACAACCCCATCGACCAATGAGGAGGTACCACATGGCAGTAGAGTGGTAGGGTGTAGGGATTTTTTGGAAATTTTTCCCAAATTCAAAAAAGGGAAAATTTTAAAGTTTTGGCCCGCCAATCCATTTTTGCCCTATTTTTGCCCTAAATATTCAAAGGGGCATAACTTTTGATCCAAAACTCAGTTTTTTGCGTTCTTAGTGTCATTGGAAAGCTGGTAAAATTCTCTACATGATGGGGGGTTAAATTTTGTATTTTGGTGGAGATTTTTGGGAGAAAAATAGAAAAACATCTCTGACATGCAAAAAATAAAGAAAATGACTCCAACCACCAAAATTAATGAAGTATGGGCCACTGTTTTGCTCTGTAAAGCAATGTACTATGGCATATGGGATTTTTTAATGGAAAGCCATCATTTTGTAGGCCATTTAGATCAATCTTGTTGGTGGTTGAAGTTAAAAAAATTGATTTTCCCACATTTTTCTTCTTTCATTTTTGGCTCGATGGTTAAAAGCCAATTTTGGCTCATTTTGTAAAGGGTTGGATGTTCTTGCTCCTGCAGGCTCTTCATTTCTCCTTAGTAAGTGGATTTGATGAAGTTTTAGAACTCCCATGGAGATTGTAACATTTTTTTTCCTTCTTTGTTATTTGTAATGTATTGTATCAATTCTGGAACTGACAATACATGCTCTGTGATTGATTTTTCAATCCTCTCTTGCATTGGTTTGTTTCCTTCTGATATTTCTTTGTATTTTGGAAAATTTGTGCATGCTTTGTTGCTATATCTTTATGATCTGTGTCTATTTTTTTAAAACAAGGAGTTCAGCACTCCTTTGGTGTATCACCTCTCTGTTTTGCTTAGTTTTGTTTTCATTTCCTTATCTTCTCTCAACCCTATCCCCTTGGTAATTTTAGAGTAAATTTTTTGAATCAAAACCTCTGCAAAGATTGCATGTATACACCTAAATAGAGGAGTAAGAACCAATTTCAATCTAGAGAGTTTTATCACCTTGCAAGGTCCCACACCTGGGATAAAACTCAATGTTGTGAATTCACACTAGATGAGTTTTCCTTAGAAAAGTAGATCCATAACTCATCTGGGGGTGCTGTGAATTTGCACTAACAGTTTTGGCATGTCCAGTGGGACCTTAGAGGTCTTCCACTTTATTTTTGATAGGTTGGTGTGTTCCTATTAAGGATTCATCCTTTGGAGGCATTTTCAAAATCACATATGGCAACTCCATCTGGTAAATAACTCATTCTCTTAGTTGTAGACCTATTTTCCATCCATTTTCATTCATTCCTTCTTTCCATATCTTTCATCCTTTTCCATTCCATGAAGTTATGCAATCATGACTTCATTTCCATCATAGAATTCACATTTAGAACAACAATAATGTTTCCCACCTACAACATGTTTTTAAAATCCTCTCAATCAACATTTTGAACAAATTGAAAATCAGCATACATACCCATATGAGCAATGCCAAAATCAGGTTGGCTATGGAGCTTTCTAAGAGTAGGATTATGCATACAATGAAGACAATTAGATGTAAAATGCTCTTCTGTTGGAGAAAATCCAAAAGATGGAGGTAAACATGGTGCAATACAGGGCTCAAGCACAAATGAAAGCATTTGGAATCGATTGTGGAGCACCCTGTCCATGGGTGGGACCTTTTCCAAGGCATTACAGCCCTCAAGAGAAGCATGACTTCATGATTTTAACACTACCATTTCTTACAAAGTGGACTAAAGGAATAGAGGTGTATGAGAGGAGTATTCAACAACCTTGTCAATAGGTAAGCACACCATCTCATGCCTTTCCTTTTACTCTTTCCCAATCTATTTTATCTCAGTAGTGCAAAGTTTTAAACTCTCCATCTGTTGTCCCAAATGTTTAATTTATTTATCCATTCCCTAGTCTTCCACCCCATCTCAATTCTTCTTTCCTCTTCCCTTCCAAACAGTCATCCCCTCCACAAGAGCCAATAGAAATACCCTTTCCTCTAAAGAAACAAGGAGTTATACCTCCTCCACCAAAAACAAATGAAAAATTGGTTGAAATCTAATCTATCTCTCCTCTTGCATTCCCAGTTCCATGCGGGGAAGAAGAAATTGCAAAAATCAGTCATGAAGGACAGCAAGAGGAAGAGCCAAGTAAAGAAGGAATGGTTAAGAGATTAGTGAGTTTGGCTCTTAAATATGGAATTGAGAAGATCCCTTTGCTGATGAATCTTATAGAGGAGGCCAGAGCTGAAGAACAAATGGTGGTCAGGACTGATTTTGTTGTAGCAGAAGAAGAGAAAAAGGAAGAAGCAGATCAATAATCAGTTTTCTCAGAATGTAGTGTCCATGTTAGCACTCTACTTGAAGGAAATTCTGGTCCAATTCAAGTTACACAATCAGTCATGGAAAGAAGCTCTGACGAAGATCTTGGAGTCCCAACTTGTCCTCTAGAGCAGCATGTTGGTCCCATTATTGAGTTTGCATAATGTGCCTTGTTTTTCCATGACCGAATATGCTCACAAACATTTCATTTTTTGATTTCATGGTCTGCAGTTTGCATTTTCCAACTGAATACCTTCGTAACTACCCTCAATGTTGTTATTCTTCCCTAAATTGAAGTAAAATCTAAGTTCCCCCACATATGTGCCCTAATTTTTTCATTTTCATGGGCTGTACCATTTTCTCCTTTGCCAAATCGTGAAAGAGCTCGAAATTGATCAAATCATGAATTTGTGCAAGTGTTTCCCCAATCCCAAGGTCGCAAATGATGTCAAAAGATGATTCAGCTGGTTTAAAATGAAGAATTCTGCCTTCCCTATCAAAAAATTTGATTTCAGAAGCATCCCCTACGTTTTTTGGATTTTGACGGGCATACGGGCATGTTCTACCCGTTAAATTTATTATTGCAACATTTATGCTAACATGGCAGGTTTCTATTGGCCGAGGATGTGCAGAAAAAATGTTATAACTTGTCAAATTTTCAATTTTTGGTGAAGGGAAAATTTTTCTCCGTGACCCTGAATTTTCCTAGTGTGCCTACGTGGCATGATTTGATTGGTCAGATGGAGCAGCGGGTGGCAGAGGTCAATTAAAATTTTGCCTTCATTTTTTACAAATTTCTCAAAATCAAATGTTTGCTTGAAGGCCCACAGTGAATGGCATGATGACATGTGTCTAGGAGGGCTAGGCGGATGGTCAAGGACTTGGAAAATTTTTGACGACTTTTGGCTCAGGGTGTTAGGGGAAAAATTTGGCCTACGCGCCAGTGCCCAATGTGAAGGTGACACGTGGCATGGGAGGATCAAGTGGGCGGCGGTGGAGTTGAAATTTTTTCAAATTTTTTCTCAAAACATCATGGAAAATTTGGACCTGAGGGCCCACACCTAATGGAAGGGCGACATGTGTCTATGGAGGTCAAATGGAAAAGCGGGGACTTGGAAGTGTTTGAATTTTTTTGGCTTTAGACTGTTAGAGAAACGATTTGGCCTGAAAGCCCATGCCTAATGGGATGGTGACACGCATCCACGAGAGTCAGTATATACATGCGGATAGTTGGAATTTTTTTGAAGTTTTTGGCTTCAAAATGCTAAAGGAAACATTTCGACCTAGAGGCCCGCATCAAATAGCAAAATGACACGTGTGCATGGCGATAAATTGGAGGGGCAGAAGTTTTAAATTTTTTGAAGTTTTTAACTTTAAAATGCCAAAATTAAATGTTCTGCCTGAAGGCCCGCGACCAGTAGGAAGGCGAAACATGTCCAAGAGGAGAAGTGGGAATGGGGGCCATAGGAAACTTTTGTGACTTTTTACCCTTGGTGTAAAAGGTAAAAAATGAAGAATAGGCCCGCGTCCAATGAAAATAGGACACGTGTCCTAAATTTGGCAGAGGTTTGGAGCGCAGAGAGAGTTGAAAATTTTGCAAAATTTTTGGCAAAAATCTCAAGGTGAAAAATAAAATCGTGGAAACTCTAGAGGGTTGGCTCTGCATCTAATAGGACAGAGACACATGGCACATTTCAAAAGTTAAAAAGGAAAGCTCGGGCCCACATGAAGTTTTGATGCTTGCGGAGGTTTGAAGGAAGAATTTGGAGGGTCGACCTCGACAGTGAATGAGACGGAGACACGTGGTAGAAGAGGTAGCGGGTGTTCAGGCCCGCAGGGAATTTTGAGAAAAAATTTCTTTTTGCGAAAAAGTGGTAAAATTTGTTAAATTATCTGGTGGTTGTGGTGGGGACCCACATGAGGACACCTGGTGCGTTGGGGGGGTTTAAAATGCACTTTTAGGATTGGGGGCCCACACCAATCATATATGGACACATGTCCCACCCCATCCAAAGAAAAAGAGGAAAAATATTCAAGATATCATCTAACACGTGGAGGGTGGAATTTTAAAGTTGATTTTAACCAACGACAACTGTGCATTTTCATTTTTTGGGTGCCATTGGAGCTCTAAGAAGTGTGGAATCATCATTTTTGCACCAAAACACATGAAATTTTATATGAATCTGCATCCCTTCGACCTTCTGAACACAATGGCATCATTTATTTGAGCTGATTCGGTGTCCTATAGTGTTTTTCATGAGATATTTTTCTCAGCCTGTGAAAAACACGTGAAAGGAAAAAAATGAAAAGTTACAGAGTTAAAAATGATGAGAGAAAAGGGTGAAAAATGATTGCAAATGCATGTTGGCATGGTGGAATGCCAAAAACGTGACCCTGGGATGGATAAGGATCTAAGTTCATGCAATATTTTAAAATATTTGTGCATCTCTGGCATTTGGCGAGCTGTTTCACAGTTTTATATCATTTTTCATCAAATGGATAGGGTTTTGTAACAAATTTGATCCCTTTGGCATATTATTTGCTTGGGATGCAAGGATCTAAGTTATCAGAGGGTATATGATGTAGTTTGGAAGAATTTTTGTGATCTGTTGAGAATTTTTGAGAAGGAGAGAAGAATTTTCACAGGGAAAACTGGAAGAAGTCCATTTCCTTTTTGAGAAACTACCTGAGAACCATTTTGATTCTAGTTTGCATCAAATGTTCATCATGTTCAATTGGTTTCAGCTGTAAAGCCATCAACAAGCTTTGAGATTGTCTAAATAACATTCCCTTGCTGATATATTTGATCAAATTCTTGGATTAACTGGTTTTATCTCTTGGCAAAGCTTACATGCACTTATATTTTAGTATGTTTTCAATTTGTGTTTCATGCTCATGTTGCAATATTGTGTTTGGGATCTTTATTGCTCATACATGGTCTCATTTCTTGTAGAGGGTTTGAAGGCATATGCAATCTTCCATTCAAAAGAGCATTCATTTGAGTGGAGATAAATAGATTTAAATTCATCTTACCTTCCTTGTAAATTGAGGGTGTTTGTAAACCTTTGGGTGTACCTTAGGACATGATCTAACAAGGGGTTTTGAATGCTTTATTGATATTTTGCTTCAAGCCTTTGTGGAAGGCTATCAAAGTTTGTATGGAATAGTGCAGATTTGGGCATCCATATGTGCACACATCTTGGTTGAAAGAGCACTTCAAATTCATTGAAATATCTCTATTGTTTAGGTGTTGTAATTATTTTGCATGGTTTCCCAAAGAAGGTGATGACTCCTAACTACTCTTGTCCCAACATCTCTCATCAGAATTTCAATTTAAACTAACTCATCCTACGTACAATACCCCTGCATCTGCATTAATTGTCCACAAAAAAAATTCTATACTTTCACTAAAATGCACAAAGTTGATCAGGGTTTTATCATGTCTTTGGCAGCTCTAGCTTTGTTTTGAGAACATTTCCATCATTTAGTAGTGACAACTCCTTTGAATTTGGATAATGGATATTTGATCATGTTTTCACAAAGCCTCCTCCACATCATACACAAAATACAATGATATCTCCATCTCCTTACCATATAGGGGCTGCAATATAGGTTCTTTTACCTTGGTTGATAGGCACAATCTAAAATAGTGAGGGTTAGATCAAAACCCTTATGAAGGTGCTATCCACTCCCTCAATTCTTGAATGCAAACAAGTAGATAGGTGTGATCCCTAGCTATAAATGACATATAAAACATCTATCTATCCTTGAGTGTCTTGTGCAATTTCATGATGCTGTTTAGGTTGTGAAGGAGATTAAATCTAGATACCAACATCCGAGTGGTGTCGTTGCTAAGGACTTCTTACAATTTCTTGGTGCTTTTGAAGTATTTGGGAGGTTGGAGCATTTGTGTGATCAATTATTTGAGCTATTACATTCTTGAGATATCATTTCATACTTTAGATTTAGATGTTTTGGGTAAAAAGGATTTCAAACTCAGCCTACTCTTCTCATTTACCAACAGTTTATATGATTTGGATTCACTATCTTTGGTTGAATTAAGAAGAAGAAAATATGATTTGTAAATCCATGCAAGTTTTCAGTTATAACATACATTTGACAGAATATTTTAGTGCTTTCTTACACAACTAAGGTGAAAATCCTTAGTGGCGACTCCATGTTGTGTGGATCTTGAAATACCAGTTGTCTTACACATTTCTGTCATTTGAAACTTGATGTTTAAATTTGTCAAACTGGAGGGAAGGAGATCCCTCTTCATCAAGGACTCTTCTAAGAAGTTGCTCACTGAATCAAGAAGCTCAGAACTAGAGGGAAGAAGAGTGTGGAAAGTGGTTGGTGATTTAGTTGCAAGGAAGGAGATCCCCATAGTTCAATTTAAAGGAGAGCAGCCTGTCATTGAAGATTATAATTCATCTTCAAGTAGATCTGATTCAGGTAATCTTCTTGCTGATTTTCATTCTCCATTAGGTGAGGGACCTTCTTGTGTGTTTAAAAAACTTACTCCTAAATCTGCTCCTGTGGTTTCTAAGTTTACTAAATTTTATCAAGAGGGAGAGCCTTTGAGGGGTTGTCATTCTAAAGATCATTCATCTATTCCAATAAGATCCATTACTACTCCTCATCAGCTTGTTTCACCTCCAAGATCACCCCCACCAAACAATATAGCTCAACCTAGACCCCATTTGTTGTAAACACCTTTGGTCCTATAAATTTTGGAGGGATGGATGATTATCCAAATGCTGTCCCATAGGATGTGAGAAATAGGTTACCAAAATTCCAAGGTAACAATGCCATTACCGGTGATCAGCATCTCAAACTCTTTGTTAACATGATGGAAGACTTTGAAATAGAATTTGAGGATGTGTATATCATGTTGTTTTTCCATACACTTGAGGAATATGCAAGAGATTGGTATAAATCTCTGCCTGATAACTCCATTGATTCATGGACTAAGATGAGTAATGCATTCAAATTACAATATGGAGACAAAATAGATCCAAGGTTCCTTCTATCTGAGTTTGAGAACATCAAGAAGAACCCGAATGAGACTGTTCATGATTTCAATACAAGATTTAATAAGACATTGAGAAGGCTAATTGTAATTTTGAGGCCTTGTGATGAATCTTGCTTGATCAAATATGTAGATGCATTTGATAAAAAGGTAGCCTATTACTTGAGAGACAAAAATCCTACAAACTTGAGGCAAGATTTCACCATGGCACTTCAAATTGAAAATAATATTAAACTGGTTGGTAAACCACTTAAGAGGGATGGTGTGAAGCTGATAAACCTTAAGAAGCCACAAGCTAGCAAGGGTGCTGATTTGGAAGATGTTGTCAAGACTTTGGAAGGGGCTGTCAAAGAAATTTCCTACAAGTTAGCTCGGGCTGAGAAGGGAATTGGGAAAAGTTCACAAGGACAACAAAGAACTCAAAACCATGATAGATTTGGCAATCATCCTAGGGGTGATCAAAGACAAGATGATAAAGGTAAAGGGCCTACTGGATCTGTAAATAGACAACCCCAAGCACGTGAAAATAGAGTGGTGCCTAACCCTCTGACTGCAAGAGTTGCTGCTGTTTAAGAAGTTGCTGATATGGATTGGTGTGATAGATGTTTTCTTCCTCATCCTCCATGTGAAATGGACCAGAAAGATATTGATGATGACAATGAAAATGAAATGGATGATGACATTGGTATGATGGGTAGTTCTTCAGGCTCATAGCAAGCAACAACATCAATAGATGTGATAAGTGCAAGGACTACTGTAACCTTTTGGGATTGCATAAAGAGGGTACCGTTTCTTTCTCTTCCTCAAACTCATGATGTAGATGTAGTTCAAGCTTTTGAAAATCCTAATAATGAATTTAAATATCTAAGGGCTTTAATGATCAAGAAGTATGATGGCGGTATTCCTTCGGAGGAAGATAAACAATTGTTAATGAATGCTGTGGTTAGTTAAGAGAAAGAGTACAATACTAGAAGTAAAGTTGTTAGAGGAGCTGGTCCTCAAGCCAGGCCAAAGACACCCTTGCTCACAAGCATTCCCAAAGATAATCCTAGAAGAGAAACAATTGTTAAGAACCCTGCAGTCCCATGTAAAAATATCAGTCCCCTTTATGCCTAGGCTGCCAAGAATACTTCTCCATCTAATGAACCTTCTTCTTTCCCTTGCAATGATGTTTTGCTAAAGAATGTTCCATATGATATAGCCCAGGTATTGAGCCAAATTAAAGTGAGTGTTCCCATTATTGAATTGCTTAGAATACCTGAGCACAAGAAAAGAGCTTTTGAATACTTGGGATTGAAGGAAGAAAAGATTATACCAAGCAGAAATGTAAATGTTGTTAAGAATCCTCTTCAAAGCATTGCTGGCCCTAAAACACCACCACTAATGGAAGATCTTGGAAAGGAACCTGAAGTGTATTTGGGGACATCATTGGTTGATTCCCAATTGAATGTTGATCCATTCTTCACAACTTTGCTCATAAAAGGTAGGTTGCTTCACAATTGCATGTTTGATTCCAGTGCATCATGTAATGTTATGCCTCTAGAAGTTATGAATGAGTTGGATATCAAGTTGATAGTAGTATATGGGAATTGTACAACCATGGATTCAAGGGAAGTGCTGGTTGTTGGATGTGTGAAGGGTTTAGTGGTGTAACTTACAGCCTATCTGAATAAGAATTTAAAACTTGATGTTGTAATTGTTGACTGCCCTGCCAAATGGGGTATGATTTTGTCAAGGAAGTTGGCTACAAGTGTTGGTGGTAGTGTTAAAATGGACATGTCCTATGCCACCATTCCCATTGAGGGCAGCCTTGTCAAAATCTATGGTGAAAAGAAGATGTTACACTTGTTTGAAGATCCCAACAATGCTTCTTATCAAGTGTTGTTTGTTGATGTAGATGTAAATGTTGACAATTTCATTGGTTTTGCTGATGGAAGAGAGAGTAAGATGGACAAATCAAAGTGCCTTGGTATGGTTGGTTCTCCATGGACATTACTATTTGATGGAGCTTGCTCCAAGGTTGGAAATGGTGCTGGTATAGTGTTGGTTTCCCCTAGTTTGGAAGAGTTTCCTTTTTCCTTCAAGCTCAATTTTGAATGTGCTAACAAACATTGCTGAGTATGAGGCATTATTATTGGGATTAAGGATTGCATGGAAGTATGGAGTAAAGGATATTGTTGCTAAAGGATATTCAAAGCTGGTTTTCAAGCAAGTAAGAAAGTTATATGCCACAAAAAATCAGCGTATGAAACAATATAAGCATGCTATTTGGGACTTGATTGAAATGTTTGATTCCTTTAACATTGTTTACCATGATAGAAGTCTTAATGTTGATGCTGATCAGTTGGCTATTCCGGGTTCTAGATTTGACAATTGCACCATTTCACCTTTTTGTGAATATACCAGTGAAGTGCTAACAAGGCCAGCTGTCCCAGATAATGTGAAACATTGGCAGATTTTTGATGATGATGCACAAGTCTTGAGATTCTTAAAATGCCAAGGTGAGTTTGCTGGTCAACATATTGATTGGGATCCAATGGTATGCATGAATGAAGGTAGAGAAACATTGTTTGACAAGGATATTATACAATTGAAAACAAATACCATTCCTAAACGTCTTGTTGCACTTGAATCCAATTTTAGCAATGCTGATTGCATCATTAATAGAAGGATGTATGCTTCAAGAGATGTGGAAGAGAAAAACTTGGGAACTAAAGACAAACCAAGGAAGATCTAGTTGGGCAATCATCTCAGCAAAGAAGAGAAACAGTCCTATGCCCAACTTTTAAAGAAATATCAAGATTGCCTTGCTTGGTCTTATTCAGAATTGAAGGCATATAGAGAAGATTTATTTCAGCATGAGATTCCCCTTAAGGCCAAGAATAAGCCATTTAGACAAAAAAAAAGGCCTATTAACCCACTACTTTCCATGAAAATGCAAGAAGAGTTGAAGAAATTGAGAGATGGTGGCATCATTCAGCCTACTAGATACTCTTCTTGGGTTTCCAACCTTATGCGATTTAGAAAGAATAATGGAGATATCAGACTTTGTGTGGATTTTAGGAATCTAAAAAAAGCATCTATGAAGAACAACTATCCTTTGCCAAACATGGAGAATATGTTGCAGCCTGTAATAGGGTCAGAAATGCTTTCTAATTTGGATGGTTTCTCTGGATATAATCAAGTAGTTGTCAAAGAATCAGAAAGACTTAAGACAACCTTCACTATCCCTTGGGGGAGTTATGTTTTTATAAGGATGCCTTTTGGATTGATGAATGCTGGTGCTAATTTTCAAAGGGCAATGGATGTTACTTTTGTTGGTTATATCAATGAATTTATCGCAGTTTATCAGGATAATGTGACTTTTTTTTCAAGGTAGCGAGCAGACCATTTGCAACACCTAGAGAAGATGCTGATTAGATGTAGAGAGTATGGCATTTCACTTAATCCAAAGAAGTGTCATTTTGGCATGCAAAAGGCCAAGTTGTTGGGACATATTGTATCTAAAGAAGGTGTTATGATAGACCATGAGAGAGTAGAAGCAATTAGCAAGGTGCTTATTCCAAGAACCAAAAAAGGTATCTTGGTAACCATTTCTTGGGCTTTGTCGTGAGAGACGCATGTGTATCTACCCACTGTAAGGGGGAAAGGAGTCCCACCCTTCTTTCTCTTTAGGCACTTATCATGGTATGTCACGAGCTACCTAGATAGCTCCAACAGGATCAGCTTGGGGCCAGCATATCTCGGTAATTTGGTGGGTTCCCCTAAGAAGATAGTTTCCCTCAGCTAGGAGAAGGTGGGAAATTGTGTAAATAAGGCCCCCACTTCTCTGTTGTAGTGATAATGCTCTTGGTCGTTCGACCGTGAGTCATGTTTGGCCTTAAAAGGTAGATGATGCCATAGAAGAAAGCATCATTGATCTTTGTAAACTGCAGGATGCTGTTCTCTAGTTTCAGCTTTGGATAGTACTCATATATTCTAACCTGGGGCCAAATCCCACATCAGCTCAATGATGGATAGTCCCTCTCCACGGCTATAGCATAAACTATGTAGGAGTTCATGTAGAACCTCCCCATTGTGGTGAGTTGTTGGAGCTGTTCGGATATGGTACTGCTTACGATCTCTTCCCACTTGAAGCGTTGATCTAATATGTTCTTGATCATGTTCTCAAGGTATATGAGCATCCACTTGTGAAAGTAATGGGTGTCAGAAAGCCCAAATACTATACTCAGGAATGTGATGGTGTTGCTCAATTCCTCGGAGAAGTCGCTACGGTGAATAACCTGTGGCCATCTGGTTACCACCTTCTTGTTCTTTAGGTAGACCTCATTCATGAGCTATATGCACTGGTCTTCATTATCCTCCCATGCCTTGGTGTAGTCTTCTTGGCTTACGGCCAAAAAGTGTCGGTGGTGAGGGATGCCTAGCATGATTTCAAAGTGCCGGGTAGTGAGGTTGATTATGACCTCACCCTTTTCATTTTGGACACACCTTGTGTCTTTGTTGTAGTAGCGGGCCACTACCATCATGAATTCATTGTTTACTGCACTGACAAGGATCCCTCTAGAAAAATGCAGTCTACTACCTACCAGTTTGTCCATCCAAGGACTTCCTGTGACTCCTTTGGTTCTAGCCTAGAAATCTTCCATGTCGATGTGACTGAGCTCAGAGTCTCTTATATCTAGGTCACATTCTGCCTGGGACTCAGGCATTCTGACACTCTGGTAGTTGTATTTCATTTCTTCTTCAGTAAGCTTTGCCTTACCCTTTGACTTGGTTGGCTTCTTGCTTGATGTAGACATATGTAGCTTTGAGTTCAGTTGCTGATCTGTAAGAAGAAGAAGAGAAGTCCAACGCCAAAGAGCCATATCAGCTGCCAGGTCTTCCATTAAAGCACTACATAATAGAATGAGGAGTTAGCAATTTTAAGGCCTCAGGGCGCAGGGTACATGAATACTGCAGGCTGCAGAGCTATCAGAATGGCGCACTGAGTTGGAGTGTTTCAGGGAACAAATCAGTGCCAAAGGGTGCAGGGCACATGAATACTGCATATAAATCATGTTATTGTAAGTGGGGATGCACCTGCACCATCTATATAAGGTTATGCTAGGCATAAATAAACTTAGTGTTGCATGGAATCAGGGTGCACCAATGGCGCATGATTTTTTTATGCAACATAAAAGTTTGATGTGCCAAAAGGAACAGGATAAATGCATGTTACACTATCTTTCTATGAACAAAATGAGAATTTGGCGTGGCACAGGGAAAGCTTACATAACACTATGTTGCTGTAACAGGGTATGTGCTTACGCCGTTATGCAATTTTATACTTGGCACATGGAATGTTGGTGTTGTATGGGGGCAGGGTGTGCCCATGGCGCAAGTATTTATTATGCAACATGAAAGTTTTGTGCACCAAAGGGCACAAGTTAATTGGGTGTTGTAAGAAAGAAAAGTGCGCCTTCTTGGTGTGACTATATTTTATGTAGCAGGAAAGGTGAATGCTCCAAGAGGAAAATGCAGTATAGTATGAGCCTCCAAGTTTTCTTTCTTTCCCTAATGGGTTTGCATGTGTTTTAAGCATTTTTTATTCAGGGATTCAAATGGTGAAGGGGGCATAACAAGGAGATCCAGGTTGATTTTTTGAGGCAGAGCCCTCCTGACCAACAGATCTGGAAAGAGGATGAAAACGGTTTGGGGGGGGAAAGTTGCAAGAATGGTAGGAGGGTTTAATGGGTTTCTCATATTCATTCATCCCTCCTTCAACAACCAACAACAAAAACTTAAAACACAAGAGTAACAAGGACCACTTATCCAAAATATATAGAATGTGAGAGACGAAGTAGGGTCCATGAATGCGACACAAGGACGATAGGCATGCTGACAGGTGCAGAGGAATAAATTATCACATGTTTTCAATTGTGAAAGTGATAGGGTGGGTGCGCCTATATATAGGCAAAGGTGTAATAAATGCACCAAACAATTTTTTTAAGAGGCACATAGAAACATGTGTTGACAGGTAAAACGGTGTGCCCTTTGGCGCACCAAAACACGTGTCAACACGAAAATACTTGTGCCTCTGGCACAAGTTTAAGACTGTCAACACTTCATTCTCCATGCCCTTTGGCGCATCAAAACATGGCACAACAATTGATGTGTTAACATGAAGGCGCATGCAGGTTTGCGCACACAAAAAAGGTGCAACACGGGAAGGTGCACCAAAACGTGTGTTGACATGAAAAATGGTGCACCAAAGGAAATGAAGAGGGCATAGGTTTAATCTGTGTTACACAGATAAAAGGTGTGCCCTACCAAAAGAGGGTCAAAATGACTAAGTTCGGAGGAGTGGATTTCCCAGAAAGGGACTTTGCAACATTCCGAACGCAGAGGGGTCCCTGACAAGGGACCAGAACAAAATTTTTTTAGGGTTACCTGTAAAATTTCCCTTGTCAATTTTACGGGATAACAACTAGCTCTTTCTAGGGACTATCTTTGAGTGGAAATCAAAGGTAGAGAATCCCGGATCTATATGTGCCTATCCATTAGGATACAAAGTCAAAAACAAGGGCGACGAAAAGGAAAACACACAACCAACAAAAGTAAACACACGACTAAAATAAACACACAACTAAAACAAACTGTACAAAGAAGAGAGCAAGCTCTACTTCCTGAAGATCTTCAGATGCTGCCTACTATAGGGAAGCGGGAGCTCGGTTCTATCTAGATACGAGAGATAGAAGCTATTCTCTCCATTGAGCTACTTGATCTTAAAAGGCCCTCTCCATAGGGAATCAACTTTTCCGTGCATGCCCTTCAGCTCTCTTCATTTGTCCCACAAAAGGACGAGGTCTCCCACCTGGAACTCTCTTCACTTAGCTTTTTTATTGAACAATATTTTGACTTCATTTTGATGGTCAGTGATCCTGTCGACCACCCTTACTCTTTTTTCTTCAATCTCGGCTAGATACATGATCCTCTTCTCAAGAGAATTTTGGAAAGTCTCATCTTCAATCGCTCGTGCCAAGCATAGAGTAGGAAGTTCTGCAGAAATGGGAAGCTCAGCGTCAATTCCATATAACACTTGGAAAGGTGACATGCTGAGAGACCTCTTTGGAGTAATGCGGTCCACCCACAAAGCGTCATATTATGACTTGTACCACATTCGCTGATTCTCATCAACTAGCTTCCATGTGATGGTCACTAGGTTTTTATTATTGGATTCTACCTGACCATTTCCCTGAGGGTAATAATCTGAGGCATGAACCAAAGTTATTCCGTATTCATAGAAAAAACCAATAACTTCTCATGAAGAGAATTTGGAAGCATTATCAACAACAATCTTGCTTGGAACACCAAACCTTACAATGATATTCTCTTTGATGAAACTGCAAACAACCTCAGAAGTGGCATGTTTGACAGGTATGGCCTTCACCCATTTCATGAAGTAATCTATTGCTGTTAGGACGTAACTATGTTCGGCACTCGATTGGGGATTGAGTGCTCTGATAAAATCGATTCCCCACTATCTGAATGGTTCATCAATAACGACTGGCCTGAGGGGAAAAACAACCAATTTTGGTGTGCAAACAAATTATTGGCAGAGTTCACATTTTGCTACCCAGGTGGCTGTATCCTGAAACAAAGTTGGCTAATAGTACCTGGCCCAGATGATCTTGTGAGCTATCATGGAAGAGGAGAAGTGACCACCACATGCTGAGTCATGAAAGCTCTCTAACAACTTTATCTGCTGCGGCTTGTCGACACATCGAAAGAAGATGCCATCTATCCCGTATTTGTATAAACCATCATCCCAGATGACATATATGGCTTCTCTAAGCTTTATAGCATGCTTCTCCTTTGAAGTCAGATGAGCTGGACACTCACCATAAGTGAGAAAGAAAGCAATATCAGAATACCATTCGTCGTTGGTGGCGACAAATAGAACCATGGGTAGTGAATCAGCTTTCTCCAGCTGGCTTTGTGCTCCCTTGGTGCAATTATCCTTTTCCTCAGAGTCTTCTGAATCTTGGGTTTCAGCCATAAGCTGACATAGGCCCTTGCCCCTTACCAACTTAGTTAGTTTTATATCTAGATCATACTCTTGGACTTTTGCAATCCAATTTCCTCGCAAAATCCCTAAATCCTGTTGAGTTAAGATTGACTTGACTGCCGTGTCAGGGACCCGTACCGTTGTGTAGGAATTTAAAATGTAATACCTGAAGTTCTTGACTACTTTGACCATGGAAAAAGCATGTTTTTCCAACTGAGACATCTTTAATTTGTGAGGCTTGAGAGGAGAGCTCATGAATGCAATCGGGGATTCAACATCATCAGAATTCTTTTGCATTAAGATAGCTGATACAGTATGCTCGGATGCATAGCTATATATGATAAAATATTTGGAGAAATTGGGACATACTAGGACTGGTGCGTGAGCAACGGAGGCTTTTATATCTTCGAATGACTTCTTTCCTTCTTCGTTCCACCGGAAATTTGGCGACCCTTTCATCATGTTTGATATGTGGCGAGTCTTTTTGGAAAAGTCATGGACAAAGCGCCTGAGAAAGTTCACTTTTCCGAAGAAAGAGTGAATGACAGTTTTTCTTGTGGGTAAAGTAAGGCTCTGAATAGCCTTAAGCCTTTCGGCATCTATCTTTGTTCCTTCCTTGCTTACAATGTGTCCCAGTAACTTTCCCTATGTAACTCCGAAAACAGACTTTTTTCAGATTTAGTGATATTCCAAGTTCCCGGCATCTAATCAATACTTGCTCCAAATGATCACAATGATCATTTCACTGTTTAGAGAACATAGTTAATTCATCTAAGTAGACTATGATGAATTTTCCCATCATTCCTTTAAATGTAAACTCCATGGCCCGCTGAAAAGTGGCGCCGGCGTTGGTCAGACCAAAAGGCATCCTAATATAAGTGAATGTACCCCAAGGAGTAGTGAATGATGTTTTGAATTGGTCTTCGGGCGAGACTTCAATCTGATTGTAGATTGAAAAACCATCAAGCATGGACAACATTTCTGATCCAGTAACTGCTTGCAGAACCTGATCCATTATGGGAAGCAGGTAGTTGTCCTTCAAGGACGCCTAATTCAGGTTGTAGAAGTCTACACATATGCATATCTCACCATTCTTCTTGCGTAGTGGTATAATGTTTGCCACCCAGGTACTGTGATGGATAGGAAAAATAATCCTTGCATCCAACATTTTCTGAATTTTGGCCTAGATAGTACCTGAGATTTTAGGATTATAGTGTCTCTACTTCTGGCGAAAGGGTTTGATATCCTCTTTCAATGGGATGTCATGCCGGACGTCGTTCGGCTTGAAAGACTTTAGATAGGCATAGGACCATGCCAATACATCCATGTATTTCTTCAGAAATTTGATGAATTTCCATTTCTCTTCGGGTGTGTAACATTTTCCAATGTTTATAAACTGCGGATGTTATATCGAACCTAGATTGACCGGTTCGGTCTCTGGGGAGGATTTATGATCATCTCACTTTTTCTCCTTGACAAAACGATCATCCCTGTTGAACAAACACTCTAGAGAAACCAAACCTTTTGGGATTTTATTTCCTTTGAGATGACATATGCCGTTGTTTCCTTCGGATTCCCCGTTTTGTTCAGTAATAGACTCATGACATGTAGAAGTGGATCGTTCAAAATGAAGCTCACTAAAATTCTCTGCCTTTTCTAGAAAGGCAATAAGTTGATTGTCATCGTTGAATGCCTGCCAGTGTTGAGAATTGTTCGACAAGCTTGGGCAGAAGACCACCTCAATGGTATATGTGTCTGTTTTCAAACTTGGGTGAGGGAGCATGAGGGATGCTGAGATGGCTAATGAGTAGGCCATGTCATTTTGAGCTCTCAGAATGGCTTTTATTGAAAAAGCATCAAACTCCTCAATACTATCCCATACCACGTTGTGGTAATGTCTAAGCCTTTCATTCTTCACTTGGTATATCCTTTTAACTTGATTTACGACTAGCTCTGCATCACCCTGTACTTTCAGATTCTTGATTCCTCTTTCCCTTGCGGCTTGCATGCCCAGTAACAAAGATTCATACTCAGCAGTATTATTTGTATTGAAAAACTGTAACTTGAAAGAGAGAGGGATAATCTCTTCCTCGGGAGATATTAATACGGCTCCAACGCTGCATCCACTAGTCACGCAACTGCCATCAAACTGTAGTGTCTAGATCTTGTTAAGATCTTCTTCTTGGACAAGGAAATACATTTTTTTAGACTCGGTAGATAAGAAATAGTTTCCCATCCTTGATGATTCGAAGAGAATTTGGGCTTTAGGGTCATCGGAGTTAGTAACTAGGTACTTCTTTTGTGATTCTGGCTCCAACATTTGCATTATATCTTTAATGGGAATCCTTTCCTTAGACCAGTCCATATGAATCTCTTTGCCAACCTCACTACAAAAGCTCCTTCCTAGCAGCATTCCATAGGCTCCCGGAATATCAGTGACAAGGATGGTCATCTTCACTCTTTTCTTTGGAAACGCTGCAAATGCAAACTGTGCGTCTTTGATTTGACCGATCAACAGAACCTACTTGGTTTCCAAGGAATAACACCTGCCAAAAGGCTTGGTAAGGGTGAGGCCTAGGGCATGGGTGAATTTTTCTAGCATGACGTTATCGGAAGCCCCAGAATCAATTATGCAGTTACTTAGTTTGTGGCCATTGATTAGGAGGGAGAGATAGAAAGGTTCTACCTTGCCTGACGCAGATGTCAAGGCAACATTTATGCGAGATGCAGGAGGAGTAGAAAGGATTCCTTTTGGGGAAACCTGAGTAGTTATGAAAGCTTGGCTTTGGATGTATTCAATCAAACTTACAAGCTACTCAGGATTTGACTGAAGATACTCGGATTCAGACATTTGGATCTTGGTCTTTTTAGCATGATTAATTATGTCAAACGCAGCCAAGGGTTGTGTTGATAAAGGAATGAGTCCTTCATTTTGTGGTGGTAGGGTAGGATTACTGGCCTTGATAGGAACATGAGAGGATTGATTTGGAGGGGAGCCAGGGGAAAAAGATTTTTTTGAAAAATATTTAATAACAGGTTGGGTAGGAAGAGGACTACCTCGTTTGGCGATGGTTAGAGGCGTGTGTGACACGGCCTTCTCTCTCTACATATTGGTAGCCACCTCTGCTTCTTTTCCTTACGAGCGGGTAAAAACAACATATGACTGCCCACTTGTATATCCTTGGGTAGCCTCTTCTTTGTTAGATTCTTCCTCATAAAATTCCATATACCTGATAGTAGAGTCGCCATTCGGTTCACCGACATCTTGATCATCTTTTCCCTGAGATGAGGGTTCTTCATAATTTTTCTCTTCTTCTTTGATTTCAGCTAAGGAATTAACCAGAGGGGCCTCGAGTGCCAACCGTGGAGCAGCTACAGGTAGGCGTGGCCTTTGTGAGACATTGTTAGAAGTGAAGTTCCTTCATGGGAAATCCCGGTATGAAGAGCCGGGAGAAGACTGGGCTAGCTACTTTTTTAAGGAAAGCAAGTCATTTGCCATCTTTTAGAATGCCAGATCGGATGAAGTGGTAGGAGAAGGAGCTGAAACTTTCATCTTGGATGGATCTCGCTTTAATTCACCAGATATTAGTAAATTATCTTCGATCCGTATGGCAGCAGCCTGGGTGAGAACCAAAGTAGTGACCTGTTCCTGTAAGAGTAAGAAACTTACTTTTGAGCTCATGACATTCACGAAGAAACACTTCTAATTTTCTGGTGTTGGAAGCATGGTAGGCGGAACATGGTTGATCAGTGAATTGAAATGGGTGATGGAGTCATGCATAGTTTCATTGACCTCCTTCTTTAGGTGAGTGATCTTTGATAGCAACGCGAACGTGTCTTCGGAAGGCTTATACCTATCTTCAAATGCAGCCCACAAGTTGGCCCAACTAGTAATAGATCCAGCCGGTAAATGCTGAAACCATTCTGTGGTGAGTCCTTGTAAAGTTTCCAGAAAAAGGAAAACTGAAACATCTTCATGGGTCACATCGAGGATACTGCATGACATGATGAATGCAGATATATGTGAATCAGTTTTTTAATTTCCGCTCCCATCAAATATGGGAAAATTCTTTTGGTTTCCATGTGGGAGCATGTGAACAGGATGTGGCAAAGCTAGAGGGCCCATAAAATTTCCCCATGGTACTACCATTTGGACAGCCAGAAAAAGAACGTGAGCTAGAAGCACAGTGCCACTGAGTAGCAAGGTACTGCAAATTGATGTGGATGTTTCTGGTGAGAGATGCTTCCTTCGTGGAGGTGAGACACTCCTGGATGACTAGTTGGCTGAGCTTAGTGACGAGAAGTGTGCTGGTGTAATACTAAAGTTGTGCCTTTGAAGCAGATCGAAAGTAAGATCAACTTCTGCACGAGCTCTCTTGCTACGAGTAAATGGTTCACCCACCAGTGTACCTTCCAAATCTATAATTTTTGGAGCAGCTTTAAGAACTCTTTTTTATTGTACTTGCTGATTTTCTGATTTTTCTGACAAAAACCAGCAGCATGCACTTTTCTAAATATTTAATTTTATCCTTCTTTTGAAAACCGATTGTGGTTTTTATGACAAAGATTAATGAGGATAAAATGATGTAAAACTTAGTAAGCTGACTTTTAGATCTAGAGTTGACTTTTTGAAGAGTTTGAAATTTTTTGGTAAACTGTCAGAAACTTAGATCTACAAAGAAATACAAATTTTTATAAAAAATCAGCGAGCTAAAGATCTCTATTTGGCCCAGATCTATGGATCTCAGAAGAAAATTTTCAATTTGGAGCACTTTTGCAAAAATTTTGGATTTTTAACAAAAAGTTAAAATTTGCAAACAAGTAGTGATTTTTCTGATTTTTACTGATTTTCTAACATACCACTAGATCTATTCGATCCCCAGTAGAGTCACCAAAAACTGTTGGTCCAAAAATCTATCGTGAGAGCAGATCTATGGATAGACGAGCCAACAGTGTGCAGGGCATAGCCCCTCTTTGAGACAACAAAGTGAAACTAGTTTATTGCAATTTTACCAGCAGGAACCTGTGCAAGTCTTACAGTATTCTACCTTCAGGGGGTTTGGAATCTCATCCCAGTTGGGTCATTTCTGACTGCGGAAAGAAGGGAAATAATTGAGAAGAGGAGATATGATAGTTCTGAAGGGAGAAAAGAAATGAATTCCAAAGCAGAAAGGTTAGAGGGTCTATGTTTTGGGTTGGTAGTAAACAAAGCCGAACCTACTTGCATAGATGAATAGAGAAATACTGATGAACAAATGACAAAAAAGTAGAAATAGATCCAACAGAATAAACACACAGATCTGACATAAGAAAGATCAGATTCCCATAACACACATATTCAGCACAAAGTCTTTAATATTTGTATTAATGTTTTCTTCTGTTACAAAAAGTACAAAGCCTTTTCTTATTAGTTCTATTTTTCATCTAAAAAATGTCCACCACCGAATACAAAAAGTATCCAAGTATATATAGAAGAAGGAGAAGAAAGAAGGAAAAAGGGAAACAACAACTTAATTACAAAATATCTACAAAATATCTAAAAGTCAATGTTGACTTTTGGCAACTTGGTGGATGACATCATCCCATGACGTAACATGGATGAGGTCATCATTTGTACCAACATACTCTTAGATATTTACAAAAAGAAGCCAAGAGGAGAAAACTATTCATCATCGTCTCGCGGATGAAAGGGGGTATCTTGCTTTTGTTGCTCCTTGGGAGAGATGATGTGGAATTGGGTCCGATATTCCATGAATTTACTGATCATCGGCTGAAGTTGATAATGAGCAGGACCCTTCGTATGATCACTGATGACCTCACAGGTCTCCTGCTCATCTCTGAGTTTTTCAGGGAGTTTGAAATATTCATTTCCTACCTCCATTAGGAACCCCACAAAATCATGGCAATCCAGAAGGTTGTTGATGCATTCGGTGTCGAAAGTGGCTTCTGGCCCTAACCCCTGTGAGAAGATCTCTTTGAAGATCCAGATAGTTTCATCTGCCTTCCTCAAGGTGAAATCAGGAGTAAGAAAACCCAGAGACATTCTCAGAATGATTTGCTCCATTTGATGCATTGCATCCAGGGCTTCCTCCTTGACTTTATCAATCTTTTCCAGGAAAACTCCATCTGGTCGACCCGGTAATGTAATGCAACAAGGATCTTGCTGGGTACCCTGGGGTGACTGAAGATGCCAAATTTTACTAGATCATCGACTGAGCAGTCAAGCATTTTATGGAAAGTTTCATGTTGCAGCCTTGCATGGTCCAACTCCTCAGAAATAGGTCCTACAATTGCCTAGAGATCTTTGTTCACTTGATTGATGTTCTGATACAAATCGGTGAACTTTACTATTACATCCTCGCTGTCTTTGAGGATTTGATCCCTCCAGGTAGAAACTGTCATACCTTGTTCACCAATTTTGGCATACTCGTTTATCTTGTCCTGACTTAGGACCTTAGGAGTTTCCATGGCAGTTGTAGGAGGTGCATTACCCATTTTCTGCAGGGCGTGGAGAAGGTTTTTGTTTTTTTCCTTTAGCAACCTTTTCTCCTCCTTTGCTTCTTGAAGTTTCTTGCAAAGGGAATCCACTGCAGATAGGGCTCTCCTTGAAGAATTTTTGAAGATGTTCCCATTGTGACTTTGGTCACTCTATAATCTGCTAGAGACAGATCTTGTTTACCCTGTAAAGGATCAGGATATACATCTCCATCACTCTTTCCCCTGATGCACTCTGAGAGAAGAGGGTTATAGGATTTTACTTCTTAGCCCCCTTTTCTAGGATGACGGAGAAGTCCATCGGTGCGATAGGGACTTTCCTCTTTTGCTGGCTTAGATGCTGGGAGATCCACGCTGGACTTAAGGGAACTGGACCAGAGGTAGAAAAGGGAGAAGCTGCAGTGGATGAGGGGAAATGCGTAGAGATGGTGGTGGCATTGATAGAAAGGCCATCGAAGTGCTCACGGAAGGAGGAGACACTACAAGGGAAGTAGATGCAGGAATGGAAGGGAGCTGAGAGATGAGAGAAGAAATGGTGGGGGACAGCTCTACGAGAGAGGAGAAGATGGAGGAAGAGGAAAGGGGAACAATAGAAGATGGTGGAGAGGACACAACCAAAGGAATGGTCACTTGGGTCACGTGAGGAGGAGGAGGAGGAGGAGAGGGAGAAGGGACCTTAGCAGTTGTAGTAGTGGCAACACCCTGAGTGGATGTGCCCATCATAACACCTTCCACTGCTTCTTCTTTTGGGGATACCAGGGAAGGAGGACTTTCAGGGGCTCCTTCTTGAGCATAGATTTATTTGCCCTCTTTATCCTTTCCTTTGACCTTTGGCAGATGCTTTAGCCTGATAGGTGCGTTGTCTAATGGAAACGTAGTGAAATCTACCTCGAGGTAGATGAGACCATTCATTCTGCACCAGTGATCTGTTCTTCGCAATGTCTCCTTGACCCTTTCTTCAATAGTCTGGGGCACTTTTGTTCTGTTGATTGTGGCAAATGGCCAGTTGTCCCCATCCGTGTCAAGATACAGCTAATCAACTTCTTGATCAGTAATTTGATAACCTTTTGGGACAATGGCCATGTCGTACTGAATGATCTCTGCTAGGGCCAAGTAGGAGTGGTCCTTCCTTCTAAGTTCAACCTCATGGTACATGTCGATATATATGTCCTCGATTTGTGGAATATGGATTGGATCAAGTTTTGCCTTGGGAAGGCAATTCATTGGATCAAAAGTGGGCCTCGCCGGGAAGTTGTGCTTCAGATTGAGCAGTTCTAGCTCAGCAACCATTTCTCGGGATTTGTGGTGAGAGACATATGTGTATCTACCCACTGTAAGGGGGAAATGAGTCCCACCCTTCTTTCTCTTTAGGCACTTCTCATGGTATGTCACGAGCTACCTGGATAGCTCTAACAGGATCAACTTGGGGCAGGCATATCTCGGCAATCTGGTGGTTTCCCCCAAGAAGTTAGCTGCCTTGAGATAGGTGAAGGTGGGAAATTGTGTAAATAAGGCCCCCCACTTCTCTGTTGCAGTGACAATGCTCTTAGTCATTCGACCGTGAGTCATGTTTGGCCTTAAAAGACAGATGATGCCATAGAAGAAAGCATCATTGATCTTTGTAAACTGCAGGATGCTGTTCTCCAGTTTCAGCTCTGGATAGTACTCATATATTCTAACTTGGGGCCAAACCCTGCATCGGCTCAATGTTAGATAGTCCCTCTCTGCGGCTACAACATAAAATATGTAGGAGTTTATGTAGAACCTCCCCATTATGGTGAGTTGTTGGAGCTATTCAGATATGGTACTACTTATGATCTCTGCCCCTCGAAGCATTGATCTGGTACATTCTTGTTCATGGTCTCAAGGTATCTGAGTATCCACTTGTGAAATTAATGGGTGTCAGAAATCCCAAATACTCTACTCAAGAATGTGATGGTGTTGCTCAATTCCTCGGAGAAGTCGCTACGGTGAATAACCTATGGCCATCTAGTTATCACCTTCTTGTTCTTTAGGTAGACCTCATTTATGAGCTACATGCACTGGTCTTCATTATCCTCCCATGCCTTGGTGCATTCTTCTTGGCTTACGGCCACAAAGTGTCGGTGGTGAGGGATGCTTAGCATGATTTCGAAGTGCCGGGTAGTGAGGTTGATTATGACCTCACCCTTTTAATTTTTGACACACCTTGTGTCTTTGTTGTAGTAGCAAGCCACTACCATCATGAATTCATTGTTTACTACACTGACAGGGATCCCTCTGGCAAAATGCAGTACGAGGCCTACCAGTTTGTCCATCCAAGGAATTCCTGTGACTCTTCTGGTCCTGGCCCAGAAATCTTCCATGTCGATGTGACCGAGCTCAGAGTCTCTTATATCCAGGTCACATTCTACCTGGGACTCGGGCATTCTGACCCTCTGGTACTTGTATTTCATTTCTTCTTCAGTAAGCTTAGCCTTACCCTTTGACTTGGTTGGTTTCTTGCTTAATGTAGACATATGTAGCTCTGAGTTCAATTGCTGATCTGCAAGAAGAAGAAGAGAAGTCCAACGCCAAAGAGCCATATTAGCTATCAGGTCTTCCATTAAAGCACTACAGAATAGAATAAGGAGTTAGTAATTTTAAGGCCTCAAGGTGCAGGGCGCATGAATACTGCAGGCTACAGAGCTATCAGAATGGCGCACTGAGTTGGAGTGTTATAGGAAAAAAGTCAACGCAAAAGGGCGCAAGGCGCATGAATAGTGCATATAACATCATGTTATTGTAAGCGGGGATGCGCCTGTGCCATCTATATAAGGTTATGCTGGGCGCAGATAAACTTAGTGTTGCATGGAATCAGGGTGCACCAATGGTGCATGCATTTGTTATGCAACATAAAATTTTGGTGCACCAAAGGGCGCAGGATAAATGTTTGTTGCACTATCTTTCTGTGCACAAAAGGAGAATTTGGCGTGGTGTAGGGAAGGCCTGCATAACATTGTGTTGCTCTAATAGGGTATGCCCCTGCGCCGTTATGCAATTTTATACTTGGCGCATGGAATGTTGGTGTTGCATGGGGGTAGGGTGCGCCCATGGTGCAAGTATTTATTATGCAACATGAAAGTTTTGTGTGCCAAGGGGCGCAGGTTAATTGGGTGTTGCAAGCAAGAAAAGTGTGCCTTCTTGGCGTGACTGTATTTTATGTAGCAGGAAAGGTGAATGCGCCAAGAGGAAAATGTAGTATAGTATGAGCCTCCAAGTTTTCTTTCTTTCCCTGATGGGTTTGCATGTGTTTTAAGCCTTTTTCTTCAAATATTCAGACAGTGAAGGGGGCACAGCAAGGATATCCAAGTTGATTTTTTGAGGTAGAGCCCTCCTAACCAGCAGTTCTGGAAAGAGGATGAAAAAGGTTTGGGGGTGGAAAGTTGGAAGAATGGTAGGAGGGTTTAATGGGTTTCTCATATTCATTCATCCCTCCTTCAAAACAAACAACAAAAACTTAAAACACGAGAGTAACAAGGACCACTTATCCAAAATATATAGAATGTGAGAGACGAAGTAGGGTCCATGAATGCGACACGAGGATGACATACATGTTGACAGGTGTAGAGGAATAAAATATCACGTGTTTTCAATTATGAAAGTGACAAGGTGGGTGTGCCTATATATAGGCAAAGGTGTAATAAATGTGCCAACCACTTTTTTTAAGAGGCACACCGAAACATGTGTCGACACATAAAATGGTGCACCCTTTGGTGCACCAAAACACGTGTCAACATGAAAATACTTGTGCCTCTAGTGCAATTTTAAGACTATCAACACTTCATTCTCTGTGGCGTTTCGCGCATCAAAACACGACGCAACAATTGATGTGTTAACATGAAGGCACATGCGTCTTGGCGCACGCAAAAAAGGTGCAACACAGGAAGGCGCACCAAAATGTGTGTCGACACGAAAAATGGTGTGCCAAAGGAAATGACAAGGGCACAGGTTTAATCTGTGTTACATGGATAAAATGGTGCGCCCTGCCAAAAGAGGGTCAAAATGACTAAGTTTGGAGGACTAGATTTCCTAGAAAGGGACTTTGCAACATTCTGAATGCAGAGGGGTCCCTAACGAGGGACCAGAACAAAATTTTGGTAGGGTTACTTGTAAAATTTCCCTTGTCAATTTTACGAGATAACAACATGCCTATCTCATGACGACCATCATCTCAAAATATCAGCACATAGGCCGATATATAATACAAAATATCATCAACACGTAGACCAGTCTCATATATACAATAAAGAATGAATCAATACAAAATCTCTTCGGCACGCAGGCCTGTATATGCGCAAAATATACAAATCACTCATACATCCTCACTGTCTTTGGCACACAGGCCAGTATGTGATAAAATATACAACTATCTTTTGCACGTAGGCCAACATATTTATAAAAAAATAACTAATATACATAAAAAATCAGGTGACTGCATATTAGGCATCTTTCTAGATGTCCTCCATCTCTGTGTCACCTATACCCTCAGCCTCCTATGTCCCTGCTGGAACCTCACCCAGCACTGGTCGCTATACGATGGTGGCCTCTCCTTGATCGGGCCTCAGAGCTCACTGACATATGTAGGCGCATGCAAAGTTTTTTTTAGTGTTATGGTAGCATGTATAATACGATGCTAGCACGTGTAAAAAAATTAGCATTACGATAATGCATATAAGAACATGCTAGCTCGTCCAAGGTACAATAAGAAAAAGTTTAGTTTTATGGAAACACGTGAATGACTACGCTAGTGTGTGCACTTTGATGCTAGCACATGTAGTGATATGCTAGCACAAATCATGTACGATGCTAGTGCGTATAGCCCGTTGATGGAAAAAATTGAAGAAATACCGCTAAATGACTGGTTTGTTTAATGATTTTTCCCTGTTTATTGCACTACTGACCCATAAATTTTAACATTTTTTTAAAACAACTAGCCAAATAACACCTGAAAAGTTAGATTAGTGAAATACATCACAGAAATAATTAACTATTTGTGGTAGTCCCACTGAGTCTTGCTAGAATGACCACTATGGAAAATACACATAAAAAGGGAAAAATTAAAACACAAGCAAATGCACTACCTCTTCGTTATAAATCTCTCTAGAAATTGTGTCATATTACTATACCTGATTGGAAGTAGTGGGGTTTAGCTGACCTGCTCTTATTTGGCATCTATTTTACACCGTGACATATGTGGATAGATTTGGATACTCCCAGTACTATGAATGGAAGATAGCTAAGCTAAGTGAGCTACCCAGGACTTTCTATACCTATCTGTGCATGATTTGGGCAGCATAATAGTATGACCGATCTACTTGATTCACCAAATAATTACACCAAATAGCAGCATGTACTATCAAGATTTTGGTAGAGATTAGGGCCTTTCAAAGGAAGGATCTTTGATTTACTAGTGGGAAGTGTGAAAGTGTACATCCTATACATAGATCTAAGCTACCAATGAAATGATGTCCATGGGATGATCAACTAAATGTGACTCGTCAGCACGTTTAGTTGAGTTTATAGATTGATCTGAGTAGTCTAAACTGCTCATTCTATATCCTGCATGCAGTCATGGCTGAGATAGCAAGGGGAATCCCACATACGGATTCCATATAATTTCCACTCTAGACATACCCCTCTATTTTAATCACGTCAGAAATAGGTATCATGAAAAATCATGATTTGAGGAAGAAGGTGGATTGATCTTTGGATTCCCAATGGCTTGAGAGCATAGCATCGCACTATACCCCACCAGCATAAATGCATGATTTGTTGTCAATTTGAACATCATCCTCAGGGCATCCCTAAGTAATGATCTTTAGCATTTATTCATGAGCTTTAGTCAACTTGAGTAAGCCTAATAGGTGGATAGAATAAGAGGATGTATTTATTTTATAGGCTGAACCTATGTAGCCTCCTGTATGCCAATAACTTTATTTATTTACATTTGATATTAAATTAGCTAATGTGGGGGCGCATCCAAGGTGCAAAGTAGAATCTCCTCTATCATTCATATCTATAGAATGACCCCCATCAAAGATTGGGAAAATTTCTACCCTCTTCATCTAGTAGTGCAAATAATCACATTTCCTCTATCAAAAGAACCAGTGGTCTCGTCTCCTCTAGAAGGGCTAGGTACATCTCTCTATATCGAATGCTGACACTATGGAATGTCATCTTAGCCATCCCCTCGCCAAAAACCATCAAGATCGTCTCCTCTGAGGCCTTTTAGGAGATCAAGTAGACTTACGTACCCAATATGGGTAGCCGTAGAATCCTGAACATGTCCTCCAGGGTGATAGTCATCTCACCCATTGGAAGGTGGAACGTGTTGGTCGTGGGATCCCATCTATTAATGAGTGCTACCATCAAGCTAGTCTATCGAACAAAATGTATGTAGCAATGAATCCCACTCAAGCCCACTACCTCCACATGCTAGAGCTCCAACGGGGTCGCTATGCCATGAAATGTCACCTGTAGAGGTAGAACCCTGTCCCGTATATGTAACTGTGATCTCCCCTGCATCCAATCCAAGCATGAAATTAATCCATATATACCATGACCATATTCACCAATTATCAATATCCTCCACCCTATTTTCACTCTACCCATCTCAACTACCTAGCCCACATCACTTTTGGACCCTTGTGCCCTAAATCCCGATCAGTGCCAGTTCATCCTAATCAACTCTGGTCACCCTTAAACTGGCATCAGTCACCTATTTGGTGATTGATACTAGTTAAACTTTATCGACCATGGTTACCATGTAACCAACATTGGTCATCTATTTGGTGACTGATACCAATTTTACCTGACTGACACCGACTGAACTTGATCGATGTCGGTCACTTTCACGGAAAATCCCGTGACATCCCCAAACTACCATTTTCTAAAAATCAACCCCCTTTCCCTTTTACCCCACGTACAATGACCTAAAACTACCCTTGGATCTCTACCCACCCCACCTATACCATTTACTACCCTTCCCCTCCCTCTTTTATCCTATTATTCCCCCCCATAGCCAAATTTTATTTTTACCCACCCACAATAAACAAAAACCCACAAAAACCTTCACTAACAAGACTCCAAACTTCTAATCTATCTAATCAATAATGTAGTGTTGGGCACTTACCTCGTCATGCTACCACCATCTCGGTGGCACATCTAGCTGCTATGCCAGTGGCCCACTTGATCCCTCTCTGACCTCTGCCATCACCAAATAATTCCTTGCAACCTCTGTCTAATCAAATCTCTCACCCTGATCTTATGGACCCGCTGCTCACTAACCGAACCCTCATCCAATCACTTTGCCAACTCATTATCCCATTTCCTTCAGACACTTTTCTCTCTTTTCTCTCCTTTTTGTCATTTTCTCCTTCACAAATAATAAATGAATAATCCGAACGTGGATTTTTTGTTTTTATAACCTACCCAACGTAACCGATGTCAGTTACCAATGACCAGCATCGGTTGCGTGCCCTACATCACCGTCATCAATTTTCCTATACTGACATCAGTTTTCCATGACCACCATCGGTCATCCTCACCTACACATTGCCTTCCTATTGTCAAAATTCCCCCCCTGGGTAATTTTGATAACATGCATCAGAATATTCAAGTCCCAGGAAAATTGATTGATTCGGGGCCAAAAATCATGTTGTTAGAGTCCCCTCAAATATTTTCGAAGTTCCCTGTCTGAGAGGAAAAGAGCAAGCTCTGAGAAAATGCGAAAAAAGGTTGCAGAAGGCAAGTAGGTTGATGTAGGAAAAAATCATAAAAATGACTAAGTCCTAGTCCTAGGGGCAGTCGGGACATTTGGGACAAAAAGGCCTGAACCGGCCGGCTCGGCCGAAGTAAGCACAAACAGCCCGCAAAGCAATCGGGACATCTAGGACAAAAGTACGCGGCGGGTGCGAAATGCCGGTTCGACCGAGAAAAAATTGGCTAATTGCTGAGAGGGACGCAAATGGGACAATCGGGCCAAAAAGGCGCGAACCGGCTGAACCGGCCGAAAAGAGTCAAGTCAGTCCGAAGCAAAGTGGGACAAGCGGGCCAAAAATGCCCGAACCAGCCGAATCGGCCGAAATGAGTCCAGAGGGTCCAAAATCAAATGGGACATCTGGGACAAATGGACGTGAAATGCCCGAACTGGCCGAAATGAGCACAAAGGGCCCAAAATCAAATGGGACATCCGGGACAAATGGAGGTGAAGTACGCGAAGGAGCTGAGGACCAATCAGAAACTGCCACGTGTCCGCACAGGAGAAAAAGTCAAAAGGTCAAAGGGGCGAGTTATCGAGCACTGAACCGAACCAATGAAATGGCGCCACGTGTCCAAGTTTAAGGGGCCCACAAGTAATTTCAAAAGGAAAGCCCGCGAAAGATGGAGGAGAGAGAATTACTTGTCCAATCAGCACGTGCCACGTGTCGTCCAGATGGTGAAGAGCGGGAAAACATTTTAAAATTCGTTTTGATCTGTTCCATGCCCTAAATCTTCAGATCGCCATATCTTTTGATCCAGAGCTCAGATTTCCACATTCTTTATATCAACGAAAAGCTGTTGAGATGCTCTACATGATTCTAGGATCAATCTCGAGTTTTGGTGTAGTATAAAGAGAGAAAATCGAGAAACGGATCTGACGTGTGGTAATGGCCAGAAGCGACCTTTCAACAACCTGTTTTAATGCTAATGGGTCGCATTCTTCTTCTGCACGGCCAGAAGTGACATTTTAGTGGCCAAATTAATACAAATGGGTCACATTCTCATCCAAAATCACTCAAAGTGACAGGATATGGGTTGGTAAGATCCTCCATGCTGATTTAATGCATCTGCAGTCAATGAGGAATGAGCTTACACGTTTTCCCACATTTTCTGTCCCCTGGGCTTGACCCATGCAATGTAAAAGCCAGATTTGGCTCATTAAAAAAAAAAGAGTTGTTCATTCTTTCGGCTCTGCTCTCCCTTCTTTTCTTCTCTAGGGTTGAAAATGGAGTTCGAACTTCCTCACTTGCTCTGTAATGGCCTTTTTTTGCCTCTTATTAATGGAATGATGTTCTGTGCAAACTTCTGAAGTAACAAAACGTGTTTTGTGATGCATCGGTCCATCCTTTCTCGTTTTTGCTTGTTTTCTTCTTGCCTCTCTTCATTGTAGGTATTTGTGCATGTTTGAATGTTCATTGCAGGTCTGGAGCTGTGTTCATGGGAGTTTGGGACATTTTCTGTGTAAAATATATCCTTGGGCCTGTGATGCATCTGTCCATCCTTCCCATTGCTCACCTCTCTTTGTCCCATGACAATTTTGATAGATGTCCAACATTCTCCTTCTCTGGTGTATCACCGTTTTAGTGTAGGCTTTTGCTATTTTTCCCTTCTCTCTCTCTCTCTGTCTCCTTGGCATGGTTAGATTAGGATTAGATTAGCTTGCCTGCACTGGAATAGCTTGTGGCAGGTAGTTTAGGAGCAGGAACCAGCTTTCTCTGGAGATTCCTCTCTCGGTTTCATAAGTCCCACGCTTGGAGAGAGGTTTCCATGTTGTGCAATCACACTGGATGCCTGAACATCAACCTAGAAGCCTGATGTGCATCCAGGGGTGCTGTGATTTTGCATCAACAGTTTTGGCACGCCCGGTGGGACCTTAGAGGTCTTTAACTTCATCTTTTGCAGGTTGATGTGTTCCTGTGAAGATTTCAGCCTTTGGAGGCACTTGCAAACACATCTGGCGACTCCATCTGGTCAACAACCATCTCTGAAGTTGCAGACCTTCCTTCCATTCATTTCATTCATTTTCCATTCATCCTTCTTTCCATCTCTTTCATTCTTTCCTCATCCTTTGAAGTTGTGCAATCATGACTTCATTTCCATCATGGATTTCATAGCAACAATAGCAGTATATTCCACCTCCAACATGTTTTACAAATCCTCCAGATCAACATGCATATTCATATGAACAGCAGTGCCAAAGTCAATTTGGCTTGGAGCTTTTCCAATAGCAAGAGTATTCATCAATGAAGACATCAGATAGATGCAAGATGCTGGGTCTGTTGGAGAAAATCCAAAAGATGGAGGTGGGTATGGTGCAGTCCAGGGCTCAAGCACAAATGAAAGCTTTTGGAATCGGTTATGGAGCACCCTGTCCATGGGTGGGAACTTTTCCAAGGCATTACAGCCCTCAGGAGAAGCTTGACTTCATGATTGAAATGCTGCCTTTGCTTGCAAAGTGGATTGAAGAAATAGAGGTGTATGAGAGAGTATTCAGCAACCTTGTCAATGGGTAAGTTCACACACATCTCATGCCTTTTTTTTCCTCTTTCCCAATCTGTTTCATTTCATCAGCAGTGTCAAGTTTCAAACCCTCCATCTGCTGTCCCAAGTGTTGAATCCATTTCTCCATCCCCAGTCTTCCACCTCATCTCGATTCTTCTTTCCTTTTCCCTTCCAAACAGTCATCATCCCCTCCACAAGAGCTAACAGAAATACCCCCTCCTCCAAAAAAACAAGAGGTTTCACTCCTCCACCACCACAAAAAATTGTAAAATCAGTTGAGTTTCAACCCATCCCTCCTCTTGCATTCCCAATTCCATATGGGGAAGAAGAAATTGAAAAAATCAGTCATCAAGGACAGCAAGAAGAGGAGCCCAACAAAAGAAAAGAAATGACAGAGTCTTGAAGAGTTGGGCTACCAAATTTGGGATGACAAAGATCCCCTTGATGGTTAAGCTACAGAAGAGGCTAGGGTTGAACAAATGGTGGTTAGGACTGATTTTGTTGCAGAAGAAGAAAGATCTTGCAGTCCCAACTTGTCCTCTAGAGCAGCAAATTGAAGAGTTTGACTTGACAAACTTCATGCTGGAGGAAGGAGTTCAATCAAGAGCAAGATTGCCTTCAAACATTAGAGGAAGGAGAAGCTGCTCCAAATCCAAAAAAAAGGAGCACAATCTAGCTGTGGAGGAGAAAAGTGCAGATCCAAGGGCTTTGAGCACAAAGCAGGCTACAGGAGAACCTTCAGTTCTTCTTTCCACTTCATCTCTCTCAAGTTCTATTACTGAAAAGGAGTTTGATCTCTCAAACTCAATATTGGAGAGTGAAGGAAACCATGGTGGTCAAGTTGCAGATCAAGAGGACACCATGGAGGAAGTTGAACACGAGCAGCAGGACAGCAATGAGGCAGTTTACCTGTCAGATTTGGAGGACTGTTTTGATGGAGAAGAGCCGGTTGAGTTTTCACCATTCTCTCTTTCATCATCCACATTCCAAACACAAGAGCCTGCTGCCATGAAGGAGAGCTTTCATTTGCAGCAGCCTGCATCTTACAGCAGCTCTTTGGAATCAAGATTGGAAGATTTTATCTTCCATGTCTTCATTGGAGGAAGAGAAAGGACAGAAGAATTTCACCATTTCTTCCACACCATCCATTCAGGAGGGTCTACAAGAAGACTCCATTCTTGGAGTTGAAAATCAGAGCTATGAATCACCCCCTTTCCCTTTTACCCCACGTACAATTACCTAAAACACTTGGATCTCTACCCCACACCCCACCCTGTATACCATTTACTCGACCCTTCCCCTCCCTCTTTTATCCTATTATTCCCACCCCATAGCCAAATTTTATTTTTACCCACCCACAATAAACAAAAACCCACAAAACCTTCACTAACAAGACTCCAAACTGTCTAATCTATCTACATCATATGTAGTGTTGGGCACTTACCTCGTCATGCTACCACCATCTCGGTGGCACATCTAGCTGCTATGGACCAGTGGCCCACTTGATCCCTCTCTGACCTCTCTGCCATCACCAAATAATTCCTTGCAACCTCTGTCTATCAATCTCTCACCCGATCTTATGGACCCGCTGCTCACTAACCTAACCCCTCATCCAATCACTTGCCAACTCATTATCCCATTTCCTTCAGACACTTTTCTCTCTTTTCTCCTCCTTTTTGTCATTTTCTCCTTCACAAATAATAAATGAATAATCCGAACGTGGATTTTTTGTTTTTATAACCTACCCAACGTAACCGATGTCAGTTACCAATGACCAGCATCGGTTGCGTGCCCTACATCACCGTCATCAATTTTCCTATACTGACATCAGTTTTCCATGACCACCATCGGTCATCCTCACCTACACATTGCCTTCTATTTTCAAAATTCCCCCCTGGGTAATTTTGATAACATGGCATCAGAATATTCAAGTCCCAGGAAAATTGATTGATTCGGGGCAAAAATCATGTTGTTAGAGTCCCCTCAAATATTTTCGAAGTTCCCTGTCTGAGAGGAAAAGAGGCAAGCTCTGAGAAAATGCGAAAAAAGGTTGCAGAAGGCAAGTAGGTTGAGTGTAGGAAAAAATCATAAAAATGACTAAGTCCTAGTCCTAGGGGCAGTCGGGACATTTGGGACAAAAAGGCCTGAACCGGCCGGCTCGGCCGAAGTAAGCACAAACAGCCCGCAAAGCAATCGGGACATCTAGGACAAAAGTACGCGGCGGGTGCGAAATGCCGGTTCGACCGAGAAAAAATTGGCTAATTGCTGAGAGGGACGCAAATGGGACAATCGGGCCAAAAAGGCGCGAACCGGCTGAAACCGGCCGAAAAGAGTCAAGTCAGTCCGAAGCAAAGTGGGACAAGCGGGCCAAAAATGCCCGAACCAGCCGAATCGGCCGAAATGAGTCCAGAGGGTCCAAAATCAAATGGGACATCTGGGACAAATGGACGTGAAATGCCCGAACTGGCCGAAATGAGCACAAAGGGCCCAAAATCAAATGGGACATCCGGGACAAATGGAGGTGAAGTACGCGAAGGAGCTGAGGACCAATCAGAAACTGCCACTTGTCCGCACAGGAGAAAAAGTCAAAAGGTCAAAGGGGCGAGTTATCGAGCACTGAACCGAACCAATGAAAATGGCGCCACGTGTCCAAGTTTAAGGGGCCCACAAGTAATTTCAAAGGAAAGCCCGCGGAAGATGGAGGAGAGAGAATTACTTGTCCAATCAGCACGTGCCACGTGTCGTCCAGATGGTGAAGAGCGGGAAACATTTTAAAAATTCGTTTTGATCTGTTCCATGCCCTAAATCTTCAGATCGCCATATCTTTTGATCCAGAGCTCAGATTTCCACATTCTTTATATCAACGAAAAGCTGTTGAGATGCTCTACATGATTCTAGGATCAATCTCGAGTTTTGGTGTAGTATAAAGAGAGAAAATCGAGAAACGGATCTGACGTTTGGTAATGGCCAGAAGCGACCTTTCAACAACCTGTTTTAAAATGCTAATGGGTCGACATCTCTTCTTCTGCACGGCCAGAAGTGACATTTTAGTGGCCAAATTAATACAAATGGGTCACATTCTCATCCAAAATCACTCAAAGTGACAGGATATGGGTTGGTAAGATCCTCCATGCTGATTTAATGCATCTGCAGTCAATGAGGAATGAGCTTACACGTTTTCCCACATTTTCTGTCCCCTGGGCTTGACCCATGCAATGTAAAAGCCAGATTTGGCTCATTAAAAAAAAAAGAGTTGTTCATTCTTTCGGCTCTGCTCTCCCTTCTTTTCTTCTCTAGGGTTGAAAATGGAGTTCGAACTTCCTCACTTGCTCTGTAATGGCCTTTTTTTGCCTCTTATTAATGGAATGATGTTCTGTGCAAACTTCTGAAGTAACAAAACGTGTTTTGTGATGCATCGGTCCATCCTTTCTCGTTTTTGCTTGTTTTCTTCTTGCCTCTCTTCATTGTAGGTATTTGTGCATGTTTGAATGTTCATTGCAGGTCTGGAGCTGTGTTCATGGAGTTTTGGGACATTTTCTGTGTAAAATATATCCTTGGGCCTGTGATGCATCTGTCCATCCTTCCCATTGCTCACCTCTCTTTGTCCCATGACAATTTTGATAGATGTCCAACATTCTCCTTCTCTGGTGTATCACCGTTTTAGTGTAGGCTTTTGCTATTTTTCCCTTCTCTCTCTCTCTCTGTCTCCTTGGCATGGTTAGATTAGGATTAGATTAGCTTGCCTGCACTGGAATAGCTTGTGGCAGGTAGTTTAGGAGCAGGAACCAGCTTTCTCTGGAGATTCCTCTCTCGGTTTCATAAGTCCCACGCTTGGAGAGAGGTTTCCATGTTGTGCAATCACACTGGATGCCTGAACATCAACCTAGAAGCCTGATGTGCATCCAGGGGTGCTGTGATTTTGCATCAACAGTTTTGGCACGCCCGGTGGGACCTTAGAGGTCTTTAACTTCATCTTTTGCAGGTTGATGTGTTCCTGTGAAGATTTCAGCCTTTGGAGGCACTTGCAAACACATCTGGCGACTCCATCTGGTCAACAACCATCTCTGAAGTTGCAGACCTTCCTTTCCATTCATTTTCATTCATTTTCCATTCATCCTTCTTTCCATCTCTTTCATTCTTCCTCATCCTTTGAAGTTGTGCAATCATGACTTCATTTCCATCATGGATTTCATATCAACAATAGCAGTATATTCCACCTCCAACATGTTTTACAAATCCTCCAGATCAACATGCATATTCATATGAACAGCAGTGCCAAAGTCAATTTGGCTATGGAGCTTTCCAAGAGCAAGAGTATGCATACAATGAAGACAATCAGATCCAAGATGCTGGTCTGTTGGAGAAAATCCAAAAGATGGAGGTGGGGATGGTGCATTCCAGAGCAACAACTCAAATGAGAGCTTTCGGAATCGGTTATAGGACTCCTTGTCCATGGGGAGGCCCTTTTCCAAGACACTTCAGCCCTCAGGAGAAGCTGGACTTCATGATAAAGATGCTGCCCCAACTTGCACAATGGACAAAAGAAATAGAGGTGTATGAGAGGAGTATTTAGCAACCTTGTCAATGGGTAAGCACACCATCTCATGCCTTTTCTTTTCCTCTTTCCCAATCTATATCATTTCAGCAGTGTCAAGTTTTACACTCACCATCTACTTCCCTAAATGTTGAATCCATCCCTCCATCCCCTAGTCTTCCACCCCATCTTGATTCTTCTTTTCTTTTCCCTTCCAAACAGTCATCCCCTCCACAAGAGCTAACAGAAATACCCCCTCCTCCAAAGAAACAAGAGGTTTCACTGCCTCCACCACCACAAAAAAGTGTAAAATCAGTTGATTTTCAACCCATTCCTCCTCTTGCATTCCCAATTTCATATGGGGAAGAAGGAATTGAAACAATCAGTCATCAAGGACAGCAAGAAGAGGAGCCGAACAGAAAAGAAGTGACAGACAGTCTGAAGAGTTGGGCTCTTAAATTTGGGATGACAAAGATCCCCTTGATGGTTAAGCCTACAGAAGAGGCTGAGGTTGAACAAATGGTGGTGAGGACTGATTTTGTTGGAGAAGAAGATCTTGCAATCCCAACTTGTCCTCTAGAGCAACAAATTGAAGAGTTTGACTTGACAAACTTCATGCTGGAGGAGGAGTTCAATCAAGAGCAAGATTGCCTTCAAACATTGGAGGAAGGAGAAGCTGCTCCAAATCCAAAAAAAGAGGAGCACAATCTAGCTGTGGAAAAGAAAAATGCAGATCCAAGGGCTTTGAGCACAAAGCAGGTTACAAGAGAACCTTCAGTTCTTCTTTCCACTTCATCTCTCTCAAGTTATAGCACTGAAAAGGAGTTTGATCTTTCAAACTCAATATTGGAGAGTGAAGGAAACCATGGTGGTCAAGTTGCAGATCAAGAGGACACCATGGAGGAAGTTGAACACGAGCAGTAGGACAGCAATGAGGCAGTTTACCTGTCAGATTTGGAGGACTGTTTTGATGGAGAAGAGCCGGTTGAGCTTTCACCTTTCTCTCTTTCATCATCCACATTCCAAACACCAGAGCCTGCTGCCATGAAGGAGAGCTTTCATTTGCAGCAGCCTGCATCTTACATCAGCTCTTTGGGATCAAGATTGGAATATTTTTATCTTCCATGTTATTCATTGGAGGAAGAGAAAGGACAGAAGAATTTCACCATTTCTTCCACACCATCCATTCAAGAGGGTCTACAAGAAGACTCCATTCTTGGAGTTGAAAATAAGAGCTATGGGCATATCAAACGGACCAGACCTTGCCCAATCAGGTATTTGGCTTCATTCGAGCCAAAGGAGAAGCCACAACCGGTCATGCTTGCTTCTGAGCATGAGGGTGGGTTACAGAGTACCAAGGATCAGCTGCCATACCTTTTCAATCCAAATGCAGAGCAACTAAAAGAGGTATTGGATTTGTTTTCAGCTGAAACCTTGATGATTTGGGTGGAAGACCGGCTTCTCGTTGATTTCCCACTCATCCAAACAGCCGTGATCAGTGCCAAATCGATTGCATGGCTGCCAATTTTGAAGAAAGGAAGCTATTTCTCACAACCAGTTGCATGGTTTGTTTAGCTTTCCTTTGCTTCCAGTTAGAGTAGAGTAGCTAGGTTTGCTTCAGTAGAAGAAGTGCTTGTGCACACTCTGCATGTTCCATTTGGGGCATGTATGATTTTCAGTTTTGTACATAGTTTTGGTGTTGCTGGTTCTGCTCTTGCACAGTTCATTTCAGTGGCATCTTGGTGAAGACACTCCAGGTTCAATGGGTTTCCAAGTGGCTCAGAGGGAGGTTTTCAAAGTTCAGATCAGTTGCAGGTTGCAACTCATGACTCCATGCCTAATGGATGCTTCAGGCTACTGATCATTCATCTAGCAGGCAGATGACCCTGCTGAGTCGCCAAACTGTTGTCAAAATTCCCCCCCCTGGGTAATTTTGATAACATGCATCAGAATATTCAAGTCCCAGGAAAATTGATTGATTCGGGGCCAAAAATCATGTTGCTAGAGTCCCCTCAAATATTTTCAAAGTTCCCTGTCTGAGAGGAAAAGAGCAAGCTCTGAGAAAATGTGAAAAAAGGTTGCAGAAGGCAAGTAGGTTGATCCAGGAAAAAATCATAAAAATGACTAAGTCCTAGTCCTAGGGGCAGTTGGGACATTTGGGACAAAAAGGTCCGAACCAGCTGGCTCAGCCGAAGTAAGAACAAACAGCCCGCAAAGCAACCGGGACATCTGGGACAAAAGTACGCGGCGGGCGTGAAATGCCAGTTCGACCGAGAAAAAATTGGCTAATTGCTGAGAGGGATGCAAATGGGACAATCGGGCCAAAAAGGCACGAACTGGCCGAACCGGCCGAAAAGAGTCAAGTCAGTCCGGAGCAAAGTGGGACAAGCGGGCCAAAAATGCCTGAACCGGCCGAATCGGCCGAAATGAGTCCAGAGGGTCCAAAATCAAATGGGACATCTGGGACAAATGGACGCGAAATGCCCGAACCGGCCGAAATGAGCACAAAGGGCCCAAAATCAAATGGGACATCCGGGACAAATGGAGGCGAAGTATGCGAAGGAGCCGAGGACCAATCAAAAACTGCCACGTGTCCGCACAGGAGAAAAAGTCAAAAGGTCAAAGGGGTGAGTTATCGAGCGCTGAACCGAACCAATGAAATGGCGCCACGTGTCCAAGTTTAAGGGGCCCACAAGTAATTTCAAAAGGAAAGCCCGCGAAAGATGGAGGAGAGATAATTGCTCGTCCAATCAGCACGTGCCACATGTCGTCCAGATGGCGAAGAGCGGGAAAACATTTTAAAATTCGTTTTGATCTGTTCCGTGCCCTAAATATTCAGATTGCCATATCTTTTGATCCAGAGCTCAGATTTCCACGTTCTTTATATCAACGGAAAGCTGTTGAGATGCTCTACATGATTCTTGGATCAATCTCGAGTTTTGGTGTAGTCTGAAGAGAGAAAATGGAGAAATGGCTCTGACGTTTGGTAATGGCTAGAAGCGACCTTTCAACAACCCGTTTTAATGCTAATGGGTCGCATTCTTCTTCTGCACGACCAGAAGTGACATTTTAGCAGCCAAATTAATACAAATGGGTCGCATTCTCGTCCAAAATCACTCAAAGTGACAGGATATGGGTTGGTAAGATCCTCCATGCTGATTTAATGCATCTGCAGTCAATGAGGAATGGGCTTACACGTTTTCCCACGTTTTTTGTCCCCTGGGCTCGACCCATGCAATGTAAAAGCCAGATTTGGCTCATTAAAAAAAAAAAAAAGAGTTGTTCATTCTTTCGGCTCTGCTCTCCCTTCTTTTCTTCTCTAGGGTTGAAAATGGAGTTCGAACCTCCTCCCTTGCTCTGTAATGGCATTTTTTTGCCTCTTATTAATGGAATGATGTTCTGTGCAAACTTCTGAAGCAACAAAACGTGTTTTGTGATGCATCGGTCCATCCTTTCTCATTTTTGCTTGTTTTCTTCTTACGTCTCTTCATTGCAGGTATTTGTCCATGTTTGAATGTTCATTGCAGGTCTGGAGCTGTGTTCATGGAGTTTTGGGACATTTTCTGTGTAAAATATATCCTTGGGCCTGTGATGCATCTGTCCATCCTTCCCATTGCTCACCTCTCTTTGTCCCATGGCAGTTTTGATAGATGTCCAACATTCTCCTTCTCTGGTGTATCACCATTTTAGTGTAGGCTTTTGCTGTTTTTCCCTTCTCTCTCTCTCTCTTTGTCTCCTTGGCATGGTTAGATTAGGATTAGATTAGCTTGCCTGCACTGGAATAGCTTGTGGCAGGTAGTTTAGGAGCATGAACCATCCTTCTCTGGAGATTCCTCTCTCAGTTTCACAAGTCCCACGCTTGGAGAGAGGTTTCCATGTTGTGCAATCACACTGGATGCCTGAACATCAACCTAGAAGCCTGATGTGCGTCTAGGGGTGCTGTGATTTTTCATCAACATTTCCCTTAAGTCCATTTTTACCCCACCCTTTACCTTGATCCTTTACCCCACCCTTCACCCTGATCCTTTACCCAGCCCATTTACCTTACCTTTCCTGACCTCCTCATATAGTACCTCTATTTTTCCTCCTTTGGGGACTCATTATTTTACCCCTACCTTGGCCTTACCTACTCCGTGACCTTGATATTTGGACCTGGACCATCGCTAGTGACCTTTGACCTCATGTGTTCGCTATACCTTGTGGCACTGTTACTTGTGTTGTCGACCTAGTGACCTTACCTAGCCTATTACCATGACTATTTATCCTGACCTTACCTTTAGTGTACCAGAACATACCTAAACATTCCTACACCTAACCTACATTGTGTTTCTTGACCATATCCTATACCTTGGATACCAGATTCACTTTAACCTTGTTTGGATAAACCTATCGACCTTAGATGATGTAGGGTTTTCCTACTATTCAACCAGGTAGTGTGCTGTAATTTATTCATGTGCGTGTGTTGGACTGTTGCTACCTTTGACCCTGACCCATTTCCTAGAATGGCCTGAGTAGACCTTTTACCCTTTTTCCTTGAGCCCAACTACCTTTTCCTTGCATTTACCTTTTATCAAACCACTCACCAATTCTTCCTACTGTCTCATCAGTTCCTAGTTTGAGGGGGATCACCTTCACCCGCACATGGGGCAACCACATCTTATTTTTGTTAGCGTCGCTTACCAATACAAGATATGCAACAAAAAGGGGCAAAATTTAGACGCTAAAATTAGGTCACACTCTCCTTTGGTCCCTCAACAAGTAAGCACCCTTCATCACATTGACCTAGCCATGACCCCTTTCACCCCACTAATATTAATTTAATTAATTAAATTAAATTAATGCATTATCCTCACTATATTTATTATTTAAATATCTTATTTTAAATAATATCCACACATGTAGCTCACTTAGACACCTCAGCAAGCCAACTCAACCTAAGACCTATTCTGAGTAAGTTGCCATAGCTAACTAAGACTTACCCAAACCCTAAAAATCAATGCCTACATTCCCTCTAACCACATTCCCGCATGCTCACAAGAATATCCCAGTCTAATCCATGGGTTAACGACATGATATCTGAGGGAATCAAGAGGATCTCCCTAGTTTAGTAAACCTAGAAAATACCACCTTGATCGATGTTGATTACCTTTAACTGTCGCCAGTTAAGCTGGAATCACCGTTAGTTACCCTTTTAACCCCAAAATAACCTTATTCTCAAGGTTGGAAGTTGGAAGCAAAGAGTTTGGTGAGCAATATCACATCTAAGAGAGATAACACATCTTCAGAGAGTGAATTCCAACGAGACCACGCATGCAAGGAAGGAGATCAACCATCTTTTCCTACACAACCATGATCTGATCTAACCAAGCAAAGAGTAATGGACATGTATCCTATGCAGAAGCTTTCCTTTAGCTAGTGATCACTTGTAGCCTTCAAGCCCCTCATCAACACCTCCATCCTTCACACACAGGCATCTAGGACCAGAATCCAAGTAAGTATAACATCATACTTCTCTGCTTTGTTTCATTTCATCATTATTTTATCATCTATTTCTTACCTAGCCACCTATTGACCTTCTCCAACATTTCCACCTCCATATACCCATTAAAGCCTCACTGAAGCCTACCCCAGTCACCCAATACCTCATTCTGACCAACAAAAGTCCTTTGTGTAATCACAAAGGAGACCTAAAGCTTGTTCTGTGACATTTCTAGATTTCACAGTAACCAGCACCGGTCACACTTGACCGCTGTCGGTTACCCCTGACTGACATCGGTCTCTATATTTACCCACACAACCTAGAACAGAGACCTACCCACTTAATTTCATCTCACCCTCATCCACCTATGATCTACCCGAGACCTTTTTCAAACCTGTAGAACCTAGAACCAATCGTTTGACCTTTGGATTCTATTCTAGCTTAGCCTGTTAGATTAGAGCTATTTCTTATTGTGTTTTAAGTGAGATACCTAAATCATTTCAAATTATAATAGGATTTACTTTGTTCACAACATTAAATTGTTTAAAACAGTGGACTAATAGCTATCTAGGAAGTATCACACTTCCCGGATCTAGCATACGCTAGGCAGTTCACTACCCATATTGTTTAATTCCTTCTTGTGGTCTTACTTTGCATTACAGGTAGTTCCTCCTAGCCAAAAGGAAGCTCTCATGATCAGTTGTGGATTTGGAAGTCATACGCGTGCAACAACCCATCAACCAATAATGATCTCAAATGCATAATAGGGATGTCGTAGCTCATAGTCATGCTCAACATATAATAGTTCAATGAGTTCTAACAATGTGTAGTACTCTCTAATGTTTTAAAAACAATGTTAAAATGATCACGATTGGTGTGCTATTAGAAATACTTATAAAATCCTCCTTCAATTTTGATTCAAAGTTCATCAAGGCTATAATAGCTAAGGTCTATGGTCATTGAGTTTGTGTTTAGGTTCAAATGAAAGAATGGATTTTAATATCAAATGGTTGAGGTATAATTGAAGGGTGTAAAGGAGTTTTGGAAATATTTGTAACGGGTTTATTCATTTGTAACTCCTTTTTACAATATCAAAAACCTATGTATGAAAATCATGAGTGTTTAGTAGAGTTCAGTTACTCTTTGTGGTGGCAGAAGTTAGTTTTTGGAATATAAACTGACATGAAGAAATTCAAAGAAGTTTTAGATATGCCACATGTTAAACTATGAACTCTAAGTATCTTTAAAGATCCTTAAACGTATGCAGGTTTGTGAAAATTCTAAGATGCACATATGAAAAAAGTATAGGAAGTTACAAAGTGTGAATTCTTCCTTACTTTCTCGAGCCATAAAAAGAAAATTTTTGAAGATTCTTGTTTTTAAAATGTGAAAGGTCAAGGAATGTGAGAAGGAATTGCATACAAAAATATTTTTTGTATGAAGTTGTTGTTGATAGAGTTATGAGTGTAGAGTATTGAGCCAAGAAAGGAAAAGAGATAGTGAATATATTGAAAACTTAGAGAGCTGTGAGAGAGTTAGTAATGAATTGAAGAGACTATAACATTTCACATGAAATGAGAGAGTTGGTGAGGTGATATAGGATCACAATATTTTGTCTAGTAACAAATTGAAGTGTGTGATCAACATTGATGTAAAGATTGAGTTGTAGCTCAACAAAACTAGAAAGTAGTGGCTTTATTGTAAGTTGGAGCTTGTAAATTATCAAGTAGTATCTTGATTTGAAGTAGTTTCTTCATTGTTTGAGTTGTATTTCAACAAACTTGTAACCATTTAGAACATAGTCCTTTGGTTCAATGGGTTTTTTTTTTCCCAATTTGGGTTTCCCACTTAAAAACATTTGTCTCTTTTTTTTATGTGCCTCTTGTTACATGTGATTTGTGTTTTTGCAATTTGATACAAGGATTAATAATCCAACCGAAGTTGAATTTTCATATAAAATTTGAATTGACACTGATTCATCGCTCCTCTCAGTGTCCTAGTTTCTAATAATTGGTATCAGATCTTGGCCCCTATGTAGTTATTTTAACAACTCAAGAGAGATTTAGACAGTTCAAACATGAAAAGCAATTAGTCACAAAGTGGTTTTTCCAAATCCAAAGGACCTTTGTTCAATGGATCAAATTAGGCCTTTTGGAGTGTTAGAATGAACACTAATCTCATGTCACTTGGGTTTGACTTATGGAAATTAGTTGTTAGTGGCTATAATATTCTAGCTACACCTCTTACTGATGCAATAAGAAAGAGAGAGTGAAAAAAATTATAAAGCCATGAATGCTATTCTCTATGGGATGGTTGAGGTTGAATTTATAAAGGTCATGCATTACACCACAAATAAGGAAATGAGGGAAAAATTGACGATTATATATGAAGGAGGTAGTAAGGTAAAAACTGGCCAATTTACAGACTTACCATGCTTAGTTTGAAAGCATGAAAATGAAGGAAGGTGAAATTGTTGCATCATACTTACAAAATTTGGATGAAGTTATAAATCTAATCCGAGATTTAGTAGAGAAAATAGAAAAGAGTGTGGTTGTTTAAAAAGTGACGAGATCACTATCTTCAAATTTTGATTCTAAGGTTTCAGTAATAGAGGAAGCCAAGGATTCAACCACCTTTACAAATAGATGATCTTCATGGCATTTTAACGACATATGAGATGAGAACTACTAGATTAAAATGATTCAAGAAAGAGGCAGCCTTCAAGTTTGATAAGGAATCACGAGCCAAGAAGATTAAAGGTGAGTCTGATATGGAGGTAGATTATGAGAAGGTGGAAGGTGGAAGCCATCTTTGTGAGGAAACTAAAAAGAGGATCAGCTAGGTAAAAGGGAAAGATTCCATTCAAATGCTTTAGTTATTGCCAAGTTGTTCATTTTGCTTCAAAATGTCCTAAAAACACAAAGGGGATCAAGATGAAGATGATGAAGGATATTCCTAAAGGTAAAAAAATAAATTCAAGAAATAAGGGGGCAATAATAAATACTTCAAGAACAAGAAAAAATTATATACACAAGAATGTTCAAGCTCATCTGAATTAGGTGAATCTAGTATCTCTGAGAGTCAGGATGAATTGATTAGTTCTCTAGAAGAGATGAAACATCAAAGAAAGAAGAATCAGAAATTGAAATTATTGGTGAAAGAGTACGAAGGAAAAATTATATTTTTTGAAGAAAAATAAAATAAGCAAGTGTTATCACTAAATTACAACACCCTCTTATTTGCTAGCATGTGAGTTTATTGGGAAATCAGTGTAACTGGGTAACATTGGAACATCTCTCAAGTTGTGGGACTTGTGTACTTGAGATGAACCTCTAGTGGAGGTTGGTTCCTCTATCTAATCCTAGCACTAAACTACTACTAAGGAAGGAAATACACCTAACTATCTATGATTTCCAAGGGACCGGGGAGAAGGAGAAAAGGGAAAAATGATAAATCCTACACTACATAGGTGATATCACAAGAAAAAGAGGGTGTTGAACAACTCAAAATGCATGGAAATGGAGAAAGGTGAGCATGGAGAAGATGGAAAAGCGTCACAGGAAAAGATTACACACAATACACCATTCCATTCAAACCCAACGACATTTGATCATGTAATGGGAATAAATAGATACACAACATACCTATAACATGAGGAAAGGCAAGATAGAATAACAAAAACCATGTAAGGATAGAAATATTATCACAAAACACAAGTTTGATTGTTCTTGGAGTTTTCACAATACATAAAAATGTAGATAGAAGGCATGATTCACCATTACATGTCCCAAAAGTGAAGGCTTGAAGCTCCATTCCTACCTAGAAGAGAATAAGAAGAGAGTAGCATGAGAAATATTTCCAACCTCTTTTAAAAAATTCCCTCCCTTATAATATATAGGAGGAATGAGTGAGGATAGAGAGAGAGGAACTTGAAATATTGCTTCAACCACCCAAAAAAATCATCATTGTACCTACAAAAGGGATGAGGTGACCTATAAAACCCATACTCCATTCTACCCTAACTTGTTGGAGAAAAAAATGGCCTCCATGTCTATATTAATGTTGGTAGTTGGCTAGAAATGTTCATTTGAGTGCTAAAGAAGTTTCCCATTGTTTAACCAATTTACCCCTGCTTAAATTAAGAAATTCAATTTTTGATGCGTAGAGGATGATGAGAGATTTTTGAAAAGTCCAATTTGTGAAAAATGGAGCTCCCAGTCAAAAGTTGTGGCCATTTTAATATCTTAAGTTCTGCAAGAAACCAAGGTGCCATTACTCATCTGCTTCCTTCATTATGGGATTCCGAGGGTGCATTACTTCACTGCTTGCTTCGAGATTTGTAAACTACTTTACTTGCTTATTTTGAGAATTGAAGGAGTCCCAAATCCCTACATTACTTAACCTCCCGTTCACCTTCTTTGCATACCTTGGGGAGCTCATTAATTTTCTTGGGAAGTGAGCCAACTCCTCTCTCAGCTCAGTTGGGAACAACTCCTAAGCTAACTCGCATCACATTTACGTTGGATTTTTTCAATGCTCCACCTCAAATTTTGAGGGATGCATTGTTTCATCATTTTGATAAGTAAAGTAGCTCAGGAAACTCAAGTTACTCCTTCTCCTTCACTACTTCACTTTGTGGGCTTTAGGAATGCTTTGAATTGGCTTAGTAATCCGAGTCCTTACTACTCAAGTGTTCACTGCTTCAAACCCCATTTGGCTCCCCGAATCTCTGATCTCATTTCTGGTTTCCATCATGCTTCTACTAATTGATTGGCAAGCTCATTACTTTCTTGACCCCGTGCCTCACTTTGCGGGATTTGAAATTTCTTCCACTTGGCTTGGTCAAGTAAGCCCTTACAACTTAAGTGTTCATTGCTCAAAACCCCACTTCTCCCAAATCCAACTTTCCTTCTTTGCGAGCTTCGCCAATGCTTCAACTCAGTGATCTGCGGGGGAATTACTTAAAAGTAATGACCCGACCAAATACCGCAACACTAACCACATTGGCCTTTACTCGTGTAGGCTTCTGCATTACTTCAACTCAATGATGCAAGGGGTCATTACTTGAAAGTAATTACCTACCCAAACACTGAAAATTTACACCACCTCCCCAAAAATTCACTCATCACCATGCTGAGCTCCTTCAATGCCCATGCCTAAAAAAGGCCCTTCCAACATTTCCCTAGCTCATTGAGTCAACTCAGAAATCCTTGCTTTCACCATGCCTCCGTTCAACTGTTGAGACCCTTGCCGACATGTCTGGCCACCTTGAACCATTGCCTCCCCTTTGGAAACTCATCTCATTGATGAGCTTGTCGATCCCTCCTACGCCCATCCACACTTCGACTCCGGTGAGCCCTAACCTTCACTTTTCCACCTCTTCCTTTAGACTCAATGAGTAACCCTTTTCTCCAACTCGGCCCTTGTGCAACATCCCACCGAGCTAAGGGAGATCAGTTTATTTCACCATGCAGAGTCGAATCGTATGTGGCCAACTCTCCAATCTAAGTGAGCTCGGCCCTTAACTCACTAGGCAGCTCGGTTCCACCTTATCGAGTTACTTTCCCAATCTTAAACAACCCAGCCTCAGACCAAATCAACCCTTCCTCACACAGCTCGCCCAAGAGCTTGACAAGCTATTTTGGATCTCTTAAGATATTTTTGACCCCCTCATCCAAATATTCCCCTATTTTTGATTTTTTCTTGGTTTTTCTTGAGTTCCAGAGGGTCATGGGGTGCAATGAGATGCCCTGAGACCAAATATTCAAATTTTCCTATTTCTACCCATTTTAGTTGAATGTGTACCCGCAGGGGCCCGTTTCTCTCTCTCAAGTTGGGATCTAAACCTTTGAAACCTAGAAGAAGAAAAAAATTCCTCTTATGACTCTGAAGCCTCCTGAAAACCTGTAAATGTTTCAAAATCTTGTATTTTACCCGTATCTCTCCAGATCCTTCCATAAATCCCTATCCATTGTCCAATCTCATTCTCCCAAGTTGTCCATTTCTACCAGGGGTAAAAATGGATAATGAGAAACTCAAGAACATATAGACATGTTCAAATAATTTGAGGCACAAATTAAGTGGATTGAAGAATCCTTTAAAATCAAGGAAGAAGATCATCTAAAACTCAAATTTGTATTCCAGTTGCTACAAACTTAATTGGATCAGACCTCCACCAAACTGAAGACATATCAAAAGTTTGAGAAGAGAACAAATGATCTATATGATCTTCTAGGAAAGAAAAGAGATGTCAATGAAAAATATGGTCTAGGATTTGAGGAAATGAATGATAATGATAAATCAGCAAGTAAGAAGATAATCAAGACAACTCAAGAACCTCCCAAAACTAAGAGAGATGATTTCAAGAAGAAATATCATTGAAGTAGGAAACACCATGTTATGAGGTATACTCATTCATTTTATGGATATTGTTTTTCATGCAATGAATTTAGTCACAAGACATCAAAATGTAGAAAGAATTCAAGTGTCAATATATGATTTCTTCTGTAAAAAGGATGTGTTCCTTTGATTGTGAAGTCATGCTTGATATAGATTGTATCTTCTTTGCATTTGATGATCTTTCACTGAGCCAGGATATGCTTGGACTCTTTTATTTCTTTCATTTTTGCACTTGATTTTAATCTGATTTCGGAATAAATTGTGGATTTACCCATCTATATGACTCCAGTCTTGGATCAGTGGCATTGATCCAAGAGATGTTTTAAGTTTATTCTGGATGAACAAAAATTATAGACCTTACGAAGGTTGCAAGGTCCGAATGTGTGGAATGAGCAATTCAGGAGTTAACTCAGGCTAATCTTGTTAAATGAATTGGTTCCCGATATTGTAATATCAGGAAGGTCTTGATCTTGAGCCAGGTAATAAATTCAGATACATTTATACTACTAGCTTATTATCAGTGCTGGAATGAATCCTTTTGGTGAATGTATATTTGTTGGTTCTTATACTGAACGATTCTAATTGTTAGACCTAAACTGGATTAATTAAGGTTAATAACCTATGGGTTGGATTAGTGTTAATCTAACCCAGCCCTAAGCTATAAGCTAAATGTTCCTAAGGTTAGCAACCTAGCACTAAGGAAGTTAGACTAAGTATCACCTTATGATCTAACCTATGTTTCTAACCTAACTAATGTTAGTGGAGGAAGGGGACCTATGAAGGGGTGTGAGCCATGGGCGGTAGTTTCTATGGCATTAAATGAAGGGGATAAGCATGAAGGACAAGGATTTAGCTGAGGTTTCAAACGGCCATCGAGGCCGACGTGGCAGAGTCACAAAATTTGGAAATGATCTTTGGTTTGCATTTGTCCATCGCCAACTATGGCAGTTGGTGGCAATGGAGATTGAGTGGGAATTTTGGAGTTAATGCAATTAAAGAACTCGGTTTCCGAGCTCAGATTGCTTGGGAAGACATGTAGATTGGAAAAATGGTTGTTTGTTTGGTTTTCCATGCACTCTGGTTTTCCCTCTGTTTGATCACTGGTTCTTTGAACCAGTCTACTTGGTGTTGCATGGCAACTATGAGAATAACTAGCTCTTTTCTCTATCGAGGAAAGTTTATAAAGCATGGAAATAACAAATTATTGTTGTTGAAACTAACGTGGAAGAAGAGGAGAAGGCTCGAGCTCTTTCAGAGGTCTTCTTTAGATTTTAAGCGGAATTACCAGGCATGTTAGGCCCTACCTTTTAAAAAAATCCTGCTTTCCTTCAAATGATTTCATTAGAACAACTCTGTTCAGGTGATTTCAATTTAGTTGGTTGGAAGCATTGTTTTGGTTCTTCTTTTCCTGTGAAATTAGGAATCTCGGAACTTTAGAAGACCTTGAAGGAATAGTTTCTGTAATTAATCTTCCTTGTGGTTTCACTTCGTTTGAAACCGGCTGTACTTTTATGGTTGCTGAATCTTGTTAGATCTTGCTATAATACTTTAAGTTATTTCTAGTTAGATAACTTGCTGTGTTTATACTATTTGAATGTGACTTTGTAGAAGTCCTCCCTGTGCTGCAATTTTTTGGATATAATCCGTTGAAAGTTTGCAAGGAATATATATACGAAAATGACTCTGTGGAGTCCTTGGAATGTTTCATATATTTTGGACTTCTGTGGAAGTCATGAATGTGAATACTTATTAGTTAGAATCAGTTGGAGTCCTTGAAAAGTAACTGGTATTACGAATTCTATTGCTTTGTTATGAATACTATTGCTTAGCAGTGAATATCGGTGGTACAGACTCAGTTGGAGTTCTTTTTATGTTTCGTATGTTTCGTCTTCTGCTTAAGCTTAGTTTCGAATGCTGATGTTTAGTTGAGATTACTTAGGATATTTATTCAGTTGGAGTCCTATATATGTATCTTGAATTACGACTTCTGTAGAAGTTTTGTTGGGAATACTATTGGGATTCTTGAATTGTTGTCACATGAAATTAACTTCAATCTAAACCTTGTTTATGAGCATTAGTTGTATGTGATACTGTTAGAGATCTCGATATGTTGCGAGTTGGCTCGATTCTCGATTTAAACCCTTACTGTGCATGCATATCGTTCAGACTCCTTATTAACATTCTTGTGTTCCTTTCTGTTCGCTTCTGTGGAAATTTAAAGGAAGGGTTTTCTTTACAAATTTTACTCGGTTTGAGGCCCTTTTGTATTCCGTAGTAGCTTGGGTTAGGATGAAACTTTGAGGAAAATACTAATATGGAATTTCGGCTTCAGTGAAGACCTGGTTGTGTTTATTTTTCTTGAAAACAGCTTCCAATATAAGTCATGGCTGTATTATCATAAGGATATGTTTCATTTAAATGAAGCTGTGCATGTTTGTGTTAGATTCAATGTGAATGTCACTATATATGCGTATGGAAACATCATTTGTTTTAATGTTATCTAGCCTCTTGTTTGACTGTGATAAAGAGGTTATTCTTTTGATTTCTGCTTTGGATTTAAGTCCTTGCTGTGTTAGTAGGGATTAGATTGAGCTGTATGTTGCTAAGTGTTTCGACTCAATGGGATTGATGTTGTGATTGTGCATGGTTACGTCTTCTGTTATTATGATTATCTAGTCTTGTGCTTGACTGAGATAAAGAGTTAATAGCTGTGCCTTGACAAGCGATGGCGTTAGATATTTTCTCGTTTGTTGAATAATATGGAAATCTATGTTAAATCTGTTTGTTGGATTATTTATTACTCCCTTTCCATGAGGGCTATTGTATTGCTCAGTAAGATACAGGTAATTTTTATACTTGAATTTTTGATGAATTGTAGTTCTTCCTGTTGTCTCGACTGGCTTAGTCGCATGCGTATAATGTGAATGTATTACTCTTGAGAGGATGGTATAGTCATGAGCATGATTGGAAGGGAAATCTGAATGTCTCAGTTTCTTTATCTTCTACTGTAATGTATATGTTGATATATTTATATTTAACTATTGGAATTGTTTTAACATACTGATGGATTCATGAATTGTTATGATATTCATTTTATTATGTTGAATGTAATAGTTTGTCTGATGTTTGTTGTCCTTGGGATTCAGATGGATAGTTGTTTTGGATACATTTGTTCTTCTTGGTCACTTATATTTATGAAGAAATATCTGAAAAGTATCTAGGACTATTTAGTAACTATAATATGAGTTACGCGTTTATAGTCATGTTTGATTTACAAAAGAGCATAGTCTGAAATATGTCTACATGTTTGGTGAAATGATTTCATTTAAATAGGTTGTTCAATGAGAGCAATTGGTGGATTGCATTTGTTTTAAGAGTTAGTGCTTATCATGCTCAGTTCACCGAACTGACCCGTGTTGACAATTTTTGCAGATGGCTGCCGTAAGTGGTAAAGGCATGCAGATCTGATATGATGTTCAGATTGTTTAATTTGGTTTTACGATTAAATTCAATTTGATTATCTAAATGTACTATTTGAAGAAATATGTTCTATGGTTTTTGAGTATTGTATCAAATATGCTGAATGAAATAAATGTATTTGATTAGCCTTGAAAGGAATGAAAAGAGGTATCTGTTACTTATGTGTTTGTATTCGTATCTTGATGGTTTGATCTTCTTCGGTTCGAATGATCTTAAGAGCAATGCTATTATTGTATAACTAGAGACTTTTGTGATTATCTAAGTAAGCTTGCAAGGTTATGTGACTGAATACTTAAGATTGTTTAGTAGTTCTATTATGTTCTATCTAAAGCTAAATTGGAATTTAGATCACTGTCTTTCGGGAAGCTAAGGTTAAAATAAACCTGAGCAGGAAGCTAAACGAGCTGAATAAATTATTACTTCCTAGTCTTAATCTAAGTCAAGAAAACGTTTAATTGGACTCTTAATCACTATATCTCGATACTAATAAGTAAGATATAATTTCAGTTATGAGAACTGATATAAACCTAAAAAGGGTATGGTTAGCAATCTCATGTGAAGATTATGGGTTATTGTCCAATTTCGTTGATTTAGATTTATGTTTTTCTATGAAATCCTTGATAGGACCTCAATCTTATTAAAATTCTCTTATGTAATGGGTTTTATTAAGAAAGGTAATTCTAAGGTGAGGAACCCAAGGACTGGGAAAGACTACCCTTAAGGGAGCGACTGATAGTATAATTTTAACTCAACGTAAGTAACACCTTAAAATTTAGTAGATCTTATCGAGGCGGATTTGAAGGTTGATGGCACAAGTCGATTGCAGGGTTGTACCTTCGATAAGATTAGGATCTTCTCAAAGATACAACAATGCAGGTGACTTATGGTGACACCCTTCGCATTGATCGTTAAGATTTACACCTTAAACTCGAACAAGTTTTACTCTGGGACTGATTAGGAATGTGGTCATGTTATAAGGCTGCCCCAGGAAACTTGGGGTATCTTGACACACTGAGTTAACTAGGGTTGACCCAGTATGTCAGCATATCCCTAGTCCCCGGGAGCATCCTTATAACGTTGTCATTTTACTAATCCGTTCATGAGTGAATAACTTGGGGCAAGAGAGACTGACAGAAGTCAGTTTAAGAAATTCTACATAACAAAGGAATGGGGTGATGGACGTATTCTAGATTGATGAGTATGCCATCAAGGAATACGAGACATAAGCATATGTTTCAAATCTTTGGCCAAAGTATCGCAAGCTACTGATTGTGTTGTCCTATATCACCTATTCTAAGGGATGAGATGCTGATGAATAATGGTAACAATTATTTAGATAGGTTCCTTGGACAGAGCATTCTAAATCCCAGATTAGGGAAGAGAACTTCAAGAGTGAGGTGTTAAAATAAAAACACCAACTCTTGATACTCATGAATAGATCGGTAGATTACCAAGTCATGGAATGAATAGATCGGAGGTACTTTGAGTCATTACAGCTGCATATGGTTATCTGTTATATGAATGGTTGTTTTGATTTGTGAGTTCTAAATTATGTATTTAGAACCAGAAAGCATTTATCAAAAAAAAAAAATTTACTTGTTCTAAAGTACTAAAATGAGGACGTTACATCTTGGTATCAGAGCTGAAGGTTGCAGTTCTTGGACCTATTGTGTCTATAATCTGATAAAAACCTGAATTTTCTTGTAACAGAAAATGGTTAGAACAAGGGGGAACGTTGTGAATAATGCTCCACTTGAAGGAGGGGCGGCAACGACCCAAAAACTTGATGAGATCCTTGCTGCCCTATTGGACACAAGAGATTGTTTAGCTGTACTTGAATAGAAGGTGATGGGAAATGAGGAGGATGATGAAGATGGTAATAATAATCAACAACCTCCTGAGGACAACCCCGATATGGGTGTTGATATTAATGCTGGAAATGCACCTCTCCAACCAGAAAACAAAAAGGCCAGGTTGGCAGCAGAACTCACTAATGATATAAAAAGGATAATCCCACCTAAATATGATGACACCACATTAGGAGATGGACCTGAGAACTGGCTCAGTGAAATGGAGAAGTACTTTGCAATAAGAAACTTCTCAGAGGAAACCAAAGCTATTTGGGGAGCCTATCAACTTTCCCACGAAGCATCTTCATGGTGGGATAGCCGTAAAGCTGAGATAAATATTGATGAGACCAATGTTACTTGGGATCAATTTAAAGGATATTTTAGGCAACGTTGGCTGCCACAACTTTTCTATGATCAAAAAATTATAGAATTCTAGAACTTAGCTCAAGGGAAGCTAATGGTAACTGAATACTGGGAGCGGTTTACAAAACTCCTCAAGTATGTACTGCAGTATCAAACTGACGAGAAGTTCAGAATATGGAAATTCATCATGGGACTAAATCCCGTGATAGGAGGAGAGGTCAATGTTCATAGTCTAACCACTATGGAAGGAGTTGTTGAAAAGGCCATACGACAAGAACAGAAATTAAAGGCTATTTCTGCTCATAAAGAGGAAGTGTGGAAGAAGATTGCAAACCCTTCTTCAACTGCACTTGCACCCAAAAATGGACCATGGAAAAAGTTTGGAAACAGAAGTAAGTTTCCAGGGGATAATAGTAAGAAAGTAGTAACAAATAAGCCTGCTGGAAATGTAAGGGATAATTTTACCAAAAATTATAACAATGGGCAGAAGCCCTATGGAGGACAACGTGATAATTACAAGGCTGGAGGAAATTTTGAGGCTAAAAAGGGACCTGTAGGAGGCTGCTACAATTGTGGCAAAGACCACTATGTAAATCAGTTCCCTTTGAAGAAGGATGATCGTAATCAGTAGCATAAGATACATGCTGCAGTAGCAGACAAGTAAGTGACACCTATAGAAGTTCTGGGTAAGTTATTTGGCATACCTGTCACTATTCTTTTCGATACAAGAGCTACTGAATGTTTCATTTCTAGTAAACTTGCTTCTAAACTTAAAAGAAAAGTTAGAAAAATGGATAAATCTTAGATTGTACAATATGGTAATAACTCTGTTCATACAGTGAGTATGTGTCTTTTTGGGGCAGTCCTTGACTTACCTAAATTTTCCATAGAAGTTGACCTGTATGTTACACCTTTGGGGTCTTACGACATTGTCATTGGTGTCAATTGGTTAGCTGACCATAAAGAAAAAGTAGACTACTATGAAAATAATATAAAATGTTTAGATGATCGGCTGAAATCAGCAGAGATTCAAGGTGTGAAACGGGAAATTTCAGTTAGAAAACTATCAGCTATGCAGCTTAAAAAGGCTAAAAACAAAGGATGTACCCTTTATGCAGTAAAGATATCTGAATTTTTAGAAGAAGATGGTGATTCCATGAAACGATTTCCTCTGTTACAAAGTTTCAAGGATGTTTTTTCAGAGGAATTACCAGGGTTACCACCCAAGAGGGAATTTGACTTCACCATCGAAATCAAACCAGGAATGGAACCTATTTCCAAAGCACCTTATCGGATGACTACTACAGAGTTAGTCGAGCTTAAGGCACAATTGCAAGAACTTTTGTCTAAAGGTTTGATTAGACCAAGTGTTTCACCTTGGGGAGAGCCAGTAATAGTTGTGAAAAAGAAGGATGGAACACTTAGGCTGTGTATTGATTATTGGATGTTGAATAAAGCAACAATCAAGAATAGATACCCACTTCCAAGGATCGACAATCTATTTGATCAGATGTGTGGGGAAGTGGTTTATTCTAAGATAGATCTTCGATCTGGTTATCATCAATTAAGGATTAGAGAAGAAGATATTCATAAAACAACTTTTTGAACAAGGTACAGACATTATGAATTCACGGTTCTACCTTTTTGATTAACTAATGCACCCGCAGCTTTTATGAACTTAATGAATAATATCTTTCAAGAATATTTGGACAAGTTTGTACTTGTATTCTTGGATGATATTCTCATTTATTCTAAAAGTGTTGAGGAGCACAATGAGCATTTGAAGATAGTTTTGGGAATTTTGAGAAAAATAAAGTTGTATGGTAAGTTATCCAAATGTTCTTTCTTTGATTCAGAAGTTCACTATTTGGGTCATGTCATTAGCAAGGAAGGAATTGCTGTAGATCCTTCAAAAATAATGGTAATAACTGAGTGTCCTGCACCAAAGAATGTGCACGAAGTAAGAAGCTTCATGGGTCTTGCTGGTTACTATAGAAAATTTGTTAAGGATTTTTCTAAAGTGGCTGCACCGATAACTTCATTGCAGAAGAAGGATAAGAAATTTATTTGGAATGATAAGTGTGAAGCGGATTTCAAAATTCTGAAAATCCAGTTGACTTCCGCACCTATATTAGCTATACCAGACCCTAATGGGAGCTTTACTGTTGTAACAGATGCTTCTGGGGAAGGCCTTGGACGTGTTTTGTTACAAAATGATCAAGTCATAGCATATGAAAGTAGAAAACTTAAGTTACATGAGCTGAATTATGCTCCTCATGATTTGGAGCTTGCTGCCATTGTTCATGCGCTTCAAGTTTGGAGACACTATTTACTTGGGAAACCTTTTGAGTTGAAAACTGATCACTTAGGACTAAAATATATTTTCACTCAGCCTAATCTAAATGCCAGATAGAGAAGGTGGTTAGAATTTTTATCACAATATGATTTTGATATTAGCTACATCAAAGGGAAAGAGAATAGAGTAGCAGATGCTCTAAGTCGTAGGAAGCACATTTCTGCTCTTATAACATTAAGAACTCAATTTAAGGAAGAGGTAAAGAGTGCCTTAGAATCTGATACATACTTTCAGCAAGTAAAAGCAATGCTTGCTACAGAACCTAATGATGAAAGGTATAAGAGCTTTCATTTTGATAATGAAGGAATCTTACGTTATGAAAACAGGGTATACATACCTATGCTGAATGATTTGAGAAAGAAGTTGTTAGTTGAATTTCATAATTGGCCTTTCTCTAGACACCTGGGTATCACAAAAATGCTTGCTGATCTGAAATAGAAATACTTTTGGAAAGGTATGAAAAAGGATGTCATTGATTTTGTGACTCATTGTCTGGAATGTCAGCGGGTTAAGGCAGAACACATGCACCCTGCTAGACTGTTATATCCTCATAGCATACCGCAATACAAATGGCAAGTAATAAGCATGGATTTTGTACAAGGGTTACCTATGTCCAGGAACAAACATGATGTTATCCTGGTAGTTGTAGATAAACTAGCTAAGGTATCTCATTTCATCACTGGAAATCTAAAGGATGATTCACCAGTGCTAGCCAAAATATTTGTACACAAAATTTTCAGATTGCATGGTGTACCAAAATTGATTATATCTGACAGAGATCCTAGAATGACTCAATATTTTGGGAAACGCTTAATACAGCTCTTGGAACGAAACTAAACTTCAGTTCTGCATATCATCCAGAAACGGATGGACAAACTGAGAGAGTAAATCAAGTGTTGGAAGACATGTTGTGAATGTATTGCATGGATCAAAAGTATAAATGGGAAGAGTATCTTCCATTAGTTGAATTTGCATACAACAAAACTTATCACTCATCTCTTAAAATGGCACCATTTGAAGCACTTTATGGAAGGAAGTGCAGAACCCCTGTTAGCTGGGATAGTGTTGAGGATAGAGTGGTAATTGGACCAGAGATCCTCACTGAAATGGAACAACAAGTTAAGTTGATTCACGAACGATTAAAGGAAGCAACAAATAGGCAGAAGAGCTATGCTGACCTTAAGTGGGTTGATTGAAGGTTTGAGCTAGGTGAGAAGGTTTTTCTTCATGTTAAACCCAGAAAGAGTTCTATAAATTTTGGCAAGGCTGCCAAGTTGTCACCTCGTTTTGTGGGACCTTTCGAAATTGTTGAGATAATCAATCCTGTAGCTTATCGATTAGCATTACCACCGGCTTTATCTCACATGCATGATGTTTTCCATATTTCTTTTCTTAAGAAATACATTTCAGATCTGTCACATGTTTTAAATTGGAATTCCTTGTAGGTCCAAGACTTAGAAATAATCATGGTTAAACCCACACGAGTGTTGGAAACTCGCCAATTGCATTTGAGAAATTGTGAAATACAACAATGTAAGGTCCAGTGGGACCAGTTTAATGAAGAAAGTGCAACTTGGGAAAATCTGGAAGAGATGAAAATTGCTTTTCCTTTTCTTTTTCAACAGGATGAAATTTGTTGACAAAACATTTTTTTATGAACTTATCTTTTTCATGATCATATGAAAGTTAGATTGAGGCAAACATTATTCAGACTGAATAAAATGTATCGTGACATTGATTTCTGAAACTATTCAAGTTAGAAATAGTCACATTGTATTGTGAACTAATAAATTGGTTGACCTGAAGGTAAATAAAATATGTAATCATCAGGACAATGAATCTTTTAGGAGGGAAGCATGTAACACGCTGAACTATTGTTACTTCCTCCTGGGCATTCAAGTGTCGATATATGATTTCTTCTGTAAAAAGGATGTGTTCCTTTGATTGTGAAGTCATGCTTGATATAGATTGTATCTTCTTTGCATTTGAAGATCTTTGACTGAGCCAGGATATTCTTGGACTCTATTATTTCTTTCATTTTTGCACCTGAGTTTAATCTGATTTTGGAATAAATTGTGGATTTACCCGTCTATATGAATCAGTCTTGGATTAGTGGCATTGATCAAAGAGATGTTTTAAGTTTATTCTGGATGAACAAAAATTATAGACCTTACGAAGGTTGCAAGGTCCAAATGTGTGGAGTGAGCAATTCAGGAGTTAACTCAGGCTGATCTTGTTAAATGAATTGGTTCTCGATATCGTAATATCAGGAAGGTCTTGATCTTGAGCCAGGTAATAAATTCAGATACATTTATACTACTAGCTTATTATCAGTGCTGGAATGAATCCTTTTCGTGAATGTATATTTGTTGGTTCTTATACTGAATGATTCTAATTGTTAGACCTAAACTGGATTTATTAAGGTTAATAACCTATGGGTTGGATTAGTGTTAATCTAACCCAACCCTAAGCTATAAGCTAAATGTTCCTAAGGTTAGCAACCTAGCACTAAGGAAGTTAGACTAAGTATCACCTTATGATCTAACCTATGTTTCTAACCTAACTAATGTTAGTGGAGGAAGGGGGCCTATGAAGGGGTGCGAGCCATGGGCAGTAGTTTCTATGGCATTAAATGAAGGGGATAAGCATGAAGGACAAGGATTTAGCTGAGGTTTCAAACAACCATCGAGGCCGACATGGCAGAGTCATCAAATTTGGAAATGGTCTTTGGTTTGAATTTTTCCATCACCAACTATGGCGGTCGGTGGCAATGGAGATTGAACGGGAATTTTGGAGTGATGCAATTAAAGAACTCGGTTTCTGAGCTCAGATTGCTCAGGAAGACATGCAAAATGGAAAACTGGTTGTTTGTTTGGTTTTCCATGCACTCTGGTTTTCCCTCTGTTTGATCACTGGTTCTTTGAACCAGTTTACTTGGTGTTACATGGCAACTATGAGAATAACTAGCTCTTTTATCTGTTGAGGAAAGTTTATAAAGCATGGAAATAACAAATTATTGTTGTTGAAACTAACGTTGAAGAAGAGGAGAAGGCTCGAGATCTTTCAGAGGTCTTCTTTGGATTTTAAGCGGCATTACCAGGCATGTTAGGCCCTAACTTTTAAAAAAATCCTACTTTCCTTCAAATGATTTCATTAGAACAACTCTGTTCAGGTGATTTCAATTCAGTTGGTTGGAAGCATTGTTTTAGTTCTTCTTTTCCTGTGAAATTAGGAATCTCGGATCTTTAGAAGACCTTGAAGGAATAGTTTCTGTATTTAATCTTCCTTGTGGTTTCGCTTCGTTTGAAACCGGCTATACTTTTATGGTTGCTGAATCTTGTTGGATCTTGCTATAATACTTGAAGTTACTTCTGGTTGGATAACTTGCTGTGTTTATACTATTTGAATGTGACTTTGTAGAAGTCCTCCCTGTGTTGCAATATTTGGGATATAATCCGTTGAATGTTTGCAAGGAATATATATATGAAAATGAATCTGTGGAGTCCTTAGAATGTTTCGTATATTTTAGACTTCTGTAGAAGTCATGAATGTGAATACTTATTAGTTATAATCAGTTGGAGTCCTTGAAAAGTAACTGGTATTACGAATTCTGTTGCTTTGTTATGAATATTGTTGCTTAGCAGTGAATATCGGTGGTATAGACTCAGTTGGAGTTCTTTTTATCTTTCGTATGTTTCATCTTCTGCTTAAGCTTAGTTTCGAATGCTGATGTTTAGTTGAGATTACTTAGGATATTGATTCAGTTGGAGTCCTTGATATGTATCTTGAATTATGACTTCTATAGAAGTTTTGCTGGGAATACTATTGGGATTCTTGAATTGTTGTCGCATGAAATCAACTTCAATCTAAACCTTGTTTATGAGCATTAGTTGTATGTGATACTGTTGGAGATCTCGATATGTTGCGAGTTAGATCGATTCTCGATTTAAACCCTCGCTGTGCATGCATATCGTTCAAACTCCTTCTTAACATTCTTGTGTTACTTTCTGTTCGCTTCTGTGGAAATTTAAAGGAAGGGTTTTCTTTACAAATTTTACTTGGTTTGAGACCCTGTTGTATTCCGTAGTAGCTTGGCTTAGGATAAAACTTTGAGGAAAATACTGATATGGAATTTCGGCTTCAGTGAAGACTTGGTTGTGTTTATTTTTCTTGAAAACAACTTCCAATATAAGTCATGGTTATATTATCGTAAGGATATGTTTCAGTTAAATGAAGCTGTGCATGTTTGTGTTAGATTCAGTGTGAATGTCACTATATATGCGTATGGAAACATCATTTGTTTTAATGTTATCTAGCCTCTTGTTTGACTGTGATAAAGAGGTTGTTCTTTTGATTTTGGCTTTGGATTTAAGTCCTTGCTGTGTTAGTAGGGATTAGATTGAGCTATATGTTGCTGAGTGTTTCGACTCAGTGGGATTGATGTTGTGATTGTGCATGGTTACGTCTTCTGTTATTATGATTATCTAGTCTTGTGATTGACTGAGATAAAGAGTTAATAGCTGTGCCTTGACAAGCGATGGCGTTGGATATTTTCTCATTTTTTGAATAATATGGAAAGCTATGTTAAATCTATTTGTTGTATTATTTATTACTGCCTTTCCATGAGGGCTATTGTATTGCTCAGTAAGCTACAGGTAATTTTTATACTTGAATTTTTGACGAATTGTAGTTCTTCCTGTGGTCTCGACTGGCTTAGTCACATGCGTATAATGTGAATGTATTACTCTTGAGAGGATGGTACAGTCATGAGCATGATTGGAAGGGAAATCTGAATGTCTTGGTTTCTTTCTCTTCTGCTGTAATGTATATGTTGATATATTTATATTTAACTATTGGAATTGTTTTAACATACTGATGGATTCATGAATTGTTATGATATTCATTTTATTATGTTGAATGTAATAGTTTGTCCGATGTTTTTTGTCCTTGGGATTCAGATGGATAGTTGTTTTGGATACATTTGTTCTTCTTGGTCACTTATATTTATGAAGAAATATCTAAAAAGTATCTAGGACTATTTAGTAACTATAATATGAGTTACGCATTTATAGTCATGTTTGATTTACAAAAGAGCATAGTCTGAAATATGTTTACATGTTTGGTGAAATGATTTCATTTAAATAGGTTGTTCAATGAGAGCAATTGGTGGATTGCATTTGTTTTAAGAGTTAGTGCTTATCATGCTCAGTTCACCGAACTGACCCGTGTTGACAATTTTTGCAGATGGCTGCCATAAGTGGTAAAGGCACGCAGATCTGATATGATGTTCAGATTGTTTAATTTGGTTTTACGATGAACTTCAATTTGATTATCTAAATGTACTACTTGAAGAAAGATGTTCTATGGTTGTTGAGTATTGTATCAAATATGCTGAATGAAATAAATGTATTTGATTAGCCTTGAAAGGAATGAAAAGAGGTATTTGTTACTTATGTGTTTGTATTCATATCTTGATGGTTTGATCTTCTTCGGTTCGAATGATCTTAAGAGCAATGTTATTATTGTATAACTGGAGAATTTTGTGATTATCTAAGTAAGCTTGCAAGGTTATGTGACTGAATACTTAAGATTGTTTAGTAGTTCTATTATGTTCTATCTAAAGCTAAATTGGAATTTAGATCACTGTCTTTCGGGAAGCTAAGGTTAAAATAAACCTGAGCAGGAAGCTAAACAAGCTGAATAAATTATTACTTCCTAGTCTTAATCTAAGTCAAGACAACGTTTAATTGGACTCTTAATCACTATATCTCGATACTAATAAGTAAGATATAATTTCAGTTATGAGAACTGATATAAACCTAAAAAGGGTATGGTTAGTAATCTCATGTGAAGATTATGGGTTATTGTCCAATTTCGTTGATTTAGATTTATGTTTTTCTATGAACTCCTTGATAGGACCTCAATCTTATTAAAATTCTCTTGTGTAATGGGTTTTATTAAGAAAGGTAATTCTAAGGTGAGGAACCCAAGGACTGGGAAAGACTACCCTTAAGGGAGCGACTGATAGTATAATTTTAACTCAACGTTACACCTTAAAATTTAGTAGATCTTATCGAGGTGGATTAAAAGGTTGATGGCACAAGTCGATTGCATGGTTTTACCTTCGAGAAGATTAGGATCTTCTCAAAGATACAACAATGCAGGTGACTTATGGCGACACCCTTCGTATTGATCGTTAAGATTTACACCTTAAACTCGAACAAGTTTTACTCTGGGACTGATTAGGAACGGTGGTCATGTTATAAGGCTGCCCCAGGAGACTCGGGGTATCTTGACACACTGGGTTAACTAGGGTTGACCCAGTATGTCAGCATATCCCTAGTCCCCGGGAGCATCCTTATAACGTTGTCATTTTACTAATCCGTTCCTGAGTGAATAACTTGGGGCAGGAGAGATTGACAGAAGTTAGTATAAAACATTCTACATAACAAAGGAATGGGGTGATGGACGTATTTCAGATTGACGAGTATGCCGTCAAGGAATACGAGACATAAACATATGTTTCAAATCTTTGGCCAAAGTATCGCATGCTGCTGATTGCATTGTCGTATGTCACCTAGTCTAAGGGACGAGATGCCGATGAATAATGGTAACAATTATTCAGATAGGTTCCTTGGATAGAGCATTCTGAATCCTAGATTAGGGAAGAGAACCACAAGAGTGAGGTGTTAAAATAAAAACGCAAACTCTTGATACTCATGAATAGATCGGTAGATTACCAAGTCATGGAATGAATAGATCGGAGGTACTCCGAGTCATTACAGCTGCATATGGTTATCTGTTATAAGAATGGTTGTTTTGATTTGTGAGTTCTAAATTATGTATTTAGAACCAGGAAGAATTTATCAAAAAAAATAAATTTACTTGTTCTAAAGTACTAAAATGAGGACGTTACATCATTCAAGCAGGAAACACCATGTTATGAGGTATACTCATTCATTTTATGGATATTATTTTTCATGAAATGAATTTAGTCACAAGACATCAAAATGTAGAAAGAATTCTAGTGGTCATGGAACACATCTTGATTTTTATTGCTTGAGAAGTACGGATGAGTTGATCTTCCACAATTACCAAAATTATAGACATATAGATAAATTTTGTTATGAAATAAATCCAAAGCAAAGCAAGAATGTATATGTTGATGCAAAATCACAGCACCCCTGCATGCAGATCAGACTTCTAGGTTGATCACTCTAGCATCCAGTGTGATTGCATAACATTGAATCCTTTCTCCAAGTGTGGGACTTGCAGAATGAGAAAGGAATCTCTAGAGAAGGCTGGTTCCTACTCCTAAACTACCTGCCACAAGCTATTCCAGTGCAGGAAAGCTAATCTAATCCTAATCTAACAATGCCAAGGAGACAGAGAGAGAGAGAGAAAGGAAAAGAAAAAAATCCTACACTAAAACGGTGATACACCAGAGAAGGAGAATGTTGGACATCTATCAAAACTACCATGGAACAAAGAGAGGTGAGCAATGGGAAGGATGGACAGATGCATCACAGGCCCAAGGATAGATTTCACACAGAAAATGTCCCAAAACTCCATGAACACAGCTCCAAACCTGTAATGAACATTCAAATATGCACAAATACCTGCAATGAAGAGAGGCAAGAAGAGAACAAGCAAAAATGAGCAAGGATGGACAGATGCATCACAAAACATGTTTTGTTGCTCCAGAAGTTTGCACAGAACATCATTTCAATAGTAAAAGGCAAAAATGCCATTACAGAGCAAGGGAGGAGGTTCGAACTCCATTTTCAACCCTAGAGAAGAAAAGAAGGGAGGGCAGAGCAGAAAAGATGAACCCTTGTCATTTTTTTTTGAAAGAAGCCCCTCTGTACAATATATAGGAAGAAAGGGAGAGGGAAGAGAGAGGAAATTCAAAACTACCACAACCACTCCTAGGTTGCATTAACTCATCTCATTATGGTGGTAGGTGAGAACCCCAGCGAACCCAAAAGTGGTGAACTATATTTTGCATTTTAAAGAATTTTTTCTCACCTAATTAAAGATATCCAGTTGTAGTTGGAAAGAGGACCTCGTAAGCTTTCCAAAAAGTCCAACGTTGTATGAATCTGAGCTTCCAGTCAAAAGTTATGGCCATCTGAATATCTGCGCCAGGGTCTGCTTTCTGTCAGCGCTCAAAATGTTGCGCCTCCTGAAGGTGCACCATAGGCACATCCATGTGTGTGTCGACATCCCTTTATGTGAACCAAGGCGCAACTTTTGCTATGTTTACAATCTGTGTCATGTGCCATTTTCGTGCACCAAGGGCGCATCTTTCACCCTGTCGACACTATGTGTCATGCACCATTTTCATGCGCCAAGGGCGCATCTTTCACCCTGTCGAGACTCTCTGTCATGCGCCATTTTCATGCGTCAAGGGCGCATCTTTCACCCTGTCGACACTCTGTGTCATGCACCATTTTCATGTGCCAAGGGTGCATCTTTCACCCTGTCGACACTTTGTGTCATGCGCCATTTTCATGCGCCAAGGGCATAAATTTTAGGGTCTGAGTTTCTTTGATTTCCATATTCCTCTGTTTGTCTATATCGACCCGGGGGGGGAGATATTTACAAAAAATTGGCGACTCAACGGGATCACCTGCCTGCTAGGTGAATGACCAGTGACCTTTTAGCAATCCATTGGGCATGGAGTCATAAGTAATCCTGAAAACTAATCTGAACTTTGAAAAATCCCTTTTGAGCCACTTGAAACCCGTTGAACTTAGAGTTGTTCTCACCAAAATGCCACTAAAAAGAACTGTGCAAGAGCAAACACAGTAACACCAAAAAATATGTACAAAACTGAAAATCATACATGCTCCAAATGGAACATGCAGAGTGTGGATAAGAACTTTTTCTACTGAAAGCAAACTTACCTACTCTATTCTAACTGGAGCAAAGGCAAGCTAAACAAACCCTGCAATTGTTTGTGAGAAATAGCTTCCCTTTCTCAAAAGTGGCAGCCATGCAATTGATTTGGAGCTGATCATGGCTGTTAGGATGAGTGGAAAATCAACAAGAAGCTGGTCTTCCACCCAAATCATCAAGGTATCAGCTAAAGGAAAATTCAATACCTCTTTTAGTTGCTCTGCATTTGGATTGAAGAGGTATGACAGCTGATCCTTGGTACTTTGTATCTCATCCTCATGCTCGGAAGCAAGCATGACTGGTTGTGACTTCTCCTTTGGCTCCAATGAAGCCAAATACCTGATTGGGCAAGGTCTGATCCGTTTGATATGCCCATAGCTCTGATTCTCAACTCTAAAAGTGGAGTCTTCTTGTAGACCCTCCAGAATGGATGAAATGGTGAAATTCCTCTGTCCTTTCTCTTCCTCCAATGAAGAACATGAAAGATTAAAATCTTCCAATCTTGATTCCGAAGAGCTGTTATAAGATGCAGGCTGTTGCAAATGAATGTTCTCCTTCATGACAACAGACTCTTGTGTTTGGAATGTGGATGATGAAAGAGAGAATGGTGGAAACTCAACCGGATCTTCTCCATCAAAACAGTCCTCCAAATCTGACAGATAAACTGCCTCATGGCTGTCCTGCTGCAAATGTTCAACTTCCCTATACCTTGACCACCATGGTTTCTTTCTCCCTTCAACATTGAGTTTGAGAGGTCAAACTCCTCTTCAGCACTGGAACTTGAGAGAGGTGAAGTAGAAAGAAGAACTAAAGGTTCTCCTATAGCCTGCTTTGTGCTCAGAGCTCTTGGATCTGCACTTTTCTCCCCCACAGCTGGAATGTGCTCCTCTTCTTTTGGATTTGGAGCAGCTTCTCCTTCCTCCAATGTTTGAAGACAATCTTGCTCTTGATTGAACTCTTCCTCCAGCATGAAGTTTGTCAAGTCAAACTCTTCAATCTGATGCTCTAGAGGACAAGTTGGGACTGCAAGATCTTCTTCTTCTGCTGCAACAAAATTAGTCCTAACCACCACCTGTTCTCCAACCCTAGCCTCTTCTGTAGGTTTAACCATCAAGGGGATCTTTGTCATCCCAAATTTGGCAGCCAAACTTACTAAGCTCTTAATCATTTCTTATTTTCTTGGCTCTTCCTCTTGCTGTCCTTGATGACTGAATTTTGCAATTTCTTCTTCCCCACATGGAATTGGGAATGCAAGAGGAGGGATGGGTTGTAACTCAACTGATTTGACAATTTTTTGTGGTGGTGGAGGAGGTGAAACCTCTTGTTTCTTTGGAGTGGGAGGTATTTCATTTAGCTCTTGTGGAGGGGATGACTGTTTAGAAGGAAAAAGGAAAGAAGAATTGAGGTGTGTTGGAAGACTGAGAGGTGGAGACATGGGATCAACATTTGGGACAGCAGATGGAGAGTTTAAAATTTGAAATTCCAAATGAGATGATGCTGCTTGAGTAATGGGAAGAGAAAAACCGGATGATGGTGTAGAACTTACCCATTGACAAGGTTGTTCAACACCGAATGTATAGGCCTCTATTTCTACTGTCCATTGTGTAAGTTGGGGCAGCATTTTTATCATGAAGTCCAGCTTCTCTTGAGGGCTGAAGTGTCTTGGAAAAGGGCCTCCCCATGGACAAGGAGTCCTATAACCGATTCCGAAAGCTCTCATTTGAGCTGTTGCTCTGGACTGCACCATCTTTATCTCCATCTTTTAGATCTTCTCCAATAGACCGGCATCTTGGATCTGATGGTCTTCATTGTATGCACACCCTTGCTCTTGGAAAGATCCATAGCCAAATTGACTTTGGCACAGCTACTCATGTGGGTATGCATACTGATCTTGAATATGCTCAAAATGCTGATTTGGAGGATTTGTAAAACATGTTGGAGGTGTGATATACTGCTGTTGTTGATGTGAATTCCATGATGGAAATGAAGTCATGATTTCACAACTTCATAGAATGAAAGAAGATGGAAGAGATGGAAGGAAGAATGGATAGAAAAAGAATGAAAAAGAATGGAAAGGAAGGTCTGCAACTTCAGAGATGGGTTGTTGACCAGATGGAGTCGCCAGATGTATTTGCAAGTGCCTCCAAAGGCTAAAATCTTCACAGGAACACATCAACCTGCAAAATATGAAGTGGAAGACCTCTAAGGTCCCACCGGGTGTGCCAAAACTGTTGATGCAAAATCACAGCACCCCTGGATGCAGATCAAACTTCTAGGTTGATCACTCTAGCGTCCAGTGTGATTGCATAACAGTGAATCCTTTCTCAAAGTGTGGGACTTGCAGAATGAGAAAGGAATCTCCAGAGAAGGCTAGTTCCTACTCCTAAACTACCTGCCACAAGCTATTCTAGTGCAGGAAAGCTAATCTAATCCTAATCTAACAATGCCAAGGAGATAGAGAGAGAGAGAGAAAGGAAAAGAACAAAAGCCTACACTAAAACGGTGATACACCAGAGAAGGAGAATGTTGGACATCTATCAAAACTGCCATGGAACAAAGAGAGGTGAGCAATGGGAAGGATGGATAGATGCATCACAGGCCCAAGGATAGATTTCACACAGAAAATGTCCCAAAACTCCATGAACACAGCTCCATGCATTCACAAAAATATTCCAAGCATACACAATGTTAAACCTGCAATGAACATTCAAACATGCACAAATACCTGCAATGAAGAGAGGCAAGAAGAGAACAAGCAAAAAAACAAGCAAGGATGGACAGATGCATCACAAAACATGTTTTTTTACTCCAGAAGTTTTCACAGAACATCATTTCAATAGTAAAAGGCAAAAACACCATTACAGAGCAAGGGAGGAGGTTTGAACTCCATTTTCAACCCTAGAGAAGAAAAGAACAGAGGGCAGAGCAGAAAAGATGAACCCCTGTCATTTGTTTTTTTTGAAAGAAGCACCTCTATACAATATATAGGAAGAAAGAGAGAGGGAAGAGAGAGGAAATTTGAAACTACCACAACCACTCCTAGGTTGCATTAACTCATCTCATTATGGCAGTAGGTGAGAACACCAGCAAACCCAAAAGTGGAAAACTGTATTTTGCATTTTAAAGAATTTTTTCTCACCCAATTAAAGATATCCAGTCGTAGTTGGACAGAGGACCTCGTAAGCTTTCAATATATAGGAAGAAAGAGAGAGGGAAGAGAGAGGAAATTTGAAACACCAAAAGTCAAACCTTGCATGAATCTGAGCTCCCAGTCAAAAGTTATGGCCATATGAATATCTGCGCCAGGGTCTGCTTTCTATCAGCGCTCAAAATGTTGCACCTCCTGAAGGTGCACCATAGGCGCATCCGTGTGTGTGTCGACATCCCTTTATGTGTGCCAAGGCGCAACTTTTGCTATGTTGAAAATCTATGTCGTGCGCCATTTTCGTGCGCCAAGGGCGCATCTTTCACCCTGTTGACACTCTGTGTCATGCGCCATTTTCATGCGCCAAGGGTGCATCTTTCACCCTATCGACACTTTGTGTCATGCGCCAAGGGTGCATCTTTCACCCTGTTGACACTCTGTGTCATGTGCCATTTTCATGTGCCAAGGGCGCATCTTTCACCCTGTCGACACTCTGTGTCATGCGCCATTTTCATGTGCCAAGGGCATAAGTTTTGGGGTCTGAGTTTCTTTGATTTCCATATTCCTCTGTTTGTCTATATCGACCTGGGGGGGGAATATATTTACAACAGTATACATTGTAAAATCAGATCCTACAAGTGCAAAGGAACAAGGGTTAGTATCCTAACCTACCTTCCATTATCAAAGTGAAGACATGGAGTGGTATATAGACAGTGGGTGCTCAAGCCACATGATAGGAAATAAAAGTAACTTCATCTATCTGGAAGAAAATGATTCAATAACATTGAGGTTTGGTGACAATACCTCAACTAGTATTATGGGAAAAGGTAAACTAATTCTTAACAATGGAAATACCATCACTTAAAATGTGTTGTATTTTGAGGGATTAAAGAACAGTCTCTTGAGTGTTAGTCAAATGTGCAATTAGGGATATATAGTGTTATTTCATGACAAGGGGTGTGACATAAAGAAGAAAAAATTAGGTAAAGTGGTTGGTAAGGCAAAAAGAACCAACAATAATATGTATGTTCTCAAGGAGATCAATAAAGAAAAATTATTCACTACAAAAGTTGAAGAGAGTTGGCTTTGGCACATGAGGCTAGGATACTTTAACTTTTTTTAATCTTATCAAAGTTGGCTCTATGGGATGTATAAAGAATATGCCTAAGATTAAAAAAGCAGTTGATAAGCTTTGTAAAACATGCCTTCATGGAAAACAAACTAGAAGAAGTTTTAAATCAAAAGAATACTCCACTACAAATCCTCTAGAGTTGATACACACTGATCTTGTAGAACTAACCAGAACTAAAAGAATTCAAGGAGATAGCTATTTCATGTTTCCAATTAATGATTTCATGAGGATGACATGGCTTTACTTCCTCAAGGAAAATTTAGAAGAATTAGAAAGGTTTAAAGCATTCAAAGCACTAGTGGAAAATGAAAAGAATGCAAAAACCAAGAGCTTAAGGTCTAACATAAGAGGAGAGTTTTGGTCAGATAAATTTGATGAATGTTGTGAGACCTGTGGAATAAGAAGACAATTCTCATCTACAAGGGCACCTCATCAAAATGGGGTAGTATAAAGAAAGAATATAACAATACAAGAGATGGCTAGAACTATTCGTAATGAGTCAAGATTTCTAGATGGATATTAGAGAGAGTCAGTTGGGACAATAATATACATACTAAATAGAGATAAAATCATAATTAACCACAATAATACACCCTACGAGCTTTAGATAGGAAGAAATGCAAGTGTAAAACACCTAAGGGTCTTGTTATCCCAAATCTACCCCACTGGGTTAATTTGGATAGCTCATTAAAAATGGACTTAACCATTTTTAACAGGCCTAGGATGGATAAAAACCTATCAAATTATATTTCCCAAATGATCTATCCATTGGTATTTAAAAACCTTAGGGAAGCATGGAAAAAACCACACAACAAATCATAGCTATGGAAAATTGGAAACCCGTGATGTAAAGGGAGTGCCTTGTAGTGTTGTGCAAAAAATATTAAAGCCACAATAAAAAGGAAAGTAACGAGGACACGTGGTGTAGATCGAAGGGATCAGAAAGACCACGTGGCAGCAATATAACATTTACTAAGGAAATTGAGCTCAGTGGACCTCAAGTCCCCAGAATAAATGAGAATTGATAAAGGCATCAAGTCTAGTTTAAGTTAGCAAGGTGAAAGGGCTACCTAGCAGCAAATTAGGAGAAACAAGTTTCTAAGTCCCTAAAAGTAGTAATTTGCAATGTGAAGCCATAAAACTCTAACGAATGTGAATCCTAAAGCTACGTGAAGCTATCTTATTAGATAACCTTTCATAGTATAAAAAGTGCAAACGTTAAAGGTAGTCTGACATTGCAAAGTGCGTGGAGCTTACCTATTGGCTTGCACTTTACAGTTTTTAGTCAAGATAAATTGAAAGTATGACAACCTGAAAGGAATGTATATTTTCTATTGGTTATTTCTTAATAGTGGTTAGAGGAGGCAGATCAAAGTTCTTACATCACGAGATGCATGGAGTGATCTCATTGGATGGATATTTCACAAGTGTTAGAAGGACATATCAAAAGGAATGACATGCCAAGAGCGTGAAGCCTTTTCATTGGCACACACTTCATAATGGTTAGTCAAATAGATTTGAAAAGGTGAATTGCAAAGAAATGTGAAGCCTTCTCATTGTCTCACATTTCTAGAGGTACTGTTAAGGGAAAAGGATAGTTTCACACTGGGAAGAAGTGTGGTGTGGTCTTATTTGTCCATTTTTCAGAATGACAAGAAAAGAAAGGAAAAAGGGAAGCAGATACTGATCCTATGACCCAATGTAAGATAGACACATGGAAAAGAGAAAAACAAGAACACGTTGGCAAAGGACAATCCCCAAGATAATCAGTGTGTAGACACAAAATTATGCACTTTAGACATTATTTATAAGGTTCTTGAGTGAAAAAAGTACTATTTAACCCCCATCTTTTGGCCATCTTGTTTTATTTTATTTCATCATTATCGACCTCTTGCACCTATATGCCTAGTCAGCTTCTATCATCCCATGCTATTTTAGCCTTGACTGAGGTGCCCAGATTGGTACTAGGGCACCCGTGGGTTCTCTGGTCCCACTAGGGGTGCCTCGATCCCTGTTACACTTTCCTAGCACTTTTTGTGATCTTTCTAATGATTTTAGATCTTTATCTTTCTTGTGGTTGGCATTTTCATGGTTAACTACGAAATTAGACAAAGAAAATCCTATAAATATAAATTTATGAGACCATAATGAGGGAACTAACATCATTCACTATTATCACTCATCTAGAGTTGCATCCATCTATTACATTGGAGATCACTTGCATCCATATAGCTCTATCACAAGGCACAAGGATTGGACATTTGCATCACACTTCATAGGGGGTTGGATTATATTCTGTTCCATGCACACATTCAATCAAATTTTGACATCTAGTTATTGCTCACTATAGACACCCCAAAACTACACTTCTCCACTTGTTCCCCGTATTATTCTAGTTTACCCTATTATTCACCCATTTGTGATTAATTGATTAAATTAATTAATTAATATACCTTATACCCCTTTGGATTAATTAAACTAATCCCATGTACCCTTTGTACCCCTTTGGCTAAATTAATTGTTATTTATTAATTAAATAATTAATTAATTAAGTATGTGCACATCCTAGTCATATGCCACTTGTTCAAAATCCACTTAGACTCCACTTGGACTCCCTATCCTTACCCTAGTTAACTACACTTCTAGAATCCTAGAAAGGTGGGGGCAGTTAAAAGGCACGTACAACCACCTTTCTGGATGCAAAATTTTGCAATTAATTAATTTAATGCCCCTGACACATTTGTAACTTCCCACAATGTTATTTTTAGCATACTCTGTAGACACCAAAAGTAAGTCACAAGCACCTTGACCCTTCATTAAATAATCAACTTGAACACACTCACCTAACCATGGCCGCTTACACCCCACACTAATATTAATTTAATTAACTAAATTAAATTAATCCATGTCCTCACAATATTTATTATTTAATTATCCTAATTAAGATAATTCCCACACCACCACTCACCCTAAGTCTATTCTTAGTATGTTGCCATAACTAACTAAGACCTAACTAAACTGTAAAAATCAAAGCCTACATCCCCTCTAACCACATTCCCATAGAAGAAAAGGTAACTCCTACTCTTTCTTAGATGAATAGAGAGATCTAGCGGAAATCATTGCCATGATCTCCCATTTTTAGTAAACCCAGGGAATCCTGCCTTAACTAATGCTGGTCACCCCTGAACCGACGCCGGTCAACCTGGAACCATTGTTAGTTACCTTTTATTCCCTTTGGTAACCTTATTTCAAGGTTGACACATTTCTGAGACAATGAAAGGAGACCAGAGCTACATGCAAGCAAAATAAGTATCCTTTTACGCATCCAAACATCTAGAGCCATCACCAGCATCAATCAGAGAGCCATTGTATCCACGGGAGCACTCTGAGAAAGCACCACTATAGGACCATACATGCATTCTTCAATCAAACACCTCCACCACTTAGCCATAAGATCTTTAACACAGTAAGTATGGACCTAACTAGTATGGTTTATTTCAGTTAGTAATATTTATTACTCCTGTTATTAATCTATTCTTTGCATGCTTATTGCTTCATCACCCAATTGCTTGTAAAGCCAAATATCCCTTCACCCATATCACCAAATCACCTATTGTCACTTGCTATATACTTCTGAGCATACCTAAGATCTCTACAAACCTCCCCATTTCCTCGCCCAAACTTTACTTGACCTCAGATCACCCTTGCCATTTGAGATATTTTGAGTTTCTTTTACCCTGACCCTACTGACGCCAGTTATCCACAACCATCATAGGTTCTACTTGAACCGATATCGGTAACATTTAGCGGACGTTAGTCTTTGTGTTTTACACCTTGACCAAGAACAAAACCAACAATCACCTTATCAGGTGAACTAAATAACCCAAAACCTGACCCTGACTAGTCCCAGTACCTTGACAGACACCTCATATCTCAGATCCAACTATAACCTAGCCTGTTGTGATTGGATTTTCTTATTGTATTTGAATGAGATACCTAAATCATATCAAATATATTAGGACCTTCTTTATTTCTCGCATTAACTTGTTTTAAACACTGGATTTACAGTCGTCTAGGAAGTATCACACTTCCTAGAACTAGCATACGCTAGGCAGTCCACTATCATATATCATTTAACTATCCTTTTCTGGTCTTGTTTTCTATTATAGGTAGTTCCTCCTAGCCAAAAGGAAGCTCTCACATTCAACTATGGATCAAGAAGTCAGAATCCGCACAATAACCATTAACCAACCAACATTTAATAGGTATTCTTCCTTGGTCCTTATGCTTATCTGTTTCGTCATTTCGAAAAGGTAAAGAAAAAGGTGAATCATTTTAGCACACCTGATGGGACACATCAAGGGTTATTTTGCATTTATTCATTTCTAGGTGAGAGTTGTGTGTTTTTTTCCCTTTGAAAAGCTTCTACATTAATTTTTCTTCCTTGGAATCATTCTACTTCTTTCTTTTGTCTAAAAATAATCTTGTTTTTGGTGCTTTAAAAAGAACACATCTTCCTTTCTTTTGCATTGCATTAGTGAAAGAGCATCCCTCTTTCTGTTCATCTCTTGCTACATCGAATATCACACTTTGATTTGGGTTTAAAAACACTTGCATTGCATTCTGGTTTGTTGCATTATTAGCTCACATTAAAATTGAGGGAAACCTATATGCTAGAAGTCATGTCCAATTGATGGTTGTCACAAAGAATCATAGAAATCACATTTTTATCTCTGTGTCTTACCAAAATTTCAAAAAATCAAATATACACATCTTTCTTAAACAACATCTTATCTAGAAACATCTATGAGTGATCACACGATCTGATTGGCAGGTACTCCCCAGCTCATTTCCTACTTCAAGTCATCATCTCAGAGGACATGGTGCCCCTACCATAACATACCTGAAACCTCTCCTTTTAGATATGCTTCTTCGTAAGACACCTTCCCAACCAAAAAATTATGTTCTAAATACACACAGTCAGTCCTAAATAGCATAAGCTAAACAAACATAAGAAAATCACTGTTAGGATCACACTTTTTCTTAGCATTCTTCTTGGCTTGTGTTTTGAGGTGTGAGACTACAAATCCCCATTTTTCTTCTTCCTTACACACTCCACCATAATAGTTGGAGTATTTTGAATTTGTCTTAGTGCACCAGGGCCTCATATTCTCATTCTTAGGCTGCTGAGTTTGATTCTTCACTTAATTTAATTCAAAAAATGAATTTTCTTCATTTCTTTCTAATTTCACAGTCACTGACATCAGTCCAGCGAGTGTCACTAGTTCACATTGGACCATTGTTGTTAAACCCTAACCGGTGTTGGCTTCTGTCTTTCTAGTTACTTTACCAGAACAAATTTCATTATTGCTTCTGCTTTGTTTCTAGCCCTCAGGGCACCATCATATTTCTCCCTTATTAATATTTTTTGTCATACACAGTTTCACCAGTACAAATCCAACATTCCCACTTCATTTTTTTGAGACTGGGTTCCTCCACAGTGACCAATATCGGTTTCAGAAACCCTCATCGGTGTTTTCCCAACCGTCACCGATCATCCTGATAGTCATCAGTTTACCTAGAACCGTCACCATTCAACTTGACCATCATTGGTTGCCTATGTTTAATTTTCCAAAATATAGACATTTACCAAATTCACCTCCCAGATCCCATTATTCTCTATTTTTTACTATTTTCTATGTCATCTACAAAATATAGTCTTACTAGGTCAACACTTGTTCACATGGTGCTGAATCACAGCCAAACTAACACCCTCATATTCCATGCTAGTCATCAACCACTCCCACCTAGTCCCTCACCACCTTCCATTGTATCACCCATGGATCCAACCTTACTTACCACCATTGCTACTATTGACAAGGAGTTTACATGACTCCTTGATCAGAATCTCGTGGTCTTATAGTTCTACCTTTCCCACTCTTCCACTCGAGACTCCTTTGGTCAGGTTATATATGACATGCCGGTATTAATCTCTTTGGCCCCTATTCCTACTACTGTATTAACCTCACCTAATTTTCCCCTGTAGTTTCATAGATAGGACCCATACCTGCTATGACTTCTGCATCAATATTTTCCCTCTCACTTTTCGTATATGCTATCCCCTCATCCGCCATCCAGACCATAGCATAATCCGCACCCATTGTCTCACAAATACCCATTACAACACAACCAATTGTGGTGTTGGTAACCCTTACTCCATTCCAAAATCTTGTCCTCTCCATCTCGTAAACATTTCCCCTAATCACTATGAGATTCATGACAACCATCTCACCCATATACACCTACTATCAACAACCCCTATCTCATCTGTTACCCATTCTAGATATGTACCTTCCATATCGGTTCCTTATTCTCAACCTCCCTATCAGGTTCAATATCCACCTCCTTATACCACAGGAGGTGTCCCCCCATCACAACCAACCAACGATCTCATCAAGTTGATGATGGAAAAGATGCAAACACTAGAAGCATCGGTTTCTGGCTCACACAATTCCCTCACTTATGATGAAATTTGTAATGAGCCTATTCACCTGTCCATTACCATTCAACCATACCCCGTACATTGGGGTATACCAAAATTCAACTGCTTCAATAGCAAAGAAGATCCACAACAACATTTGTGGTCCTTTAAACATGGGTGTTACCTAATTTCTCATAATGATGCTTTACTTTTGAGGACTTTCCCAATGTCCCTGACAGGACCTGCATTGGACTTATACAATGGACTACCAAGACACTCCATTTACTCATTCAATTAAGTATCCCAAGCCTTCCTAGATCACTTTTCCATCATTGTTGTTAAGAAAGTTACCATGATTGATCTTTTTTCCACACAACAATATGACGATGAGTCTATTGCTGACTTCATCACTCACTGGCGCAACCTCATCAACCAGCTCATATTCCAATTGCCTTAAACCAAACTTATAGAACTATTTACTTGGGCATGTGTTAGACACATCTCACTAACCCTACAGGTGTAAAATTTTTACACTTTTGACGAGGCATTCACCATGTCAGGGAAATTGGAAATTCATGCTATTGAAGAAAACAAGATTCAACTTCGTAACAAGAACATCACGTTTAAATCAAATGATAGTTATTCATCTTCGAAACTTCAAAAAAAATATTCAAAGCCAAAATGGTTTTCTAATGATGTAGTTCTCAAAGCTGGTCCCCCTCATCAATCAAACCTAACCAAACCCCCTTCTAATATTTCTGTTGTCCAATATTTCCAATTCAGATGAGAAAAACAAAAGTACACTTCCCTAGGAGAATCATATTCTTTCATTTTGGAAAAGCTTGTTAAGGTTGGCACCATTACCCTTCCACCTATAAAACCATATACTAGTTTTGACCCTGAGAAACCCATGCCTGCATGGTATAAGGAACACAACATTTATAACTATGATCATATCAAAGGTCACAATGACAATAACTGCATTAGCTTAAAAAATATCATTCAAGAAATGATAGATAACAAAGACTTAGTATTGGATATCCTGAATTCACCTGCTAACCAAAGCCTACACATATTCAAGAAGCCATTCCCTAATCATGCCTCATCTTCCAACAAAGTGGGTGATACCTCAAATAATGATAGCACTTTCTGCAAGGTCCACGCTATTTTTAATGATGCACCAGTTACTTCCCAATTGCCTCATATTCCTTCCATAGATGAAATATTAGCCCATGCTCCCCTACCTGCACCAGAACCTATTTCATCTACTCCTCTACCCATAGAGGAATCCCCTTCATCTTCTCCTTCACCCGTGAAAGATCCTATAATCAACACACCACCTTCGACCCCTCAAAATTCTAAGCCCACTTCACCAATGTAAGGAGAGCCCACTTTGGTTGGCCCATCCTCTCCTCTACCCATGGAGGATAATATAGAAGTACCACCACCTATAGATGACTGTTCACCATCAGACCTTCAAGATCCCGTTGATCTACTTTTGGCTCTCTTACCCACAGAGTCCAAGGCTAGACATTTCCCGGTATCTCAAACACATTTTATAGGGATTGCCACTCTATCCATGTCAGCTCCACTTACAATAGTACCATTCTCACGCTTGGCCAATTTCATAGATTATGTCGATAGAGCCTTTCTTTGGGGGCATCTTCTACTTCCTATTTCAACACAAATGTAGCTGTCACTCGCTGACACCTCCACTATCTATCCAAAAGTGTTTTGGCTGACCAAACTGAACACAACCACAACTATTATAAAATCTCCCACGACACCACTCATGGCTCAACTCACACCTCTACCCATAACCCAACATGCATCTACACCCAAACCCATGCCTATATCATCTCCCTTGCCTAAACCTATCACTACCTTAGGGGTCATACCAATATCTATCCTTACTCATCCACCCATTAAATTAGATTTAGCTATGTCTTCCAAAAATAACACCAAATTTAACCCGACCCTTAAATAGAAGAGCCAATCTACTAGATCTCATACCCCAACCTTGCCAAACACTCCCTTGTCACCTTCACCCTTTCCATCCATCCTAGGACATCACCCCTCAACCCTAGCCAAGAAATCCCCATCCACTGGTAAACCAAGAAAGCAGCAACCCATTTCCCCATCATAGACCTCTAATATACCGAAGTGCCCCACACAACCTCCACCCTCACCTATAACCTTTTTACCACCCATACCTCCAATACCATCAATAAATTCTTCACTACCCACAACACTTCCTTCTCTTTCACTCATGCCTCCTGCCCAACCCACACCACCTACCTCCATAGCACCTCGGTTACCCCCATGGGTAACCCACCTTCTTCCACCATCCACTTTTATCTCTACATCTCATGCGCCCGTATCACCTTTACCTAATAAGGTGCAACCTAAAGCCAAAAATCTGCTACCCTCTAATAAGGTAGTTAAACCAACCACACCTTCTATTTCCAGTTCATCTACCATGCCCCTACCCAAGTAGATACGACCAACACCTAAGACCACACCACACACCAAACTAGTAGCCCAACCCACTCCCCCTCTTGCAAAGACTCTTCCTACACAGTCAACCATACCTGTACCTAAACCCACATTCACCTCCCATTGTGATCCATTGTTAGGGTCCTACGCCAAAATCCTAACCAACCTCCTTGAAACTTCTGTCATCACATTACCACCCCTTAGACCTTACGACCCACTCAAACCCAAACCAAAAGGGTTTGACGAAACCAAAATTTGTGCCTACCATCGTGTGCTAGGACACGATGTAGAGAACTATAAGGCTTTGAAAGCTGCTCTTGTCCAGTTGTGTCCTCCTGAAGAAAAATTTGATGATGATGATCTTCTTGATGAGGACCCCATTTCTACAGTGCCAATTTCCATAGATCTTCCCTCATTTCCTACAACTCTTAGATCCATCCCTGAGATTCAAAATTAACATGGTTTGCATAAGAGAGTTGGCCAAACCACCACCCAAATGTAAATGTGCCCTACTCATCTCACAAGGGTCATACCCACCACTAGGGTTTTGTCCCTCTTGCCGCTATACCTTCCATGACACACCCTCTCCATCCACCTCCCCTCAGATTAACATGATCAACATTACCACCCATTCTCATAAAGATAAGGGTAAGGAGAAAACAAATAGCCCATCAACTAACCCTGTACCCAATATACCATCTACACCCACACCCAAAGTCATCATTCATGGTCCTGCATATCCCATTTTTGATGGGGCCACACATCGTACAATGCTAAAACAACTACACCAATCCCCCCTCAAAATGTCTTTATATGACCTTGTCCAGACCTCAGAGTCACATCGTCAAGCCCTCATGGAGGTCCTTCAATCTATTGAAGTCTTACCAAATGACCCCACACCCGTAGCCTCCATCATTACCCCTCACCATATAGCCTCTCTCACTATGTCTTCTTCCTCCTCTACACCTTCACTGACTCACCAAGTGGCCACCCTCAATTTTGTAGACAAAGAAATCACTCCCTTTTAGTCTGATGACCTCGACCCCACTCTTTTCATCTCCATCTTTATTGATAATATACATATCCGACGTATTATGATTCATGGTGGTACTAGCATTAACATCATCTCCTCCCACGTGTATGCCCAGATGTAAATACCTACCAATTACATGCATAGTAACCCCATTATGTTTATTTCTTTCAATGACGCCATAACCTCTACACTAGATACCATTGTTCTCCATGTCCGCGTAGGTCCCTGCACTGTCCTAAAACATTTCTATGTCCTAGAAGGGGAGTTCCAGTATAACTTGCTGCTTGGTCGACCTTGGATTCGTGCTGTGGGTTGTGTCCCTTCGACGTTACATCGATGCCTCAAATTTGAACACGAGGGACATAATTACACCATCCCTACCAACCCCTCACCTTTCAAGACCTGTAACATGCTATATCAACCCAATGATGTGCTTGTACCGGTCAAGGCATCTGCCACCAAAACCACTTCACCTCCACCCACAAGCCCATCCACCAAAATTGCCACTACTTCTACTACATCTAACCTCACTATCCCTACTGCATCTGTAGCCTCTACTGATAGCACCCCTACTTCCCCTTCATCTAGCGATCCATCTATACCCGCTACCCACATACCAACTACTGATCCCTTAGAAGGTGTTTTTCAATGCCTCACTCTGGGGGAATACCACCTATATAATATTGATACCTTCCTCACCCCACAAGAGTATGGGAATCTACATCAACACCCCAGTTATGACATTCACATTGGTGACATTTTCCCTTATGGCCCTCCCCACCTTCCCACCAATCTAACGTATGGGGGACTTGATATGGCCACCTATAAACCCAAACTGCCATCCCAAACCCAACCATTTTCCACCGACCTACACTCCCTCACTAACTGTAGTTTCACTCACACTTTCCTCCACTGGTGTGCATGGAAAGGATTTGGCTTTAGTTTTTATGAACAAGGCCACCACACTGTCATCTCCTATACCTCTCATAAACACAATGATAATAGTGGCATTGGTTTTGATGCCCCATCTTCTAGGAAGGTTTGCATTGAACTTATTCAGGACAAGGCATCTTTCCCCTCTCATTCACCCACATTACCATCCTCACCCACGGAGTCCATAGATCCTGAATCTATACCTCCTAACTTTTTTTTTATAAACACCATTTCCCTGGGACCGCTGACCTATCAACACGATGGTGAGGCTCCCTCTTCTCTCCCATTCCTGTATCCTAACATGATCGATGATGATACACCTTCAATTAATGTCATTCAATGTCAGGATGATGAGTCCATCCTCACCTACCTTGGTGCAGAAGACTCTTATATTCACTGGTCGTTACTCCAAGACACAAACCATGTTGAAAGAATCGACCATCGAAATCAACATTAATACCCAAGATGACCCGCACATTCTAAAGATCGGCCAATCTTTAGATGCTATTGAATAGGAAGCCTTCACCTCTTTCCTTTGGGACCATAGAAACACATTTGCTTGGTCCTATGCCGATATGCCTGGTATCGATCCTAAAATCATGGTTCATAATATCGTGACCATTCCTGATGCCAAACCTATCAAACAAAAGCTACAGAAAATGCATCCTCACATTGCTCTTCTGGTCAAAGAAGAGCTTCAGTGCCTTCTCTCAGTTTCCTTCATTCTACCCATCGATTATCCCCAATGGATTTCTAACATCGTTCCTATCATGAAAGTGATAGGGGGACTCCACATTTGCATAGATTTCCATGACCTCAACCTCACCTGTCCCAAAGATGATTTCCCACTACCAGGTATTGACCAACTAGTTGATCTCACTGTTGGCCATGAAATTTTATCACTCATGGATGGTTTCCTGGGCTACAATCAAATATTACTAGCTCCCAAGGATCAACACAAGACTTCCTTCATCACCCCTTGGGGGAATTTCTGCTATCGAGTCATGCCCTTTGGTCTCAAAAAAATTGGTGCTACATATCAGCGGGCCATGACTTACATCTTCCATGACATCATGCATCACATATTGGAGGATTACGTAGATGATCTGCTTTCCAAATCCAAACATTGAACCGAACACCTACCCATTCTTAAAGTCATCTTTGACCGCCTCATCAAATATTGTGTTCATCTTCAACCAAAAAATGTGTCTTTCATGGTACTTTCCGGGAAACTCCTAGGTTTCATCATTTCTTTGTGTGGCATAGAAGTCGATCCTGCTAAAGTCAAGGCTATCCTTGAAATGCCTCCACCCACTAATCTCCATCAACTTCGCAGCCTACAAGGAAAATTGTAATCAATTTGTCATTTTATCTCCCAACTCTCTGACCACTATCAACCATTCCATCATCTTCTCAAGAAAGATGTTTCATTCAAATGGGATGATGCGTACAATAAAGCCTTCAAATCCTTGAAACAATACCTCCTTCAACCACTAGTGCTCATTCCTCCTAAGGATGACCAGCCCTTCTACCTATATATTTCTTCACTGACCATTCTCTAGGTGATATGCTTGCTCATCATGATGACCAACACTGAGAGCAAGTGGTTTATTACATAAGTCATACCCTTCTTGATTACGAAACTAGATATACCCACACTGAAATTTTTTTCCTAGCCTTAGTTTTTGTCGCCACCAAACTCCACCATTACCTACTCAACCACAAAACCTTCTTCATTACTAATACCGACCCATTACACTACATGTATGCCAAACCTTATCAAAATCAATGTGCCACACACTGGATTATGCTTCTGGCTGACCTCGACCTTGAATTCATCCATCAAAATTCCATCAAGGGCCAAGCTATCACTGACCAATTGGCTGACACACCTATTTCCAGGGATCAACCCTCTAACTTCAACTTTCCAAATGAGTCTATAACTACCCTTTCCCTAGATGAACCCGCTTACCAAATGACACTCTTCTTCGATGGCTCCAAGTGTCAGCATGGGGGTGGGGCTGGTGTTATCCTCATTCCACTTGATGGTGAACCTATGCCTTTGTCTTTCAAACTCAATTTTGATTGTACAAATAATATTGTTGAATACGAAGCACTCGTATTGGGTCTCCAGGCTGCTTATGCCTTAGATGTTAAGTCAATCAACATCTTTGGTGATTCTCAGTTGGTCATAAACCAAGTCAATGGTATATACCAGTGTTGTAATGAGATACTTCAAAAGTATAAGCATCATGTGGACATACTTTTGACCACCTTCGACCATTATGCCCTTCAAACCACCCCACGTTCTACCAATAAATTTGCAGATACCATGGCCTGCTTGGCTTCTTAGATACCTACTTCACCCACTGACTCTAAAATATTTGTCACCATACAAAGACTACAATCACCCTCTTATTTGCCTCATGAAGTTTACTCTATCAGAACACTGCTTCCTGACCCGAGTGACCTTTGGTATAAGCAATACATAGACTATCTTTCCCTCTCCATTTTACCTGCTGATCTCACTCATAATGGACAATGTGCCTTCCTTAAAAGTGTCTCACGTTATGTCATCATGGGTGGTCTTCTGTACAAATGTGGTTTTGACAACATTCTCTTGTGATGCCTTACCAGTTCTGAAATTCCTTACACCATTAAGGAAGTCCACGATGGGATTTGTGGAGGCCACTTTAGTGGTCTCACTATCACAAAACACATTCTTCACCTAGGCTATTACTGGCCAACCCTAAACCATGACTATTGTGATTATGTCAAATGCTGCGTAAAATGCCAACAACATGCTAATCTCCATCACACCCCTAGTCATGCCTTACAGGTCGCACGAGACCTTTGGCCTTTCTCTCAATGGGGTTTGGATCTTGTCGGTGAGATCAACCCCCATTCTTCACAATGCCACCAATGGATCATAACTACTGAATATTACACTAAATGGGTAGAAGCCATTCCCCTCATTTCCACAAAAGCTGAGAAAATATGTGAATTCATCAACCATCACATCATCTGTCACTTTGGCGTTCCTCACCACATTATCACAGATAATGGAAAACAATTCAAAAACAAAACCCTACGCAAACTATGTGATGCTTTTGGCATCCAACTCAGTTTCTCATCACCTTATTACCCAAAAACCAATGGTCAAGCTGAATCAACCAATAAAACCTTGAACAAAATTCTTATGAAGGTGGTCAATGATACTGGGAAGGATTGGCATACGCACATTCCTTTCACCTTGTGGGCTTACCGCACTAGTATTCACACTTTGACTGCTGCCACCCCCTTTTCTCTGGTCTATGGTATTGAGGTTGTCTTACCTCTCGAAGTCTAGATTCCATCCCTCCACATCTCACTACAAGACATGCTCAATGATGATGAATTTCACCAGGATCATTTGGCACAACTTGAATTATTATATGAATGTCATCTCAACCCTGGACCATCTCCAAATCTACCAAAAATGTATCAAACGTGCCTATGACAAATGTGTTCATGAATGAACCTTTCAAGTTGGTGACCTCGTCCTGAAGGAAAATCAACATGTAACCAAAGAGGAGAAAAGTAAATAGGGAAAATTTACTCCTAATTGGCTTGGACCTATATCATCACCCATGCCTATGGATCAGGTGCTTATCATTTGTCTTCACTCAAAGGTAAACCTGAACCTGAGGTCCTTAATGCCTTGCATCTTCGACCATTTTATTGTTGATATCAAGTCCTATATCACTTTCTATCAATTGGTTGCTCGTCCCTTGAGCATTGTTCACCTTCCATTATTACCCATTTTGAGGATCCATGATTAAACAAGAATCATGTGATTACCCATCACCTTTTAGCCTTGTCTTCAATGTGAGTACCATGGCTCTGCTCATAGCATGATTCTCATGGATACTTTTCATCTTCTTCAAGATGGAATCCCATGGTCATTCATCACTTGAAACCACCTCTTTCCTAGTTAATCTTTGTGTACTATGATCTTGTCTTCTAAAACCGGAACCTAATCATCCTCTATAATCTTGTCCATGACTTAAACATCTAAAAAAACAAGAAAAAAGGATATGAATCCTTGAGTCAAACTTCCAAAAACAAGATGACTTTGTCAAAAGGGACATCTCTTCTCCATATTATACCACTATCAATAGACTACTCCCTCGAAGGAAAGCTATGTATGGTCATTACAAAAATATAATAAATATTCAGAAGCTTCCCGCATCAATCAGCTTCACGAAGACCTCAAGGAGATAATATATTCATCCCATATAGACTTCCCGCATCGATCAGTCTATTAAAAACAAAAAAATCAAGAAAAAGATGAAATTTTCATCATGGACTTGCCTATTTTGGATCCGGGTTTCTTGTTCCAAAAAACACATTGTCATACACTAAGTTACACTAAACCTATCATTCTCAGCTTCTTGTCCTTTCCACCTAAATTCCTCGTTACTCAAGGGACTTGCCACAAATGTGACATTTTGTGATCTTGTGACTTTTCTTCACCCTTAAAACAATCCATTATGAAATGCCTATAAGGTCTTACGTTCATAAGCCCATCTAAGGTATGATAGAATCATCAGGGTTCTTATCAATTAAACAGCTCTTTTACCACCTCTTACCATTTGCCTTCCTCATTACCTATTGATTATCCTATATAGGACCAGATCCTCGGCACATGTATTTAAAAATCAATCAACCATACCTACAACCTAAACTCAATCATACCTATGACCTACATCACCCATGCTTAACACCTACCAGACCATTCCGCTATTTCACCCTAATCTTCCCTTGCTTATGGGAGAACTACATTGACCTGAGGTCACTTTTTCACCAAGACTATGTAGGCAACACTTCGAGGGCATGGGGCCCTTGGAGGTTATCTCAGCCACTCTCTAACTTAACCAATTCCCTCTCCCCCTTTCCTAGTCACATTATACCCTAGTTAGTTTCCTTTTTATATCAATAATTGGAAATTAACCCAAACAAATAACAATTGCTTTACATATTTACCATCATCACTCATGCAATATTCAATCTACACAAGAAAAAGGGGAAAAATGTAGCAACACTAAAATTTCCTTACCATTATCATCATCGATCATGTGCCCTATCTCACCATGGTCGGTTATACCAAGTCCAACATCGGTCATTTTCCCCCATAAACTATGATCGGCTTACCTCAACCATCCCCAGTTATGTATGACCGACATCAGTTACCTTTCATATTTGTACCCATTCCCCATTTTTGTCCCCACTTACCCAACCCTACCACTATTTGACCTTACCCACCCTTATTGCAACCAACCTCCATGCCTACCTTACCTATACTTGTCCTTAATTGTGTTTTGGGACTTGTTATTTTACCCATACCTTGGCCCTACCCATGTCGTGACCTAGCTACTTGGACCTAGAACATTGCTAGTGACCTATGAACTCATGTGATTGCTATACCTTGCGACACTGTTACCCATGTTGTTTGACCTAATGACCTTACCTTACCTCTTATCATGACCTTTTATCTTGACCCAACCTTTGGTGTATCAGAACATACCTAAATGTTCCTACACCTGACCTACGAAGTGCTTCTGCACCATATCCTATACCTTGGATACCAGAATCACCTCAACCTTGTTTGGATAAACCTATCAACCTTAGACAATGTAGAGTTTGCATGCTCTTCAACCTGGTACCGTGCTGTAGTTTATACATGTGTGTGCATTTGACTGTTACTACCTTTGACCCTGACCCATTACCTGGATTACCTGATTGGACCTTTACCCCCTTACCCCCTGTTGTCCACCTTCCTCTTCATCACATTCACCTTTTATCAAACCACTCACTGATTCTTGTCTTCTACCACATCAGTTCCTAGTTTGAGGGGGATCACCTTCACCCACACATGGGGCAACCACATCTTATTTTTGTCAACGTTGCTTACCAATACAAGCTACGCAACAAAAAGGGGCAAAATGTAGACACCAAAATTAGGTCACACACTCCTTGACCCCTCGTTAAATAATCAACTTGAACACACTCACCTAACCATGGCCCCTTACACCCCACACTAATATTAATTTAATTAATTAAATTAAATTAATCCATGTCCTCACAATATTTATTATTTAATTATCCTAATTAAGATAATTCCCACCCACCACCTCACCTATACACCTCACCTAGCCACCTCACCCTAAGTCTATTCTTAGTATGTTGCCATAACTAACTAAGACCTAACTAAACCCTAAAAATCAAAGCCTACATCCCCTCTAACCACATTCCCGCATAAGAAAAGGTAACTCCCGCTCTTTCCCTGATGAATAGAGAGATCTAGCAGAAATCATTGCCATGATCTCCCATTTTTAGTAAACCTAGGGAATCCCACCCTAACCGATGCCAGTCACCCCTGAACTGATGCCGGTCAACCCTGGAACCATCATCGGTTACCTTTTATTCCCTTTGGTAACCTTATTTTGAGGTTGGCACATTTTGAGAGCAAGAAAGGAGACTAGAGTTGCATGCAAGTGAAACAAGCATCCTTTTATGCATCCAGACATCCAGAGCCATCACCAGGATCAATCAGAGAGCCATTGTATTCATGGGAGCACTCTGGGAAAGCACCACTATAGGACCATACATGTATTCTCTGATCAACCACCTCCACCACTCAGCCATCAGATCTTTAACACAATAAGTATGGCCCTAATTAGTATGCTTTATTTCAGTTAGTAATCTTTATTACTCTTGTTATTAATCTATTCTTTGCATGCTTATTGCTTCATCACCCAATTTCTTGTAAACCCAAATATCCCTTCACCCATATCACCAAATCACCTATTCTCACCTGTTGTATACTTCTGAGCATACCTAAGATCTCTACAGACCTCCCCATTCACTCTCCCAAACTTTATTTGACCTCAGATCACCCCTACCATTTAACCTATTTTGAGTTTCTTTTACCCTGACCATACTCGACACCGGTTATCCATAACCATCGTCGGTTCTACCTAAACCAACATCAGTCACATTTAGCTGATGTTGGTCTCTGTGTTTTACACCTTGACCAAGAACAAAACCCAACAATCACCTTATCAGTTGACCTAAATAACCTAGAATCTGACCCTGACCAATCCCAGTACCTTTATAGATACCTCACCTCTCAGATTCAACTATAGCCTATCCTGTTGTGATTGGATTTGCTTATTGTATTTGAATGAGATACCTAAATCATATCAACTACAGTAGGACTTGTTTATTTCTCACATTAACTTATTTTAAATAGTGGATTGATAGTCATCTAGGAAGTATCACACTTCCCAGAACTAGCATACACTAGGCAGTCCACTGTCATATATCATTTAACTATCTTTTTGTGGTCTTGTTTTCTATTACAGGTAGTTCCTCCTAGCCAAAAGGAAGCTCTCACATTCAGCTGTGGATCAAGAAGTCAGAATGCACACAACAACCATCAACCAACCAACATTTAATAGGCATTCCTCCTTGGCCCTTACCGTTATCCGTTTCTTCATTTCGAAAAGGTAATGAAAATAGTGAAACATACTCATTTATCTATGTGTAACTGATTCTAACTACCTTCGGCTTCTATAAATTACAAGCTTACCTTCCTTTCAAATCCTCTTGAATTTGAAGCACAAAAAACTCTATTGAACTCTGTCTGTAGAATTTTTCTTCAAATCTTGGAGAGTACTAAAGAGTACCCATAAAACACTCTCTGATATTCATTTCTATAAGGTTTCACAGACAAGGTCTTCACAACCCTTATCTAAGGTTTGCACATTGGAGAGGTTGCTGGAAAGGTTTGCATGTTTAATTTGTTCATCTTTCATTTACTCTGTAATTTTCTAAGTATATAAATTTTGGCATGCTCTGGTGGGTCTTCACACCCCTCCGCTTTCATTTTTTGTTTCATTTTGTTTATCTAGCTTTGTTTTGGAGTGCTTTTGTTGTTGTGCAAGTTTGAAAGTAAGCAACCTAACTGTAGGTTTGGAAGCAACACCATAACTGTACCAACTTAGATACAAATAAAACATCTTTATTGTTGCGGGTTTCCTGTGTTCTGTTTTACAAATTTTGTAGGTCTAATATTGTTTGTAGATTTGTAGGTTTTGTTCTCCAATTTGCATGATTTGTTTACTTTCCATTTTATTTTCCTATTCGACTACCTAAATAGACAAGAACAAACACAATACAGTTAGATTTTATTTGTTAAACAAAAAGTATTTTACACATATCTACTATATATATATATATTTTAGTTGCAAACAGATCTTTAAAAATCAAAACCAAAAAAATTTGATACCAATAACAATTTGTTTTTTAAAGCCATAACTACCCATTCCCCATCCCTCACCCTCCCTACCTGAGCTCATCCATCTCATGCCAAGCCACCTCACAAATTTCCTTTCTAGCTACACACCTCACTTACCAACCCATCCCTTGTCCTCACTCACTATCCTGAGCTCACTTCCCATCTCCCTTCCTACGTAGACCGCTACCTAATTCGAGCTACGCTCCTACCTTTCCCCACAACCCACCCAACTTGGCCACTCGGCCTTCCTACTATTTACCATGTGCCCACCTAACTCCACTCTTCCTGTAGAGCCTACACCCCCACATAGCCCATAGTTCCCCATCCCCATCCTACACTAATCCCAAACTCAAGATTCCCACAAAAACCCCTACCAATACCTTCCCAGCTCTCTACTAGATCCCATTCTCTCACTCCCCACTCCCCTGCTATGCTACCGCTTGACACCATACGCCCCACTCCCCACTCGACCTTATTCCCTAGATGAACCCATCTTGTTCTCTTCCTCTAAGCGACCTTAGCTCGTTCACTGACCCTGAGCCCTTGGATCTCCCACCCAGACCCCCTCCCGCAACAAAGAATCACCTACACGACCTCGCTACATCCAGTGTGTTAAGACCCATCCCAGTCTACTATAGACTTACCCCAATGCGCCTCAAATCTCCCGCACTAGATCCACTCTTTTCGCATGACTGTAAACTCACCCCAAGCCCTAGCTGATCTCCTCAATGCCTATTCCCGATACTGTAGCCCTTTCACCTAAGCCCTCTGTTCATCCGATCCCCTCCACTCCATTACCTAGCCTCATGATGCTATAGACTCACCCATCCTGAGCCATCCTTAAACCTCACTTGTCTACACCTGAGCTCCTCGACTCTTTCCACCTACATTTGTTACACAAAAACATACTTATTAACATTAAGCTTTTCCATTTATGTTGCACCATGCATATAGTTTTTTAATTAGGGTTCGGTTTTAATTGTTTATTTAGATTTATTTTACTTTTATCAATTAATTTACTTACTTTACTTAGGTTTATGTTATAACTACAATTTAGGTCTTATTGTCATCCACTTCGTCTTCACACTGGCGTAACTATGTGCAATTTCCTATTGTAGGGGTTTGTGGACACTTTTAAGTACTCTTTTGTGACTAAATTATAAATGTTGCATAATTTTAGTGTTATGGGATGTTTTGGTCTAATTTTTCTTGCTTTTTCAGCCATTTTGTACACAATATTATTACTTTCTCACCTGAACCTAACCTCTTTCTAACGTGTTTTTTTGCATACTTTTCCTTTATCATTTGCTTTTCTTTGTGTGAGACTAAGCATGACACTGATCACACGTATGCTCTTCCCTCACTGCTTTTTCAAGAGATCTTGGGAATAAGAAATGTGGTTGTTTCTTTCTTTTCATTTTGGGGGAATTAATGTTTAACTTAATCAAATCCAACACCACATGTATGCTCTTTCCTCATGCACATTTTTTAAGTGATCTTGGAAATCAAAATCGGTGGGTTCACTTCTATCATCTTTTTTATTTGTTTTCATTATTTTTCACTCATTCTAGAAAACTTTCTAATCATTATTTTCACAGACCCACTCTCACAAGGTGGATTAAAACACTGAAAACTACTAACTGTAGGTTGCCACATGGAGTTTCAACCAAACCACATCTAAATCAAAATATTTATAAAAACACCACATTCAAAACACTTTGTTTTGTAGGTTCTGGTTTAAGAGCTACAACTCAACCAATTAACTAGAACATAACCCCCTTGGCATAACCCTTAAGCTATACAATAAATAGGGATGCTTCTAGGAATCCCAAAGTAGTCCATGCCTTGAGGGAACTGGTGGATGAAACGGGAACCTTTTTATCCTACCTGACTAGTAAAATCATTTGTGAGTTAGAGCCCTGGATATACTTAGTAGAAAACCTAGTGCGATTCATTCTGTGAAAGGGTCTTTGCTTAGGATTAGAAAGGGTGGTTAATTAAAGGCTGTCAGATAGACAATAACGTCGCACTCACTTGGATATTTTACTAACACCTAGTTGAGAGAGCCACCCAAGAAGCCACACACTTTCCAAGCCAATCTAAGGTAGAGGCTGAAAATAAACATTCAAACAATATTTTTTTTTACATTTTTTATTCCTTTTTTTTTCTTTCTTTTTTTAGTAGTGTTCCACGCTCGCTTTGTCCCAAATACTCCTTTTTTGGGATCTCATCTTTCACTTTTCTTATTTTTTCATCCTTTTTTTCCAAACTATTCTTGTTTGGATTCTACTTTTATCCTCATTTCATCTGTTCTAGTCTTCATTGTCTTGTTGTCATCGAGTCATTCACTAACCTTCATTTTACTCTCAATTTTCCCCCTTTTTGGAACTTTCATCTCTCTTTCAATATTTCAATTTTCTCTTATTTTCATCCTCATTGTCTTCTCCATTTGATATTTTTTCACTCATTTGGATTTTTTATTCACTTATTTGATTCTTCCCCTTTCACGATCATCAAATCCTTCTATCTTTCATATTCACCTCTTTGAGTTCATCTCCCATTTCATTCAACACTTAAACATTTGGATTACATTTCCTAAATTTTAAGTTTTCATAATCTTTTCAACATCACGTATTGAGTTGTGGATATCCACATCCTCACTCAAACACTTTCATCTTACAAATCACATCTTAGTGGTGTTGTGTTTCACTTTTCCACAACTGTATTTCATCACATTTTATCTTCAGTCTCCTCTTACGACCTTTAGTTTGAAAACATCATTCTTAAACTGTATACGTTTTCTTTCTTCACGTCTATAACTTAACAACATATTTGTTTCATTATGGACACTTTATCGTATCTTCTTTCCAACATTTACACTATCAATATTTGAGTATTATCCCTTCATTATCCTCTTCCTTCTTAACTAATTTCTTGTTAAGGGTTGAGCACATCACATACAATTTGAATCCTTTATTTCATACCCTCTTCCCGTTTAGCATTCATTTTTACTAAGTGGTAGAGTGCATTTTGGCAATCAATCTATCCTCGCTTCTTCACTCTAGCATTAAAATTATTAGAGGTTGAACACATTCCATACTTTTTTCACTATAACCCTCCTCCATTCTAGCATCCACTTTTTTATAGGACGAGAACCTTCATCACATCGTGACACTCTTCCATCTTCACATTCACTTTGTCAAGGTTCAAGTTTATCAAACACTTTCACATGCTTCCATCTTGACATTCAGTTTGTTAAGGGTTGCATCACTCATACCTTCCAAAACTGCTTTCCCATATCTCAGCATTCACTTTGTTAAAGAAAAAATTTATTATCAAACTTAATCACACACCTCTCTTCCATCGTTGCATTCACTTTGTTGTGGGTTGAGTTATCTTTCACAAATATCTTTTTCTCCCTCCCTCTTTTAAAAATGGTGGGAACACGATATAGATATTATAGTTCTTTTGGAAGGGGGTAAAAATGAAATCCTTTTGGAAATTTTGATAGTGATAATGGCCAAAACTCTGAGGATGATCAAAATGACATCTCACTCAAAGAAAAATATCGCATTGAAAATATTTTACGTACGAATAAAGACCAATTTTTTTCTTCATCTCCTTGAGATGGGAGAAAAATTACCCTCTGACTTTGATGAAAATATTTTACAAACATTACTTGGAAAAACACCACCTAACAAGGGTGAACCTTTCATTTCGACATAAATAATGACAATGAGTATAGGACCTATTCATGTGAATAATGATGATTGAAACAAGTCCACCTTGAACAACGTAAAATACAATGAATCAAACAAAGAAAAATATGATGAAAGGAACAAAGGACAAATAAAATGATTCGGCCACTAGATCCTACGCAATCCCTCATGAATAAAATTAATGACATGGCTAAACAATTTACTATTTTAAATTTCAAATTCACCAATGAATCCTATGAAAAGGAGGAACCAAAGAAATCTAGTGATGCTTCATTTAAGAGTCATACTATACACATGTCAAAGATTACAAAACAACTCTACAAGTGATGGGATCCTTTTATTTCTTACATAACAACTCACCATTTTCCCAAGAGTGGAAAATGATGAAGGATACCATCTCTAGTATGGAACATCAAGGCAACCAATTCAACTTTAAAGAATTATGTCCTTACCCATTCGATAAAGACATTTTACATGTGCTCCTTTTCCAAAATCTTTTGAGATGCCCAAATTTGACAAATACCAGGGGGCAAGAGTGACCCTACAGAGCATATCAAGGAGTTTTATATGGACTTGCCAAGAGGTGGCCTATAGTGATGTCTTCTTAAAGCCTATTTTTCCACGAAGTCTAGGAAGACAATCCTTCCACTGGGTCATACTCCTCCCCAATGGCTATGGGAAAAATTTCACAGACATCTCAGAGAAGTTTTTCAAAAAAAATCTGATTCAACATAGAGTCTAAAATTACAACGATGGAATTGTGTAATGGACCAAACAATGAATACAAGTGAAATCTTTCACACAATTCCTACAAAGATGGCATGGGATTGCTAGTCTGTTTCCCATGCTCCATTCCTGAGAAGATAACTCATGAGAATATTTGTACCCAATATCAACAACGAGCTATCCTTTCACATGCAAAATGCATTTCCTTAATAATTTTGAAGAATTTATTGAGAAAGGATTGTAGATTGAAAATTCCCTTATTGCAAAAGGTCTGATTAAACCTCATTCAAAAGACAATGGGCAACATAGTAGCCATTCTAATAGCTCTCACCAAGAAAAATATAAACATGTTAACCATGGAATTGTAATATGGTCAATGATGGTATTATAGACAATTGCAATGTCCACAATGTTCTAAAAAACTTAGACTAGACCAAACAAAGGTAAACAACCTCTTTTTATTTCTAGTAAAGAGGTTTCATCCTCTCCTCGATTTTAAACGACGTCGTTTCACTCCTTTGGGAGAAACTCTATCAAATGTCCTTCAATAACTCATTAATTCAAACATGGTTACTTATCCCATCACCAGACCTTTTGTTGAGGGAGAACCTAATCCTACTTGGTACAAGGCTGATAGTTATTGTGATTTTCATCGCATTGATGGTCACTCGAATGATCGATGATTTTTCTTACCCCACTTTATCCAATATCTCATTGATAGTGAAGATATCACTATTGAAGAATCATCACCAAATAAGAAACCCAAACAAACATTATTAAGGTGTTCTCAAACCCATTTCCTAAACATGGCGGGTGATGATAAAAATGCTGACAAAGGTCCTTCTACCAATAAAACTAATTTGAGTTTAATTATATCATTTATTGAGGAAGTACCATCTATAATGGTGACCACTAAATTCACACCTTTGAGTAATGTCTATGACAACATGCCAATGGAAAATATGGGTTCGTTTGGAAAACCAGCCTTCTACGTCTTCTACAAAACCTCAAATGTCCAAACCAGCCACTCTTTCAAATCAACAGTCAAATTCTAATGCCAAATCTTCCACTCCAAGTTAGTATGAATTCATTCAAATAATTAGTAACCATGCTAGCACATATCTCTCTCATGGAACTATTAAAAGAGACACCTTGCTTCCAAGATATTCTCACTCGTGCTCTAAATTAATCAGTGTGTTCCTCATACTCTCAATGCTACAACAGTTTTAGGCTATGATTGTGAACCTTATGCTTGAAACTCCTATCCTCTATCTTTTGGCCGTCAAGATATGTTGAACCCGAATCTAATTAACAAAAAATCCTTATACGTCAAATCCTATGTTACCCATCATAAATTCAAGATAGTTCTTATCGATAATGGAGTGGATCTTAAAATTTTTTCTATAAAAATGCATCATTTCCTTGGTCATAAAATAGAAGACTTAGATGTTAATATCATTACCATTCATGGTTATGATAATACTAAGTGCCAATCATTTTGGTACTGTCACTCTTCCCATATAAGTAGGCCCAGTAGCTCCTTGGACACTATGTGTCATGTACTTGACGTAGACACATCATATAACCTTCTTCTGGGTAGACCTTGAATACATGTGATGCACCCAATACCTTCCACTTTCCATCAATGCATAAAGTTTCTACATAACGGTGGAGAGTTCACCTTGTGTGGTTGTCATTTTTATGCTTATCACAAAAGAAAGGTACCCCATGTGCGCCAGCCTATCACCCAGCAGATACTGGGTGCACTCACTCGAGGCACAGGCAGGTGCCGAGTTTCTCTTTTATGTGAGTTAAGTGGGAAAAATCATTTATGATTTGTGTCTAAGAGATTTAAAGAGAATTTATGACATACAAGAACCATAGAGCTCAAAATAACCTCTAGATCCTTACATCCATTCCAGACAGATAGTACTTAACAGACTATATGACTTGTATCATAACAGAAAGAAGTATACAAACATCCATACCTAGCATAAACATAAATGAAAGAGGACCTATGGAAAATATGTATGTATCAGAACCATTTATATTCATATATATAAACTGGTAACCTCATTACATCCATGGAGCCATTACAGAATGTCACAGAGAAGCAGACCGCAGTCATGCATTACAATTGGACTAATGTAGCTAGGCCAACAAAAATAAAAATTACAATCCCCATACCCAATACATCCTTTCCCAAGTACAATTACCCACTAACAGAGTTCTTGTAGTATTTCTGAAGAGCTCCACCCATTCTCTTGTTCTCTCTTGTTTACTCTGCAGGTTCTAGTATTTATAGCTTCCCTGGGCTGCCAACTCATCCTCTAGCACCCTCAGATCTGATGCCAAGTTTCTGAATGTGGTCCTCCAAGTGAGCATGCTCCTCCAGGCCTGAGCTTTCCAATTTATACCATGATATGCTTCTAGACTGCAGGAATGCTCTTTCCTGGGCCAATCTGTCGCCAGGATGGCACCTTATCTGCAAAGCATGCATAGTCAGAGTCATGCTTTTCACGTGTTCTGCTCTTGAATGCCCAATTTGGCTAAGTACCTGGACCCTTGGTTCTATGTCCGCGCATGTCGCACACACCACGAGCTTCCTTAAACCCTTTTCTTAAACCTTGCCCTATGCGCTTTGTCCTTACGTGCCTTTCCTTAACTGGGACCTTACGTGCCTACACACCTTTTATACTTAGTCAATATTTAAGGGGCCCAAAATCACCCCACACTACGCCTATTCTCCATCCGCGGGAACACTTCCCTTAGTAAAAGAAAGAATACAATAGGCTTATGGCTAGGAGAAAGAATAAGGGGATGAAAGAATGGGGAAAGAAGAAAGAATGGGAGAGTGAAAGAATCACTGCAACAAACTAGAAAAATCCTTTTGTAAGTCGGCCTCCAATTTATTCATGGCATCAACTTCATCCTGCGCCCTATGACAGATGTCACCGAATAGAGCACTTACCTCCTCAAATTTTAATCCATCTCCTTTTGTGCTCATGGTATAAGTGATCTTCTCCAATTCCTTGCATATATCCTCTAATGCATCCATTCTTCGTGTAATGCACGGATATAGTTCCTTCAACCGGTTTTTGATTGAACCTCTTAAGGTTTTAATGGCTTCAGATTTCCTTTCAACCTCAGAAAGGTTTTATCCCTTTCTGCCCTATTTTCCTTGTTCTTCTTTTGGAACTCCTTGAGTTATACTACATGAGTGGCAACCAAGGCACCTGCCACTTTGTCTCTATCCACACAATTGTTGTACGTGGACTCAACAGTCCGAGAAGTAGCCGTTACATCAGTAAGAACCTTGCAGTATTCTGCGATGAGTGCTATGATCTTTAACTTATCCTCTTTTTCTAGGCACGTGGCAACTTCTTCTACAGACTCTAAGGCTAGTGACCATTTTTCCATGGTGAGGATCCTGGTTAAATCCTCCAAGCATCCCAAGGCTGATCTATACTTCTGCGCGGGTGATGCTAGGTCCAGATGCTTCAATACAATAGCCTCATGGATGGATTCCATCTTCTTGTACACAGTGCATACCTTATCCTTTTCATCCTTCAATTCACATTACCACTGGGCACTGATCAACTTATCCTAGCTTATCTCCTTGGTCATTGTAGCTAGAGCTATTCCTATTTCTTATTTACCTCTGCTTCTAGATCTCTGATCCTATCATTCTGCCCACAGAGTATAACTTCGATCTCAATAGAATTTTTTTTGAGCACGTTGCACAGTTGTTCATCCGAGAGCTGCTAGGTATCCACCACTGGGTTGTCTTCTCTTGGTCCTAGAAATGTTATTATTGCCCCGTGGTTTACCTCAAACTCTAGCTCATCAAGGTGGTACTCTATTTCCCATGAGAGCATCTTCCTTGTCTGTGGATATATATCCTCCTTGTCAAAAGATGACATTGCTACAAGATCCTCTACCAGAATGGTACTTTAGAACCGCACGTGGAACACTTTCTTGGGGTCATCAATATAACCCATCTCTAACCTCTCCCCCTTTGCACGCCTTCCTCCTGTGTGCGTACCCTTAGTTATAATTACAGTCAAAATGGGGCCTCTAGTGCTATCGTGTTCCTCTTCTACGCTCTCCTTCTTCTCTTTATTCAATACTAGCTCAACACTATGTTCCAATTTGTCCTTCACCAGGGTCTCAATGTCCCTTGTCTCTTCTTCTTATGCCACCTTGGTTGTCTACTCCTATGTGCAGAGCTTGGAGCCTCTTGCTTCTACGTGCTAGCCTCCTCATCTTTTCCCATGTCTTGGACACTTTCTCCTGCCTGGCTATCCTTGCGTCACACATATGAATTGGAACCCTTGTTCTTCTTCTCCACCTTCCTCCTCTAAATCATGTACATTGAAAATAGGTAGTCCCTCATCCTTCCCAGGGTCCTCTTCCCCGCTTAATCATTCTCCACTCTTTCTCCTCTTCGCTCTCATATTTGTCTCTTATGTAATTTCCCTAACTCTTAGTCTCTCCTTAGGTGGTCTCCTCTTTTTACCCTCTGCTTCTCCCTAACTAGAGATTCTAGTGTAGGTGATTCTATTTCTTCCTCTCCTGATGACTCCTTGTCTGATGGATTTTCTGGCTCTGGAGTCTTCTGTTTTACTATGGGATTTTTTCTTGCGTGTGTACATACTGGTTTTGGTGCTTGTCCCGGGGGAACCTATTGTATTTGTCTCCACCACACTTGGTATTTTCTTTTCTAGTTATTTTTCCTCCTGTTTGGGCACGGGTATTTTCCTACTAGTTGGATCTTTAGGTATAGATACCTCATCCTCCAGATATGTTCCCTTCTCAGACTTGGGTCTTATGCGGATGTATACGCGTGCACATCGTGGATCCATCTACAATGGGAAGAGTCATGGGCCTTGTCATCTGGACTTCATGCGATAGGTACCGCTCCACATACGTGCGCTTGTCAGGGTACACCAACCTCTTTACACATTTCCTTATGGTCCTGGTCCAGATTACCAAGGTCCAACTTATACTATTTGGACTCCCTGAACCTATTTACTCCCGCTTGGAAGTATTGAGCTGTGAAGGCAAAGGGGAGCTTGCACCATGGGCTCAATGTCCTATCTTATAGTTTAAATCTACCGAAATAGAAATGCTGGTACACAATAAAATTCTGCAATTCTCCCTTGGTGGGTATGCTGGTAGTCATTCGGGAATTCTCCATTTTACACTAAACATGTTCCTTAGGCGCGTGTACCACTTTTCCAAATGCACACCTTGTGCATTGTTGTCATAGTGTCTCAAGTGTATTTCTCAAACCTTTTGGCGGGTGAGGGGTCTTCAGTAGGGTACTCCCATACAAACTTATCTAATGCATATGGTACCCTGATTTCTGAGAACACGATGGTTAGCAACATATTTCCAAAGAGGATCCTATTACCTTCCTTTGTGCAATTAATAATTTCATCTGCAATGAATGTAGAAAAATTGTAGATGGTGCCCTCTGAAATATTTTTGTAGACATTCAACCATGGCTTATTGACTTGGGTCCATATCTCCTGCCCATTTAGATTTGACACCAGGTGCACGGCCATCTTCATCATCGAATCCTTAATGTCTACGACATCATAATACCTTGACCCCTTCTTGCATGAAAAAGAGGCGATAGATTCCTTAATCACTTCTTTGTTAGTCAAATCATCCTCCAAACCGTTTGCTTCATAGATGAGGCCTGTGAAATGTGAAATGAGCTGAGGAGTTATGTGCATCTTGTACCCTGCGAAGTGGAAATAGTCCTCATGTATGTACAACATTAGCCACTAATATAAGCGCTCAGGTTTCCTGAAGTAGGGAAACTCAAAAAGTTGTAATAACCCCTCCTTCTCCAATTTGACCTTCACATCATCATTATATATGGGCAAACCATTTTGTGTCCTTTTGTTTGTTGGGTGCACTAACTCCAGCACAATTTCCTTCTTGATTGTGTTTGTCCAATGATTATAATCATTTACAGACATGTTCCTAAGATGGGACTCCCACTCCCTCCCCAACAACACTCCATCTGGGTACTGAATTTCTGCATACCACTCCTCATTTGTGTGTTCTTCAATTTCTTGTTGCTTTCCCTTTCCCTTGCCCTTGCCCTTCTTGGGTGTACTAGCTTGTTTCTTGGGTGCCATTATCTAGGTCTTCTTCCCACTTCAATCACTCTGTGTTACTCTATTCTTCTGGTCTCTCCAACATTAGATCTCAAACTTGTGAAGAAAATTGCTTAAACCCATGCCCTAGTTCTCTCAAACCCAAACTGGGATACTCCCTTCATAAGATGGCCACCTTATCACAACTTCTCCTAAGCCCGTGAAATCCCTTCCTCCTGGTTTACAAACCTGAACTGGTTGCCCACACTTCAATCTCTTCAAATTTTTCTTCACACGGATCAGTTTTTTTTGGAGGCCCTAGTTTGTAAAGGTGTAGAAAGCACTTCATTATCCTTATATGCAAAGTGAAAAATGAATTGCCTCGACCCCTTTATTTATATTTTTTCCCCCTTTTAAGTATTAAGTGCCACTTCACCTACCACCATAATTTTTAAATTTAATGAGGCTTTTTTAAACAAAGCCCATCTTCAGTGCTTTCACTCATGCACCCCAACCTGCACGGGCAACCTCCAACCTTCTGGTGTGTAACCAATAGAACCTGACAGGAGAATCTTATGCATGCGTACCCAATGACGAAGGCACTTCTTTTGTCATAATTTTTTCTCTCACCTACCTCATGTTGCTTAATGCACTTTCTCCTCCTTTGTATGTGGGATCTGAAAGTAGCTTTATCTTGACACCAACCATCCTTTTTCTATCTTTTTTTCTAAGCATCTCTTTTAATAGGGCCATTCAACCGGGATTTTTAACACAACGTCCTTGGCACTTTAACCATGCACTCCTTCGCATTATTCCACCCCACATTAAAACAATGTGTGGTCCTCTACGCACTCAAAAATTCTCAAAAAGTAGCAATAAGGTTACCAACACCCAAGGCGCAAAATAAAAAAACAACGCGAAAGGGAAACACAAGAAAAGAAATGCATAAAGGAAAATTCTAAACTAACTAGCAAAACTATCTTATTTACAAACACCAAGAAGACTTATTTATAGTAGGTCTTTAGCCTACTCCCATTAAAGTGTCCAGGAAAATTTTTCCCATACAACGCTTGTAACTGGAATGCACCTGAGTCAAGGTTGTACGAGATTATGTAAGGACCCAACCAATGGACTTTTAACTTCCCAAGATGGTGCAGAAATTTAGAATCATAAAGTAAGACCATCTGCCCAACCTCAAACTTCTTATTTCTTATGTAGCGATCATGCCAAGCCTTTTAATTTTCTTTCTCTACTATTTGGCTCCACTTGATGAGCGATCATCTCTCATCCAAATTCAATAACTTATCAATTCTCTCTTCCAATGCTTTATCATAAGCTAACCATCGTATGTGTGCTATTTGCAGAGAAGGTAACATGAATTGAATTGGTAGAATAGATTCTGCACCAAACACCAATTGAAATGGTGTGGCTTTGTTCAACCTTTTATAAGTTGTCTTGTAAGCCCATAATACTGCTGATACCTTATCATCCCAATCTTGTCTACTGACATCACAAATTTTGGTCAGGGTATGACTCAGTATTTTGTTGAATGCTTCTGTGGTTCCATTTTCCTATGGGTGATAGGGTGTAGTCTTGTGCTGAGCCACCATGAATTCTGCTAATAGGATCCTCATGGTATCATTCATGAAATGTGTACCCCTATCACATGTTAAAATCAAAGGACATCCATACCACATGATAATGTTCTCCCACAAGAATTTTTCCACTGTGGCTGCTGTGTAGTCTTTAGTTGGGGCTGCCTCTACCCACCTTGTCAGATAATTTGTGCAAGTGATGACATAGCGTGACCTAGTCCTACGCACCACTAGTGCAATAGGTCCTACAAAGTCTATTTCCCACTTCTTACAAGGTTCCACGCTAGGTATAGGGCATAAAGGCATTTCATCTCTCCTTCCTAGCTTGCTAATGCATTGACAATGGTCACATGCTTTATAATAGTCTTTACAATCCTTGTATAGGGTTTCCCACCACAAACCTACCTTTAATATCTTATGCGTAGTGGCATCACCTGTATAATTCCCACCCAAACTTCCTCCATGATGGTGAGACACTCATGCTCTAATACGTACCTACACAACACCTCATCACATCCTAACTTGTACAAGTTCCACTGATGAACATGTAGGTCTCGACGTGTATGGCTAGCTACTTCTTCTCTAACACCTTCATTCCTTCCAGAGCCACACCTTCCTTTAAAAATACCACAATTTCCTCCAAATTTGAGGGTGGGCAACGTAACCTAAATAGTTGGGCATTTGACATTGTCTCCTCAATACTCTATGCATCCTCCCCTGAATCAATTCTTGACAGATGATCAAGTCCACAATTGCTCTTCCCAGGCTTCACTAGTATAGTGAACTCAAACTCTTGAAATAACAATACCCACCGACATATGCACCCTTGTAGAATGGGCTTGTTTAAAAAATAATTTAATGCCATGTGGTCAGTGTAAAATACAAAGGGTGTTGCCAATAGATACTACCTGAATTTGAAAAGCATGTAGATCATTGAAAATGCTTCACGCTCAGTCGTTGTGTAATTCTTCTCTACTGGTGTCAACTTCCTACTTGTGAAACATAAAGGGTGATCAACAATACATTCACCTGGTTGTGTAAACACTACTCCAATAGTAGTTCCTGAGGCATCTACATGGACATGGAAGGGCTTGTCCCAAGAGGGAAAACATAATATAGGTGTGGTGACAAGCCTATCATTTAATGTATCAAACATCCTCTACTGTGCCTCTCCCCAATGGAAGGCAATTTAATGTCTAAGAAGCCCCTCTAAAGGTGTGGCGATCTTGGCATACCCCTTGATGAATTTCCTGTAATAACCCATATGCCCAAGGAATCCGCGCACTGCGCTCTAGCTAGTAGGCTTCCCTAACCCCACAATAATTGAAACTTTAGCGAGATCTACTAGCAATCCCTCCTTACATATGATATACCCCAATAACGTGCCAAAGGGTGTAGCAAATATGCATTTCTTAATATTAAGGGATATCCTTAACTACCTATACCTCTCAAACATTAACCTCAAATTGTCACAATGGTATTTTACTAGACCATACACTGTCCAATCATCCAAATAGACTTGAAGAAACTTAAAGATGAATTCCTGGAATGTTTGCACCACTATACATAAAAAAAAGTAGGCACATTCTTTAACCCAAAGGGCATGACCGTATATGTAAAAATTCTCCACTCAGTGGTGAAATTTGTCTTCTCCTGGTATTCCTTTGCAATCCAAACTTGGTGGTACCCTAAAAATCCATTGGTAAAGAAATAGATTTCACACCCAACGAATCCTTCCAAAATTTCTTCAGTGAAGGTGGTTGGAAAAGGCTTAATGACACAAACTACGTTGAGCTCCCTATAATCCATGCAGATCCTAATCTGCCCATCCTTCTTGATGCTGATTACCATTGGACTTATCCATTTTGATTCCTCCTCTGCTTCAATGATCCTAGAAGCTATCATTTTGTCTATCTCCTCCTTAAGCTTTATGCACAAATTGGGATTCATCTGGTAGGGTCTCTTCCTGACTGGGTGCACACCATCCTTTAGCTTTATCTTCATCTCCCCCAAGGAATGGTGAATGCCTTTGAGCTCATGGTACTCGTGTAGGAATAAATCCTCAAATTCACACAAAAAATCAATGATCTTAGAGACTTCCTTCTTTTACTAGTAATCTCCAATAATAGCTTCCTTAGGTTCTTTTCCTGAACTGATGTTAACCTTCTTTATCTTTAAGGGCTCATGTTAGGCATGCACGTTAGTATCATCATTGTCCACCACCTCACATGTCCCTAAAGAATGGATAACATCCAAGATTTTTACTTCCTCTCCATTAATCACATACACTAACTTCCCTTTCTCCTTTTCCAAACATGTGTGCTCAAGCTGTAACTCTTCTGTTTCCTGTACTTCTTCTACAAAGCGCACCTCCAAACCTAGTCCCTGAAATGGAACAAAGATGTAGTAATTTTTACCCTCATCACAAAAGAAAGGTACCCCATGCGTGCCGACCTATCACCCAATGGATGTCGGGTGCTCACCCGAGGCACGCGCGGGTGCTGAGTCTCTCTTTTAATTGAGTTAAGTGGGAAACATCATCTATGATTTGTGTCTAAGATATTTAAAGAGGATTTATGACATACAAGAACCATAGAGCTCAATATGGCCTCTAGATCCTTGCAGCCATTCCAGACAGATAGTACTTAACAGATTATATGACTTGTATCATAACAGAAAGAAGTATACAAACATCCATACCTAGCATAAACATAAATGAAAGAGAACCTATAAAAAATATGCATGTATCAGAACCATTGATATTCATATATATAAACTGGTAACCTCATTACATCTATGGAGCCATTACAGAATGTCACAGAGAAGTAGACTGTAGTCATGCATTATAACTAGACTAATGTATCTAGGCCAACAAGAAGAAAAATTACAATCCCCATACCCAATAAATCCTTTCCCAAGTGTAATTGCCCACTAAGAGAGTTCTTGTAGTATTTCTGTAGAGCTCCACTCATTCTCTAGTTCTCCCCCATTTACTCTATAGGTGCTATTATTTATAGCCTCTCTGGGTTGCCAACTCATCCTCCAGTGCCCTCAGATCCAATTCCAAGTGTCTAAATGTGGTCCTCCATGTGAGCATGCTTTCCCAAGCTCGAGCTTTCCACTTTTCACCATGATGTGCTTCTAGAAGTTTCTACCATAGGCATGCTACTTCCTGGGCCAACCTATCACCAGGCTGGCACCTTATCTGCACAACATGTGTAGTCGAGTCATACTTTTCACATGTTCTATCCCGAATGCCCAATTTTCCTAAGTCTTGAACCCTCTGTTTTGTCTGCATGCGCCACCCATGCCATGAGCTTCCTTAAACCCTTTTCTTAAACCCTACCCTATGTGATCTGTCCTTGCATGCCTCTCTTCAACTAGGACCTGTGCACATACATGCTTTTTGTACTTAGCCAAAATTCTAGGGGCCTAACAGTGGTGATACTGACCCCTTTGAATACTGTAAGTTTTTTGAAGCAAGGTACAAAAAGGAAAATTATTGTCTAACTGCTGATAGCACAACTGTATCTAGCGTAACTTCTATTGTTACCAACTGTATTGATCCGGATGCCATATTATTCCCTCATACTTCCGCATCTTCTTCTAAGGAATCTACATCTAAAACGTCACCTAAGGATATTCCTCATGCTTCCACGTCTTCCTCTGAAGCATCTACTTCTAAGGTGTCACATAAAGTTATATTCTCTCATAAAGGCTTAGGCAAGTACACACTTCAAAATGCATTTCTTTTTGGCAAAATTCTATTATTACCTCGTAGCTATGGGCATCCTAATGCTCCTCATTTACAAAAACCTCCAGCTTACTATCTCGAACAAGATATGGATATGGATATGGATATCTAGAATATGAACATATTCCAATTTTTGACGAATCTTGGCTATATGATGATAGGATGGAAAAATGCTACAAATCCACTGATTACACCAAGGGCCATAAAATGATGAAGAAAATGAACTTGAAAGGAAGAGGCCTTGGCCCAAAAGGGCATGGTGTTATTGAACCTATGGATATAAAGTATAACCTTTACACATATGGTCTAGGATATGAGACATATGAGAAGAGGCCTATAGTCTTTGAGGTTTTATGTAGCGATGCAAACTTAGATTTTGAAATTGAGACCAGTTGCACACATAGCCTCTTCTAAGACCTAGCTGAAACTACACTTTTCCTAGTCTACTTATCTATTCAAACCCTTGATGTTGTTTATCCTTCCCTCATTGATCAAGATAGACAATGTCATATTTCCATGGATCTCTTTCAAAACAATGAGGCCATCTAGGAGTTCCTCAGGGTCTGGGATCCTTTTCCCTTGTCGAATCACAAGAAGGTTTTCATATACACCTTGATGCTACCACTTACTTTGGAAAAGATCCTACAATCTCCAATATTAAATAAAAATAAATTAAACATAAAAAATACTAATTATATCTCACATAGTGAAATTTTTTATGAGGCATTATACGAGAAACAAAAAATGAAAAAGAAAAAGAAAGAAAAGGATGCATCTCCTAGTGAAAAATTTTCAGAGGAACTAGAAAGAGGATATTTGGATCCAAAAATATCCAAAAATCTACACAAACCTCCATCATTATTTTAAGATAATGTCACTTCTAAGATGTTGGTAGAAGAGATGATAACCATTAACATTGGAATTGAAGACCAACCAAAATTGTTACAACTAGTTACCAGTTTATCAGAAACTAAAATCAAAGCCTTACAACCTATTACTTCACCTTGGCCTTTTCAAAATGGGGACTTGATTTAATTGGAAAAATAAAGCCCACATTTTTTGATGGCCACACTTTTATTATAACCACCACTGAGTATTTCACCAAGTGGGATGAGGCTATGCCTCTTACTAATGTTACTAGGTGCAATATTTCTAAATTCATCTTCAACCATATTATCTATCATTCTGGCATCCCCACTGCTATTGTCATTGATAATGGTGGTTCTTTCAAAAATAAGGATCTCAATGCTCTAGCTAAGAAATATAGTATCCACCTAAAATGGGCTACCCCTATTATCCACAATGCAATGGCCAATCTGAAGCATCAAACAAGACTATCAAGTCTATTCTTGAAAATACATTCAATAAACATGTGTGTAATTGGCATACACAGTTATAGCGTACCCTATGGGCCTACCGTACTTCCTTTCATACACCTACATGAACTACTCCTTTATCCCTAGTATACGGATCTAAAGCAATGTTACCTATCGAAGTTGAGCTTCCTTCACTTCTTATTTCCCTCCAACATCTCATTCACAAAGAGGATTACTGTGTTGCATGCCTTGCAGAGCTAGAATTACTAGAAAAGAGATGGATTTGTGCATTATAACATATGTAGGTACGTCAGAATAGAATGCGTCGTAATTATAATTGCAAGATCAAACCTTGAGAGTTTGAAATTGGTGATTTTGTCCTAAAGGAAAATCAAAAGAACACAACAAAACCATGAGAAAAATATGGAAAATTTGAGCTTAATTGGTTGGGTCCTTATGTTATAACTGCTAAGTTTGGATATGGTGCATACAGACTGTCTACTGAGGATAGAAAAGAGTTGAGGGATCCTATTAATTCTATTGATATGAATAAGTTCTACTCCTAAGTCTCTACAGAGTAACCCTTGTACTCGGGGCATATCAGTTCATCCACATGTTTCGTCATTTCACTTTGTTTCCCACTTGTAACTTTTCTCCTTTTTGTGTGTCGAATGTTCTCCTTGGTAGGTTTTCATGCCCATTGTCTACCACCATTTTCACCTTCCACTTAGCATGTCGGTTTTGACTTGGGAATTTCCTTTCCCTCTTCTTTGGCGTGTGTCTCAAAATTCGAAAAAAAATCCAAAAAAATTCAAAAAAATGTCTCGCTACAGAAAAAATATTAAATTGTTCACAATCCCAAAAACAATACAAAATTGTTCAGAAAATACAACAAAAAACAAAAAAACATAATTTTTTTTCAAAAACGCTTTCCAAAAAAAATCGTTACTGTGTAATTTTGTTCACCATATTCTTCATTTGATTTTTCCTAATCATCTTTTCCAATAAATCAAGCCACTCTTTACAATGTAACTTTGCATAGGGACATCAATTGGCTTTGGATTTCTCTTGGGGGCAACTTGACATTTGTATATATTTTCTTCGTTATTGGATTTTTTTTGAACATTAGTGTGTTTTTGTTCATTAGCTTGTTTGCTTGTTTACCATTTGTACATATGGAATTTTGTATTATATTTTCTTAGCTTAGTTTCTTATGTTAGATTGTTCAAATAACCAGTACTATGTGTATCTAGAATGCACTCATGGACCAATTATAAGAAAATTATTCACATCCTAGTTCACATATAACTTTGGTGTGGTTCTTTTCTGTTCATATTGGGTTTATTTCTGTTAATTATTTTTTATCTTTTTGTCATTTGCATGTGTTGTTTTTTCCTCATCGTTTGTTTAAGCCATGAAATGTCTTCATTTTTTTTTTGCATTTGTATTTCTAAAGTTGCAAAAATCCAAAAAATTAGATATTTTTCAAAATCCAAAAAAACTAGATATTTCAAAAATCCAAAATCACTCAAAAAAATTACAAAAATTTCGAACAAATATTCACTTATCATAGAAATCCTACAATTAGAAAACCCTTGAAGTTAATCCTTCAACATCTCAATACAATCTTGATAAACGTCATACTTTTATCTATTACCCTAGTGATTGTGTCAGTCTTACAACTATCACTTTCTTCCCTTTGCATGATATGCTAACTCTGTTTGGGGAAAGTCACACAATTGATTTTCCTTCATGATATAGCTTCACCTAGGGCAATTTCAACTTTGATCATTTGTGCAATGGATTCAAAAAGAGTGTCCTAAGGAGTCGCTTTAACTCTGCTCTTCCAGTATGATCCTATTCCCACTTGGGAGCATTTGTATCTACTTAATCATCATTGTGGCACACATTAGGGGCATGGTTGATTGTCTTCTTTTTCAGCTTTGTGTTACATTGTTTATGGTTACTCTTTTTAGACCTCTTACAAGTAGTGCGATCACATCTTGGTTCCTTTATAACCCTGATGCTGACACCTACTTTCTATACTGGGTTTGTTTTCCTTTTTATCTTTTCTTTACTGTGTGTGTTTGTTTACACGCATCTGGGTTAACCATCTTGTTTCTTTCATAATCATGGTGACAAATATATTGTCCAACATCAAAAATCAGGTTTCTATAAAAAATTAATCTCCAAATAACACTCATTCTATGAACACAGTCCTTTCCCATCCTTGTTTTAATACCTTGCTTTCTTCCTAAAACGCAGCTGTCCACCACCTTATTGTGTCATCCATCCTCTTAAGGGGGCATTCCTCTACCATTCTACTTATAGGGGCATCCCAATGCTTCAAAATTTTCCACTTGTTGATCTGCATGTGTCTACTATCTTTAAATCACTATTACTCTCCACTAGCACTTTAAAGAGGGCGAAAATGTAGACTCCCCAAAATTACACTTATGTGTCCATTTATTCCCAGTATTATTCTAGTACACCCTATTATTCACCCATTTGTGATTAATTGATTAAATCAATTAATTAATATACCTTGTACCCGTTTGGATTAATTAAATTAATCCCATGTACCCTTTGTACCCCTTGCCTAAATTAATTGTTATTTATTAATTAAATAATTAGTTAATTAAGTGTGTGCACATCCTAGTCATCTGCTACTTGTTCAAACTCCACCTAGACTCCACTTGGACTCCACTTGGACTCCTTATCCTTACCCTAGTTAACTGCACTTCTATAATCCTAAAAATGAGGGGGAAATTAAAATGCATGTACAACCTTCTTTTTGGATGTAATTTTTTGCAATTAATTCATTTATTTCCCCCAACACTTTTGTAACTACCCACAATGTTATTTTTAACATACTCATTTATCTGTGAGTAACTAATTCCAACTACCTTCTACTTCTATAAATTATAGGGTTACCTTCCTTTCAAATCCTCTTGAATTTGAAGCACAAAAAATCTGTTGAATTATGTCTGTAGCATTTTCCTTCAAATCTTAGAGATCACTCAAGAGAACCAAAAAATAATCTCTGACATTCACTTGCAAGGTTTCACAGACAAGATATTCACAACCCTTATTGAGGTTTGCATTAGAGGAAGTACAAGGAAGGTTTGCATTTTTAATTTGTTCATATTTCATTACTCTGTAGTTTTTCAGTGCATACACTCACTACTTCACAAAGTGTGACTCAATGAAGAGCAACTAGGGCACATTACACACACACTCACTAGAACTACATTTAGGTCTGAAATGTAGTGTGACACTTAGTTAGTAAGGCCATTGTTGTGGCAGATGAGGTCAGTCTGACCCATTCATTTACATATTTATTTTTTAGGGGTTTGATATTTCTTTTGGTCTTTTGCATGTCTTATCATCATCTTGGATTATTGGTGACACTTAGTACATGACAAAAAATCTGATGCAACAGATAGTTAGGGTTTCAAACCACCTCTCAGCCCTATGAAAACACTTTTTAGAGATTTTGCATAGATAAGGGTGTATAATTTACAGACCAGAGCACCTGCAGGTATCCCAATCCCTTCCCAAACACTCTAGTCCATGGAATTAGTCCAGATCCATCCTTTTTGGAGCTTTTACACAATCATTACCAACTCTATATTTTCCAGTCATCTTTGCGACATAGTCCCATGGGCATATTTTATTCAGCTGAATTATTTCCTCTCCTCTCTTACACATTAGGGTTAACATTTCCTTTTGCATAGTTTCTTAGCTCTTTTGCATACTTCTTTATTGGATTTATGTAGTGCCCATTTAAACAACCACTTGAGACCCAATAAATTACCTAGGGTTAGCTAGAAAAATTATGGAATAATTTTTTTTGAAGTATCTACGTTCAGGTTGTTAAACATCAGTTTTCACTAACAGATTCCGGAACAAATCATATTTACCAAAACAAAAGTTTCCTTTATTAACTTATATCAAGTTCACAGGGTTCAAATTTTAGGGTTAGATGTTTTAGTTAGGTTCAGGGAGTAATTTACCCCCATGCTTGCTCTCTAATAGGATCAGATTTTCAACTAGATTTTTCTCTTACTTAGCATTTCCAAAATTTCCCTAAACCATTCCCAATGGATATGAATTTTTCTCACCTTTCTAGTGATATAAGCAAGTCCTCCTAACTCCTTGTAGAGCACAAGATATAAGTGGGCAGAGTTTCTAGGGAAATGTTTCCCTATGAGACATGTGTCAAGAGGAGGGGGAAGCACTTTAGATGGATTGGTGGGTCACGGGGTGGCATAGGAAAATTTTCCCACTACAAATCTCAAAGGTACAAAGTATTCCACACCCTCGCGGGTCCTTGGAGGACACGTGTCGAAGCCTGGCGCAAGGTAGAAAAGGGTGATGAGTTTGGTGGAATGGTGGGGTATTTTGGCATGTTGTCTCGACAGAAGAAAAGGAAGAAGAGGGTACATGGGTTTGCACACTCATGGAAGGAAAAAGTCTGAGGGGGAGGCAGAGTTGCGGGCCACGGGGAGAAGTTAAGAAATTTTCCTAGAGGCCAAAACCAAAAATTTCAAGGGATTCTACCCTACCCGCTACCACCCTAAGGTGCAACATGGCACTCTCTTATTGGCTGCGGGATGACGGGGCCAAAATGGAAAAATTTCCCAAAATTTTTAAAAGGTTTAAGTTCAAAAGGAAAACTGCGCCTCCATCATAACCACAAGAGGACACGTGGTGCCCTGTAATTAGCTGCGGGTCGGAGGAGGAAAAATGAAATTTTTTCCCAAGCAAAATTTTTCAAAAGCATAAGTTTCAATTTTTGCGAGGAGACCGCCCTATCACCATGCCATGTGGCAACATGTGATTAACTACGGGCCGGTGGGTTCATGGGGTAAAATGAAAAAATTTTCCCAAGGCAAAATTTTCAAAAGGGACAAGTTTTAGATTTGGTCCGCCCCTCCCAAGGTGCCATGTGGTAGGCCTTGATTGGTTGCAGGATGGTGGGGGCCGTGGACCTTTTTGGGAAATTTTTCCAAAGTTAAAATTTAAATTTTTCTATAGTTAGATTAAATCTTATTGTTTTTTCGAATGCCAAATTCAAGTAAAACTTCAAAAGGCCATAAATTGAGCAAGAAAGCTCGGTTTTGGGAAAACAAGGACTTTTTAGAAAACCTTCGATGGCCTCTTTACACAGGGACCATAAATTTTGGAAATTGATGAATTTCGAGAGGTAAGTTTAATGAAAACAATCTGCAAGGTTTTAATTAGTGAACTGACAGTTTTCAACTTCCCAATTCGGTTAAATTAGATCTCCTCCTTCACTCCACATGTCAAAAAGACATGGAGGATTAGTCTAGGGTGGGTGTAGAGTGTTTTAGGGAAGTTAATTTGTTTTATTAATTGAAGATTGTATTTTTTTGACAATAGACAGAAAAATGACCCAAGGAGGAATTACATTCAAATTTACTAATGGTTGGATTATTTCCTAAGTTTTATTTGTCAGGTTGGGTTCAATAATGTCTTAAAATGATAACTTATACCATTTTAAATTTTATTAATAAGTGCAGGTCTGAACTGTTCTTTTTACTAAAATGTGAATTACCAGAATGAAGTGCATGACAGTGAGCTATTTCTTTGAATTGGAATATCAATTTTGTTCATTTCAATGTGTATATGGTTACTAAACTAGTCAAATATATGTAATTGAATTCAATCAGCCATTCAATAGTAATTATGCAAAGTCTCATTTCTAAATTCAACTCATACCAAAAGAATAATACACTATCTTTTATTTCATACACATGCTTCTTTTCCAAACAGCAGGTTCCAATCTTCAACAACAATTTCAAATCCAATACACAATGCAAACTTGAGGAGAAATGCAATCTTTGATTGATAAGCAAATACATCTTTACAAATTATTATTTTTCCATTTTGATTTGGTTTCAAAATATAAAATACAATGCATATAACATCATTTACATTTCTTTTCAAAATAGAGAACAAATATAAGTCTCCTTTACATTTCTTAGTCCAATTTTCAAACCTTCCATTTACAATACAATAAATTCACATTATAATTGCTACACAACTCATCCACTTGAAAGTGGGAAGGATTACAACAAACTTCCTCAAATGACTGGGACTGTCAAACTGTTTATTCTTCTTGCTCCATAATAGAAGCATGCTAGTTTCTCCATCTTTTCATCTTTGATCACAACAAGGAAGGGGGAAAGACAATGCTCTCCACCCAACCAAGACATCCAATGAGAAAGGAGAAGCCACCCTTCCTCATTGGCCCCCGAGCTCCAACCATATTGAAATAGAGAATGAGATTCAACTCATGACAACAATGGATTCCGAAACCAACATACAATATTCTTCACATGCATACAATAATAAGAAATACAATCTAAGCAAAGATAGCAGTTCACAACAGTATTTGAAATTATTGACAAAACACATAGGCTTGATCAAACAAGCCGAAAAGAGCAAGAACTTTGGGAAACTACTTATGCCTCCCTATTTGGAATTGGGCATCCATCTAAATCATACTACCAATAAACATATCAAATCCCATAAACCTTATATCTCCCAACCCCTCCTTATGCCCCCCCAAAGTTTCTCCCTTATGCCCCCCAAGATCAAGAAATGCAAGCAGTTTCTTTTCCAAGGTGGATCCCAATCCAAAAATACCTCCACAATAAAATTGGTGCCATTGGCAATCCCTTGTGTCCCCCCATTAGAAATCCCCATAGCCTTATCCTACACCATATCCTAAGCAGTCTACCCAACAAGCCAAGAACACATATCACAATCACCATTTCAAACATGCATGTAAGAGAAAGAAAGAAAATATTTAAAACAAGCTCAAGATCCTACCTCTCCATACTGGAGTTTTTTCCAAGCTCACAAGCCTTCCAATTGTCAAAGTGCAGTCTAAAACCAGCAATGTTCAAGGATGAAAAAGACTCCAAACTTCCTCCACAAATAGCTCCAAAAATAGCAAAAAAAAGGTGCTGCTAAGAGGAATGGACAAAGTTTCAACAACCCAAAATAAGCAAGGAGTTTCACTTTTAGAGGAGAAGGAAGGGAAGAGGATGATGTGGATCCATGTGGGATACCACATAATTCTTCCTCAACCCCAAGATGAAATCAACACCAACCACCAAATAATAATAAATAGAATGACAATTTAACTTACATACTCCAACACAACCCATACCCCAAAAGGATTGAATTTAAAATATGTAAGAGAAGTGAAATTAAAACTTCCAAATTGTCATTTCAAAATGCAATAAAATACCTAAATTTACCCTCCAAACCATAGATATGGTTGGTGAGTCATTTTAAGAGGTGTGGGACCAGTTTTAGTTGTCCCACAAGCCTCCAAATTTGGCCTCCAAGGACAAGTTTGAATTCATAAGGAGATGAAGTGTCTTACACTCCAAAAATCTATCTTAAATAACTCTTACATATCTCTTACACCTTCTTACACATTTCTTACACACTCTTCCAAAATTAATATTTAAAATCAACAACTTCATTAATTACATTCCATATCCCAATTTAATTTAATTAAAGCTTAACTATATGATCTCTCACATTAATCTACCACATTTAAATTAATTACAAGAAGGAACACATTACTAATAAAATACATACAATAATAATTAACAAAAAGAAACCCATAATAAAATACATATCCCATGGTCACATATAATGGAAATCCCCCCATGGGAATCCCTAACAAACACACACACAAAACAGTTGCCATGGTGACCTTGTTGATTTCACCTAGAATTCTAATATGGTTAGTCTCCAGTCCCCCGACATTGTTGTTATTTTTAAATTGCAAAAATGTAAATACCTCCTTTGGCCTCATGGCCATATCAGAACATCCAAAATGATATAAAAAACATTTCAAGATCATCTAAACACATGAATCACAACAATATCAAGAATTCAACATTATCATTTTTAATTCATAAATCAACTATATCATCATTTATGTTATTCCATACTAGGTCTACTCAAAATATCAAATGTCACAAGTCCAAATCAACATATATAATATGTCCATGTCAAATAATATATTGTAGTGCCCGTTTAAACAACCACTTGAGACCAAAGAAATAACCTAGGGTTAGTTAAAAAATTATGGGATATTTTTTTTTGTTTAAGGGATCAACTACTAGATTACAAGATCATAGATAGCACGAACAAGATTAGGATTAAAAATCAAGACTGAATTGGAAAAATTCTTCTAGCAACAATTAGAAATAAGCACAAGGTCAAACAAGAGGTTTAAATTCATCACTTAGGTTAGGAAGGTAAATTCTCTCTCATCCATGCTTTAAAAGGCTTACAGGGTTCAACTTGATATTTCACATAATTAGAATCATAAAAAATTTCCTAAATCATGCCCATTAGATAGGAAATTTTCTCACCTTTCCAACCATATAAAAAATTCCTCCTAACTCCTCATAATTTGCAAGATATGGGCCGTCAGAGTTTAGGGGGGAAATTTTCCCTTGGGGAGTCCACGGGCTAAGTGAGGGGGACATGTGGCGCTTCCCGATTGGTGCGGAAAAATGTGGGCCGACGGAGTATTCATGAAAATGGATATTTTATTTTCAAGAGCCCAAGGGAAAAAAATTTTACACGCATCCGCCAAGGAGGAACTCCTGCCACATGTCAAAATCTTATAGGTTGCAGGGAAGAGTGAACCAGAGGAGCAAAAAGGGAAATTGAGATTTTTTGGAGTTATAATCTCAATGGAGAAAATAACTCCATGCTCTTGCCGAGTTCTGATCTTCCACATGTCATCACGTGATTGGATGTAGGCTGGCGGACCGCAGGAAAAACTTGGGAATTTTTCCCAAAGCCAAAACCCAGTTTTCCAAAGGAAAATTTTCCTTCCCTCCTCCGCCGTCATCAAAATGACACATGGCGTCCTATGATTGGATGCAGGTCGGTGGGGTAAAAATGTCAATTTTTCCCAAAAATTAAAAAAAAAGGCTTAAAACAACCTGCACCTCTGTCGTAGCCACAAGGGGACATGTGGTGCCCTCTGATTGGCTGCGGGCCGACGGAGGGAAAAGTGAAATTTTTCCTAAACTTTTTCAAAAGTTTAAGGGTTAAAATGTTATCCGCACCTCCATGTTAGCACGTAGAGGACACGTGGTGGCCTCTGATTGGCTACGAGCTGATGGAGGGAAAAGTGAAATTTTTTCCAAGGACCAAAATTTGAAAATTATCCTAAGGCTAAAATGACGGGAATTTTTTGGCTTACGGGCCTGCCAGGGAAAATTTTCCTAAATTTTCCCGCCCAAGCTCAAAAATTTAAAAGTTCCATAACTTGAGCTAGAAAGCTCAGTTTTGGAAAAAAAAAGGACTTTTCGGAAAGATCTCAATGCCCTCTTTGCATAGGGAACATCGAATTTGCTTTTAGATAAATTTTTAAGGGTCAATTTTGTAAAAGTAATCTATAGGCCTAAATTTGGCAGAATGACAATTTCTAACTTATAATTTTGATAAAATTAGAACTCCTCCTTCACTCAACATATCAAACAGACATGGAGGATCAATCAATGGAGGGTTTAGAGTTTTTTAGGGAAGTCAATTCATCCAATTTGTTCAAGGTTTCATTTTTTCGGCAATAGAAGGAAAAATGACTGTGCAAGCTCCGAATTGAAATTCATTAAGTTTTGGAGGTTCATTCTTGACTGTTATAGTGAATTTGAGTTCTTTAGGTAGTAACAAGTATAAATTTCAATGTTTCATAGCTTATTGTCTAGTGCAAGTATGAACTGTTCATTTTTATTAAAATGTGCATTGACAGATTTAAGTTTTAAAATAGTGAGTTGTTTCTTTTAAAATGATTTAGAAATTTGTCTTTTGAATGTGCATATGATTCTAACTTAATCAAATACAATTCTTATAATATCATCCATTAAATTCTAACTAAAAATGCATCTCTGATTTCAATTTCAATATCAAATTTTGTAATTAATATAACACTATCTTTCATCCATACGCATGCTTCTTTCTTTTCCTTTCAAACAACAATCAATTTTCAACAATAATTCAAATCAATTGTGCAATGTGCTTTTGAGAGGGGAATGCATTCTCTCATTGATCCTCAATACACTTTTACAACTTTCCTTTCTATTTGATTTCAAATACAATACATGAAATATACAACACCATTTCTTATTCTTTTTCAAAACAGAATCTCATTCTTGGACAATAATTCAAATCTAGTGCACATTACAGTTTTGAGCACTACTTCAATCCTTTATTCATAATTCAAGAAACATTGTTACAACTTGTCACTTTTATAATTTGAATTGGTTTCAAATTACAAGATACAAAGCATAGAATATCATTTACATTTTCTTTCCAAACAAAATAGAAGTATAATTCTTCTTGTATATATCTCAATTAAAATTCAAATTCCATTTACAATGCAACAACTTCACATTACAACATTTACTATACATCTCATCCACTCAAGGTGGGAAAGGTTACATTGAATTAATCAAAGGGAAATGGCTGTCAAACTATGAAATTATTCCTCCAAATAGCAGCATGCTTGTTCCTTCTTCTTTGCAACTTTGATCACAATAAGGAAGGGGGAAAGGCAACGCTCTCAACCCAACTAAGACATCTAATAAGAAAGGAGAAGCCATCCTTCCCCATTGGCCCCCGAGCCCCAACCATATTGAAATGGAGCATGAATATCAACACATGGTAATAAGGGCTTCTATCACATACAAGCAACATTCACATTGCATACAATAATAAACAAGATGCACAACTCAAAATAAGGCAACAGTTCCCAATTGCATTTGAAACAATTCATACAACACATATGCTTAACCAAGCAATCCAACAAGAGAAAGAAATATGGGGATCTCCTTATGCCTCCCAATTTGGAATTGGGCATTCACAAAAATGAATACAACCAACAATCATATCAATCCCATAAACCTTATATCTCCCTACCCCTCCTTATGCCCCCCCCAAGTTTATTGCTTATGCCCCCGCATAGTAAGAAATGCAAGCGGTTTCTTTTCCAAGGTGGATCTCAAACCAAAAATCCCTCCTCAATAAAAAAAGTGCCATTGGCAATCCCTTATGCCACCTATATGAAATCCCCATAGCCTTCTCCTACACCATGTCCTAAGAATTCTACCCAACTAGCGAAGAATGAAAACACAAACACCATTTAAACATGCATGTAAGTGAAGGTAAAAAAATTAAAAAACATCTCAAGATCCTACCTCTCCATATTAGAGTTTGTTCCAAGATCACAAGCTTTCCACAATGTCAAAGTGCAGTCCAAAACCAGAAAAGTATAAGCATGCAAAAATACTCCAAGCTCGTTCTCAAACAAGCTCCAAAAGAAACAACACCAAAAAAATTCGCCCCTAAGAGGAAATGGAAAAAGTTACAACAACCATAAACAAGCAAGGAGTTTAAATTTTATAGGAGAGAGAAGAGAAGAGGATGATGTGGATCCATGTGGGATGCCACATGATTCTTCCTCAACCCCAAGAGGAAAGTCAACATCCTTCACCAAAACACAATAAATAAAAAGACAAAAATGATTTACACACTTCAAAATTCCCATTCTTTAAAGGACCAAATTAAAAACATGTAAGGGAAGTGCAATTAAATCTTACATATTATCACTTCAAAATGCATTATAAATGCCTACATTTAACCTCCAAACCATAGGCATGGTTGGTGGATCATTTTTATAGGTGCGGGACAAGTTTAACTTGTCCCATAAACCTCCAAATTTGGCCTCCAAGGTCAAATTCGAATTTCCTAAAAATTGGAGTGTTTAACATTCCAAAATCTGCCTTACAAGACTCTTACTCTTTCTTACACATTCTTACATATTAAATTACTGTTATCCAAAATGTTCCCCTTGTACATTTTGTGGCTAACTTCCTTCATTCTTCCGTCTCTTGTGCCTCAGTCATAATTTTTTTCTTTTCAGGCACTCAAGACCTTTTGGAAATGACACCATTGGATAGAGATTTTTCTCAGCTTTCCAGAAAGGTAAAGTTTTCCTTCTAACTCCATCTATTTTTGAAGTTATGGCTCGACGGAGATTTTGTGGGAAATTTTCCCTTGAGAAGCCCAAGCCAATAAGATGAGGCCACATGTCCTTGGGAGGGCGGAGGGCGGAGGTAAACTTGGAATTTTTACCAAGTGTTCGGTAAGTTTTCAAAAGGAATTTTTCACCCCGAAGGCCTGCTGATGAATTGGATGCTGCCACATGTCCAAGGGGAAGAAATTAGGAAAATTTCCTAAGGATTGACACAAACAAAATTTTCGATGCCAGGCCCGCACCCAATCACATTGTGCCACGTGTCTTTAGGCCAAAGGGGTGGTGGAGGGCAGTGGTAAAATTGAAAATTTGGTGAAGTGTTTTGGAGAGAGAAAAGGAGAAATTTTGGCCCACAGGCCCGCAAGCAAATGGAAGCTCACCACGTGTCTCAAGGGGCGTTGGAGCTTTGGCTGCTGGGTAGAAATTGGGAATTTTTCCCAAGGGTTAGCGCAAAGAGAAATGTTTGCCCCAGGGCCCGAAACTAGTAAGAAATCACCACGTGTCCCAGGATGGTGGGGCACTAGGGAAAGTTGGGAATTTTTCCCGAAGCAAAATCAAAAGAAATGTTGAAAGGGAGAGCCGGCCCCCCAAATCCCAAACCAATCAAATTACGCCATGTGTCCATGTGGCGGCAAAAAAACATAAGGCAAGCCCATAGGGAAAAAAGGAGCATAAAATCCCATGGCTGATAAGGTGATGCCACATGTCCAGCTTAGGGAAAATGGTCAACAACGACTTAAAATTTAAGAGAAAATGCTCGCGGCGAATGACATCATGCCACGTGTCCTCAGGTCATCGGCCCGACAGAGAATTTTTGGAAACTTTTCCTAAGGCCAAAACGATGAAAAATGAAGCGTAGAAGGCCCACATCCAATCAAATCTCACCATGTGGCACCGGATTGGTGCGGCACAGAGGAAAGTGGGAAATTTTTTCAAAATGCAAAAAGTGGGAAAATTTCAAATTTTTGGCCCGCCAACCCTTTTTGGCCCTATTTTGCCCTAAATTTTCAAATGAGTATAACTTTCGATCCAAAGCTTGGTTTTTTATGTTCTTTATATCAACGAAAAGCTGGTGAAATTCTCTACTTTATTATGAACTCAATTTTGTATTTTGATGGATTTTAGAGAGATAAAATGGAAAAAATCCTCTGGCACATGGAAATAAACAAAAATGACATTTCAACCACCATTTTTAACGCAGCATGGCTCACATTCTCTCCCAGCATGGCCAAAAATGTCAAGGAATGGACTTTCAAGGATGCCCATACTGTTTTATTGCATTTTTGGTTGGTGGTTGAAATCTCTCTCATGTTTTGCCATGTTTCTCTCTCTTGGGCTCATTTCTTGCATTGTAAAAGCCAGAATGGGCTCATTTTTTGAAAGAGATACACTCTTTCAACTCTATAACTTCCCTTTTTCTTCCTTTTTGGTAAAATTTGTGGAAATTTTTACCTTTCCATGCAAATACAACACCTCTTTTTCCTCTTGGTCATTGTAATGCACTGTGTTGGACCTGGGATGATAATATATGCTCTGTGATTAAAAGGTTTCTCAATCCTTTCATATGTTTATCATTGTTTTTTCTAACCTCTCACCACATTTTGGAAATTTGTGCATGTTTTGTGCCATATTTCTTCTTGGACTATGTTTGTTTTGTAGTAGCAGGTGTCTACTACTCCTTTGCTGTATCACCTCTTTAGTCTTAGTTTTATTTCTTTTGCATTCTCTATCTCTGTCCCCTTGGAATTTAGAGTAAGATTTTGATTTTAAACCTCTGTAACTTGCAAGTAATACACCTGATCAGAGGAGTTGAGGAACTAGCCTCTAACCTGGAGATTCTTTTCCCATTTTTACAAGTCCCACACTTGAGGAAAAGATTCAATTTTATGTAATCACACTGGATGTCCAAAATGTCAAACTAGAAATCTGATCAACATCTAGGGGTGCTGCTGATTTGCACCAATAGTTTTTGCATGCCCAGTGGGACCTTAGAGTTCTTCGTCTTCATTGCAAAAAAATTGATGTGCATTTGTTATAAGTTTCTTGCTTAAAATAGCCGTAAATTACACATCTGGAAACTCCAAGGATGAATAATCAGTTGGTTTTAGCAATGCGGACTTAAAAATTCATGAGAAGAACTACCACAAGGTCAAGAGTTGGAGAAGAAGAGGTTTTGTTTGAGTATTTACAATTATCTCCAAGAAGAAGGTAAAGAGGGAGGATAATTCAAAGGTCTCCATCTCCACCAAACAAAACTCTATCAACTCCCCCACCTGGTAAGCCTTTCATTCAATCAACAAGGGTTCTAAGGCCAATCAGAATGACACAACATAACCCCTATGTCAATTTCACTGGCAGCAGCCCACTTGCAACATTGAAGAACATTCCATACTTTACTGGAGAGAATTAGACCACTCCTGGTGATCATGTCAAGGATATTGCTAATATTTGTGTAATCCATGAGATTAATGAGATGCAAGTTGCTGTCAAACTGCTGGCATCTTCATTCAAAGGGAAATATTTTCAATACTTCAGAAGTCTTACCCCGGGTTTCATCCAAAATTGGAACCAGCTATGTATAGCCCTCCATGAGTAGTTTGGAGAAAAGAGAGATAACTTGTCCCTTTTGGAACAGTTGACAACCATCAAGAGAGCTCCCAATGAGCAGCTGACTGAATTCAACTTCAGGTTTCAAATGACTTGGGAGAGAATTCCAACGACAGTAAGGCAAACAGTAGAAGGTTCTTTTCTAAATTACCTTAAAGCTCTAAATTCTGATATTTCTATATTAATTCAATCCATGGGGGGCACAACTATCCCTGTTGCTTATAGCATTGCCATTAGAGCTGAAAATTGTTAGATTCAAGCCGACAAGCTAGCTCCTAGGCCTCCAATGCCATTGTATCTAATTTTAGAGAGCCCAATTACTAGTCAAGTGCCTATTTTAGCTCCTATTCCCACTCCTAGAAATCAGAATTGAAATTAAGCTTCTACTTCATCTTCTAGTGCCCCAAATGAACTTCAAGAAGTCATGAAGTAATTGTAAAATTTAGGTAATGAGATGGTTACACTCAAGAGGCAGCAAGCCCAAGGTTTTAGACATTCTTTCCAGCCTTAAGGTAAGGCTAACAGGTAGTCATACCAGCCTCAAAGACCACCCAATCTAGTTGCAAATCAAAATTAAGCAAGACCTCCTGCCAACAGACCATTTCAGCCCTAAAATCCCAATGCTACATCTACCTCTAAAACGATAGTGTTAGTGTAAAACAACATAGATCAAGAGTATGATTGGTGTTTCCCATGTAATGAACCTCACAACAAGTCCATGTGCTTCACCAGTGCCTTAAATCAAGCATTAATGGTGACAACTACTGGTGTGGAGGGTGAAGGGATTCAAGGAAATAACCAACAACAAGAAACATTCCAGCAACAATCAGCTCCAAATGATACCACACTTGTAAACTGGCAGGTAGAAGATTTTTGTGGCATTATTCAAATAATCTCCCAAAATGTTATAGCCAACACAAGGTCAAAAAGGAGAAAATTGGGTGAAGAACAACCATTGGCTCCAAGTAATCCACAACCTTCTACCACTCCACAAATTATTGGCAAACAAAATGCAGTTCCAAACACGCAAGGGCTGCCTAAAATAGCTCCTAGGCCAACTCAAATGCTAGTTATTGCTGTCCATGTGCAAGGAATGAATGTGCAGGCCAAAGAACAATAGGGAGATAATTCATCTCCATTCAACATCATTGATCATATGAAGAAGACAAATGTAAACATATCAATGTGGGAATCACTATCCATCCAAGGTCAAAGAGATTTGCTACAAGCTGCCATGAAGGACTTGTCAACTTCAAATTAGTAGGTCCAAATGTAAGAGAAGGTACTCACAAATTCTACCCAACCTGAGGGGAATCATGGAGGATAGAAGGGTAAAGTTTTGAAGCCCCCTCCATTATCTGTTTTGTTGATCATTGGAAACCAATTAGGGGTAAGTGCACGAAGTTGGTGGACAATTCCGTGGACATAAAAACCCGAAATAAAGGTACCGTGATCACGGTTTTAAAAACCGCGATCGCGGTCATAAAACCGCGATCGCGGTTCTTGAATTCTAGGTTCGGTAATTACCGAACCTAATACCGCGATCGCGGTTTTTAACCGCGAGCGCAGTTATAAACCGCGATCGCGGAACTCTAAGACAAAATCACATGGTAATTCAGACATTAGGATGTGTGTAAATATGTTTTATAAACCGCGAGCGCGCTTTATAAACCACGAGCGCGCTTTATAAACCGCGAGCGCGGTATTGTTAAAAAACTACGATCGCGGATCTATCTGCTGAACCTAAGCCTCGGAAAATCTTTGTTTTTCCCCAACCAAAGCTATGGAAAGTCATTATGAAGTGCAAAAGGTCAAAAAACCTCAAATCTGCTCTTCCAAAGACAACCATGCTAAAAAACTGAAAATTTTTCACAAAAATGGTGCCATCACGTAGGGTAGACTCTTAGCTTTGTAGAAATATTGTTTTTAAAGTGAATAGAATAAGATAAATATCATTTTATAATTTATTACTAACAATAGGTCTTTAAGACATTTTTTCCCGTGAATGTTCATGTCTAAATTTAAGACTGTAAATTTTTTTTCGCTTATCAAAATATGATAAAACTTATACCATCCCAAGCGTGGACAAATTCTATACACCTTAAAAAAAAATAAAAATTGATTTCGATATTTTTTGATATAGTTATGGCGGGCAAACGGAAAGCGCTCCATTTTCTAAATATTTTCAGACCACTTTCACGGAAAAAAATCATAAAAAAAAAAATATTGCTAAAAAAAATACAAAATAAAATCTATCCCAAGATAGACAACTACATCTAACTTTTCACTAAAGGAAAAAAAAAAATAACAAGATTTGGTCATCCAAAATGCGGGCAAACGGACTACAATCTTATAAGTTTTTTCAAAAAAAAAAAAGTAAGTCATACAATTTTAAGTGTTTAATATAGCTAAACTTGTCCGTTTTTTACAAAAATTAGTATTTTAGAAACTACATTCTGAATGCTACGATTCATATTTATATAAATTTTTCTAATTTAGAGTGCATGTATAGCTAATAATCCCTACAAGTTGAGATTTCACTGTTTTTTGCAATATGACGTCCACGGATGACCCTATATTTGTCCATCAACTTCCTGCACTTACCCTTAGTACACAATTGCATGATTGATTTTGGGGCAATTAGTTCAGTAATGCCCAAGAAAATAGCTAATTAGTTGGGGCTTCAATATGAAGTCATATCCAAAGGGGTAGTGCAATTGGATGGGACATCAGTAACAACAGTTGGAGTGATAAAAAAACTTGAGTCTTACTTTGCATGCATGCCCCAATGTTGTTATTTTGCAAGATGTCTCTATAATAGACCTTCCACCACTCTTCGCCCTATGTTTGTCAAGGGATTTCACAGCTAAGATTGGAGGTTATTTATCTGCTGATTGGTCACACATGTTATTCAGAACAAGATATGGAACTAAATCCACAATCAGATCTGAATCTATTACAAACTTTCACATTGAGTCTCACACTCCAAGCCAAATCAATACCAATTGTTCAACATTTGATCAAGAAGATTATCCAAGCACTGATGAAGCTGACACCAAGGTTGGAAGTATCCCAGATTTGAATTTTGATGAATGGGCAAGCAAGGTGCATGATTTTGATCCTTATCAAGAAATAGAAGAATCTGAACTAGGAGTCTATTGCGTGCATGAAGAAAGTTAGCCTATCCCTAGCATCACTAAGCCAGAACACAAGGATGACAATGAGGTATGGTAGTTGTTTTTTGATGGATCAAGTAGTAGACAAGGTGCGGGAGGGGGAGCTATGCTTGTTTCACCTCAAGGAGTTAAGTATTATTCAACTTTTAGATTTCAGTTTGCATGTTCTAATAACACTACTAAATATGAAGCCTTGATACAAGGATTACATTGGTCAATCAAGAGAGGAATAAAGAAATTGCAAGTCTTTGGTGATAGTGAGTTGATTGTCAACCAAGATAAGGGGCAACATGTTGTCAAGAATGATCTGCTCAAGTGCTACAAAAACAGGGTGTGGGACCTCATTGAAGATTTTGAGGGCTTTGGCATCAAATCCATTCCTAGAAAAGAGAACCAAGCTGGTGACAGGCTTGTAGTAGTTAGAGTAGCCTTTGATGTTGTTGAAAGCATCAAAAAGGAAAAATTATAGCCAAGAATTCATGTGATTATAAGGCCTTCAGTGCTAGACAACAATGTAAGTTGGCAAGTGTTTGAAAATGATCAACAAATCATCCATTTCTTGCAAGAAGAGGTTGAGTTCTCAGCTAAAAATCAGGAAAAGTTAGAACAACAGTATGGTGACCAAGTGGTACAGCTGAGAACCAACAAACTACCAAAGGGACTTATTACTTTGGAGTCCATTTTCAATCCTAATGATTAGTTTAGGAAGGAGAAAGAAAACATCAAAGTCAAGGGAGAATATTTAGTGTCCATCTTGGTGGAAGAGGGCAAATCACTCCAAGTTGGTAAAGTGACAACTGAGCAAGAAAGGTATCAGTTCACACAGGTTTGTCAAGATTTCCCTGATGTGTTTACTTGGAGCTATGAAGATTTGAAAGGTTTTAACCTTGAGTTATCTCAACACACCATTGAATTGGATCCAAGTGCTAAACCCATCAGGAAAAAACAAAGGCTAATCAATCCACGCATGGAGCCTCTCATGAGAAAAGAATTGAATAAGTTGATATAGTCAAGTATCATATTCCCTATCAAGCATTCTAGTTGGGTGGCCAACTTGGTTCCAGTTAGAAAGAAGAGTGGAGAAATCAGATTATGTGTTGACTTTAGAGATTTGAATAGAGCATCTCTCAAGGATCATTATCCACTTCCTTCTATGGAGCAGATTTTACAAGTTGTTGCCAGCTTTGAGAGGTTTTCATTACTTGATGGCTATTTAGGGTACAATAAGATTATTGTGAAAGAAAAGGATTAGTTCAAGACAGCCTTTACAACCAAATGGGGAACTTATGCATACAAGAAAATGCCATTTGGGATGTCCAACGCTGGAGCTACTTTCCAAAGGGCAATGGACATGGTGTTCAAGGATTTGATTAACAACGTGGTGTTGATATATCTTGATGATATCACTGTTTTTTCAAAAAATGTAGTAGACCATCTCTTTCATTTGAGACAAGTGTTTCAAAGGTGTAAAATATTTGGAGTAACCTTGAATCCTAAAAAGTGTATTTTTCTAGCCCATGAAGGAAAGCTCCTTGGCCACATTGTCTCCAAAGAAGGATTAGCAAATGATCTAAAAAGATTTGAAGCTATAAGAGAACTACCATTGCCAAGCCATAAGAAGGCCCTTCAAAGTTTCTTGGGGAGAATAAATTTTGTTTGGAGGTTTGTCCCAAATTTTGTAGCCCTAGTCAAGCCTATCACCAAGATGTTAAAGAAAAGCATAGATTTCAAATGGATAGAAAAAGGTAAGGAAATTTTTGAAGTAATCAAAGAAGCCATCTCTCAAGCCCCAACTCTCATTAACCCATATTTCTCCAAGGATTTCATCCTCTATGCATTTGGGGGTGATGATACTATTTCTACAATCTTGGTACAACAGAACAAAGACAATGATGAGCAGCTAGTTACTTTCTTTAGCCAAAGCTTGGAGGAATACAAGGTGAGGTATTCTTTCATTGAGAGGAATGTTCTTACAGTAATCAGGAGCTTGAAGAAATTCAAGCATCTAGTTTTAAACAACAAGGTTCAATTGCTGGCTTCTCATGTGGGAGTTAAGGACTTCCTCTTCAACAAAGACTTGAATAAAAAGAGAGTAGGCTGGATTACTCATGTCATGGAGTATGACATTTAAATCAAAGCCACCAAGTTGGTTAGAGGAAAAGGATTGTGTGAGCAACTGGTCTTGAATAAACACAAGGAAGCATGCAATGAGAAGGAGGTTGTTTTGGCGTTGCAAGACAACCATGAACAAGGAAGCACTCAAAAGGAAAATGATGGTGTCCTCACTCCTTGCTGGACCCAAGACATAATACACTTCCTAAACATAGGTCTATGCCCTCCAGAAATGAACAAGACCAAAAGAAGACAGTTCAGATTGCAGGCTGTGTCATATGCCCTTGTTGACGGTGTTTTGTTCAAAAGGGATGTGAATGGAGCGTTGTTGAGATGCATTGGTACAAATCAGATTCACAGGGTGTTGGAAGAGTTCCATGGTGGAACAACTGGTGGTCATTTTGTACCGAGAGTGACAGCTCTGAAGATCATGAGGGCTGGCTATTATTGGCCCAAGATTTTTAGTTATTTTTATGCATGGATCAAGAGGTGCAAGAATTGTGCATTCTTCACGGGTAAGGATAGAGTAGCTGCCCTTCCATTGCATCCAATTTTAGTTGACCAGCCATTTATGCAATGGGGTTTGGAATTCATTGGAGTCATTAATCCAAAATCAAGCCAAGGGAACAAATGGATTCTAATAGCAACAGATTACTTCACCAAATGGACTGAGCAGTAGCACTCAAGGAAGCAAATGAATCTAGCATCCTAGATTTATATGAGGGAATAACAACCAAATTTGGTGTACCTGCTACAATAATATCAGATAACACATTGGCATTCATTGGGTCCAAGGTAACTAAATGGGCTATCAAGAATGGGATCTACCTAAGCACTTCATCAAATTATTACCCTCAGGGTAATGGCCAAGCTGAATCTACAAACAAGAACTTGTTAAGGATCATTAGGAGGACTCTTGATGAAAATTAGAGGTCTTGGCATACTAAGTTGAAATCAGCCTTATGGGTTGATAGAGTAACTCCCAAGAGATCTGCAGGTAATTCTCCATTCAAGCTTGTTTATGGAAGAGAGGAAATTTTTCCCATATAACTTGAGTTTCCAACACTGGAACTCATGAAACAGTTGGAGTTGTTGGAATTTGGACCCATGGAATTTAGCTATGTAGAATTGATGGAGCTCCAAGAAATCAGAAATCAGGCATCCCAAGCAATGGAGAAGGATCAAGCTTTGATCAAGAATACTTTTGATAGGAAGGACAAGGATAGATCTTTCCAAGTTGGGGATATAGTGCTAAAATGGGATGCAGACAGAGCAAAACCAGGGAGGCATTCAAAATTTTATGCCATTTGGAGTGGCCCATACATGGTCACGAAGTGTAAGGACAACAATGCCTTCCAATTGTCTACATTGGATAGTGAAGAGTTGTAGATTATAGTCAATGGAATCCATCTGAAGCATTGCTACTGAAGGAAATTCTCCACCTTGTACATATTAGCTCAGGTTTTCATTCCTCTAAGTGCTTATGCATGTTGTTTTCTTATAGATTAGCTTTGCTTTCCCTAAGTGCTTTGGCACAAGCTTGCTGTTCCAGGAAATGTGTTTTGCAGGCCTTGCTCCAATCAGATGGTGTTCTACCTTCCATCTTCCTCCTTGCAGTGTTCTAATCAGTTGGGGTACTAAGTAGAGAATTTAATGACTCCATGCCCAATGGGTTGTTTCAGGCAACTGGTAACTTCATCCAGCAGGGAGATGACCCCTCTGAGTCACCAAAATTGCTATCCAAAATGTTCCCCTTGCACATTTTGTGGCTAACTCCCTTCATTCTTCCCTCTCTTGTGCCTCAATCATAATTTTTTACTTTTTAGGCACTAAAGAACTTTTGGAAATGGTACCATTGGATAGAGATTTTTCTCAGCTTTCCAGAAAGGTAAACTTTTCCTCCTAACTCCATGTATTTTTGAAGTTATGGCTCGGTAGAGATTTTTTGGGAAATTTTCCCTTGAAAATCCTGAGCCAATAAGATGAGGCCACGTCTCCTCAGGAGGGCGGAGGGCGGAGGTAAACTTGGAATTTTTACCAAGTGTTCGGCAAGTTTTCAAAAGGAATTTTTCACCTCGAAGGCCTGCCAATGAATTAGATGCTGCCACGTGTCCAAGGGGAAGAAATTAGGAAATTTTCCTAAGGAATGACACAAAAAAAAAATTCGATGCTAGGCCCGCACACAATCACATTGTGCCACGTGTCATTAGGCCAAAGGGGTGGCGGAGGGTAGAGGTAAAATTGAAAATTTGGCGAAGTGTTTTGGAGAGAGAAAAAGAGAAATTTTGGCCTACAGGCCTGCGAGTGTCTCAAGGGGCATTGGAGCTTTGGCCGTCAGGGAGAAATTGGGAATTTTTCCCAAGGGTTAGTGCAAAGAAAAATGTTTACACCAGGGCCCGCAACCAGTAAGATCTCACCACGTGTCCTAGGACAACGAGGCGTGGGGGAAAGTTGGGAATTTTTCTGAAAGAAAAATCAAAGGAAATGTTGAAAGGGAGAGTCGGCCCCCCAAATCCCAAGCTAATCAAATTATGCCACGTGTCCATGTGGTGGCAAAAAACACAAGGCAAGCTTACAAGGAAAAAAGGAGCATAAAATCCAGCGGCCTATAAGGTGACACCACATGTCTAGCTCAGTGAAAATGGTCAAAAATGACTTAAAATTTAAGATAAAATGCTCACGGAGAATGACATCATGCCATGTGTCCTCAGGTCATCGACCCGACAGAGAATTTTTGGAAAATTTTCCAAAGTCCAAAACGATGAAAAATGAACCTCAGAAGGCCTACATCTAATAAAATCTCACCACGTGGGACTGGATTGGTGTGGCATGGAGGAAAGAGGGAAAATTTTCCAAAATGCAAAAAGTGGGAAAATTTCAAATTTTTGGCCCGCCAACCTGTTTTGGCCCTGTTTTGCCCTAAATTTTCAAATGAGCATAACTTTCGATCCAGAGCTCAGTTTTTCATGTTCTTTATATCAATGGAAAACTGGTGAAGTTATCTACATGATTTTAAGATCAATTTTTTTATTTTGATGGAGTTTGGAGAGATAAAACTGAAGAATGCCTCTGGCACGTGGAATGAACAAAAATGATATTTCAACCACCATTTTTAATGCAGCATGGTTCGCATTCTCTCCCAGCATGGGAAAAAATGTTAGGGAATTGACTTTTAAGGATGCCCATACTGTTTTATTACATTTTTTGTTAGTGGTTGAAATCTCTCTCATGTTTTCGCATGTTTCTCTCTCCTGGGCTCGTTCCTTGCATTGTAAAAGCTAGAATGGGCTCATTTTTTGAAAGAGAGACACTCTTTTAGCTCTGTAACTTCCCTTTTTCTTCCTTTCTGGTAAAATTTTTGGAAATTTTTACCTGTCCATGCAAATACAACACATATTTTACCTCTTGGTCATTGTAATGCATTGTGTTGGACCTGGGATGATAATATATGCTCTATGATTAAAAGGTTTCTCAATCCTTTCATATGTTTATCATTGTTTTTACTAACCTCTCACCACATTTTGGAAAATTGTGCATGTTTTGTGCTGTATTTATTCCTGGCCTGTGTATGTTTTGTAGTAGCAGTTGTCTACTACTCCTTTGGTGTATCACCTCATTAGTCTTAGTTTTATTTCTTTTACATTCTCTATCTTTGTCCCATTGGAATTTAGAGTAGGATTCTGATTTTAAACCTCTGCAACTTGCAAGTAATACACCTAATTAGAGGAGTTGAGGAACCAAGCTTTAACTTGGAGATTCTTTTCCCATTTTTACAAGTCCCACACTTGAGGAAAAGATTCAATGTAGTGCAATCACACTGGATGTCCAAAATGTCAAACTAGAAATCTGATCAACATCCAGGGGTGTTGCTGATTTGCACCAACAATTACACACTCTTCCAACATTATTATTTAAACTCAACAACTTTATTAATTAAATTCCGTGTCCCAATTAAATTTTAATAAAGTTTAACTATAGGATTTCACACATTAATCTTTCACATTTAAATTAATTAAAAGAAGGAACACATTACAAATAAAAATACATACAACAATAATTAAAAAGTAACACATAAATAAAACACATATCCCATGGTCACATATAATGGAAATCCCGCCATGGGAATTCCTAGCAAAACACAATACACAACACACAACACAGTTGCCATGGTGACCTTGTTGATTTCACCCAAAATTTCAATATGGTTAGTCTCCAGTCTCACGACATTGTTGTGATTTTTAACCTACAAAATACAAATACCTCATTCAACCTCATGGCCATATTAGAAGATCCAAAAATAATATAAAAAATATATCAAAATCATCCAAACACACAGATCGCAACAATATCAATAATTCAACATTATCATTTTTAATTAAATAAATCAACTATATCATCATCAAAATCTACCCTACCAAATGTACTCAAAATACCCAATATCATAAGTCCAAATCAACATCTATAATATGTCCATGTCACAACAGTATATCATCAGCCACATATAGAAAATGTCTCTAGTAATCATCAAGCATAATAACTGAATCTAGATCAATACTAATCCATGATCTAACATCTAACCATCATACTAAAAAAACCATAATAGTGTCCATAATATGATCAATAGTATCAAAATCAATATCTTAAAGTGTTAAAGGGAAGTGGGAACTACATCCCCCTCCCCTTAGACTCAACTTCCTCTTGGAAATCATTTGAATTTTTTTTGAAATTACACTTGTAATACTGTGGCATCCTCCCAAGTGGTTGTAGTCTCATCATATTTATCCCACTGTACCCGTACCTGATCAATCTCTTTGCCTCAAAGGCCTAGGGTCCTGTGATCTATGATATGGATGGGCTCCACCATCACCTATCCCTAATCCTGCACCTGTAATGATGTTTAATCCAACACATGAGAATGATATGAAATGTATCTTTTAAGGACAAAAACATTAAACACATCATGTATGCGAGACAAGATAGGTGGCAATGCTAGACAGTAAGCCAAAGGGCCAATACACTCTAAGATCTCAAAGGGACCAATGAATCTAGAAGTGAACTTAGAATCATTTCCATAATGGATAGGGCTCTTTTGTGGTCTAACACAAAGGAACACCTTCACGCCCACATCAAAACTACGATCAACACTATTCTGATTCACCTACTTCTTCTACCTATCTTGTGCCTCCTGTAATCTCTACCTGATCAACACTACCTACTGCTCCATGTCCTGTAAAAGGGTTGGTCCAAGCAATACTTTATTCTCTAACCTGTCCCAGCTAAGGGGTGTCCTGCACTCTCTACCATATAATGCTTGAAAAGGATCCATGCCTATAGAACTCTGAAAACTATTATTGTAGGCAAACTTCACTAAGTAAAGGTACTCCTCCGACTTAGACTGTCGATCCATCACATACATCCTGAGCATATCCTCTAAAATCTAATTTACTCACTTGGTCTATCCATCTGTCTCATGGTGATATGTTGTGCTGAAGTTAATCCTCATCTCGAGGAGATACTACATAGTAGTCCAGAAGTGTGAAGTGTACAAAGGATCATGGTCACAAATGATCTTCCATGGAATCCTGTGTAACCTGACGATATCATCCAAATATACTCGTGCCACTGATCTAGCTGTATAAGTGGTCTTCACTAGATAAAAGTGAGTCAGTTTTGTTAATTTATCAACCATGACCATAATGGCATCGTGGTGATATCTCAACATAGGTAGTCCAGAAATGAAATCTATGGAAATGGTGTCCCAATTCCATTCCAGTATGGCATGTTGATAAAGAAGACCTTATGGATGCTGATGTTTGACCTTAACCCTCTAGTACTCTAAACACCGTGACACAAATTGAGCCACATCTCGATGAAGTCCTCTCCATAATCGATAGGGTTCTTTTTTTTATAACACAAAGGAACACCTTCACGCCCACATCAAAACTATGATCAATCCTATTCTGATCCACCTACTTCTTCTTCCTATCATGTGCCTCTTGAAATCTCTTCTTGATCAACACTATCTACAGCTCCATGTCCTACAAAAGAGCTGGTCTAAGAGATACTAATTCCTCTAACCTGTCCCAGCTAAGAGGTGTCCTGCACTCTCTACCATATAATGCCTGGAAAGGAGCCATGCCTATAGAACTTTGAAAACTATTATTATAGGAAAAATCCATGAAGTATAGGTACTCCTCCAACTTAGACTACTAATCCATCACATACATCCTGAGCATATCCTCTAAAATCTGATTTACTCGCTTGGTCTTTCCATCTGTCTCACGATGATATGTTGTGCTGAAGTTAATCCTCGTCCCGAGGACATACTGCATGGTAGTCTAGAAGTGTGAAGTGTACAAAGGATCACGGTCACAAATGATCTTCCAAAGAATCCCATGTAACCTGATGATCTCATCCAAATATACCCGTGCCACTGCTCTAGCTATATAAGTGGTCTTCACTAGAGAAAAGTGAGCCAATTTTTTCAATTTATCCACCGTGACCATAATGGCATCTCAGTGATATCTCGACATAGGTATTCCAATAATGAAATCCATGGAAATGGTGTCCCACTTCCATTCTAGTATGCCATGAGGATAAAGAAGACCTGATGGATGCTGATGTTTGGCTTTACCCCTCTAGTACTCTAAACACCATGACATAAATTGAGCCACCTCTCGACGAAGTCCTCTCTAGTGGTACAACTATCTTAAAGTAGCGTGCATCTTCTTCACCTCGAGATGGGCTGAATAGGGTACATAATGTGTGTCTACCAAGATGTCCGGCCTCAAGCCTCCATATTTGGGAACATATATCCTACCTCTATGCCTGATAAGACCATGTGCCTCTAAGGAAAATCTATCAAAATTCCCCTCAAGGGGTCTCTGTGACTCGATCTCCACTCGTACTTCCATGTAGAAGCTATCAAGAGGAAGCTGCTGAAGAATCCTACTCCATAAATCTGTGCTCACTGAGTTAGCCATAGCCACATGTCTCCATCTGCTGAGAGCATCTACTACCACATTCTCTTTCCCCTTCACATGATCAACGTCCATGTCATACTCATAAAGAAAATCCATCCAATGCCATTAACAAGTATTTAGATTGGGCTACATGATGAGGTGGGGAAGACTCAAATGATCTGTCTCGACTGTGAATCTCCATCTAAGAAGAACATGCCTCTATCTAACCAAAGCATGTAAAAATTCTGCAAGCTCAAGATCATGGGTAGGATAATTAAGCTTGTGATCCTTGAGTTTGTGAGACTCAAAAGCTACAACCCTGCCATTCTGTATCAACACACCTCTAAGCCCTAGCAAAGAAGGATCTTTACAAACAAAGAACTCACCTTGTGGATCTGGCTCTACACGAATGGGTGTTGTAGTGAGGTACTCCTTCAATGTCCTGAAGGCTTGCTCACATCTATCTGATGAAATAAAATTCTTCCCTTTACTCTAAAGGGAAGTGATAGGGTGCACAATCCGAGAAAAGTCCTAAACAAATTTCTAGTAGTAACCTACCAAACCCATGAATTTACACACCTTGGTCATTGTAGTGGGTGTTGTCCAATCCATAATGGCTATAATTTTGGAAGGATCGACTGCAATTCCTTCCCCATAAATGATATGACCCAAATACTACACCTCTATCTGGAAGAAAGCACACTTCTCCAAGTTCCCATAAAGCTACTGCTCATGAAGACACTAAAGAACCTATCGAAGGTGCCCCTCGTGCTTCTCACATGTACGTGAGTATATCAAAATGTCATCAAGGAAGATGAGTATGAATAAATCTAAAAAGGTTATAAATACCCCATTCGTCAAACTCATGAACACTACGGGGGCATTCGTCAAACCAAAAGGAACCACGGTGAACTCATAATGCTCATATCTCATGTGGAAAGTGTTCTTATGAATGTCCACCTCTGAAATCCTCAACTGAAGGTAGCCTAACTTGAGATAAATCTTAGAGAACACTGTGGCTCCCTTCATCTAATCAAACAAGTCATCAATATGAGGAAGAGGATAATAATTCTTGATAGTCACTTTGTTGAACTGGCGGTAATCAATACACAACCACAATAATCAATCCTTCTTCTTCATGAAGATCACCGGTGCACCCCAAGGGAATACACTAGGATGGATAAGGCCCTTCTCCAAAAGGCCCTCAAGCTACAACTTGAGCTCACAGAGCTCCAGGGTGGTCATCTAATAAGGTGCCCAAGAGATAGGCTCTACTTTAGGAACTAGGTCTATATGGAAATCAATCTCATGTGGGGTTGGAATCCCTGATAGATCCCCTAGAAAAACATCAAAAAACTGTCTCACCGACTCAACTCCTACATCATCTACACAAGCTATAGTATTATGCTAATAGTCCATCCTGGCCATATGTGTAGATAACCAATCCATACCTAAGATAACCCCATACGAGCCTAAAGGAAGAATACAGATATCTGAGGTGGTGGTGAAAGGTCCCAAATCCACTAAACACTCCTTAACTAAGGAGTCCACAGAGATCTTGGCTCTAGAAGCCATCTCAACATCCCAATTAAGACCCTACCTAACTGCCACTAGCCTGCATCGCTCTACTAAAGATGGTGTAATGAAAGAATCAAAAGAGCCAGAATCAAACAATACGGAGGTAGGAATAACACCAATACTACCTGTGGTCTCAATGAATATGCTCTGGTGTTCTGCCTAGCAGTTCTCAACTACTGTATAGATCCTGTGGCTATGTCCCATGTCACCAACTATCAGCTCAGAAATGGGATCCTTACCCTTTTTAGGTTTCTGAGGACAATCTCTCCAAAAATGTCTAGATACTCTACATCCAAAGCAACCACCTGATCCTTTCCAAGGAACAACACCTCCAGTAGGTGCCCTAGAATCCTATGGTGTGGATCCTGATGATCTAGTTGTGGTCTACTATGGCCTCTGCTAGCAAGCTCTAGCTAACTGAGCTCAAGGTCCACCCTGTGTCCTGATGGGACCCCTAAGATGAGGCCCCATGTTATGACCTCTCTATGCATCAGCTCTCTGTGGAGGTATATACGGTGGGTGGGACTGTTGTTGCTACTGCTGCTATGGCCTAAAGGATGACTATGTTGAATGCTAACCACCACAAGGAAGAGGTACTAAACCTCTCGATTTACCTTCCTGCATCTGTTGAATGCGGCTCCTGACTCCATCTCTATCATGTTGGGTTTTACCTTGAGTCTCCTCTATAATATAGGCCTTCTCAATGACCTCTACTAAATTCTATGGACAGTGAATCCACACTACACCTCCAATATCCAAATTCAAGCCCTAAATGAATCTTGGAATCTACACCTGCTCATCCTGAATATACTCTACATACTAAAGTAGATCTAGAAATATACTCTCATACTCTGGTACTGAAAGGGTAGCCTATCGGAGGTCATAGAACTCGTCAATCCTCTACTGGATGAACCTCCATGATAGATATCTGCTCCTAAATATCTCCTCAAATAACTCCCAAGTCACTGTCTCTAAATCTACATGGATCTTCTGCTTCTCTATCATCCACCATACTCCTGCTCCATCCTTCAGTGGATGGATCGCAACATGAGCTTTCGTGTTGCTAAAGGACAAAGCTTGAAGCAACCACTCAAGCTCACTAGCCAAGCCTCTACCTGAAATCCACATGTATCACCTGAGTAATGTGAGGGCCTAAGCTTCAGGAACTCCCTGATGTGATCTACTGTTGTGGTCTGTCGGCCTCTAGGTCTCTCTACATGCTCATCCCTAAGCCTAAGCCTCTGAGACCTCTCTTTATGCTCCAGAACTCTATCACCCTATCTCCTAGTTGGTGAATCAACTCTGACTAACTCCTCATGGGGGTTCTCTCCTCGATGCTCCTTGCTAAGTGGAGGGGGTACCTGACCCTTGATAGAAGGAGCTCTGTCATGACTAGTTTTCTGCCCTCTACCTAATCCTATGTGTAGAGTGGCATTAACATCCTGAAGGGTCTATAGAATCTGAGGTAGAATGACTACTGTTATCCAAAATTCACCCCCAGGGTAATTTTGATAACATGCATCAGAATATTCAAATCCCAAGCAAATTGATTGATTCAGAGCAAAATCAGGTTTCTAGGGTCCCTTCAGGAAATTTTCTAACTCTCCTGTCTAGGCTGAAAAGAACAAGCTCTGAGAAAATGTAGAAAAAGGGTTGCAGAAGGCAAGTAGGTTGATCCAGAAAAAATTGTAAAAATCGGCTAAGTCCTAGTCCTAGGAACAACTGGGACATTTGGGACGAAAAGGCGCGGATCGGCCGAAAAGCCTTCAGGTGGCCCAAATAGCAACAGGGACATCTGGGACAGAAGTATGCGGCGGGCGCGAGAAACCGATCCGGCCGAAAGAGGAAGAAAAATGACTAAGTGTTGCTCGGGACGTTCGGGACAAAAAGGCGCAAACCGGCCGAATCGGGTGAAAAGAGTCAAGTCAGTCTGAAAATCATTTGGGACATCTGGGACAAAAAGACGCGAACCGAGTGAGCCGGGCGAACCGGAAGAATTTGTCCCGTGAGGCACTGGGACATTTGGGAAAAATGGACGCGAACCGGCCGGTTCAGCTGAAATCAGCACAAGGAGCACTATGCCAAATGGGACAAAAAGATGCAAAGGGCGGGAGAGAGCCGGCAGGTCTGAGGACCAATCAATGCATGACATGTGTCTCAAGGGGAAAGGTCCAGAAAGTCAAAGGGGAAAGTTTTCGAGCACTGATCCGAACCAATAAAATGGTGCCACGTGTCCTAGCAGGGGCCCACAAGGAAATTTCAAAAGGAGAGCCCGCGAAAGGTAGAGGAGAGAAAATTTCTCATCCAATCAACACGTGCCATGTGTCATCCAGGTGGCAGAGCGCGGGAAAGATTTCAAAACATGTTTTCGCCTGTTCTGTGCCCTAAATCTTCAGATCGCCATAACTTTTGATCCAAAGCTTAGATTTGCACGTTCTTTATATCAACATAAAGCTGGTGAAATTCTCTACATGGTTCCAGGGTAAATCTTGCATTTTAGAGTAGTCTGGAGGGATAAAATCAAGAAACGGCTCTGACACATGTTCATGGCCAGAAATGACATTCCAGCGACCGGATTTAATGCAGAATGGGTCGTATTCTCCTGTAATCCGGTCAAAGTGACAGGGTATGGGTTTGTAAGGTCCCCCATGTCATTTTAATGCACCTGCAGTCAAGAAAGAATGGGCTCCCATGCCTTTGTACATTTTCTATCTCTTGGGTTTGACCCATGCAATGTAAAAAGCCAGATTTGGCTCATTCCGAAGAGGGGGAACATTTTTGGGCATTGCAGACTTCTTCTTTCACCTCCAACAAGTGATTGATGAAGGATCAGACCTCTCCAAGGATTGTAACAGTTTTCTTTTACCTCTCTGAGGTTGTAATGCGTGTTTTTGACATTGAAATGATAATGCAAGCTCTATGAATGGGTTTCAATCCTCTGTTTGTATTATTTGCTTGATTTAAGATACTAAATTATACATTATCAGTCTGTTTATGTTTTATGTTGTGAACTTTGGTCTGTGTCTATTTGCATGAAAAATATGTTTCACCACTCCTTTTGGTGCATCACCATCTTTAGTTAGTTTCAATTCTTGCACTTCTACCCCCTGTCTCCTTGCAAGTTAGAGTAGGATTAGGATCTAAACCTCTGTAATTTTACAAAATATAGATCTAAATCAGAGGAGTTTGAGGAACCAGCCTCTAATCTGGAGATTCCTCTCTTAGTTTCACAAGTCCCCACGCTTGGAGAGAGGTTTCCATGTTGTGCAATCACACTGGATGCTAGAGTGATCAACCTAGAAGCCTGATCTGCATCTAGGGGTGTTGTGAGTCTGCTACAATAGTTTTGGCACGCCCGGTGGGACCTAGAGGTCTCATTTTTATTGCAGCAAAGTTGATGTGCATCTGCTACAGTTTTCTTGCTTGAAAAGAGATATTATTTTCATATCTGGTGACTCCGAGAGAAAGAATCAATTGGTTTCAGCAGTTCAGGCCTGAAAGCTTATGAGAAGAATCACAAGGTCAAGAGTTGGAGAAGAGGAAGTGCTGTTTGAATACCTGCAATTATCTCCAAGAAGAAGGCAAAGAGGAAGAAGGATTCAAAGGTCTCCATCTCCACCAAACAGAACTCTCTCAACTCCTCCACCTGCTCGGCCTTTCATTCAGTATTCAAGAGTCCTTTGACCAATCAGAATGGTGCAACAAGCAAATCCCTTTGTCAATTTCACTGGCAGCAGCCCACTTGCCCTCGATGCACAGAATCCAGTTCCAATTGTAGCGTTGAAGAACATTCCATTTTTTACTAGAAAAAATCATACCACTCCTGGTGATCATGTCAAAGACATTGCTAACATCTGTGCAATCCATGAGATAAATGAAATGGATGTGGCTGTCAAGCTACTGACATCATCATTCAAAGGGAAGGCATTGCAATGGTTTAGAAGCCTTGAAGCTGGTTCTATCACAAACTTGAATCAGCTGTGTATTGCACTTCATGATCAATTTGGAGAGAAGGGAGACAACTTGTCTCTTTTGGAGTAGCTGACAACTATTAAGAGAGCCCCCAACGAGCAGCTGACTAATTTCAACTTCAGATTTCAAAGGTCTTGGGATAGGATTCCAGTAGGAGTCAAGCCAATAGCAGAAGGTGCTTTTCTATATTACCTTAAAGCTTTAAATTCTGATATTTCTATGTTGGTTCAATCTATGGGAGGCACAACTATTCCTGCTGCTTATAGTATTGCCATTAGAGCTGAAAATTGTCTGATTCAAGTTGGCAAGCGAGCTCCTAGGCCTCCAATGCCATTATATCCAAGTTTAGAGAACCCAAGTACTAGTCAAGCACCTGTCTTAGCTCCTTCTCCCACTCCTAGAAATTAGAGTTCAAAGTAAGCTTCCACTTCATCTCCAAGTGCCCCAAATGAGCTTCAAGAAGTCATGAAGCAATTGCAAAATTTAGGTAATGAGCTGGTCACACTCAAGAGACAGCAAGCTCAAGGTCTTAGAACTTCGTATCAGCCTCAAGCTCAACCTAATAGGCAGCCATATCAGCCTCAAAAGGCACCCAATCCAGCTGCAAATCTGAATCAAACAAGGCCTCCTGCCAATAGACCATTCCAGCCCTATAATCCAAATGCCATATCTGCCTCTAAGGCATTAGTACCAGCACAAAACAACATTGCCCAGGAGTATGATTGGTGCTTTCCATGTAATGAACCTCATAATCAATCCATGTGCTACAATGGTGCTTTGACTCAAGCTTTAATGGTAACAAATACTAGTGTGGAGGGTGAGAGAAGTCAAGAAAACAGCCAACAACAAGAAACATTCCAACAGCAATCAGCCCCAAATGACACCACATTGGTAAATTGGCAAGCAGAGGATTTCTGCGGCATGAATTAGGTAGTTTCTCAAGGTGTTACAGCTAACACAAGATCAAAAAGGAGAAATTTGGGTGAAGAATAGCCATTATCCCCGACTAATCCACAACCTTCCACAGCTCCACAAATGATTGGCAAGCAAAACCCAGTTTCAAATGCACAAGGGCGGCCTAGAACAGCGCCTAGGCCAACTCAAATGCCAGTTGTTGCTGCCCACATTCAGGGAATAAATGTGCAAACCAAAGGACAGCAGAGAGATCCTTCATCACCATTCAGTATCATTGATCAGATGAAGAAGATAAATGTCAATATATCTATGTGGGAATCCCTATCCATCCCAGGCCAAAGAGATCTGCTGCAAGCTGCCATGAAAGACTGGCCAGCTTCGAATCAGCAGATGCAAAACAAAGTGCTCACAAATGCTGCCCAGCCTGAAGGAAGTCATGGAGCACAACAAGGTAGAATGCTGAAGCCTCCCCCTTTTTATGTTTCATTAATCATTAGAAATCAGCTAGTGCATAATTGCATGATAGATTCCGGGGCAAGTAGCTCAGTAATGCCTAAACAGATAGCTGATCAGTTAGGGCTCCAGTATGAAATAACATCTAAGGGAGTAGTGCAGCTAGATGGGACAACAATAGCAACAGTTGGAGTGATTCGAGGTTTGAGTCTTACCTTGCATGCATGTCCAAATGTTGTTGTCTTACAAGATATATCAGTCATAGACCTTCCACCACTCTTTGCCCTATGTTTATCAAGGGACTTCACTACCAAAATTGGGGGATATTTGTCCGCTGATTGGTCTCACATGCTATTCAAAACAAGGTATGGAACTAAGGCTACAATTAGGTTAGAACCTGTTACAAACTTCCACATTGAGCCCTATACTCCAAGTCAGATTAATGCCAATTGCTTAGCATTTGATCAAGAAGATCACCCAAACACGGATGAAACTGACACTAAAGTTGGAAACATCCCAGATCTAACTCTTGATGAATGGGCAAACAAGGTGCATGCTTTTGATCCTTATCAAGGAATAGAAGAATCTGAGCTAGGAGTCTATTGTATACACGAAGAAAGTCAACCTATTCCTAGCATCACCAAGCCAAACCACAGGGATGACAATGAGGTATGATAGCTATTTTTTGATGGATCGAGGAGTAGACAAGGCGCAGGAGGTGGAGCCGTGCTTATTTCACCTCAAGGAGTAAAGTATTATTCAACTTTTAGATTTCAATTTGCATGCTCCAATAACACTGCTGAATATGAAGCCTTGGTGTAAGGGATGCATTGGGCAATCAAGAGAAAAATAAAGAACTTGCAAGACTTTGGGGATAGTGAGCTGATTGTAAATCAGGTCAAGGGACAGCATGCCACCAAAAATGATCTACTCAGGTGCTACAAGAACAGGGTATGGGACCTCATGGAAGATTTTGAGGGTTTCGGCATCAAAGCCATCCCTAGGAAAAAGAATCAAGATGTTGATAGGATTGCAGCAGTAGGGGCAGCCTTTGACATTGTAGAAAACATTCAACAAGACAAGGTATAGCCAAACATCCACGTGATTGTGAGGCCTTCAGTGCCAGATAACAATGTCAATTGGCAGGTATTTGAGAATGACCAGCAAATCATCCACTTCTTGCAAGAAGAAGCTGAGTTCTCAGCTAAGAATCAAGAAAAGTTGGAACAACAATATGGTGACTAGGTGATACAGCTGAGAACTGACAAGCTGCCCAAGGGACTTATCACTTTGGAGTCCATTTTCAACCCCAATGATCAGTTTAGAAAGGAGAAAGCAAACATTCAGGTCAAGAGAGAGGATTCAGTATCCATCTTGGTAGAAGAGAACAGGCCATTGCAAATTGGAAAGATGACAACTGAGAAAGAAAGGTGTGAGTTCATACAGCTATGTCAAGAATTTCCTGACATGTTTGCTTGGAGCTATGAAGACTTGAAAGGTTTCAATCCCAACTTAGCTCAGCATACCATTGAATTGGATCCAAATACTAAGCCTGTCAGGCAGAAATAGAGACCAGTCAATCCACACATGGAGCCTCTCATGAGGAAAGAATTGGACAAGCTGATTGAGTCAGCAATTATATTCCCAATCAAGCATTCTAGTTGGGTTGCCAACTTAGTTCCAGTCAGAAAGAAGAGTGGAGAGATCAGGCTATGTGTTGACTTCATAGATTTGAATAGAGCCTCTCTCAAGGTCCATTATCCACTCCCTTCCATGGAGAAAATATTACAAGTCGTAGCTGGTTCAGAAAGGTTTTCGCTACTTGATGGTTACTCAGGCTTCAATCAGATTATGGTAAAGGAGAAAGACCAGTTCAAGACAGCCTTCACAACCAAATGGGGCACATATGCTTACAAGAAGATGCCATTTGGACTGTCAAACATCGGAGCAACATTCCATCGAGCTATGGATATGGCATTCAAAGGCTTGATCAACAAGATAGTGCTGGTATACCTAGATGATATCACTGTCTTCTCAAAGAATGCTACAAACCATATCTTTCACCTCAGGCAAGTGTTTCAGAGGTGTAGAAAGTTTGGAGTGTCTTTGAATCCTAAGAAGTGCATCTTTCTTACACATGAAGGGAACCTCCTTGGCCATATTGTCTCCAAGGAAGGATTAGCAATTGATCCAGAGAGGGTTGAAGCCATAAGAGCTCTACCATTGCCAAGTCATAAGAAGGCTCTTCAGAGTTTCCTGGGAAGGATAAACTTTGTTCGGAGGTTTGTCCCAGATTTTGCAGCCCTTGTCAAGCCCATCACCAAAATGTTAAGAAAAAGCATGGCTTTCAAAATGGACGGTAGAAGGCAAGGAGAGTTTTGAAGCAATCAAAGAAGCCATCTCCTAGGCACCCACTCTCATCAACCCAGACTTTTCTAAGGATTTCATCCTCTAAGCATTTGGAGGTGATGACACTATTTCTGCCATTCTGGTACAGCAGAACAAAGATAATGATGAACAGTCGATTGTCTTCTTCAGCTAGAGTCTAGATGACTGTGAAGTGAGGTACTCTTTTATTGAAAAACATGTGCTTGCAGTAATCAGGAGCTTGAAGAAATTCAAGCATTTAATCTCAAACAACAAGGTCCAGTTGCTGGTATCACATGCCGGGGTTAAGGACTTCCTCCTCAACAAGGATTTGAATGAGAAAAGGGCAGGTTGGATCACCCGTGTCATGGAGTATGACATTGAAATCAAGATCACCAAGCTGGTAAGAGGAAAAGGATTGTGTGAGCAGATGGTTTTGGGGAAGCAAAAAGAAGTATGCAACGAAGAAGAGGATTTTTTGACAGTTCAAGACAGCCATGAGCCGAGTGATAGGCAAGCAGAAGGCAGTGCTGCCCCCACCCCTTGCTGGACCCAAGGCATTATGCACTTCCTACAAACAGGCCTATGCCCTCCAGAAATGAGCAAAGCAAAGAGGAGATACTTCAGGTTGCAGGCTGTTCCAAATACCATCATTGATGGAGTTTTGTTCAAGAAAGATGTGAATGGAATGCTGCTGAGATGCATTAGCATAGGTCAGATCCAAAGGGTATTAGAAGAATTTCATAATGGACCAGCTGGTGGCCATTTTGCACCAAGAGTGACAGCTCTAAAAATCATGAAGGCTGGTTATTATTGGCCTAGAATCTTTAGTGATTTCTATGCATGGATCAAGAGGTGTAAGAATTGTGCATTCTTCATAGGAAAAGAGAGACTCGCTGCCCTTCCATTACATCCAATTACAGTAGATCAGCCATTCATACAGTGGGGACTTGACTTCATTGGAGCCATCAATCCCAATTCGAGCCAGGGGCACAAATGGATTTTGACAGGCACAGACTACTTCACCAAATGGACAGAAGCAGTAGCACTTAAAGAGGCAAATGAGTCTAACATCTTAGACTTTTATGAGCAGATAACAACCAGATTTGGTGTACCTGCCACAATAATTTATGATAATGCATTGGCATTCATTGGATCCAGGGTGACTGAGTGGGCTGTCAAGAACGGTATTTACCTAAGCAGTTCATCAAACTATTACCCTCAAGGTAATGGCCAGCCCGAGTCTACAAACAAGAACTTGTTGCAGATCATTAGGAGGATTCTTGATGAGAATCAAAGGTCTTGGCATACCAAGCTAAAATCAGCCTTATGGGCTGATAGGATAACTCCCAAAAGATCCACAGGTAACTCTCCATTTAGGCTTGTCTACGGAAGAGAGGCAATCTTGCCCATGTCACTTGAGTTTCCAACGTTGGAACTCATGAAACAGCTGGAGTTGCTAGAATTTGATCCCATGGAGGTGAGGTATGCAGAATTGATGGAGCTGCAAGAGATCAGAGATCAGACATCCCAAGCAATGGAAAGGGATCAAGCTTTGATCAAGAAGACCTTTGATAGGAAGGCCAAAGATAGATCTTTTCAAGTAGGAGATATAGTGTTGAAATGGGATGTGGACAGAGCAAAACCGGGAAGGAATTCAAAATTTGATGCCATTTGGAGTGGCCCATACATGGTCACAAAGTGCAAGAACAACAATGCTTTCCAATTGGCCTCATTGGATGGTGAAGAACTACAGATTCCAGTAAATGGAATCTATCTCAAGCGTTGCTTCTAAAGGGAGGTTCACTACATCTGTAAATATTAGATTAGATTTTCTTTCCTCCAAGTGCTTGTGTACATTGTTTTGCTGTAGGTTAGTTTTGTTTTCCCTAAGTGCCTTGGCACAGCTTGCTGTCCATGGAGATGTTTAGCATGTCTTTGCTTTCATCAGGTGGCATTCCATCTTCCTCTTTACACATTCTGAGTCAGTTTGGATTCTAAATAGAATATTTGATGACTCCATGCCCAATGGATTGCTTCAGGCAACTGGTCTTTTCATCTAGCAGGTAGATGACCCCGCTGAGTCGCCAAATTGTTATCCAAAATTCACCCCCAGGGTAATTTTGATAACATGCATCAGAATATTTAAATCCCAAGCAAATTGATTGATTCAAAGCAAAATCAGGTTTCTAGGGTCCCTTTAGGAAATTTTCTAACTCTCCTGTCCAGGCTGAAAAGAACAAGCTCTGAGAAAATGCGGAAAAAGGGTTACAGAAGGCAAGTAGGTTGATCCAGAAAAAATTGTGAAAATCGGCTAAGTCCTAGTCCTAGGAGCAACTGGGACATTTGGGATGAAAAGGCACGGATCAGCCAAAAAGCCTCCAGGTGGCCCAAATAGCAATAGGGACATCTGGGACAGAAGTACGCGGCGGGCGTGAGAAGCCGATCCGGCCGAAAGAGGAAGAAAAACAACTAAGTGTTGCTCGGGATGTTCGGGACAAAAAGGCACGAACCGGCTGAACCGGGTGAAAAGAGTCAAGTCAGTCTGAAAAGCATTTGGGACATTTGGGACAAAAAGATGTGAACTGGGTGAATCAGGCGAATCGGAAGAATTTTTCCTGCGAGGCACTGGGACATTTGGGACAAATGGACGTGAACCGGCCGGTTCGGCCGAAATCAGCACAAGGAGCACTGTGCCAAATGGGACAAAAAGACGCGAAGGGTGCGAGAGAGCTGGCAGGTCCGAGGACCAATCAATGCATGACACGTGTCTCAAGGGGAAAGGTCCAGAAAATTCAAAGGGACGAGTTTTCGAGCACTGATCCGAACCAATAAAATGGCGCCACGTGTCCCAGCAGGGGCCCACAAGGGAATTTCAAAAGGAGAGCCCGCGAAAGGTAGAGGAGAGAGAATTTCTCGTCCAATCAACACGTGCCACATGTCATCCAGGTGGCAGAGTGCGGGAAAGATTTCAAAACGTGTTTTCACCTGTTCTGTGCCCTAAATCTTCAGATTGCCATAAATTTTGATCCAAAGCTCGGATTTGCACGTTCTTTATATCAATGAAAAGATGGTGAAATTCTGTACATGATTCCAGGGTCAATCTTGTGTTTTGGAGTATTCTAGAGGGAGAAAATCGAGAAATGGCTTTGACGCGTGTTCATGGCTAGAAATGACATTCCAGCGACTAGATTTAATGCAGAATGGGTCGCATTCTCCTGTAATCCAGTCAAAGTTACAGGGTATGGGTTTGTAAGGTCACCCATGCCATTTTAATGCACCTGTAGTCAAGAAATAATGGGCTCCCATGCCTTTGTATGTTTTCTGTCTCCTAGGTTCGACCCATGCAATGTAAAAAGCCAGATTTGGCTCATTCCGAAGAGGGGGAACATTTTTGGGCATTGCAGACTTCTTCTTTCACCTCCAGCAAGTGATTGATGAAGGATCAGACCTCTCCAAGGATTGTAATAGTTTTCTTTTACCTCTCTGAGGGTGTAATGCGTGTTTTTGACATTGAAATGATAATGCAAGCTCTGTGAATGGGTTTCAATCCTCTGTTTGTATTATTTGCTTGATTTTAGATACTAAATTATACATTATCAGTCTGTGTATGTTTTATGTTGTGAAATTTGGTTTGTGTCTATTTGCATGACAACTATGTTTCACCACTCCTTTTGGTGCATCACCATCTTTAGTTAATTTCAATTTTTACACTTCTATCCCCTGTCTCCTTGCAAGTTAGAGTAGGATTAGGATCTAAACCTCTGTAATTTTGCAAAATATAGATCTAAATCAGAGAAGTTTGAGGAACCAGCCTCTAATCTGGAGATTCCTCTCTTAGTTTCACAAGTCCCCATGCTTGGAGAGAGGTTTCCATGTTGTGCAATCACACTGGATGCTAGAGTGATCAACCTAGAAGCCTGATCTACATCTAGGGGTGCTGTGAGTCTGCTACAAAAACTACCATACCGTGATCTAGTGGTGGTGGTGGTGGTGAATCTGAGTCTCTGTGAATGTTCCTCTAGCTCCGTCTGAGCCTCCTGCACAGACCAAAGTGAGAATCAGTTCATTTGCTAGGTTAAACAACTTTCATGTTAACTAAAACATACAAATTCTTGCTAAGTTTTTTTCTAGGTTTCAGTGGGCTAGGTTTAAATTTTCATGTCTCAAGTTTTCTAGTGTGCCCAATGGTGCAAGCCTTTGAACCATTGATCTGATACCAAACTGTAGTGCCCGTTTAAACAACTAGTTGAGACCAAAGAAACAACCTAGGGTTAGCTAGAAAATTATGGGATAAGTTTTTTTGTTTAAGGGATCAACTACTAGATTACAAGATCACAACTAACACAAACAAGATTATGATTAACAATCAAGACTGACTTGTAAAAATACTTCTAGCAACAATTAGCAACAAGCACAAGGTTAAACAAGAGGTTTAATTCATCACTTAGGTTAGGAAGGTAAATTCTCTCTCAACCCTGCTTTAAAAGGGTTATAGGGTTAAACTTAATTTTTCACACAATTAGATTCATAAAAACTTCCCTAAATCATTCCCATTGGGTAGGAAATTTTTTCACCTTTCCAACCATATAAATAAGTCCTAACTCCTCATAATTTGCAAGATATGGGCTGACGAAGTTCATGGGGGAAATTTTCCCTTGGGGAGTCTGCAGGCTAAGTGAGGGGGACACGTGGCGCTTCCCAATTGGCATGGGAAAATGCGTGCCGGTGGAGCATTCATGAAATTTTAGATTTTAGGCTCAAGAGCCCAAGGGTGAAAATTTTCATGTGCCTCCATCAAGGAAAAACTCCTACCACATGTCAAAATCTTATAGGTCGCGAGGAGGAGGAGACCAACGAAGCAAAAAGGGAAATTGAGAATTTTTGGAGTTAAAATCTCAATGGAGAAAATAACTCCACACTCCCACTGAGTTCCAATCTTCCATGTGTCATCACGTTATTCAATGCAGGCTGGCGGGCTATGGGAAAAGCTTGGGAATTTTTCCCAAAGCCAAAACCCAATTTTCCAAAGGAAAGTTTTCCTTCCCTCCTCTGCCGTCATCAAAATGCCACTTGGCATCCTATGATTGGACGCAAGCTGATGGGGCCAAAATTTTAATTTTTCCCAAAAATAAAAAAAAAGGTTTAAAAGAACCCACACCTCCACCATAGCCATAAGGGGACATGTGGCGCCCTCTGATTGGCTATAGGCCGGCGGAGGGAAAATGAAATTTTTCCCAAAAATTTTCAAAAAGTTCAAGTGGTAAAATTTTATCTATGCTTCAACCTAAGCCCCTGGAGGACATGTGGTGGCCTTTGATTAGATGCGGGTTGGTGGAGGGAAAAGTGAAAATTTTCCTAATGACAGAAATTTCAAAAAAATTTCTAAGGCTGAAATGATGGGAAATTTTTGGCTTGCGGGCCCGCCAGGGAAAATTTTCCCAAATTTTCCCACCCAAGCTCAAAAATTTCAAAGTGCCATAACTTGAGCTAGAAAGCTCTATTTTGGGAAAACAAGGACTTTTCAAAAATCCCTCAATGCCCTCTTTGCGTAGGGAACATAAAATTTTCTTTTAGATGAATTTTTAAGGGTACATTTTGTAAAATAAATATGCAGTCCTAAATTTGGCAGACTGTCAATTTCCAACTTATAATTTTGATTATAATTAGAACTCATCCTTCGTTTAATGTGTCAAATAGACATGGAGGATCAGTCCAGGGAGGGTTTAGAGTGTTTTAGGGAAGTCAATTTATCCAATCTGTTCAAGGTTACATTTTTTCGGAAATAGATGGAAAAATGACTATGCAAGCTCCAAATTGAAATTCATTAAGTTTTAGAGGTTCATTCTTGACTGTTATAGTGAATTTGAGTTCTTTAGGTAGTACTAAGTCTAAATTTCAATGTTTCATAACTTATTGTCTAGTTCAAGTATGAACTGTTCATTTTTATTAAAATGGGCATTTCTAGATTTAAGTTTTAAAATAGTGAGTTGTTTCTTTTAAAATGATTTAGCAATTTGTCTTTTGAATGTGCATATGATTCTAAATTAATCAAATACAGTACTTATTAGATCATCCATTAAATTCTAACTAAAAATTCATCTCTAATTTCAATTTTAATTTACAATTTTGTAATTAATATAACACTATCTTTCATCCATACGTATGCTTCTTTCTTTTCCTTTCAAACAACAATTAATTTTCAACAATAATTCAAATCAATTGTGCAATAAAATTTTGAGAGGGCAATGCATTCTTTCATTGATCCTCAATAAAATTTTACAACTTTCCTTTCTATTTGATTTCAAATACAATACATGAAATATACAACACTGTTTCTTATTATTCTTTTTCAAAACAGAATCTCATTCTTGGACAAAAATTCAAATCTAGTGCACATTATAGTTTTGAGAACTACTTCAATCCTTTATTCATAATTCCATAACAGTGTTACAACTTGTCACTTTTCCAATTTGAATTGGTTTCAAATTACAACATACAAAGCATAGAATATCATTTACATTTTCTTTCCAAATAAAACAGAGAAGTATAATTCTTCTTGTATATTTCTCAATTAAAATTCAACTTCCATTTACAATGCAACAACTTCACATTACAACATTTACTATACATCTCATCCACTCAAGGTGGGAAAGGTTACATTAAATTTCTCAAAGGGAAATGAATATCAAACTGTGAAATTCTTCCTCCAAACAACAACATGCTTGTTCCTTCTTCTTTGTAACTTTGATCACAACAAGGAAGGGGGAAAGGCAATGCTCTCCACCCAACAAAGACATCCAATGAGAAAGGAGAAGCCATCCTTCCCCATTGGCCATTGAGCCCCAATCGTATTGAAATGGAGCATGAATATCACATACAAGCAACATTCACATTGCATACAATCAACAAGATGCATAGCTCAAAATAAGATAGAAGTTCTCAACTACATTTGAAACAATTCATACAACACATAGGCTTAATTAAGCAAACCAACAAGAGAAAGAACTATGGGGAGCTCCTTATGCCTCCCAATTTAGAATTGGGCATACACCAAAATGCATACAACCAATAATCATATCAATCCCATAAACCTTATATCTCCCAACCCCTCATGCCCCCCCAATAGTAAGAAATGTAAGCAATTTGTTTTCCAAGGTGGATCCCAAACCAAAACTCCCTCCTTAATAAAAAAAAGTGCTATTGGCAATCCCATATGCCCCCCATATGAAATCTCCATAGCCTTCTCCTACACCATGCCTTAAGCATTCTACCCAACCAGCGAAGAATGCAAACACAAACACCATTTAAACATGCATGTAAGAGAAGGGAAAACAATAAAAACATAACTTAAGATCCTACCTCTCCATACTGGAGTTTGTTTCAAGATCACAAGCTTTCCACAATGTCAAAGTGCAGTCCAAAACCCAAAAAGTATAAGCATGCAAAAAAACTCGAAGCTCTTTCTTAAACAAGCTCCAAAAAAAACAACACCAAAAAAATGTGCCCCCAAGAGGAAATGGACAAAGTTACAAAAACTATAAACAAGCAAGGAGTTTCACTTTTATAGGAGAGGGAAGAGAAGAGGATGGTGTGGATCCATGTGGGATGCCACATCATTCTTCCTCAACCCCAAGAGGAAATTCAACATCCTTCACCAAAACATAATAAATAAAAAGACAAAAATGACTTACACACTCCAAAATGCCCATTCTCCAAAGGGACCAAATTAAAAACATGTAAGGGAAGTACAATTAAATCTTACATATTGTTACTTAAAAATGCATTATAAATGCTTACATTAACTTCCAAACCATAAGCATGGTTGGTGGATCATTTTAAGAGGTGTGGGACAAGTTTAACTTGTCCCACAAGCCTCCAAATTTGGCCTCTAAGGTCAAATTCAAATTTCCTAAAAGATGGAGTGTTTAACATTCCAAAATCTACCTTATAAACTTACATCTTTCTTACACATTCTTACATATTAACTTACACACTCTTCCAACATTATTATTTAAACTCAACAAATTTATTAATTACATTCCATGTCCCAATTAAATTTAAATAAAGTTTATCTATAGGATTTCACACATTAATCTATCACATTTAAATTAATTAAAAGAAGGAATACATTACAAATAAAAATACATACAACAATAATTAAAAAGGAACACATAAATAAAACACATATCCCATGGTCACATATAATGGAAATCCCGCCATGGGAATTCCTAACAAAACACAATACACAACACACAACACAGTTGCCATGGTGACCTTGTTAATTTCACCTGGAATTTCAATATGGTTAGTCTCCAGTCCCCCTACATTGTTGTGATTTTTAACCTACAAAATGTAAATACCTCCTTCAGCCTCGTGGCCATATGAGAACTTCCAAAAATGATATAAACAATATCTCAAAATCATCCAAACACACAGATCACAACAATATCAATAATTCAACATTATCATTTTTAATTAAATAAATCAACTATATCATCATCAAAATCTACCCTACCAAATCTACTCAAAATATCCAATATCATAAGTCCAAATCAACATCTATAATATGTCCATGTCACAACAGTATATCATCAACCACATATAGAAAATGTCTCTAGTAATCATCAAGCATAATAACTGAATCCATATCAATACTAATCCATGATCTAACATCTAACCATCATACCAAAAAAAAAAAATAGTGTTCATAATATGATCAATAGTATCAAAATCAGTATCTTAAAGTGTCAAAGGGAAGTGGGAACTACATCCCCCTCCCCTTAGACTCAACTTCCTCTTGGAAATCATTCAAATTTTTTTTTGAAATTACACTCGTAATACTATGGCATCCTCCCAAGTGGCTACATTCTCATCATATTTGTCCCACTGTACCCGTACCTGATCAATATCTTTGCCTCAAAGGCCTAAGGTCCTATGATTTATGATATGGATGGGCTCCACAATCACTTGCCCCTGATGCTGCACCTACAATGATGCCTAACCCAACACATGAGAAGGATCTACAATGTACCTCCTAAGGACAGAAACATGAAACACATCATGTAAGTGAGACAAGATGGGTAGAAATGCTAGACGGTAAGCCAAAGGGCCAATATGCTCTAAGATCTAAAAGAGACCAATGAATCTAGGAGCTAACTTAGAACCTTTTCTATAATGGATAGGGCTCTTGTGTGGTCTAACAAAAATGAACACCTTCATGCCCTCATCAAAACTACGATCAATCCTATGTTGATCTGCATCCTTCTTCTACCTTTCCTGTGCCTCCTGCAATCTCTACCTGATCAACACTACCTGCTGCTCCATGTCCTGCAAAAGGGTTGGTCTAAGAGATAGTCTGTTCACTAACCAGTCCTAGCTAAGGGGTGTCCTGCACTCTCTACCATATAATGCCTGAAAAGGATCCATGCCTATAGAACTCTGAAAACTATTATTGTAGGCAAACTCTACTAAGTACAGGTACTCCTCCCACTTAGATTATTGATCCATCACATACATCTTGAGCATATCCTCTAAAATCTGATTTACTCGCTTGGTCTGTCCATCTGTCTCATGGTGATATGTTGTGCTGAAGTTAATCCTCGTCCTGAGGACATACTATAGAGTAGTCCAAAAGTGTGAAGTGTACAAAGGATTGTGGTCACAAATGATCTTCCACGGAATCCTGTGTAACCTGACGATATCATCCAAATATACCCGTGCCACTGATCTAGCTGTATAAGTGGTTTTCACTAGAGAAAAGTGAGTCAGTTTTGTCAATTTATCAACTGTGACCATAATGGCATCGTGGTGATATCTCGACATAGGTAGTCCAACAATGAAATCCATGGAAATGGTGTCCCACTTCCATTCTGGTATGGCATGAGGATAAAGAAGACCTCCTAGATGCTGATGTTTGGCCTCAACCCTCTAGCACTCTAAACACCATAACACAAACTGAGCCACATCTCGACGAATTCCTCTCTAGTGGTATAACTATCGCAAGGTAGTGTGTATCTTCTTCACCCCAGGATGGGCTGAATAGGGTACACAATGTGCCTCTACCAAGATGTCCTACCTCAAGCCTCCCTCTCTAGGAACATATATCCTACCTCTATGCCTGAGAAGACCATCTGCCTCTAAGGAAAACCCATCAAACTTCCCTTCAAGGGGTTTTTGTGATTCGATCTCTACTCATGCTTCCATGTAGAAGATGTCAAAAGGAAGTTGCTGAAGAATCCTTCTTTGTAAATATGTGCTCATTGAGGTGGCCATAGCCACATGTCTCTGTTTGTTGAGAGCACATGCTACCACATTCTCTTTCCCCTTTACATGCTCTATCTCCATGTCATACTCATAAAGCAACTCCATCCAATTCCGCTAATGAGCGTTTAGATTGGGCTATGTGAAGAGGTGGCAAAGACTCAAATGATCTGTCTTGAGTATGAATCTTTGTCCAAGAAGGAAATGTCTCCATATAACCAAGGCATGCACCACTACCATAAGCTCAAGATCATGGGTAAGATATTTAAGCTCATGATCCTTGAGTTTGCAAGACTCAAAAGCTACAACCCTACCATGTTGCATCAACAAACCTCCAAGCCCTACTAATGAAGCATCTGTGCAAACAAAGAACTCGCCCTATGGATTCAGAACTCCACGAATGGGTGTTGTAGTTAGGCAGTCCTTCAGTGTCCTAAAGACCTGCTCGCATCTATCCATCCATAGAAAATTATTCCCTTTCCTCTGAAGGGAAGTGATAGGGTGCACATTATGAGAGAAGTCCTGAACAAATCTCTGGTAATATCCTATTAATCCCATGAAGCTACACACCTCAGTCACTATAGTGGGTGCTGGCTAATCCATAATGGCTCTAATCTATGAAGGATTAACTGCGATACCTTCCCAAGAAATAATATGACCCAAATACTACTCCTCTGAATGAAAGAAAGCACACATCTCCAAGTTCCCATAAAACTACTGCTCATGAAGACACTGGAGAACCTGTCGAAGGTTCCCCTCGTGCTCCTCACATGTTCATGAGTATATCAAAATGTCATCTAGGAAGATGAGCATGAAGTGTTCTAGAAAGGTCCTAAATACCCCATTCATCAAACTCATAAACACTACATGGGCATTCGTCAACTCAAAAGGCACCATTGTGAACTCATAGTGCCCATATCTCGTGTGAAAGGTGGTCTTATTAATGTCTACCTTTGAAATCCTAAACTAATGGTAGCCTGACTTAAGATCAATTTTATAGAACACTTTGTCTCCTTTCATTTGATCAAACAAGTCATCAATACGAGGAAGAGGATAACGATTCTTAATTGTCACTTTGTTTAACTGGCGATAATCAATACACATCCACAATGATCAATCCGTCTTCTTCACGAAGATCATCGGTGCACCCCAAGGGGATGCACTAGGAAAAATAAGGCCCTTCTCCAAAAGGCCCTCAAGTTGTAACTTGAGCTCACAGAGCTTCGAAGTGGTCATCTGATAAGGTTCCCGTGAGATAGGCTTAGCTTCAGGAACTAGATTTATATGGAAATCAATCTCACGTGGGGGTGGCATCCTTGGTAGCTCCCATGGAAATAAATTGGAAAAATATCTCAAGAAGGTATGATCATCTAGTGATGGTCCACTAGACCCATCCTCTGATCAGTCATTGACTGTAACAGCATACATTTGACATCCCCATCACACACACTACTTAAGCTGCATAGAAAAAATGGTGTGAATAGAAACAGGTCTCCTGACCCTTGAGATCACTAGCTCAACTCAAAAATCATCTGCATAACCTATAGTATTATGATAAAAATCCATCCTATCCCTGTGTGTAGATAACCAATTCATACCTAAGATGACTCCATATGAGCCCAAAGGAAGAATACAAAGATATGAGGTTGTGGTGAAGGGTCCCAAATCAACTACACACTCCTTAACTAAGGAGTTCACAGAGATCTTGGCTCCAGAAGCCATCTAGACATCCCAAATAAGTCCTTACCTAACTTCCACCAGCCTACATCACTCTACTAAAGATGGTGCAATGAAAAAATCAGAAGAGCCAAAATCAAACAATATAGAGGTAGGAATACCACCAATGCTACCTATGGTCTCAATAACTATGCTTTGGTGCTCTTCCTGGTAGTTCTTAACTCTTGCATAAATCTTGTGGGTACGTCTTGTGTCACCAACTGTCAGCTCAAAAACCTGTGCCTTACCCTTGTTAGGGTTCTAAGGAAAATCTGTCCAAAAATGTCCAGATACTCCACATCCAAAGCAACCACCCGATCCTCTCCAAGAAGTAGCACCTCCAGTAGGTTCCCTAGAAGCTTGTGGTGTGGATCTTGATAATCCAGTTGTGGTCTGTTATGGCCTCTACTGGTGAGATCCTGCTGAATGAGCTCTAGGTCTACCCTGTGTCCTGATGGGAGCCCTAGGAGGAGGCCCCATGCTCCGATCTCTCTATGCATCAACTCTATGTGGAGGTCTATAAGGTGGGTGGGATAGATATTATTGTTATTGTTGTGGCCTAAAGGATGACTATGAGGAATGCTGACCACCATGAGGAGGAGGTACTGATCCCCTTGATCTACCATCTTGCATCTGTTGAATGTAGCTCTTAACTTAGTCTCTAGCTTGCTGGGTCTTAACCCGAGTCTCCTCCACAATATAGGCCTTCTCAACGGCCTCTACTAAAGTCTGTGGATAGTGAATCCACACTGCACCTCCAATATCCAAATTCAGACCCCGTATGAACTTGTGAATCTGTACCTGCTCATCCTGCATATGCTCTACATACTGAAGTAGATCTAGAAATATACTCTCATACTATGCCACTGATAGAGAAACCTAATGGAGGTCATGGAACTCGTCAATCCTCTATTGTATGAACCTCCATGATAGATATCTACTCTTGAATCTTTCCTCAAATATATCCCAGGCCACTGTCTCTAAATCTACATGGAGCTTCACCTCCTCTATCCTCCACCATACTCTTGCTCCATCCCTCAATAGATGGATTGCAACACGAGATTTCGTGTTGCTAGAACAAGGACAAAGCTTGAAGTAACCGTTCAAGCTTACTAGCCAAGCCTCTACCTAAAATCCACCTGTATCACCTAAGTAATGTGATGGCTAAAGCTTTAGGATCTCCCTGATGTGATCTTTTATTGTGGTCGGTCAGCCTTTAGGTCTCTCTGCACACTCATCCCTAAGCCTAGGGCTCCGAGAGCACTCTCTATGTTCTAGAAATCTGTCACCCTATCTCCTAGGTGGTGACTCTACTCTAACTGAATCCATATGGGAGTTCTCTCCTCTATGCTCCTCACTGAGTTGAGGAGATACCTGATCCTCGATAGAAGGATCTCTATCATGAATAGCTACCTATCCTCCACCTAATCCTCCGCATAGAGTGGCATTAACATCCTAGAGGGTCTGTAGAATCTGAGGTAGAATGGATGCTACACCTTGATCTGGTGGTGGTGGTGAGTATGAGTCTAAGTGAAGGTTCCTCCCGCTCTTTTTGAGCCTCCTGCATAGACCAAGGCAAGAGTTAGTTCATTTGCTAAGTTATACACAACTTCCATGTTTACTAAAAATATTCAAATTCTTGCTAAATGCTTTTTGTAGAATTAAGTGTGCCCAAGGGTCCAAGCCTTTGAACCACTGCTCTGATACCAAACTGTAGTGCCCATTTAAATAACCACTTGAGACCCAAGAAATTACCTAGGGTTAGCTAGAAAAATTATGGAATATTTTTTTGTGAAGTATCTACATTCAGGTTGCTAAACATCAGTTTTCACTAACAGGTTCTGGAACAAATCCTATTTACCAAAACATAATTTTCCTTTATTAACTTATATCAAGCTCATAGGGTTCAAATTTTAGGGTTACATGTTTTAGTCAGGTTGAGGGAGTAATTTACCCCCATGCCTGCTCTCTCTAACAGGATCATAGTTTTAACTTGATTTTTCTCCTACTTAACACTTCCAAAATTTCTCTAAACCATTCTTAATGGATAGGTAATTTTCTCACCTTTTCGGTGATATAATGAATTCCTCCTAACTCCTTGTAGAACTCAAGATATGAGCGGATGAAGTTTCTAGGGAAAGTTTTCCCCTAGGGGACATGTGTCAAGAGGAGGGGGAATCACTTTGGATAGATTGGTGGGTCGTGGGGTGGCATAGGGAAATTTTCCCACTGTAAATCTCAAATGCACAAAGTATTCCATGCCCCCACAGGTCCCTGGAGGACACGTGTCGAAGCCTGGAGCAAGGCAAAAAAGGGTGATGAGTTTGACAGAGCGGCGTGGTATTTTGGTGAATTGAACCCTACAGGGAAGAAAACAAAGAAGAGGGTATTTAGGTCCACACACTCATGGAAGGACAAAGTCTGAGGGGGAAGTGGAGTTGCGGGCCATAGGGAGAAGTTAAACATTTTTCCCAGAGGCCAAAACAAAAAATTTCAAGGGGTTCCGCCCTACCTACTGCCACCTCAAGGTGCTACATGGCATGCTCTTATTGGCCACGGGCCAGCGGGGCCAAAACAAAATTTTTTCCCAAAATTTTTAAAAGGTTAAGTTCAAAAGGAAAACTATGCCTCCGCTGTAGCCACAAGAGGACACATGGCATCCTCTGATTGGTTGCGGGCCGGTGGAGGAAAAATGAAAATTTTTCCCAAGCAAATTTTTTCAAAAGCATAAGTTTCAATTTTTGAAAGGAGTCCACCCTATCACTGTGCCATGTGATAGCATGTGATTAGCTACGGGCCGACAGATTTGTGGGGTAAAATAGGAAAATTTTCCAAAGGCAAAATTTTCAAAAGGGATAAGTTTTAGATTTGGTCCGCCCCTCCTAGGGTGCCACGTTGCAGGCCCTGATTGGTTACGGGATGGCTGGGGCCATGAACCTTTTTGGGAAATTATTCCAAAGTTAAAATTTAAATTTTTCTATAGTTAGATTAAATCTTATTATTTTTTTGAATGCCAAATTGAAGTAAAACTTCAAATGGCCATAACTTGAGCTAGAAAGCTCGATTTTGGGAAAACGAGGAATTTTCGGAAAGCCCTTGATGCCCTCTTTGCATAGAGACCATAAATTTTGGAAATTGATGAATTTTGTAAGGTAAGTTTAATGAAAAAATATGCATGGTTTTAATTAGTGAACTGACAGTTTTCAACTTCTCAATTCAGTTAAATTAGATCTCCTCCTTCACTCCACATGTCAAATAGACATGGGGGATTAGTATAGGGAGAGTGTAGAGTGTTTTAGGGAAGTTAATTTGTTTGATTAATTGAAGATTGTATTTTTCCGACAATAGACAAAAAAATGACTCAAGGAGGAATTGCATTCAAATTTAGTAATGGTTGGATTATTTCCTAAGTTTTCTTTGTCAGGTTGGGTTCAATAATGTCTTAGTATGATAACTCATAACATTTTTAAGTTGATTACTAAGTGCAGGTCTGAAATGTTGATTTTATTAAAATATGAATTTCTAGAATGAAGTGTATGACAGTGAGCTATTTCTTTGAATTGGAATATCAATTTTGGTCATTTGAATGTGTATATGGTTACTAAACTAGTCAAATATATTTAATTGAATTCAATCAGCCATTCAATAGTAATTATGAAAAGTCTCATTTCTAAATTCAACTCATTCCATAAGAATAATACACTGTATTTTATTTCATATGCATGCTTCTTTTCCAAACAACATGTTCCAATCTTCAACAACAATTTCAAATCCAATACACAATGTAAACTTGAGGAGAATTACAATCTTCGATTGATCAGCAAATACATCTTTACAACTTATCATTTTTCTAGTTTGATTCGGTTTCAAAATATAAAATATAATGCATATAACATCATTTACATTTATTTTTCATAAGAGAGAACAAATATAAGTCTCATGTACATTTCTCAGTCTAATTTTCAAACCTTCCATTTACAATACAATAAATTCACATTACAATTACTACACAACTCATCCACTTCAAAGTGGGAAGGATTAAAAAAAACTTTCTCAAATGAATGGGACTATTAAACTATTTATTCTTCTTTCTCTATAACAATAGCATGCTATTTTCTCCATCTTTTCATCTTCGATCACAATAAGGAAGGGGGAAAGGCAACACTCTCCACCCAACCAAGGCATCCAATGAGAAAGGAGAAGTCATTTTTCCTCATTGGCCCCCAAGCCCCAACCATATTGAAATAGAGAATGAGAATCAACTCATGGAAACAATGGCTTCCATAACCAACATATAGTATTCTTCACATGCATATAACAATAAGAAATATAGTCCAAGAAAATATAGCAGTTCACAACTGTATTTTAAATTATTCACACAACACATAAGAGTGATCAAGCAAGCCAAGAAGAGCAAGAACTATGGGGAAATACTTATGCATCCCTATTTGGAATTGGGAATCCACCTTAATCATGCTGCCAATAAACATATCAAATCCCATAAACCTTATATCTCCCAACCCTTCCTTATGCCCCCCAAGAGAAAGAAATGAAAGCAATTTCTTTTCCAACGTGGATCCCAATCCAAAAATCCCTCCACAATAAAATTGTTGCCATTGGAAATTCCTCATGCCCCCCATTGGAAATCCCCATAGCCTTATCCTACACTATATCCTAAGCATTCTACCCAACCATACAAGAACACATAACACAATCCCCATTTCAAACATGCATGCAAGAGAAAGAAAGAAAATATTTAAAATAAGCTCAAGATCCTACCTCTCCATACTAGAGTTTGTTCCAAGATCACAAGCTTTCCAACTGTCAAAGTGCAATCCAAAACCATAAATGTTCAAGCATGCACAAGACTCCAAAATTCCTACACAAAAATCTCCAAAAACAGTGAAAAAAATGTGCCCCCAAGAGGAATGGACAAAGTTTCAACAACCCAAAATAAGCAAGGAGTTTCACTTTTGAAGGAGAGGGAAGAGTAGAGGATGATGTGGATCCATGTGATATGCCACATCATTCTTCCTCAACTGCAAGAGGAAATCAACATCAACCACCAAATCAAAATAAATAAGAATGACAATTTAACTTACATACTCCAGCATATCCCATACCCCAAAAGGACACAATTTAAAATATGTAAGAGAAGTGCAATTAAAACTTCCAAATTATCATTTCAAAATATAATAAAATGCCTAACTTTACTCTCCAAACCATAGATATGGTTGATGAGTCATTTTAAGAGGTGTGGGACAAGTTTTTACTTGTCCCACAAGGCTCCAAATTTGACCTCCAAGGACAAATTCGAATTCATAAGGAGATGAAGTGTCTTACACTCCAAAAATCTATCTTACATAACTCTTACATATCTCTTACACCTTTTTACACATTTATTACACACTATTCCACCATTAATATTTAAAATCAACAACTTCATTAATTACATTCCATATCCCAATTTAATTTAATTAAATTTTAACTATATGATCTCTCACATTAATCTACCACATTTAAATTAATTACAAGAAGGAACACATTACTAATAAAATACATACAACAATAATTAACAAAAATGAAAACATAATAAAATACATATCCCATGGTCACATATAATGGAAATCCCCCCATGGGAATTCCTAACAAACACACGCACACACAAAAAACAGTTGCCATGGTGACCCTGTTGATTTCACCTAGAATTCTAATATGGTTAGTCTCTAGTCCCCCAACATTGTTGTGATTTTTAACCTACAAAAATGCAAATACCTCCTTTGGCCTCATGGCCATATCAGAGCATCCAAAATGATATAAACAACATTTCAATATCATCTAAACACATGAATCACAACAATATCAAGAATTCAACATTATCAGTTTTAATTCATAAATCAACTATATCATCATCTATGTTAGTCCATACTAGGTCTACTCAAAATATAAAATGTCAGAAGTCCAAATCAACATCTATAATATGTCCATGTCAAATAATATATCATCATCCACATAAAGGAAATGTATCTAGTAATCATCATGCATACTAATTGAATCCAGATCAATAATAATCCATGATCTAACATCTAACCATCATACTAACACAAAACATAATAGTGTCCATGATATGATCAACAGTATCAGGATCGGTATCTAAAAATATTAAAGGAAAGTGGGCAATACAATTTATTTTCTTTATTTACAACTTTTGATAGCTTAGATTAACTATCCTTACATACTATGTATTAGTTAATTTTAGTTAATCACAGAGGGTGCCCCATGTCAAGTTCATGTACTTCCCAAAATGTAGAATTTCAAATGGCCATATCTTTCAACTCAGAGCTCCAAATCAGATAAAATTTATATCATTTGAAATATTCCTCAAGACCTTCAACTTGGCATCATCAAAATCTGATTTTGGTTGCTAGTGGTGGGTCAAAATGGCAGACACAGTGTCTAATGATGAAAAGAGTAGTATTGACATGTAAATGATCAAATTAGGTAGCTCAACCACTAAAATTGATGAAACATGGCTTTATTTCATTCTATAGGACAAAAAATACAAAATAATGGCTTTACAGGGTGCCCATGTGATTTACACAAGACTTTAATGTAGACTGTTGGTAGTTAAAAGTTAGAAAATACATCCCTTCTCTCTTTCCTTCTTTTGTTTCTTCTTTCTCTCTAAATCAAGCTATATATTATAAAATATTTCATTTTGAAAGGGATGGACATTCTTATCAGCAAGAGAACCATGTCAAAATGGTCTCCCAAGTAGCTATGGACATTGAGCCTTCATTTTGGAATCTATAAATGCATCTTTCCTTCTTTTTAAACTATAATGGATTGTGCATATTTTAAGCAACGAAAATATATTTTTTGGCACATTTTTTCTACCCTAACTCCTTATTATTTACAGTCTTTCCCTCTTCTTACCATTGCAATGGATTGTAAATATTTTTTTCATTTATAGGATCCATTTTGATTGTGTTCAATGTATTTCACCCTTTCCTCGGTGTTGTCACCCTTTCCTTGGTGTTGTCACTACCTTTTAGCTTATGATTTCCCTTTTCTGCATCTCCTTCTAACCCTAGTCCCTTGGCATGTTTAGTTTAGGATTTTCTTTTAGCATTAGGAGTAGTTTTAGTAGTATGATTAGGTAGAGGAACCATCCTTCACTAGAGTTCTATCTCATAACGCAAGGCACCAAAAATTGGAGATAGTACTATGTTGCCTCAAAATCTTGGGTTATTTATGACTTACGGTAGGGTGTAATTTTGAGCTCCAACAGTTTTGACATGTCTAGTGGGACACTTTGAGTCATTTTTTACATGGAATTCCATTACACCATCTGACTTTAATCTTTATTTCATCAAGTTGATGTGATCTTAGTGAGATCTCAACCTGTTATCCAAAATTAACCCCTTAAGGTAATTTTGATAACATGCATCAGATTATTCAGTCCCGAGCAAGTAGATTGATTCAAGGAAAAAAATCATGTTTTTTGGGGTCCCCTCAGCCTTTTTCTAACTCCCCCACCCAAGAAGAAATCCCAACAGGTTGAGAAAATGGAAGAAATGCAAAAATAAGGTTGCAAGACCGTGTTAAAGCATTTTGGGTCTGAAGGGTTCGGGTTGTACTGAGGTTCGTTGTACCAAGCTTGGGGCCGAAAAAATGAAGAAAATCAGCTAAGTCCTAGTCCAGGCAGTCTGCGGGATAGTTGGAACATCGGGACATGTGGGACGTAAAAATTTGAAATGGCCGAAAGTAGGGAAAAAATGTCTAAGTCTTTGTTTCGCGCGGTTTTGGACATCCAGGCCAAAAGTACGTGTGGGACGTAAATCGGCTGATTCACCGAAAGACAGTCCATTTCGGGTGGTTTAGAGATATTTGTCCTAGGGATTCTAGGACAGTTGGGAAAAAAGTACACAAGGGACATGTGGGACGTGAAAATCTAAAAGATCCGCCAATGAATGGAATCTCGCCACATGTCTTCACCTCAAACAGGAATACGGAGGCCCGCGGATGAATTAGGTCATGCCACGTGTCCAAGTGGCAAGAAATTTTCAAAGGATGAATCTGCAGACAAACTAGAGCCTAGCACGTGTCATCCAAGTGGCAGAGCATGGGGAAATTTTGGAAAATTTTCCAAATGACCAAAAAGGGTAAAAATTTTGAATTATTTTTCCTTCTGATCCGTTTTGGGCCTGTTCCTACCCTAAATCTTCAAATGGCCATAACTTTTGATCCAGAGCTTGGATTTTCATGTTCTTTATACCAATGGAAAGCTGGTGAAATTATCTACATGATTCCGGGGTCAATCTCACATTTTGGTTCTATTTGGAGAGAAAAAATCAAGAAACATCTCTGGCGCGTGGTAATGGCCAGAACTGACGTTTCAACAACCAGCTTTAATGCAAAATATAGTTTTCCACTTTTGCTAGGGTTCTCACCTACCACCATAATGAGATGAATTAAATGCAACCCAGAGGTGGTTGGGGTATATTTGCTTTTCCTCTCTCTTCCCTCTCTCATTCTTCCTATAAATTATAAGGAGGGGCTTCTTTCTAAAGTTTTTTTGTTCATCTTTTCTACTCTGCTCCCCTTTCTTTTCTTCCCCAGGGTTGAAAATGGAGTTCAAACCTCCTCCCTTTCTCTGTAATGGTGTTTTTTCCTTTTACCATTAAAATTATGTTCTGTGTGAACTTCTGGAGCAACAAAAACATGTTTTGTGATGCATCTATCCATCCTTGCTCATTTTTTTGCTTGTTTTCTTCTTGCCTCTCTTCATTGCAGGTATTTGTGCACATTTGAATGTTCATTGCAGGGTTGGAGCTATGTTCATAGTAGTTTTGATAGATGTTCAATATTTTCCTTCTCTTGTGTATCACCATTTTAGTGTAGGCTTTTGTTCTTTTTCTCTTTTCTCTTTCTCCCTGTCTCCTTGGAGGTTAGATTAGGATTAGATTAGCTTGCCTGCACTGGAACAACTTGTGGTAGGTAGTTTAGGAAGAGGAACCAGCCTTCTCTAGAGATTCCTTTCTCATTTTTACAAGTCCCACACTTGGAGAAAGGATTCAATGTTGTGCAATCACACTGGATGCTAGTATGATCAACCTAGAAATCTGATCAACATCTAGGGGTGTTTTGAATTCACCCTAACAGTTTTGGCACACCCGGTGGGACCTTACAGGTCTTTCACTTTATCTTTGATAGGTTGGTGTGTTCCTATTAAAGATTCAGCCTTTTGGAGGCACTTTCAAAAGCACATCTAGTGACTAAATCTTGTAAATAACTCATTCTCTGAGTTACAGACGCGTTTTCCATCCATTTCCATCTAGCTTTCTTTCCATCTCTTTCATTATTTTCCATTCCATGAAGTTATGTAATCATGACTTCATTTCCATCATGGAACTCACATTTACAACAGCAACAATGTCTCCCACCTCCAACATTTTTTTTAAATCCTCCAAATCAGCACTTTGAACAAATTCAAAACCAGCATACATACCCATATGAGTAGCAATGCCAAAATCAGTTTGGCTATGGAGCTTTCCAAGAGGAAGAGTATGCATATAATGAAGACCATCAGATGCAAGATGTTGTTCTGTTGGAGAAAATCCAAAAGATGGAGGTAAACATGGTACAGTCCAGGGCTCAAGCACAAATGAAAGAATTTGGAATCGGTTGTGGAGCACCCTGTCCATGGGTGGGACCTTTTCCAAGGCATTATAGCCCTTAAGAGAAGCTTGACTTCATGATTGCAATGCTGCCACTGCTTGCAAAGTGGATTGAAGAAATAGCGGTGTATGAGAGGAGTATTCAGCGACCTTATCAATGGGTAAGCACTCCATCTCATGCCTTTCTTTTTCCTCTTTCCCAATCTATTTTATCTCAGCAGTGTCAAGTTTTAAACTCTCCATCTGCTGTCCCAAGTGTTGAATCCATTTCTCCACGCCCTAGCCTTCCACCTCATCTCAATTCTTTTGTCCCTTTTCCTTCCAAATAGTCATCCCGTCCACAAGAGCTAACAAAAATACCCCCTCCTCCAAAGAAACAAGAGTTTCTACCTCCACCATGATGAAAAATTGCCAAACCATTTGAGTTACAATCCACTTCTCCTCTTGCATTCCCAAATCCATATTGGGAGGATGAAAATCAGAATGCCAGTCAAGGAAAACAACAGCAAAAGGAGAAGCCAAACGAAGATGAAGAAATTCAAAGTCTGAAGAGTTGGGCTCTTAAATTTGGGATGAAAAAGATCCCCTTGATGGTTAAGCCTTTAGAAGAGGTTGGAGTTGGAGAAAAAATGGTGGTCAGGACTGATTTTGTTGCAGCAGAAGAAGATCTTGCAGTCCCAACTTATCCTCTAGAGCAGCAAATCGAAGAGTTTGACTTGACAAACTTCATACTGGAGGAAGAGTTCAATCAAGAGCAAGATTGTCTTCAAACATTGGAGGAAGGAGAAGCTGCTCCAAATCCAAAAGAAGAGGAGCACATTCTAGTTGTGGAGGAGAAAATTGCAGATCCAAGGGCTTTGAGCACAAAGCAGGCTACAAGAGAACCTTCAGTTCTTCTTTCTACTTCATCTCTCTCGAGTTCTAGTGTTGAAGAAGAGTTTCATCTCTCAAACTCAATGTTGGAGGATGAAAGAAACCATGATGATCAAGTTACAGATCAAGAGGAGACCATAGAGGAAGTTGAGCATTTGCAGCAGGACAACAATGAGATAGTTTATCTGTTAGATTTGGAGGACTGTTTTGATGAAGAAAAACCGGTTGAGTTTCCACCATTCTCTCTTTCATCATCCACATTCCAAACACAAGAGCCTACTGTCATGGAGGAGAGAATTTGTTTGCAGCAGCCTGCATCTTATAGCATCTCTTTAGAATCAAGATTGGAAGATTTAAATCTTCCATGTTCTTCATTGGAGGAAGAGAAAGGGCAGAAAAGTCCTACCATTGCTTCCACATCACCTACCCAAGAAGGTCTACAAGAAGACTCCATTTTTAGAGTTGAAAATCAGAGCTATGGGCATATCAAACAGATCATACCTTGCCCAATAAGGTATTTTACTTCATTGGAGCCAAAGGAGAAGTCACAACCAGTCATGCTTGCTCCTGAGCATGAGGATGAGCTACAAAGAACCAAGGATCAGCTGTCATACCTCTCCAATCCAAATGCAGAACAACTAAAAGAGGTATTGAATTTGCCTTTAGATGATACCTTGATGATTTGGGTGGAAGACCAGCTTCTTATTGATTTTCCATTTATCCAATCAGCCATGTTCAGTGCCAAATCAATTGCATGGTTGCCAATTTTGAAGAAAGGAAGCTATTTTGCGCAACCAGTTGTGGGGTTTTTTTAGCTTACCTTTTCTTCCAGTTAGAATAGAGTAGGTAGGTTTTATTTCAGTAAAATAAGTGCTTGTGCACACTCTGCATGTTCCATTTAGAGCATATATGATTTTTAGTTTTATACATAGTGTTTGTGGTGCTGGTTTTGCTCTTACACGGTCCATTTCAGTGGGTTTCCAAGTGGCTCAGAGAGGAGGTTTTCAAAGTTCAGATCAGTTTGTAGGCTACAAATCATGACTCCATGCCCAATAGATGCTTCAGGAAACTGGTAACTTCATCCAGTAGGTAGATGACCCCGCTGAGTCGCCAAAATTGTTATCCAAAATTCACCCCTCAAGGTAATTTTGATAACATGCATCAGATTATTTAGTCCCGAGCAAGTAGATTGATTCAAGGCAAAAAATCATGTTTTTTGGGGTCCCCTCGGCCCTTTTCTAACTCCCCCACCCAAGAAGAAATCCCAATAGGTTGAGAAAATGGAAGAAATGCAAAAATAAGGTTGTAGGACTATGTTAAGGCATTTCGGGTCTGAAGGGTTCAGGTTCGTACTGAGGTTCGTTGTACCAAGCTTGGGGCCGAAAAAATGAAGAAAATCAGCTAAGTCCTAGTCCAAGAGGTCTGCAGGATAGTTGGAACATCGAGATGTGTGGGATGTGAAAATCTGAAATGGCCAAAAGTAGGGAAAAAATGTCTAAGTCTTTGTTTCCCGCGGTTTGGGACATCCGAGCCAAAAGTACGCGTGGGACACGAATCAGCCGATTCGCCGAAAGACAGTCCATTTTGGGCGGTTCAGAGATATTTATCCCAGGTAGTTTGGGATAGTTGGGAAAAAAGTACGCAAGGTATGTGAAAATCCGAAAGAGCCGCCAACGAATGGAATCTCGCCACGTGTCTTCACCTCAAACAGGAATAAGGAGGCCCACGGACAAATCAGGTCATGCCACGTGTCCAATTGGAAAGAAATTTTCAAAGGATGAACCCATGGAAGAACTAGAGCCTAGAACATGTCATCCAAGTGGCGGAGTGCAGGGAAATTTTGGAAAATTTTCCAAATGACCAAAAAGGGTAAAAATTTCGAATTATTTTTCCCACCGATCCGTTTTGGGCCTGTTCCTGCCCTAAATCTTCAAATGACCATAACTTTTGATCTAGAGCTCAGATTTTCACGTTCTTTATATCAATGGAAAGATGGTGAAATTATCTACATGATTCTAGGGTCAATCTCACATTTTGGTTCTGTTTGGAGAGAGAAAATCAAGAAACATCTCTGGCGCATGGTAATGGCCAGAACTGACGTTTCAACAACCAGCTTTAATGCAAAATATAGTTTTCCACTTTTGCTAGGGTTCTCACCTACCACCATAATGAGATGAATTAAATGCAACCTAGAGGTGGTTGGGGTAGATTTGGATTTCCTCTCTCTTCCCTCTCTCATTCTTCCTATAAATTGTAAGGAGGGGCTTCGTTCTAAAGGTTTTTTTGTTCATCTTTTCTACTCTGCTCCCCTTTCTTTTCTTCCCCAGGGTTGAAAATGAAGTTCAAACCTCTTCCCCTACTATGTAATGGTGTTTTTGCCTTTTACCATTAAAATGATGTTCTGTTCGAACTTCTGGACCAACAAAAATGTGTTTCGTGATGCATCTATCCATCCTTTCTTGTTTTTTTGCTTATTTTCTTCTTGCCTCTCTTCATTGCAGGTATTTGTGCATGTTTGAATGTTCATTGTAGGGTTGGAGATGTGTTCATAGTAGTTTTGATAGATGTTCAACATTTTCCTTCTCTGGTGTATCACTGTTTTAGTGTAGGCTTTTGTTCTTTTTCTCTTTTCTCTCTCTCCCTGTCTCCTTAGAGGTTAGATTAGGATTAGATTAGCTTACTTACACTAGAATAGCTTGTGGGAGGTAGTTTAGGAAGAAGAACCAGCCTTCTCTGGAGATTCCTTTCTCATTTTTACAAGTCCCACACTTGGAGAAAGGATTCAATGTTGTGCAATCACACTGGATGCTAGTATGATCAACCTAGAAATCTGATCAACATCCAGGGGTGCTGTGAATTCACACTAACACAACCTTTGGATGCATTATCAAGCATATCTGATGACTCCACTGTTCTAATAAACCCATTACAGAACATCCTTTCTATTCTTTCATAATTTCTATCTCCTTCCATTCATTTCCTTTCTTTCTATATTACATTTTCCTCTTTAGTGAATTTGTGTAATCATGGATTCATTCACTTGTTAGGATTCCCATCTGTAGTAGCAAAACTAGTCCTCTCCATCCCCACACTTTGAAAATCCTCCTCCAAATCATTTATATGAACCATATCACGAAGAATATGCATATAACCCAACCCCAATAACCCATATGGTTACATTTATAACCAAAATGTTTATAAAGAATAGGGTTATGCAGATGATGGTAAAAAATCCATGGAAAATGTTGATTTCCAGAGGAAGATTCAAGAAATGGAGATGGGCATGGTGCAACTCAGAATCAAATGTTCAATAAAGGAAGTGATGATTGGTTTTAAGGTCCCTTGTCTATGGGTTAGCCCTATAAAAAGATGGTTGAAACCTCATTAGAAGCTGGATTTCATGATTGAAATGATTCCCAAAATTATAAAGTGGGATAAAGAAATGGAGGCTTACCAATCTAGGGTTAGGAAACCTTGTCAATGGGGCAATCCTACACTACCATCTTACATCCCTCCCATTCCTCCTTCCCAATCTATGCCATCTCAACTTGTTTTCCATGTTTCTAGTTTTTCACCTACTCCCATTTAGGATTCCCCTTCTCCATATTCTTCCCCCCCCCTAATCTTCATTTTGTAGAAATTACTCTGATCTAATACAATGAATCCATGAAATAGCTACACAGACAATAATTGAAATCAATAACTCTATATTATATTTTTATTATTATTACACTCCATTATATAGGAGATGTAAAATAACAATCCTTACAACAACATTTGTCTTCATATACAACCATACACCCATATGGTTTCAACCTCTCACCAATATAATAATAAAACAATACTAATTGTTTTATTATTCTAACTTACTAACTTACCACATACTAACCACATTTTACATTTACTATTTACATTTACATAGTAAATGTACTTTCACTAATTTACCATAGTAATAATTACACATGTAATTATTATTCACCCGTACATACAAATGGAGCACTAAGATATATTTCCTAACATTCCCCCCCTTAGTGCGAACATGGAGAAAACCTGCCTTTGTACTTGCACCTGCTCATGATCTGATGATTTTACAGGATGATCATAAACCTAATAGATGGTTTTTCATAGGGTTGACCATAAACCAAAAATGATGGTTTTGAAATTGGTTTACCATAACCAAAAAGGGTGATGGTTTTGCATAGGGTTTACCAACAACCGAAAATGGTGGTTTTACAAGTGGTGTACCACAAACCAAAAGGGTGATGGTTTTGCATAGGGTTTACCAACAACCGAAAATGGTGGTTTTACAACTGGTGTACCACAAACCAAAAATGAAGGTTTTCAAGTGGTTTACCTACAACCACATTATTATATGCCAAGTATTATTATTAGCCCTCATCACATCTCACTGCAGGGAATAACATAGGAAATTCTGCTGAAATCTGCTGCATATATAGAAAATACCAGAAATGTAGAAAACTAGAAATGGAACATTGAGATCATGTTCCCCCCTCAATGTGAAATTTCCTTTATTTTTCAAACCATAATAGGAACACTATAACCAAACACTCTTCCACACACACAAAGAAACAACAAGAACACACTGTATATAAAAATAATCACCATAGCTGATACGGCCCCGTCGTTGGTGACTGACGAGAGGTCGCTGAATGACCTCCAACCTCCTGTGCCTCCTTCCTCCAAGAAATTCACTTAGTATAGAAATTCCTCATAGTTATAGTCAATTTTATCTGTTATTTTTTCATCTCTAGTTTCCCATTCTACAATTTTGCTTACATCTGTAGGTTTTTTTTCTTTTTCATCTACTATCCTCCATAGATTTTTATTCATTAACTGCATCTAGATTTTTACCCTCCATGTATGGAAGTTCAGCCCATTAAATTTATATAATGGTGTATCCATTTTACTGAATCTAAATATCTAAAAAAAATTGAATGTAGATTTGAATTACCTTTGATTCTCTGATTTCTTAAAAAAAAAACAGTGATCAATGTGTTGTATAGTAAATTGAACATTTCTCCCAGAATACGAACTGGGTTATGCTGAAATTTCTTCTATAGCTTCCTGTATAATAGATTGTTCCACGTACAAACTTTTGGAGAAACCCAGATCACGAAAAAAAAGTTACAAGATCATATTTGAGACAGATTTAACCTGCTCTAGTACCAAATGTAGAAATTAATCTGATCTAATACAAAGAATCCATGAAATAGCTACACAGACAATAATTGAAATCAACAACTCTATATTATATTTTTATTATTATTACACTCCATTATATAGGATATTTAAAATAACAATCCTTACAACAACATTTGTCTTCATATACAACCATACACCCATATGGTTTCAACCTCTCACTAATATAATAATAAAACAATACTAATTGTTTTATTATTCTAACTTACTAACTTACCACATACTAACCACATTTGACATTTACTATTTACATTTACATAGTAAATTTACTTTCACTAATTTACCATAATAATAATTACACATGTAATTATTATTCACCCGTACATACAAATGGAGCACTAAGATATATTTCCTAACACATTTTCTACCCTATTTTCTTCCAAACCCCCATATCCTCCACAAGATAGTAATCTACCTCCTTCACCATCCAAACCTTTGCAAATTAAGCCAAGAGATGAAGCCTTTCCCCATTTCAAATCAGATCTACATATGTTTGAAATTCATGAAGAATCAGTTATAAATCATGAAGTAATGGAGCTTAACCAAAAGAGTAAGTGAATAATTTCTTGGTTACCTGAGGATCCATTCCTCACTAAATAAGGTCATGTACATTCATAGTATCAAGGGTTGAGCTTCGTTCTTCTAGACAAAAAGATGAACATGTATACCCATGGGTATAGGTTGAAAAGGAGCCAAACCAAATAGATCATATTTAGAGCTTCAAGGATTGGAGCCTTGAAATTAAAGCCAAAAAGGTTCATCACCGAGAACCTGACAGTAAACGTTTTCCAATTTATACAAAATATGCTGAGGTCAAACCCATTCTTGAAAGCCATGTAATACTTGTTGAATAATGAGATGATTATGAGAGTATAATAGATGAAGAAGTGACCCAACCCGTTGCTGAGACCCCTCCTATTTTGATTTAAAATTATAAAGTCAAGGAGGTTTAATAAGAAGATATGAAATAATAAGAAGAGAAGCTCCAAGGTGAACAAGAAATTTTGAAATATTTAAGTGATCTATCAAACATATCTCCAGATGTTACAATCAATCATCAAGAGCTTCATTCCAAGGAGGAGACCAAATCAGATTCAAAGGCCTTGAATGAAGAAAAGATCATTGGAAGATTATTGCTTTCTTTTGTAGAGTCTTATTTTGTGGATGAATTTGATCTCTCAAGCTTTATGATTGAGGAAGAGGAGAGCCATGATGTTTAAATTAACAAATCATAAATCATTACGAAGGAGTCAGAGTTGTTTATAGAGGCAAGATAAAGTCCAAACCATAATACAAACAACCATCTTTAGGAAAGCCTTTAGGATGCCCCCATTCATGGGGATGAACTTCAAAGAGATTGGAAACCCATAAGGATCATCCCATTCATTCCAAAGTCTATTTTTCCAATCAGATATATGGCTTGCTTAGAGCCAAAGATAGAGTTACAACTAGTCATGCTCACTTCAAAGCATGAGGATGATCATCAAAGCACTAAAGGTCAACTCGAACACCTACAACTAGATGTAGAACAAATTGAGGAGGTATTTATCATGTTTTTAGTTGATAATTTGAAGAAATAGGAAGTGTGGTTCATCTTTGCACTTCCACCATGTGATTTTGTTGGAAAACTGATTACATGGCCATACTTTGTAAAAAAGGGAAGCTATTTCTCCCTTCATGTTACAGGTTTTTTTAGCTTCTCATTTCTTTGGTTAGTGTAGGGTAGAGTAGGTTTTATTTCAATAAAACAAGTGCTTGTGCATACTCTTCATGTTTCCACTTGGATCATGTATGATTTTCCATGTTTGTACATAGTTTTTGTGAGCTTTTCTTACTTCTGCATAGTTCAGTCTAGTTCAGGTAGTTTTGATGGCCAAATCAGATTTTGGGGAAACTTTCAAAGTGTATATTTTAGCCCAAATAGATCACTTTCAATTTAGATATTTGTGCCTCTTCCTTTCTTAAAAATGCAATGTTTTGGGGTAATTGTAAAGTTTTAAATAAAAAATCCTAAAAAAACAACTTCAATATCAGACCAAGGAACCCCCAATCAGACCGAGCTGGTTTAATGGTGGAACCATATGGTTGGACAACTACAAAAATTTATTAAGATCCCACAAGTCAACTTCATGAAGTTTAAGTTCATTATAAGTTCATAATGGCTCAGGAGAAATATTTTATAAGAAAAAGACTAGGTTTTAAAGTTTTTGGGCTTGATTCCATGCCCAATGGATGCATAAGGATATTGGTCAAATTTAGTAGGAAAATTACCCCTAGAGTTTGCTAAACTATTATCCCAAATTTACCCCCAGGTTATTTTGAATAACTCATTAAAAATGGACTTAACCATTTTTAATAGGACTAAGATGGTTAAACGAATGTCAAATTATATTTCCCAAATGCTCTAGCCATTGGTTTTCAAAAACCCATGGGAAGCATGGAAAAAGATTTAAAACAAAGGATATCTATGGAAAATTAAAAACCCACGATGCAAAGGGAGTGCCTCATAGTGTTGTGCATAAAAGATTAAATATGTGGTATAAAGAAAAGAAATGAAGACATGTAGTGCAGATCAAAGGCATAAAAAAGACCACATGGCAGCCTTCCAACATTTCCTAAGGTGATTGATCTCAATGGACCTCAAGTTCTCAGAATCAATGAGAATTGATAAAGGCATTGGGTCTAGTTTAAGTCAGAAAGGTCAAGGTGGTTACGTGGAAGAAATTCAAGATTTTTTTTTTCTAAGTCCCTCAAAGTAGCAAGTTACGATGTGAAGCCATCAAAATCTAACGAATGTGAAGCTCGAAGCTACATGGAGCTGTCTTACTAGATAACCTTTCATAGTCTGACAAATGCTAAGGTTAAAGACAGTCTAACACTGCAAAGTGCATGAAGATTCCCTATTGGTTCACACTTTGTAGTTTTTAGTCAAGGGAAAATTGAAATTTTTATAACCCTAAAGGCATGGATCTTTTATATTGGTTAGTACTTCGTAGCAGTCAGAGGAAGTAGATCAAAGTTATGACATCGCGAGATGCGTGTGTTTCACTCGGAATGACTTGTTCCTATAGAAACAGATAAGAGTTAGGTGCTAGGAGGAATACCCGTAGAATGTCGAGATGGTGTGCGCGTACCGTAGAGAAAGATCAGGCTGATTGCGAAGAACTCCTTTTTGTCTTGGAAGGACTACCTGCAAATAAGAACACCAGAGCACAAGATTTGATTAAACAATAAATGAGGAAACTGCCTTGGGCCCAGGAAATATAAAACTTCCTTTCGAAGGTGGTCAGTTTCCTTGCTAATATGAATTAACGCAAAAGACTGTAAAGTATCAATTAAATTGTTTTGTTGAACTGGGTAGGGGAAAGGCTGGTTTTCTGGTTTTGATCAGAGGAACCGATGGCGGTTACTAATAGCCGATGCCGGTTACTGATAACCGATACCGGTGGGTTCTAGGATCTTCTTAGTAGCTATGGTGTTTTTGTAAGGCTGGTTTATGGATGATATTAGGAAATGGGATGATTAGAAGCAAAAGAATAATAGTTAGATGCAATGACACGTTGGGTAGTAGATTCAGAGACGGATTTAGGAGGACTGAAATTCACAGAGCATAAGAAATGTTATAACAGAGGACATGCAAGATGTGACTTACTGGTTTTGACAAAGATGCAAGTTGATCTCCTTGGTTGTAAACACTTCTGGTATTTCCACTCATCTCTGCTCTGTCAAGTGAAGATCTGGACTCTGTTCCTCGCTCGCAATGCTCTCTGTTGATCCAGAAATCCTTTGACTGATCTCTAAAAATGAAATTTCGATCCATTGTTTTGGTTTGGGGAGCCCATTTACAGGGAACCGATGGCGGTTGCGTAACCGACGGCGGTCGAGTAGGAACCGGCATCGGTAAGGAAAAAGTAGGCTATTTTTAGTAAAATAGCCCACCTTCCCTGCTTTTCTCCCGAGAGATCAGTTGCGGGGTTGGTCAAGTGACTAGAAGGTCGGTTTTGGGTGCGAGAAAGGGGTCATTAGTTATGGGTGTAGGTGTGGACCAAGTTTTAGGTTTTAATTAGATTAGTTTAGGATCAGGGCTATGTCATGATGAGGTGGTAAAATGAGGTGGCAGGTGAGGTGATGTGGATTTATCACTTACAAGGTAATTAATAAATAATTGTGCAAGGTTTAGGTAATGAGGTTAGGTTGCGAAATGGGATGCAGGTCACAAGGGGTCGTAAGACATGAATTTGGTGTCTACATTAGCCCCTTATTGTCGTGTAGCTTGTTCTGTAAAGCTACGCGGACAATAATATGAAGTGGTTTTCTCATGTTAAGGATATAGGTAATCCCCCTCAAATCTATTGCAGATTGAGTGAACGGGAAATCAGGGATAGGGTTGCTAAAGGGTACATGTTGTAGAGAGGATGGTAAGGTGGTGGGGTAGGTCCAAGGAAGCAAACGCATGTTGAAATGCAATAGTACGACGAGGGTACATGATTTGACAAGCAAACCAGCAATGTGTAGGCAAAGGTCGATAGTTTATCCAAACAAGGGTGATATAATCCTGGTATCTAAGGCATAGGAAGTAGCTCCAGGGTATATAACAGGTGAGGTACAGGAACATTTAGGCATGTTCAGCAGTACCAAATGGTTGGTTTGGTTGAGATAAACGTCACGGTATAGGTCTAGGCAAAGTTGGTCGACAGATCAAGTCAAGGACCCTAATCATGCTAAAACATGAACAGGTGAGCTCGATTGAACAAAAGGTACATGATGGATGGATAAAATAAAACGTTGATTGTGGGTATGGTATTGAAGTGAGACGGCCTTGGGTCAGGCCAAGTGGTTGGGTTGTGGCCCTGGGTTAGGTCATAAGGGTAGAGTGAGGCCTTGGGTCAGGCCAAATTGTTAGGGCGAGGCCTTGGGTCAGGCCAAATTGTTAGGGCGAGGCCTTGGGTCGGGCCAAAATTGGTTAGGGCGAGGCCCTTGGGTCGGGCCAGATGGGTAGGTTGAGGCCTTGGGTCGGGCCGGATAGGTAGGTTGAGGCCTTGGGTCGGGCCGAATGGGTAGGTTGAGGCCTTGGGTCGGGCCAAATGGTTAGGGCAAGGCCTTGGGTTTGGCCAAATGGTTAGGGCGAGGCCTTGGGTCAGGCCGGATGGGTAGGTTGAGGCCTTGGGTCAGGACGGATAGGTAGGTTGAGGCCTTGGGTTAGGCCAAATGGTTAGGGCGAGGCCTTGGGTCGGGCCGAATGGGAGGTTGAGGCCTTAGGTCGGGCCAAATGGTTAGGGCGAGGCCTTGGGTCGGGCCGGATGGGTAGGTTGAGGCCTTGGGTTGGGCCGGATAGGTAACTTGAGGCCTTGGGTCGGGGCCTAATGGTTAGGGCGAGGGCCTTGGGTCGGGGCCGAATGGGTAGGTTGAGGCCTTGGGTCAGGCCAAATGGTTAGGGCGAGGCCTTGGGTCGGGCCAAATGGTTAGGGCGAGGCCTTGGGTCGGGCCGGATGGGTAGGTTGAGGCCTTGGGTCGGGCCGGATAGGTAGGTTGAGGCCTTGGGTCGGGCCAAATGGTAGGTTGAGGCCTTGGGTCGGGCCGGATAGGTAGGTTGAGGCCTTGGGTCAGGCCAAAGAGGTGAACAAATGGTGTTCAGCAAAGGTGGATATAGGCGAATGATAAATAAGGGCAAATAAAAATTAAAATGGGGGAAGTTGGAGAAAAACTGATGTCGATTCTAGATGACCGATATCGGTTAAGGGACCGATACCGGTTCATTAGGGCAAAATAAAGGCGATATCGGTTAAGGGTGAAAAACCTATAAAAAGGAAAATACGGCTTGCCATTGTTACTTTTGTTATTTGCAAACCAAATTGACTTGTGTGACGTGGAGAGTTGAGATTGGAGGTTTGATTGAGTGAGGTGGAGTTATTTTATTGGCGGAGAGAGTTGATAGTGGGTCCGAGTGAGGAGGAAGCAGCAGTTGATTGGCCGGGGACCCAGCAGAGCAGAGTTGGAACGATGGCACAGGCAGGAGGAGTAGGAGGGGCTGGACCAGCTAGACCGCCACCACCCATCCCACCACGAAGACGTGTCGTCGTTCGGGTAGGTTCAAAACTCTTGAATTTGTGCATTTAAATGGTTATTAGGATACATTGGGGGTTTGGGAAGGGATTTGTATTTGGTAGGAAATTAGGAGTAGATGGACGTAATTTGAAAAAGGGAGAGGGTAGATAGGTAAAATATGCTAAGGTGGCTAGGAGGGTAGAATTTGAGGGTGTTTGGGTGGGCAAAATGGGTAGAAATAGGTGAAAAAATGGGTTTTGGGGGCCGCGCGGGGGTTCGGCTCCGGGAGAAGACAGTGACCGATGTCGGTCACTAAGCGACCGGCATCGGTCGCAAATGATATGGAAAGCCTGCTTGGGAAGGGACCGGTGTCAGTCGTGTATCGGCCGGCGTCGGTTTGGGTTTGTTTTTGTTGTTGTGGGTTTGGGTTTGGGGTGGGTTTGTTTTGTTGGGGTTGGGGTTAGGTTTTGGTGTGGGTGGGGATAAAAAAGGGAGTTTAGATGGTAAAGTAGATGTTGTAATAAAGAGTAGGGCTAAGGATGTGGGTTGGTTTTGCAGGCACGTCAGCAGTTGACGATGCGGGATAGGATGCCCCCGCTGTTGGTGCGGATGCGGCCACATGTATCTGCGGCTCATTGGGCCATCATGCGCGAGGTGGGACTCAGTGGAGTCCAGAGGTACAAAGTGATAGAGAGAGATCATAGCCTGATGGTCGCCCTCATCGAGAGATGGGATCCGGCGACCAATGTGTTCCATCTCCCGACTGGGGAGATGACCGTCACATTGGAGGATGTGTATCGCATCCTTCGGTTACCTATCGAGGGGAGAGGCAGTCTTCCAGGTAGATTCAGAGACTGCCATGGACAGCATACTGCAGGTTTTTGGGGATGCAGCCGTGCTACTGACCTACCACAGCGTGAGTATCGGGTACGGTGACATGTACCGTGCACATAGACACGAGACATGACTGGCTGTGCTGATGATGATTGGGCTTACCTGCTTCGCCCTCCCGGACTCAGAGGGAGGCCGCTTTCCATGAGCATTGATGGGGGTGCTGCTTAAGATGGTGGAGGAGCACACCTGTTACGCATGGGCACCAGTATACCTGGTTGTAATTATACAGGGAGCTATAGGGCTATCGCCGGAGGAGGCAATTCGGTATTTGTTCTACATTTTTATTGCATTGTTGGGCATATGAGCACATCGTATGCATCAGGCCAGTAGGGTTACCCCAGCAGCCAGGGCCATGGGTCATATACCGATATGGCTTTCAAAGGTGGTTGGGGGTCGTGGGCCAGCCACAAGCAGTTGTTGTAGGTCGGGATGTGGCGTACTATAGACATTTGCTAGAGGGCCTGACAGCAGTAGACATTGTATGGAGACCCTACAGATGTCACCATCCTGGCAGAGGAGCCCGCGTACAGCTGCGCCTGATCTAGTACACATTCTGGATAGCAGGACGGAGGCCGAGAGAGTACGAGAGGATACCCCTAGAGAGGGTACGCAGGCAGATGGGGCTGTGACAGGATGAGCCACCTCCCTTCCCTCAGTACAGGAGGGAGGATGTAGAGGCCCCACTTCCTGCACCACAGCCTTTGGATCCAGATTGGGTTACAGAGAGGCCAGCAGGTGAGGGTGTAGATGATGCTGGGTGCACGGGAGCATACAGGGTGTGGTGGGCTGGGCAGAGAGCAGCCAGGATAGTACCGCCTGCACAGCCAGACGTGGCTGCAGTGATAGGAAAGAGAGATCAGCTCAGGGGTCAGGTGGAGCTCTTACAAGGGTAGCTAGCTGCTGCGCAGGCACAGATAGGGGTCTTACAGGGGCAGCTAGCCCAGGCTCAGGTATAGGCACAGGCAACACCACCACCAGCACCATAGCCACAGGTGCAGGTACAGGCAGCAGCATAGGTACCGGCACCACCGCGGCCACAGGTACCACCAGCAGCACCAGCACAGGCGCAGGGGGCATTGGTGTTAGGTGCCAGGGGACCAGCCCCAGCTCCTTCAGTGGCTCGAGAGCACTATATGGAGGTTAGAGCAGAGGCCCGATATTATCACGATATTCTTGATGGTACCGGAGTCGAGTATCAGGCTTATACAGCTCATAGGGCAGGAGACCTCTCACAGCCAGAGATCTCAGGGAGGTGCAGCCACAGCTGGCGTGTCCGTGACGGGCAGGAGGCGAGAGGCACCACAGGGACCAGCGGGGAGAGGTGCCGAGGGTGGTGGGGAGAGCTGAGAGATCCCAGACATGGTTTTTGTATTTAGAGATGGGCACCGGTCTGCGAACCGGGTGTATTGATAGAGGCCTGCGTGCCTATGTAGTATTCATGTATTCATTCATTCATTTATTGTATACCGGCCTGCGAGCCGAGTAGGGGTTGTATAGTGGATACCGGCCTGCGAGCCGAGTGTATATCTATTTTTGATACGAGGGACCGGCCTGCGAGCCGAGTCGAGATTTCTGATATTTATTGCGGCCTACGTGTCGGCTTAGTTGTATGATGAGATCACAGAGGCCCCGATGCAGGGCACATTGTATATTTGCAAATTTGTATATATATATAGAGATGATGTTTTGATCCACATGTTGTGTTCAAAAATATTTTTAAGTATTTCGTCGATGGTTTGTGGTATAGAATATATGATGAGTTTAAGTGACATGTTGATATATGGATGATGTTGATGTTTTTGTTTTTGCACGTATATATGAATGACAGGTTATGTGATGAATTGTTGGTTTTGTGTCATTGTTATATGTGTATCAGATGAGTTGTATCCAAATGATGTATAGATTGATAGTTTTTTTTTTATATCCCTAGTAGATGGCTTGTTTGTTTTTTTATTGAAATGGTAATGATACGTGTGATGGATGGAGAAATATGTAAAATGGTGTTTTTATGCAGGAAAAGAGGCAGGCGCGACAAAAATTTAGGTAAAAATGAAGAAAAGAACCATGTTTCAAAAAGGCAGGTGTGTAACCGATATCGGTTATAAAACTGATGGCGGTAGGTAATAGACCGATATCGGTTATATAACCGATACCGGTGATTTAGGTATGAGCTTTTCTAAAAATAGAAAAGCTAGGGGTGGAAACTTAAGTTCTGATTTTTAGAGCCATGCAAGAGGTTAAATACGTGAACGCGACGCTTTTTGACGACTGAGACAGGTATTTGCATGAGATATTTGAGTGATAAGGAGAAAAGAGACAGGAAATTGCATGAGAGATTTGGGTGATAAGAAAAGAGACTGGGAAGGTGAATGTGATCTGAGATTCAGAAAGTAGAAAGGCGAATTTGAAAAGAGTGGTGATCATGGCAGAATGAGGAGAAGCATCCAGCAGGTGGGGACGAGAGGGAAGACAAGTGCCACCGCAAGCTGCTGCAACCCAAGAGGTAAATGTTTTGATTGTGATTTGATTTTTGCATGTGTTATGAATAAGCGATTAAGTGGGTACATATGAAAAAGAAAACATGATAGCAAGGGTTATATGTGAGGTAAGTATTACGGGGTAGGTAATCAGGGGTTTCAGGTACGTTTGTGTGTATAGAAAGGAATAAACGCTCAAATTATTGTCGTAGGCAGTGGGTTTAGGCAGGCTGTATAAAGGTGACAGTGACCGGTATCGGTTACTAAACCGGTACCGGTTTACTATAAGCGATACCGGTTGCTGTAGCAATTTCCATAAGGTGAGAAAGAAACTCGTGGGGATTTGATGGATTGAATGGTTGTTTGTTATTTTGATGTGTGCAGGTAGAGGCAGGGTTGAGGATGAATGATAATGTGCCAGCACTGTTGTCACGGATCCGAGTGGATGTAACACCAGCGGAATGGACATTGATAAATCGTTTGGGGTTAAGTGGAATCCGTTATTATTCACGAATCGCACGTAATCATGGTATGTTACAGGCATTGATTGAGAGATGGAATCCCGAGACAAATACCTTTTATCTGCCAACAGGGGAGATGACAGTAACATTGGAAGATGTGTTCTGTATTTTGAGACTCCCTATTACAGGAGAACCAGTATATCAGGAACTACCTAGCGTGGTACGGGGAGCAATAACAGCAGTATTTGGTCCATACGCATGAGATTTGACACAGCGAGGTTTATCCTTTACGTATGGGGTAATGTATGCAGCACATCCTGAGGAGACAAGGTTAGCAGTGATATTAATGATAGCGGTAGGGTATTATGCATTACCGAGGGCAGAAGGAGGAATATTTCTAAAGGCATTGATGTGTGTTATCTGGGAGATGGTAGAAAGGAACGTTACGTTTGCATGGGCACTTGCATATTTGGCGGAGCTATACAGGGGTTTATGGGCTTGTAGGTGAAATGACAGGACGACGCTGGATTGTTCATACTTATTACACTGTTGGGCCTATGAGCACATTGTTTATGTGCGACCAATAGGCCAATCCCTCCAGGCAGGAGAGACCGGAGTACAGAGGTTGGGATTCAGATGATGGGTCCAGACAGAACAAAAGGCAAGATCTCAGGCCGTGACGGGTGACATTGAGTATTACAGGCAGGTATGGGAGAGAGTGACGGTTGTGGATATCTGTTGGAGGCCTTACGGGAACTATATGGTAACAGAGAACATAGCTGAGGAGTTGAGGGGTGTAGAGCGACTGAGGTGGAGCGCGGGGCACAGGCCAGGTGAATATGAGAGGATTCCTATAGATCACGTGCGGTGACAATTTGGATTTGTGCAGGATATACCCCTGGCTTATAGACCATATATGAGGATCGACGTCGAGGCAGCATTCTCACCTCCCTGGCCAACACCTCCAGAAGGGCCTGAAGAGGTAGCAGTCGATCGCAGGGTAATGGATGCAGGAACGACAGAGGCCTATAGATTATGGTGGGTAGCAGAACTGCAAGGTGTATGTGAGCACCCTGACATTGCTGTGATTACAGTGGAGAGAGATCGTCTGTAGAGTTTAGTTCAGCAGCTCCAAACGCAGGTGAATGAGACAAGAAGATTGTTAGTGGTTGCGGAGTCACGAGCAGTGAGACTAGAGGCTGGAGTTCTCCATGCGAGAGGATGTATTCAGATGTTACAGGAGAGATTGGCAGATCAGTGGGCGGTACCAATAGCCGTGGTACCCTTGAGGACAGAGAGGCCTGACGAAAGGCGTCGACGATCACGATCATCACCTGGGTCGGGATGAATCGTGAGGGTTTAAGTAAATGTTATAGAGGTATAAAAATAAAGATGTCGACCTGCATGTCGATGATAGAGAAGATGTATTTGTTTAACATCTAAATAAAACTGAATATGTATGTTGATTTGAGTTATGATAATAATAAGGATGTTTGTGTTTTGATTTTCGGTGTTTTGAAAAAAAGATAAAGAGGAATGTGATGAAATAGAAATACACAAAAATATTTATATTTACCACACATGATAGGTTATGGTAGGGGATGGTCGAGCTAACCTTGGGAGACCCCATGTCTCCGAAGTGCTGCCTACATAGCCCATTGCACAAAGTAAGGAGGGGCCTCAGACCGTTGTAGTTCTCCCTTAGGATCAGGGAGAGGCGAATTCAGGCAATTTGGTATGGTTTAGGCAATTGGTTGGTTGGTAAAAATATTAAGATTGGTAAAGGTAAGGTTGATGGTGTTGGTAATGAATTGGTGATGTTGTAAAAGGTATAAGGGAAGTGAAAGTTAGCCTACCCAAGTAGAAGGGAACCATGTCCTGATTAAGGTCAACACACAATCCTAGATGCGAGGCAAAGCAGAAAGAGTGCTTCGTAGGTGAAAAGAGCTAAACAAACCACACAACGTAGAACAAGCTTGGAGCCCTAGGTACCGTGCATAGACGAGAGGTCAATAGGTGAAAAGAGTTGTGTGATCACAATATATCGAGCGTACATTACATCCCTTGAGTTGAAACAAATGGTGAGGTGAGGTGGATGGTATAGCTGAGGTGCAGAGAACTTATTACAAAGTGAGTGTTCTAACGAAAGAGAACCTACCCTAAATAGACAAGTCCATGACTCAAAAGTCCTTTTGAATGAGGCTTTTATTTTATTGAATGTAGACTGATCGATGCGGGAAGTCTACAAGGGATATTGATTGTATTATTCTTGAGGTCTTCACGAAGCTGATCGATGCGAGAAGCTTCTGCTAGAGGGTGACTGTGTATAGCTGTCCTTTGAGGGAGCAGTCTATTTATAGTAGCAGATATGATTTTAGTGCATAGCTGTCCTTCAGGGGAGCAGTCTATAGAGAATAGCAGCAATAATTTGGCATATAGCTGTCCTTCGAGGGAGCAGTCTATATTTAATTTAGATGACTAGATGTTCTTTTTAGCGTGAAGCATCTATTTTAGTAGGAAGTTTGACTCAAGAAAATCCCATAAGAATATGGCTTATCTTAATTCTTTGAAGTCATGGACTAGACTAAAAAGGGAAAGGCGTCGTCAAGGGGAGGTGAGAATCAAACTATGTGAGCTTGATTGTTATTATGAGGTGTAGGAAACAGAGTGTATGTAGTGGTAAGTGAGCTCAAGGGACAAGCGGCAGGTAGATAAGAAGTGATATAACACTAATTTCAATAGTAGAATGGTCGAAGATGCAAGGCATTAAGGGGTTCAGGCTCAGGTTTACCATTAAGCGAAGCTAAACGATAAGTGCCTGATCCATAGGTGTGAGTGATTATATAAGGCCCAATCCAATTGGGAGCAAATTTTCCACGTTTGCTCTTTTCTAGTTTGGTGACATGTTGATTCTCTTTGAGGACAAGATCACCAACCTTAAAAGTACGCTCATGAAGTCGCTTATCATAAGCACATTTGATGCGTTTTTGATAGATTTGAAGGTGATCAAGAGCTGTAAGACGACGTTCGTCAAGAAGCTCCAATTGGGCTAACCGCTCTTGACGGAAATCATCGTTGGTGAGAATATCCTGAAGAGATATTCTAAGGGAGGGTATTTGTATTTCGAGAGGCAAAACAGCCTTAGTACCGTATACCAAAGAAAAAGGTGTGGCATTAGTAGAGGTACGAATGCTAGTACGATAAGCCCAAAGGGCAAAGGGAATGTGATCGTGCCAATTTTTGCCAGAGTCATTGACAACTTTCATGAGGATTTTGGTTAGGGTTTTATTAGAAGATTCAGCCTGACCATTGGCCTGTGGAGAGTAAGGTGATGAGAAACTAAGTTTGATACCAAAGTTTTCACAAAGGTCTTGTAACAACTTGTTTTTAAAAGATTTACCATTATCTGTTTTTAGGCGATGAGGAATACCAAAACGACAGATAATGTGATGGTTAATGAATTCGACAATTTTTTCTTTTTTGATTGAAATGAGTGGAATAGCCTCCACCCATTTTGTGTAATATTCGGTCGCTGTGATTATCCAACGGTGACATTGTGAAGAGGTCGGGTGAATCTCACCAATAAGGTCTAAACCCCATTGTGAGAAGGGCCAAAGATCTCAAGTGACCTGGAGCGGGTGGCTAGGAGTATGTTGAAGGTTGGCATGTTGCTGACACATAACACAACGCTTAACATATTCGTAGCAGTCGTTATTGAGAGTAGGCCAATAATAACCAAGGCGAAGGATTCGTTTGGCCACGGCAAGGGAGCTAAAATGTCCACCACAAATACCGCCATGGACCTGTTGGATGGTATGAGTGGCCTCCGCGCCAATTAGACAGCGAAGGAGGATGCCATCAAAGCCACATTTATAGAGGAGTCCCCCCATGACAACATAACGTGAAACACTTTTAAGAAAAGCACGTTTGCTGTTACTAGTAAGGTCAGGTGGGAGGACAAAGATTGTAAGGTAGTCGTGAAATTGGTGGTACCAGGTATCCTGCGAACTAGTAGACACAGTATTTATCGTACAAACTACTGGGGTTGAATAGGATGGGACAAAAAGTTGTTGGACCACGACGAATAATTCAGAGTCAGTTGGTGCGGCAGGAATTTGTGAGGCTAAGCAAGCCATAGTGTCCGCAAATTTGTTAGTGGAGCGTGGAATGGTTTGTATAGAATAGTGAGTAAATAAGGCTAGAAGTGAATCCACGTAGTGTTTGTATTTTTGAAGTTCCTCATTTTTGCATTGGTAGACGCCCATAACTTGATTGACTACCAATTGAGAGTCGCCAAAAATGTTGATAGATTTGATGCCTAAGTGTAACGCAACTTGGAGACCCAGAACAAGGGCCTCGTATTCTGCTGTATTATTAGTGTAAGGGAAATCAAGCCGGAATGAAAGAGGCATAGGTTCAGCGTCGAGAGGAATGAGAACAATGCCGGCTCCTCCGCTACGCTGGCATTTAGATCCATTGAAGAAGAGGGTCATTTGATACAACTCTTCCCGGAGTGAAAGAGTGGCGATGAGTTCGTCGGGGAAGGTAAAATTGGTAAATTGTTCCCCAAGTAAAGGGGCCTCCGCAAGTTGGTCTGCAAGAGTTTGTCCTTTGATTGACTTCTGTTGTACGAATTCAAGGTCAAGGTCAGCGAGGAGCATAAGCCATCGAGCGATACGTTGGTTTAGATGTGGTTTGGCATACATATAATGAATGGGGTCTGTGTTGGTGATGACAAAAGTTTTGTGATTCAGGAGGTAATGTCGGAGTTTGGTGGCTACAAATGATAGGGCAAGGCACAATTTTTCTACATGTGTAATACCTAGTCTCATAATCCACGAGGGTACGACTTATATAATAAACAGACTGTTCTCGTCGTGCTGAATCCCGATGTGCGAGCATAGCACCTATAGCATGGTCAGTGGCGGAAAGATAAAGGTAGAAAGGGCGATCATCCTGGGGTGGGATAAGCACGGGTGGCTGCAAGAGATAGGATTTGAGAGCTTCGAAGGCTTGGTGACACTCCTCACTCCATTGAAAGGTAATGTCCTTTTTAAGAAGGTGATGAAAAGGTTGACACCGATCCGAGAGTTGGGAGATGAAACGTCGGATAGATTGGAGCTTACCTTGTAAACTACGCAATTGTTTGAGATTTTTGGGTGGGGGCATTTCTAGGATAGCTTTGACTTTAGATGGATCGACCTCAATGCCATGCAAAGAGATGATAAAGCCAAGAAGTTTTCCCAAAAGAACATCAAACACACATTTCTTTGGTTGAAGGCGGACAGAATATTGTAACAGGCGATCAAAAATAATGGTTAAAACATCGAGATGTTCACTACGATGTTTAGACTTTCCGAGAAGATCGTCGACATAATCTTCAAGGATAGTGTGCATAATGTCATGAAAAATGTAGGTCATAGCCCGCTGATAGGTAGCACCAGCATTCTTAAGGCCAAATGGCATGACATGATAACAGAAGGTTCCCCAAGGAGTTATGAAGGTAGTTTTGTGTTGATCGGCAGGGGCAACCAAAATTTGGTTGTATCCTGAAAAGTCATCCATGAGAGAGAGCATCTCATGACCTGCAGTTAGATCAACAAGTTGGTCAATGCTAGGTAAGGGGAAGTCATCCTTAGGGAAAGCGAGGTTAAGATCCCGGAAATCTGTGCATATCCGAAGTCCCCCTGTTGCTTTAGTGATAGGTATGATGTTAGAAATCCATTGAGGATAGTCAATAGGCAAGATGAAGGAAACAGAAAGGAGTCGTTGGAGCTCCTCTTTGACCAAGAGAGCAATGCGTGGATGCATTTTTCTCAATTTCTATTTGACTGGTTTGGAATCGGGGTTTAGGGTGATGTTATGGACGGCAATGGTAGGATCAATTCCTGGCATGTCAGCGTAAGACCATGCGAAAGCTTGGTTGCAAGCACGGAGAAAGGTAGTAAAGGCGGCTTGTTCTGATGTGTTAAGGGATTGTCCAATCTTCACAATGTGAGGATCCTCCTCCATGTGGATGTTGATTTCTATAGTAGATTCGTTCAGCATGGTTTGGGTTTCAGATGGTAAGGCTTGTTGAATATAAGAATCATCCGCGCTAAGGTAAGTGAGGTTGGAGTCATCATCCTGGCATTCAACAACATTAATCAAAGGTGAATCCTCTTCGATCATGTCTGGATACAGAAGGGGAAGAGAAGATGGGTCCTCATTATCGCGTTGATAAGTGAGAGGACCTATGAAGATAGCATTTATGAAAAAAAAAGTTAGGAGGGATGGATTCAACGTCTATAGATTCTGTGGGTGATGATGGCAAAGTGGGTGATGATGGTTTGGTAGGGGCAACGTCTTCTTCTTCTAGGATACAGCTGACATGAGGTGTCTCCTGTGTAGGTGTTTCAGGAAAACCGAGACCACTGTGATCATTATGTTTACGGGTAGTCACGGGAATGAGTGTATGTCGGCCTTGTTCGTAAAGGCCAAAACCAAAGCCTTTCCACGCACAGCGAGTCAAGAAGGTGAGGGCGAAACGATGATTTGTCAAGTATTGAAAATCAGATTGGAAGGGAACCACACCAAGAGGAGGTTCAGGGGTAATGGAGGATGCGTCAACACCCCCATACGTTAGGTTAGTGTGGCAATGGGGTGGTCCGTAAGAGATTACCTCCCCCACGCGACGGTCGTAGGTGGGATGTGCATGTAATTGTCCGTACTCCTGCGGGGTAGGGAAATAACTAACGTTATATAGGTGGTACTCCCCCAGCGTAAGGCACTGAAAAACATCTACTAAGGGGTTGGAGGTTGGAATGTTAGCTGCGGGAAGGGAAGTGGTTTTTGCGATGGTGGTTTCATCAGTTGAAGGCGTAGGCGCAGTTGAGGTGGATGGTTGAGGTACATTTGAAGAGGATGGTTGGGTTGAATGTATGGGTGTCTTGATTGGTATAAGCACATCGTTAGGGCGGTATAACATATTATAGGTTTTAAAGGGGGGTGGGTCAGCTTTTACAGTATAGGACTTCCCCTCGTACTCAAATTTTATGCATCTATGTAATGTTGAGGGAACGCATCCCATGGCTCGGATCCAAGGACGACCCAGTAATATATTATATTGGAACTCTCCCTCCAAGACATAGAAGAGTTTGGGTAAAGTACGTGGTCCTACCCGAATGTTGAGGATCAAGGTGCCTAAGGTAGAAGTAATAGCGTCATTGAATGACCGCAACATGATGGGGTTGGTACACATGCAACTAGCAGGGATATTCATTTGTTGGAAGGCTTTTGAAGAGATGATGTTTAGGCTAGCACCCCCGTCAATCATAACATGACGTACCCGAATGTCCCGGATGTAAGCTGAGATGAAAAGAGTAGGGTCAGGATCTTCTGTACCAAAGTCAACAATTTCGTCTTCGGAGAAACTGACTGCAGCAGCTTGTTGTACAGAGACAGAAGTGGTTGGGGCATTGGGTTGTTTGGTGAGAGAAGCAACGTGATTGGGTGTTAGAATGGAGGCGAAAGGCAGGGTTTCATTAGGTAAAACCTCTATCCCTTGAAGGATCTCAACGAGAGCTTGTCGATGAGATTCAGAAGTCTGAATGAGATCATACAGTGTCATTTTTACGGGCGATTGGTGAAGCTGTTTAATCATATTTCGGTGGGCAATGCCATTAGAGATGGGATAGGCGGGTCCGTGAATGACCACTTTAGGTGGTGGTGCAATTGGGATGTTTGACGGAGAAAGAGATGCCGCAGGTGTGTTTTCTTTTGCTTTCCCATTGTTTTTCTGCCCTTGAGTAGCGACACTAATCATATTAATCTCGTAGACCTGAGATAAGGAAGATGGTTGGGATAACTCATGGTCTTCAAGAGGTGGGGTTGTAATAATGATAGATCTTGGTGAGGCGGGGACAGATGGTATAGGAGAGGGAATGGAAACTAAAGGTCTCTCCCTTCGTAAGTTGTCTTTCTTAATCTTTCTATCCGGGAGAGGTGACTGACGAAGGATGGTTTTTAGAGCTTTGCATCCCTCCACATCATGTCCTGGTTTGCGGTGATAAGCACAGATTTTAGACTCATCGTAACCCATAGGTCGGGGTTTAGACGGGTCATAAGGTCTAAGTGGACGTAGGGAAATGGTCGCATTCTCCACCAACATAGCAAGGATTTTGGCGTAAGATCCTTTGAGTGGGTCAAAATCAGAAGAGGGTGAGGGTATTAGTTGTGTGGGTTTTGGTAATGTTTGGGTGTGGTTGGTTCGCACGGGTGGTGGTTTAGCCGAGAGGTGTTGATACGTGGTTTTCACTAAACGTGATTTCTTTGGCGCAGAAGCTATGTTGGATGATGAGGCCGCAGATGATGTGGTATCAGAAAACAACCATGGGGAAAGAGGAGTGACCGAAAACAAATCTTTTGATGATGGAATTTGTTTAGGGTTGATAGGTGGATAGGATACGTGGAGTGACGGTGTTGCTATACCCTGGAATTTCTGTATGGGTGCGGAAGGCGTAGGTTGTTTTGAAGAAAACGCAGGAGGTATGATATATTGATGTAAGGTAGAGGGATGGGGTCCCAACATGGAAGGTAGGTATGATGATGATGGTTTTGATTGTGATAGGGGCACGGATTGAGTTTGTCTCCTAGGTGGCGGGACGGATTTATTTTTGGATAGATCGAGTCGCTTAGGTGGGTGCGTTAGACTAGGCATTGGTGAGGTCCCAAGCGTAGGGGAAGATCTGGTTAAGTTGATAGAAGTGGACGGGGCATTTGGTAGAGGTGAAGGGGGTGAAGGTGAGAACAGGGGCATTTTAAGCTTCTATAAACACTTCGGGTATATGGTGGAGACATCAGGATCAGTCATTTGCATTTGATTAGAAAAAGGGGTACTCAAATGTTCCCATAGGGCCTTTCTATCTTCTGTGGAATGACAGTCCTCACGTGTGAATATGAAATTTTGTACGAAAGAATGACAGGTTGTGATTCCAGTCCACTGTGGGTGTGACACAGGAGGTAGATGAGGCACTGTATCAATAGATGTTAAGAGGTCAACCGGTCATTGAAAATATTTAGGCGATGAGGGACTAATAGGTAGGAGGGTGTATTTGAGGGGATCTGTCATGTTTAAAGAATGTGGTGATGTCAGTGTAAGAGATTTCTTGTCTAAGGATGTCAAAAGGAGTGGCGAGCCTTCCTCTTGTGCAGCAAGAGCGGTAGAAGGGGATGTTTGGGAAATAGATAAATTAGATAACATCCGCTCACAGTCTTGTAGGGATGTGGTGTAAGAAGACTCATCGATGAGAAGAGAAGTCCGGGCAGTTAACTCTTTTATGGGTAAAGGAATGATTTCACTTTGGCTTGATGGTGGTGAAGGAGGTTCAGACTCTTGTGTTGGTGGAGAGGCTTGATTCAAAAAAATTTCAATAGAGGCTTTTGGCTGAGAATCGAAGACTGCATGGATCTCATAAACACTCTCCTTGGCTAAGATATCTTGGTTTACGTTACTGTTGGACGAGTGATTTGGGAATGGCATGTTGAAAATTTTTAGATTTCGGTTAGCAGGGGCGTTAGGATTATCGAGGGCTATATCCCCCGCATCAATCATTTCCTGCACTATGTTTTTCAACATCTTGCAGTTCTCATGACTGTGTCCCTTCACGCGGTGGAAGTTACAGAAGTCATTTTCTTTGTACCAGGAAGGTATGGTGCGAGTGGAATCAAACCCGGAATGAGGTTTAACAGGAGGTAAGGTAATGGCTCCCACTTTGAGAAATTTTTCCAATATCACACCATATGTTTCTCCCAAGGGATTGTAGTTGATGGGTTCTGCTTTATACTTATAAGTGGTTTTTGGCGGGGTATTAGACGGTGGTTGGGATTTGACCATCACCGCGTGGACAGCTCCTTTTGATTTAGAAGAAGTGGATGTGTGAGGAGTGGTGGTATTTGGTTTATTGATAGAATCAGGAGTTTGGAAATTGGGGTTTTTGTTACGCAACCGCAATTTATCCTCTTCTAAGGCTCGAATTTCTAATTTTCGGGCCATAGTAAAGGCCTCGTCGAATGCACAGAAAGTTTGAATTTGGAGGGTGGGGGAGATGTGCTTAGCGCAGGCCTGCGTAAATAGTTCGATAAGTTCGGTTTGAGGTAAGGCATACATAAGTTGGTTGATAAGGCCCCACCATCGTCCAACGAAATCTGTGATAGATTCGTCCTCAAATTGTCAGATGGCATAGAGGTCGGTGATAGATACTTTCTTGGCAATGTTAATGGAGAAATGATCCAAGAAAGATTGGGCTAGCTGGTTAAAAGAAAAGATCGAGTGCTGGGTTAAAGCACTGTACCATTCCAAGGTGGGTCCTGATAAGGACATGGGAAAGGTGCGGAGTAACAAGGCATCATCATGGGTGATCAAATAACAAGCGTGTCTAAATGATCGCAAGTGTTGTTGAGGATCCTCTTTACTGTTAAAACGAGTAAATTTTGGCAAATCCCATTGAGGAGGATATGAATGAAGGGGGACAGAAGGGTGAATGGGCTCCCGAAAAACTTGCTCGTATGTCAAGGTGCTACGACTTCCTGAAACAGAAGCCTCCGGGTTTTTCATTTTGTCCATCATTTGTTTAATTAGATCAGTAGTTGGATGAGATGATGGTGGGATTGTGATAAACGGAGGCAAATTGGGCCAAGGACCACCGCTAGACACTGGTGGGGTTAAGTGTTGGTAAGGTGTGGAGGATGAATATGTTGAGGCAACTGAATAGGGATGTCCCATATAGGATGTTGAGGTCACTGGATACGTGTATGGGAGTGAGAAGGTAGGCGGAGCTTGAGAAGGAAAGCTCGTGTGGATAGGTGGCAGAGAGCAAGTCATGAACGGAGCAGTCTGCAAGAAAGATGAGGTAGGGGCATTCGGTGGTAGTGATATGTGGGGTCCAAGATTAACCAAAGGAAAGCTAATCGGGGTCGTATGAACCTCTGAAGCCGTCGGATTAGGAGACGGGGCTAGAGATGCAGGAAGTAAGGTGGTGTTATCAAGAGGAGTGGGAGCTAAATGAGTAGCTATACTAATAGGCATGCCAACAAGGAGCTGACCATCAGGCGTACGGTCAGGGGCATGAGACAAATAGTATTATACAGCGCTGGGATTAACATCCAGAAATTTGGCAAAGTCCTTGTCTCCTACAGGAATTTGGGGGATCTCACTGGTGTCCGTAGGGTTCCCTATAGAATGTGAAGGGGGTGATTCAGGTAAAGACATAGAGCAGGCATGTGAAACCATGGTGGCGGCTTGCTTCCGAGTGATGACAACCATGGACAAAAACACACAGGAAAGTTTCAATCTATCAAGAACAAAAACAACCTCAAAATGATGAATTTGGCAGGTTGCTGGTTTGTCAGGGGCCGATGAAGACAGTAACCGATATCGGTTTACTAACCGGTGTCGGTCATAGAGCAAATGACATCGGTCCCTTAACCGATGCCAGTGTCAAAAGTCTAGGATAAGAAGATATAAAAGGCTGATAATTTGATTTTTAGCAACGTTGAGTATATTTGTCAACTTATTGATCACAGAAGACAAAGTATGACAGAGAAAACAGAATTTGAAAACAAGCAAGATGCACACACAAATCCAGAGACTAATCCTAGGGTTAATTTTAGTTATCGTGGGCTTATGCCTTTAGACGTAAGATGATGTCAGATCCTAAACAACAAGACCTAGGGGAAATGTCAAGTTTGTTTTGGCTTATAGGGTTACCTCAATCGGGCGGAGGAATACCGCGGAAAATGGGGGGATGTTTGAGCTGTTGTGTTAATTGTGAAGTGATTCGGTATGTGTTGTGTAGTGAAACTAGGGTTAATTTCCTATCAATACCGTGGATATCACCCCGATGTGTACGACCTGTTACTTAATCTATGTTCACTAGAATTGAAGAACAACAAGCAGGAATGCAATGCATGTGTTTTAAACCCAAATCAAAAATTATGTTCGATGAAGCAAGAGAGATGACTTTCACTAATGCAAAACTAGGAAAGCAAGACAAATTCTTTACGAAATATATAACAAAATCAGCAACAGCAAGTATGCTTCCTAAAATGAAAAGAAGCAAGAGAAAGAAACCCAAAATGGGTCCCACCAGGTGTGCCAAAATGTTTCACTCGGAATGACTCGTTCCTATAGAAACAGATAAGAGTTAGGTGCTAGGAGGAATACCTGTAGAATGTCGAGATGGTGTGCGTGTACCGTAGAGAAAGATCAGGCTGATTGTGAAGAACTCCTTTTTGTCTTGGAAGGACTACCTGCAAATAAGAACACAAGACCACAAGATTTGATTAAACAATAAATGAGGAAACTGCCTTGGGTCCAGGAAATATAAAACTTCCTTTCGAAGGTGGTCAGTTTCCCTGCTAATATGAATTAACGCAAAAGACTGTAAAGTATCAATTAAATTGTTTCGTTGAACAAGGTAGGGGAAAGGCTGGTTTTCTGGTTTTGATCAGAGGAACCGATGGCGGTTACTGATAGCCGATGCCAGTTACTGATAACCTATACCGGTGGGTTCTAGGATCTTCTTAGTAGCTATGGTGTTTTGTAAGGCTGGTTTATGGATGATATTAGGAAATGGGATGATTAGAAGCAAAAGAATAATAGTTAGATGCAATGAAATGTTGGGTAGTAGATTCAGAGACGGATTTAGGAGGACTGAAATTCACAGAGCATAAGAAATGTTATAACAGAGGACATGCAAGATGTGACTTACTGGTTTTGACAAAGATGCAAGTTGATCTCCTTGGTTGTAAACACTGCTGGTATTTCCACTCGTCTATGCTCTGTCAAGTGAAGATCTGGACTCTGTTCCTCGCTCACAATGCTCTCTGTTGATCCAGAAATCCTTTGACTGATCTCCAAAAATGAAATTCCGATCCATTGTTTTGGTTTGGGGAGCCCATTTACAGGGAACCGATGGCGGTTGCATAACTGACGGCGGTCGAGTAGGAACCGGCATCGGTAAGGAAAAAGTAGGCTATTTTTAGTAAAATAGCCCACCTTCCCTGCTTTTCTCCTGAGAGATCAGTTGCGGGGTTGGTCAAGTGACTAGAAGGTCGGTTTTGGGTGCGAGAAAGGGGTCATTAGTTATGGGTGTAGGTGTGGACCAAGTTTTAGGTTTTAATTAGGTTAGTTTAGGATCAGGGCTATGTCATGATGAGGTGGCAAAATGAGGTGGCAGGTGAGGTGATGTGGATTTATCACTTACAAGGTAATTAATAAATAATTGTGCAAGGTTTAGGTAATGAGGTTAGGTTGCGAAATGGGATGCGGGTCACAAGGGGTCGTAAGACACGAATTTGGTGTCTACAGCGTGGAGTGATCTCATTGACTAGATGCTTCATGGGTGTTAGTAATGAGTCCATAAATTGAATTGTTATAACATTTATATAACTATAGACTTTACTCTTAACCACATTAATTAAAGCATGGGGATGTTCTAAATAGTTGTATCTAAATTAAAAGTGATGTATTTCTCCTTATTTTGTCTCATGTGAAATAATGAATCGATGAAACTCACACTAACTTCCTTGTTAAGTGATTTAATGATATGTGCATGTTGATAAGGAAAATTTTATACCACTGTTGGTCCTTGTAGCCAAGGAGACTGAGTCCTTTACCCTATGAAATTTTGGAGGATTTACCCATAATAATCTACAAACGAGGACCCTTGTTTTCAGTAGAATCATAAGGTTTCATGGAATATTTATGAGGTTATTATTATATAATTTGTTGCCTACATTCATGGCAATTTTTGTACTCAGTCATGTCTATAAGACACACCCTTAAACTATTATTTAGTTAGTTAGAGATATTTGATACAATATTATATCAGTTGATAGTTATTTTCTAGCTTCCAGAATATGTGATGAAATTATTTAGAGAAATTTAATGTATGCTATTTTGAGAATCTATTCATGTTAAGAGGCTCAATCCCAAAGGAGAGAAAGGACCCACTTGACTGAGGAGATACGAGGATTGGTATTTCATACATGATCTTTATATTTGCTAAGTTTATAAGTTTCAGTTTCAGTATCTTAGTTTAACTAGTTATTTGAATACAATCTTGTATTTCCTTAATTTAGCAGATTTCCTTACTGTTATTTCCTTTGAGAAAGTATTCTAATTAATCAAGCATTTTATTTTAAAATCATTTCATTTCAGAAATGTTGTTTCCATAGATTAAACACACTTTTTATATTTTGTTTTACATTTCAGTAGGTTAGGACTGTATTTGATTTTCATGGTTAAGTAGTATAAAACATGAAACGATACTAAACAAACCCCCCAATAAGATAACCACCATATTACTAAGGTGCATACCACTTCTCTACATACAAACTTGAACATAGCCCTGATTTATATTAACATCATTGTTTGAACAAGTTGATTAAATTATTGGAAGTTACAATGACCCGTAATTTTTGGCACCATTTCTAGGGAAAACTATAAGCAAAAAATTCCATTATATTCACATTCCATGTTATGGGTGTTAGTGAAATTGAACTATGTAACCAGTAAGAATCCTAAGCCTTGTTTACCCAAGAAATTTTGATGCACAAGATACGAGACACTCAAGGGATATTTATACCTCGTAATTTTCAAAGAATATCTCCAACTGGAGTAAGTGTAGTAAACACTAATAACAATAATCTTATAAGTGACACTGAATCTAATACCACACCTGAGAGTGATACTGAGCAATTTACATCATCTTATTTAGAACCTAAACAATTTCCAAAAATGGGAGACAATGAAAATGATGATGATGAGAGGCCCTTGGGAATAACCTTTACTTACCCCATTGTATTAAATGTGGATGAGGATGCACCTATGAAAAACATTTCCCCATCCATTATGCCTATCTTTCGAGTAATGTTCACTGAAGACCCAAACTAATTCTTGTTTGAATTCAAAGTCCTTTGCCAAACATATGACTACAAAATGGATAACTAGAAATTTAAGCTCTTTCCTTCCACCATTGAAGACTTTTCCATGAGATGGTTTATGGGATTCCCCTCTAACTCCATTCATTCATAGGAGTAGATGGAGACTTCCTTTTGGAAAAATACCAAGACTAATATAGGGGAAGAGATAGGAGGGAAGATTTATTTCAGATGAAACAAAAAGAAGATGAAAATATGGAAAATTATTTGGAAAAATTTCTTTTTGTTCATAGGATAAGTGGTTATGAGTTCAACACAAAAATAAAAAAAATAGTATTTCTTAAAGGACTTGATGATGAAACAAAGAATATTTCCATCTCATGGGAGGAGGCGAAGCCCAAAAAATCTCCATGGCACAGATTACTGAGTTATGTAGGAGCGAATCTAGAACAAGGGGAAACCTTAGATGAAGGAAAACATCAAAACATGTCTTTGGTACCTCATAATTTCTAGAGGAGATGGCCAATATGAAAACACACATCTTGACATAGTTAAATTCAACCATGGATGGGATGAAAGTAAGAACAATGCCACAAAAGAGAATTTAGACATATATTATTCCAGATGTAAGAAATGAAATCCTTTGAAAGAGTTCCCTTTAGATATTACAAAAATGTGCTTGATCTCTGATGTCTCTGACCATGATACCAACCATTTTAATCTACTACCTCAGCTGAAAGAAATATCAAATACTATGACTCAAGAAAATGTAGAGGTAAAATTTGTTCAAAGATCAAATAATCAGTTTGTTTATGCCCTAGACCTACTCAGAACCCCTAGGTGATGCCATGGCCCAATAAGAATTCACCAAATTGGGGATAACCTGATCAGACACCACCAAACTATATGGTTTACTGAAAACCACCACCATGCATTTTTCCATACAATCAGCAAGGTTGGACACCACTAGCCAATTCACATCCATGGCCAAACCAATAATGGGAACCACAAAAAAATTCTACTCAGCCAAGGAGATTTACAAAACAATAAAAATATTTAATGCCTCCACTAAAAAAAATTACCAGCAAGGGCTAAAAGCACAAAATCATATAGCCCAGCCTGTCTCAAACCCCAACAATCAACAAATAATTTCAATTAATGAAGCAGGATAGGGTGAGATAATGTAGGTTAATTCCATTAATAACTTGCAATTGAGATTTGGAAAAATAGTGAACAATCCTACTATAGTCATCACTGAAATACCCCAGGAAAGCAAGAGGGTACATGTGGAAATTGAGAAAATTGGACATGTCCCAAAAACACGAGACACTATGAATAAATAGGGAAAATATAAGAATGTGCATGCATCTCATTTTCTAGTAAGATTAAAAGAAATACATAATGAGGAAGAAACAAAACTAGTTCAAGATTTGAAAAATATGAATATTGAGGTCCCTCTTTTGAGAGAAATAAGGGAAATTCCCAACTTAAAAAAGATCGTTAGAAACCATTGTATAAAGACACCAGAAAGGAAGAAGAAATAATGTTGGGCCTCGAAATATTTACTAAGTACCAAAAGGTTTGTGCACGCGTGGAGGCTAGGAAGAAGAAGGGCATGTGGGGAAAAGCACACATGACAAGGGTTTAATAGAAACCAGGGCACACATAAGGCAGGAAAAAGGATCTAAGGACTTAATCATATTTGGTGTTCTAAAGGAACTTGAGGAAAAACGTGACCTAATTAGGCCTACTGAGTGGATAAGGTTCCAATCTAGAGAATTGGTGGTTAAGGAAAGAATATTCCACACATGGAAGGTTCCCGAAAGACATCATTGTAGAAAGTGGAGAGATTGGAACAAGATTAGCATGACCCATTGGATGACCACATGGACACTTGGCCAACAATATTCTCTTATAAGAAGGCATGGTGGTGGGTCTTAAACCTATTTATAGAGATTTTATAGAGTAAGGAAGAAAAAACTAAATGGAGAAGATGCCGACAGATAATCGGTGTGAGATCACGAGGGAATACATCAAGAGTATGATGTTGTGGTAAGGATAGGATTTAGAGCATTAGTGCTAAGGGGTTTAATGAATTTAATATGCCTCTGCATGGTGTTAGAATATGTAATAAGGGATAAAATGGTAGGGCTTAGTTATAATATCTCACCAGACATGATCTACAAGAGATAAGGCTAAATACTTTTGTTATGAATGGTCTGTTATGACTCTTTCTGAATGTAATGTGGTTACTGATCAATATGAATATATGGGCTCTATTTTGAATATCTAATTCATGGGTCCAAACCCTAGTGTCTCTTCTTCATGTTATGAATCAGATATGTTATTTATATAATGTTTCTCTTATTATTTGCATGGGTATGTAGATGTAATAACTCATCCGACGCTTTCAAAATGAGTGCATGAATATTTTGTTTCCTACATATAATTTTATATCAATGGTAAGATCTTCTCACAATTCTCACATAAAGGAGGGGATCGACACCCATGCATGCCTCAGGTAAGCACCCACCACTCATTGGGTGATAGAACAATGTGCATGGGATTAGAAAGTTTTATTGAGAGTACATAAACATGACTACATCTTGGTTTCGTTGCCGAAATATATTTTTGAATTTGATGTGAGAATGATGTGTGATGACAGAGTGCTTGACCTTCGATAGTGTTGAGGCATGGTTTAAGAGCATGGAAGATGAGTTTTCTCAGAGATGTAGTACTAGACCCAAGTTTGATACATGAAGATGGATAGAAGAACACCTATATCATGAGCTATAGGAGACCTTATTTTGCTTCTTTCCAGTAGAGTTGTATGAATGGTTTTTTGCATATGTATCTAGATCAAGATGGTACCATAGATCTCACATTTGGATCTAAGATGAATATTAGATGCTTTAAGATGTTGATCTAACTTGTATGTGTGTTGTTGATCATTGGTGGAAAACAGTGTAAACACTAAAATTAGGTCACACTCCCCTTTGGCCCCTCGACAAATAAACACCCTTCATCACATTAACCTAGTCATGGCCCCCTTCACTCCACTAATAGTAATTTAATTAATCTAATTAAATTAATTCATCATTCTCACCATATTTATTATTTAAATATCTTAATTTAGATAATATCCACACATACACCTCACCTAGACACTTCATCAAGCCAACTCACCCTAAGACCTATTCTTAGTAACTGCCATAACTAAGTCTTATCCAAACCCTAAAAATCAATGCCTAAATTCCCTCTAACCACATTCCCACATGATTACCAAAAGCTTCTAGTCTAATCCTTGGGTTAACGACATGAGATCCCAAAAAATAAAGGGGATCTACCTAGTTTAGTAAACCTAGAAAATCCCGCCTTGACCAATGCCGGTTACCCCTAACCATCATCGGTTAAGCCGGAACCACCATTAGTCACCTTTTACTCCCCAAAACAACCTTATTTTGGAGGTTGGAAAACATTGGGAACATTCCTGAGAGATATCACATCTTCTAAGAATGAATTTCAGTGACAACACACATGCAAGGAAGGAGATCAAGCATTTTCTCTTACACATGCATCCAATAATCATCCAACATTCACCCCAACACAAATTTGATCCAACCAAGCAAAAGAGAATGACAATGCAGCCCATGCAAGATCTTTCCAATGTTTGGTGATCCTCAGAAGCATTCAACCCCTTTCCAGTACTGTCATTCATCACCCACAAACATCCAGGACCAGAACCCAAGTAAATGGAAAGTTGTATTACTCTAGTTCATTTCATTTCATCACTATATTTTCATCCCTTTGTTCTCTTAACCACCCAAATACCTCCATTAATACTCACCCCTCCATATCCACATTAAAACCTTGCTAAATCCCACCCAAACCACCTAATACCTCATTCCAACCAACCAAAGTCCTTGGTGTAATCATAAAGGAGACCTAAAACTCATTCTGTGGCATTCCCAGAATTCCACAATACCCAGCACTGGTTACACCAAACCGGTATCAGTATTTGTATGTGCCTATACAACCTAGAACAATGACCTATCCACCTAATTCCACATCACCCTTATTCAATTGTGATCTGCCTGAGACCTTTTTCAGATCTGCAGGGACCTTGAACCAGTTGTACTTGACCTTAAGATCTTATTTTAACTTAGCCTGTTAGATTAGATATTTCTTATTGCATTTTGGATGAGATACCCAAATCATTTCAAATATGTTAGGATTTATTTTATTACCTGCATTAAATTGTTTTAAAGAAAGGACGAACAACTATCTAGGAAGTACCACACCTCCCGGATCTAGCACACACTAGGTAGTTCACTGTACATATTGTTTAAATCTTTTTGGTGGTATTTCTTTCCATTATAAGTAGTTCCTCCTATCCAAAATGAAGCTCTCATAATTAGCTATGGATTCAGAAGTCATACGTGTGCAACAACCCATCAACCAACATTTAAATAGGTATTCCTCCTATGCTCATTACCCTATCTGTTTTGTCAATATTTAAAAGAAATGTCTAAGAATCAAGTGAAACAAAGAGTGCTGAGAAAATATACCCTAGAATATGTTATTTCTATGTATTCTTGTCCTGAGGTTTCTGCTAACCCATCTCAGAAAGTGTGAAAGAGAGATATTATTGGCTTCTAATGAAAGTTCATCTCTTGGAGAAAGGAGAGCCGTTAGTTCACATATGAGTCCACCTAGTGACCAACCACTGGCACTTAGTCTTCAAAATTAAGAGATAATTATTACCAACCTAGTTGGTATTGGTAGGAGTGACCGATCGATGCCTAGAAGATACATTTTTATCATTTGATACATCTATGGTTACATAATTATTCCCTATGTTTGGAGGGACATTATCTGGAATGATGTTTGAACAAAGTGTAGGTATATAGAGCTTGGGTATTGTTGATGCAAAATCACAGCACCCCTGAATGCAGATCAGACTTCTAGGTTGATCACTCTAGCATCTAGTGTGATTGCATAACATTGAATCCTTTCTCCAAGTGTGGGACTTGCAGAATGAGAAAGGAATCTCTAGAGAAGGATGGTTCCTAATCCTAAACTACCTGCCACAAGCTATTCCAGTGCAGGCAAGCTAATCTAATCCTAATCTAACAATGCTAAGGAGACAGAGAGAGAGAGAGAAAGGAAAAGAAAAAAAAGCCTACACTAAAACGGTGATACAACAGAGAAGGAGAATGTTGGACATCTATCAAAACTGCCATGGAACAAAGAGAGGTGAGCAATGGGAAGGATGGACAGATGCATCACAGGCCCAAGGATAGATTTCACACAGAAAAATGTCCCAAAACTCCATGAACACAGCTCCAAACCTGCAATGAACATTCAAACATGCACAAATACCTGCAATGAAGAAAGGCAAGAAGAGAACAAGCAAAAACGAGCAAGGATGGATAGATGCATCAAAAAACATGTTTTGTTGCTCCATTTCATAGAACATCATTTCAATAGTAAAAGGCAAAAAAACGCCATTACAGAGCAAGGGAGGAGGTTCGAACTCCATTTTCAACCCTAGAGAAGAAAAGAAGGGAGGGCAAAGCAGAAAATATGAACCCTTGTCATTTTTCTCCTTGAAAGAAGGCCCTCTATACAATATATAGGAAGAAAGAGAGAGGGAAGAGAGAGGAAATTCAAAACTACCACAACCACTCATGGGTCGCATTAACTCATCTCATTATGGCGGTAGGTGAGAACCCTAGCGAACCCAAAAGTGGCGAACTGTAATTTTGTATTTTAAAGAATTTTTTCTCACCCAATTAAATATATCCAGTCGTATTTTGATATAGGACCTCGTAAGATTTCCAAAAAGTCCAACCTTGCATGGATCCGAGCTCCCAGTCAAAAGTTATGGCCATCTGAATATATGTGCCAGGGTCTGCTTTCTGTCAGTGCTCAAAATGTTGCGCCTCCTGAAGGTGCGCCATAGGCACATCCGTGTGTGTGTCGACATCCCTTTATGTGCACCAAGGTGTAACTTTTTCTATGTTGATAATCTGTGTTGTGTGCCATTTTCGTGCGCCAAGGGCGCATCTTTTCACCCCTGTCGACACTCTGTGTCATGCGCCATTTTCATGCGCCAAGGGCACATGTTTCACCCTGTCGACACTCTGTGTCATGTGCCATTTCCATGCACCAAGGGCGCATCTTTCACCCTATCGACACTCTGTGTCATGCAACATTTTTTATGCGCCAAGGGTGCATCTTTCACCCTGTCGACACTTTGTGTCATGCGCCATTTTCATGCGCCAAGGGCGCATCTTTCACCCTGTCGACACTCTGTGTCATGTGCCATTTTCATGCGCCAAGGGCGCATCTTTCACCTTGTCGACACTCTGTGTCATGCGCCATTTTCATGCGCCAAGGGCGCATCTTTCACCCTGTCGACACTCTATGTCATGCGCCATTTTCATGCTCTTTCACCATGTCGACACTCTGTGTCATGCGCCATTTTCATGCACCAAGGGTGCATCTTTCACCCTGTCGACACTCTATGTCATGCACCATTTTCATGTGCCAAGGGCATAAATTTTGGGGTCTAATTTTCTTTGATTTCCATATTCCTCTATTTGTCTATATCGACCCGGGGGGGGAGATATTTACAACAATTTGGCGACTCAACGGGATCACCTGCCTACTAGGTGAATGACCAGTGACCTTTTAGCAATCCATTGGGCATGGAGTCATAAGCAATCCTGAAAACTGATCTGAATTTTGAAAAATCCCTTCTGAGCCACTTGAAACCCATTGAACTTAGAGTTGTTCTCACCAAAATGCCACTGAAAAGAACTGTGCAAGAGCAAACCCAACAACACCAAAAAATATGTACAAAACTGAAAATAATACATGCTCCAAATGGAACATGCAGAGTGTGCATAAGCACTTTTTCTACTGAAAGCAAACCTACCTACTCTATTCTAACTGGGGCAAAGGCAAGCTAAACAAACCGTACAATTGGTTGTGAGAAATAGCTTCCCTTTCTCAAAAGTAGCAGCCATGCAATTAATTTAGAGCTGATCATGGCTGTTAGGATGAGTGGAAAATCAACAAGAAGCTGGTCTTCCACCCAAATCATCAAGGTATCATCTGAAGGCAAATTCAATACCTCTTTTAGTTGCTCTGCATTTGGATTGAAGAGGTATGACAGCTCATCCTTGGTACTTTGTAGCTCATCCTCATGCTCGGAAGCAAGCATGACTGGTTGTGACTTCTCCTTTGGCTCCAATGAATCCAAATACCTGATTGGGCAAGGTCTGATCCATTTGATATGCCCATAGCTCTGATTCTCAACTCCAAAAGTGGAGTCTTCTTGTAGACCCTCCAGAATGGATGGCGTGGAAGAAATGGTGAAATTCCTCTGTCCTTTCTCTTCCTCCAATGAAGAACATGAAAGATTAAAATCTTCCAATCTTGATTCCGAAGAGCTGTTATAAGATGCAGGCTACTGCAAATGAATGTTCTCCTTCATGACAACAGAATCTTGTGTTTGGAATGTGGATTATGAAAGAGAGAATGGTGGAAACTCAACCGGCTCTTCTCCATCAAAACAGTCCTCCAAATCTGACAGATAAACTGCCTCATGGCTGTCCTGCTGCAAATGTTCAACTTCCTCCATGGTGTCCTCTTGATCTGTAACTTGACCACCATGGTTTCTTTCTCCCTTCAACATTGAGTTTGAGAGGTCAAACTCCTCTTCAGCACTGGAACTTGAGAGAGGTGAAGTAGAAAGAAGAACTGAAGGTTCTCCTGTAGCCTGCTTTGTGCTCAGAGCTCTTAGATCTACACTTTTCTCCCCCACAGCTGGAATGTGCTCCTCTTCTTTTGGATTTGGAGCAGCTTCTCCTTCCTCCAATGTTTGAATAAAATCTTGCTCTTGATTGAACTCTTCCTCCAGCATGAAGTTTGTGAAGTCAAACTCTTCAATCTGCTGCTCTAGAGGACAAGTTGGGACTGCAAGATCTTCTTCTTCTGCTGCAACAAAATCAGTCCTAACCACCACCAGTTCTCCAACCCTAGCCTCTTCTGTAGGTTTAACCATCAAGGGGATATTTTTCATCCCAAATTCGGCAGCCAAACTTACTAAGCTCTTAATCATTTCTTCTTTTCTTGGCTCTTCCTCTTGCTGTCCTTGATGACTGAATTTTGCAATTTCTTCTTCCCCACATGGAATTGGGAATGCAAGAGGAGGGATGGGTTGTAACTCAACTGATTTGAAAATTTT